>NC_069402.1:79567718-79575218 GCF_026875155.1 Cherax quadricarinatus
ATGTTCCACAAAAACGGGCCCCGGTAATGTCTGTGTTGTTAGTAGTTGTAAGCCCGGCGGGTTTCCCAGGTTTTTGAAAACCCTTGTTTGGGAGATGTAGAGTTATTGTACAGTGCGTCTCGTGTTTGTGAGTGGTGGGTTACAATTTTACCCCCCATGCACCTGAGTGTTTTTTTACCTGGAAAATTTTTCCCTGAAGAGGGTTCGGGTGACGTATTAAGAGCAAAATTCAATAAAGTGACTGGAACAATGCACCATAACCCGCATAGAAGAGAGGGCTTCCCACGGCGTTTCCCCCCCGATTGGCCCTTTTTTATAGCCAACTGGACAAAATAAATGCCCAGGGGGGGGGTTTCCTATAAAATCAAGTGCCCTGAGTGTATGGAAAAAAGGGAATTTTGGGTGGGACGTACTAAGACATCACAGGGGTTTCCCTATTGAAAAACCGCAGGGGAAATGTGTCTGCTGGGGGCGGTAATATTTTTGAGTAAAATTTTGTTTACTTATCTAAACCCCAAACCCGAAAACCTACCACGACAGATTCTCCCCTGCTAAGGAGGAGGGGGGCAAATAAAAAAACCTCTTTCTCCTCTTCTCTCTCTTCTCTTCTCCCTCCTCTCTCTCTCTCTTCTCCCCTCTCTCTCTCTCTCTCCTCTCTCTCCTCTCTCTCTCTTCCTCCTCTCTCTTCCCCTTTCCCCTCTCTCTCTCTCTTCTCTCTCACTCTCCTTTTTTAAAGTCAATTTATTTTTTATGTTGCCCATGCACAGACAAAGGAGAAAATGGTTCAGAGGACCCAAGTTGAAAATTAGGACAGTGTGTAACTCTTGGGTCTCTTTATTGAGGAAATGTTTCGCCACACAGGGCTTCATCGTCTTTTACAAAAAAGAAGGTTGCAGACAGGAGGAGTTTTAAGTAAACGGGCCCCCAGCCTGGAGTCGATTAATCTTTTTAAAAGATGGGGGTGTCCATCGACTCCAGGCTGGGGACTGATTAACCCAACTCCCCCGACGTTCACCATTTTTTTTTCCGCATAAACCGTGAAACCAAAGTGGCGAAGACCACTCAAAACTTGTGTTGGAAAGGTTCTTGCCCGGTCAAAGACGATGTACACCTCTTGCCCCTATATGTAACACTAAATTATTTTAAACCAAAAAATAAAAAGAAATGTCATGATTATGTAATTTTTATTCCTGTGTTTGATCTGACAACTTTAATGTGCGACGAACAGGGAAGAAATTTTGTTGAATCCCCCCCAAATTCTGACTTGAACGAATTAGGGATTGTGTTTTGAAAGTCATAGGCTTAGTCATAACTTGTGTGTTTTGTGTGTGTGTGTGTGTTTTGTGTGTGGTTTGTGTTTGTGGTTTGTGTGTGTGGTATGTGTGTGTGTGGTGTGTGTGTGTGTTTTGTGGTGTGTGTGTGTGTGTGTGTGTGGTGTGTGTGTGTGTGTGTTTTGTGTGTGGCTTGTTTGTGTGTCTGTACTCACCTATTTGAAACTCACCTATTTGTGGTTGCAGGGGTCGAGTCACAGCTCCGGGCCCCGCCTCTTCGCTGATTGCTACTAGGTCCTCTCTCTCCCTGCCCCATGAGCTCTATCATACCTCCCCTTAAAACTATGTATGGTTCCTGCCTCCACCACATCACTTTCTGGGCTATTCCATGGCCTGACTACTCTATGACTGGAAGAAATACTTCCTAACATCCCTTTGATTCTTTCTGAGTCTTCAACTTCCAATTGTGACCTCTTGTGTCTGGGGTCCCATCTCTGGAACATCCCGTCTTTGTCCACCTCGTTATTCCGCGCAGTTTTTTTATATGTCGTTACATTTTCCCCTGACCCTCCTGGCCTCCAGTGTCGTAGGCGATTTTCCCTCAACTTTTTTCCCATAGGACAATCCCGTAGCTCTGGGACTAGTCTTGTTGCAAACCTTTGCACTTTCTCTATTTTTGACGTGCTTGACTAGGTGTGGATTCCAAACTGGTGCTGCATACTCCAGTATGGGCCTGACGTAGATGGTGTACAGAGTCTTAAACGAATCCTTACTGAGGTATCGGAACGTATCCGTAGGTTTGCCAGGGCCCGTATGCTGCAGCAGTTATCTGATTGATGTGCGTCCTCAGGAGATATGCTCGGTGTTTTTAATACTCACCCCCAGATCTTTTTCCTTGAGTGAGGTTTGCAGTCTTTGGCCATCTAAACTATATTGTGTCTGCGGTTTCTTTGCCCTTCCCCAAATCTTCATGACTTTGCATTTGGCAGGGTTAAATTCAAGGAGCCAGTTGTGGACCAGGCTTGTAGCCTGTCCAGATTCTTTGTAGTCCTGCCTTATCCTCGTCCGATTCGATTCTTCTCATTAACTTCACATCGTCTGCAAACAAGGACACTTTCTGAGTCTTCCCTTCCGTTATGTCGTTCACGTATACCAAGAACAGCACAGGTCCTAGGACTGACCCCTGTGGAAACCCGCTTGTCACAGGCGCCCACTCAGAAAACCTCGTCGCTTTACCATGACTGTTGTTGCCTCCCTGTCAGATATTCTCTGATCCATTGCAGTGCCTTTCCTGTTATGTGTGCCTGGTCCTCTAGCTTTTGCAGTAACCTCTTGTGGGGGAAACTGTGTCCGAAAGACTTCTTGCAGTCCAAAAATACTCAGTCGATCCCCCCCTCTCTCTCTTGTCTTACTTCTGTCACCTTGTCATAAAACTCTAGTAGGTTTGTGACACAGGATTTTCCTTCCCTGAAACCGTGTGGTTGTCAATTATACACTGTTTCTTTTCCGGTCCCACCCTCTCCTCTGTGATCTTCTCATTTGCTACTATAACGTTAGTGTACGGTCTGTAGTTTAGTGCCTCAGCTGTCTCCTTTTTAAAAATTGGGATACAATTGCCATTTTCTTTTTTTACCCCAGGGGTTGCCCAGTTTCAAATGATTGTGTGAAGATCTTTGTTAATGGCTCACACAATATTCGCTGCTCTTTAAGGACCATGGAGAGATGTTGTCTGGTCCCCCGCCTTTGAGGTGTAAGTTCGCATAGCAGGGTTCTTCCCTCCCTCCTTGGTTATATGTCCTCATCCTCGCACTTGCTTGGTGTGCCCCCTGTTTGATTTCTTTGGAGTCCTACTGGTTTCCCCTGTAAATACCTCTTTTTAAATCTTGTGTTGAGTCCCTGACATACCTCTCGGTCGTTTTTGTGAATTCCCCATCACCCTTCCTCAGTCTGATTACCTGGTCCTTGACTGTTGTTTTCCTCCTGATGTGGCTGTACAACAGCTTCGGGTCAGTCTTTATTTGATGCTATGTCATTTTCATATTGTCTCTGAGCCCCCTTCTTATCTGGCATATTTGTTTCTGGCTCTTAGGCTGATTTCTTTATTTTCTGAGTTCTCTGTCTTCTGGTGTGTTGTGTGCGTGTTTTTTGTGTGTTGTGTGTGTGGTTGTGTGTGTGTGTGTGTGTGTTGTGTTGTGTTTTGTGTGTGGTTTTGTGTGTGTGTGTGTGTGTGTGGTGGTGTGTGTGTGTGTGGTGTGGTGTGTGTGTGTGTGTTTGGAGCTGTAAGGTAGTTGCTGGCTGGTATATCACGCACAGCTGCCCCCGTCAGGCGGGAGTTACAACAGAGTTATATCAGGGAGCGAGAGGAAGAGGACAACCTACCCCCCTATTATAACCCTTGCCAAGTATATTTATCGAGGGACTGGGTTACATGTCGCCCGTTACATACACCCTAATACCCCGATAAGTGTATGTAAAAGGAAAGGCAAAAGGGGCAGCGCCAGGGAGCAGACCAAGGAGCAGACGCAAGGAAAAAGGGAGACGCAAGGAAACAGACGCAAGGAGGTATGTACAACAACAACACACACACACACACACACACACACACAACAAACACACAACACACAACACAAACAACAAGTAAAAATTTAAAAATGTGCATTAATACATTTTTTTAATGAGCCCAGATACAAGGTAGTACACTTCTATGGGTTATAAACACCAGAGATAAATAACTTAGTCACCCCTCCGGATTATCTTTCCAAATGATAAGGGTAACAACAGCAAAAAAATCAGATAAAAGGAAAATGGAAAATATTGTACTGATTATGAAGGTAGACGGTTCAGACCACCTTCAAGAAGGGTGCCAAGGTGCTCGTGAAGGGCTCGTGATCTAAGGAATTAGAGCTGCCTTTCCCTTACTCGAATCAAACTCCATTGACTGCCATTCTTTAGTCGCTGTAAGACTGTTTTATGGGTTTAGCGCTTCGTCGTTCCCGTAGTAGTAGTAGTAGTAGTAGTAATAATAATAATAATAATAATAATAATAATAATAATAATAATAATAATAATAATAATAATAATATTTATAACAGTAATAATAATTATAATGATAATATTGATAATAATAATAACAAAAACAATAATAATAATAATAATAATAATAATAATAATAATAATAATAATAATAATAATAATAACAATAATAATAATAATAATTATTATTATTATTATAACAGTAATAATAATTATAATGATAATACTGATAATAATAATAATAATAATAATAATAATAATAATAATAATAATAATAATAATAATAATAATAATAATAATAATAATAGCTTGTCATTAAATAGATGAGTTACCGTATTAACTAGACAAGAGTAAGTAACTGTTACTCAGCCAAACTCAGCGTCTGAACACTTCTGACTCACCTCTTGGCACTGATCAGCTGCATAAATTCGTAGAGTCATCTATAACTCGCAAAAGAGTTGATTCGCTCTACTAAATTCTCAGAACTGCCCGTGAGTTTATGGAAATTGAAGGAGCAAAGGTACGACCCAGTTTCGCGAGTCGTTCCTACAAGGAGGTCATTACCCTTCATCTGTATCGTACCGTATAATGGTCTACAAGAACAGAGGTTCTATGGACAGCGTGTGAAACGTTTCGCTCACCATTGATGGTGGGAGACGTGAAGTAGTAGGTTGAGATAATTATTCCCACAGCACTGATACGAGGTGGTCAGTCCCTCAGTCTTGACAGGAGGTGGTCGGTCCCTCAGTCTTGACAGGAGGTATTCAGTCCCTCAGTCTTGACAGGAGGTGGTCAGTCCCTCAGTCCTGACAGGAGGTATTCAGTCCCTCAGTCTTGACAGGAGGTGTTCAGTCCCTCAGTCTTGACAGGAGGTGGTCAATCCCTCAGTCTTGACAGGAGGTGGTCAGTCCCCAGTCTTGACAGGAGGTGGTCAGTCGCTCAGTCTTGACAGGAGGTATTCAGTCCCTCAGTCTTGACAGGAGGTGTTCAGTCCCTCAGTCTTGACAGGAGGTGGTCAGTCCCTCAATTTTGACAGGAGGTGGTCAGTCCCTCAGTCTTGACAGGAGGTGGTCAGTCCCTCAGTCCTGACAGGAGGTATTCAGTCCCTCAGTCTTGACAGGAGGTGGTCAGTCCCTCAGTCTTGACAGGAGGTGGTCAGTCCCTCAGTCTTGACAGGAGGTGGTCAGTTCCTCAATCTTGACAGGAGGTGGTCAGTCCCTCAGTCTTGACAGGAGGTGGTCAGTCCCTCAGTCTTGACAGGAGGTGGTCAGTCCCTCAGTCTTGACAGGAGGTGGTCAGTCCCTCAGTCTTGACAGGAGGTGTTCAGTCCCTCAGTCTTGACAGGAGGTGTTCAATATTTACTTATCTATTTTAAATATCATCAATCACTGTAACAATAAATACCTCAATATTCATCCTACTTCTCTTTATACATCTCTCACCTACGACGCTACGACACATGCTAACACAGTACTTGACCAATATGCAGATATTTCGAACATTCAGAGCTTACATTGTAACTATCAACATCACCTTCGGCTTTACTATCCTCACCTCACACACCTAGATAGTACACGATAGTCTTTTAATCTAGGTAAAAACAGATAGTTCTTCTCAGCAGATAGACTCGAAGTGGACTTATAAGTCTTTCCCATGTACCCACATCTACTTCTATCTACTCCCATGTGCTCCCATCTACTCCCGTGTACTCTCATGTATACCCAAGTACCTGGCCAATTAGCTTTCTTGCCTCGGATCAAGTCTTATTGTGCGTGAAACCTAAATAGCCTTACTAAAGTGATCAATTAATCTGTACACGTCAGTAATTGCACAAAGCTTTTATAACATACAGAAAACGCCAATGTTGTGAAAGTTTAAAGCCGATCGAATGAGGCGTTCTCGAGTTTAAAAAACGAAAAGACAAAATGAAACACTCATCCTTGAAGGTATCCCTCCAGGAATACCTAATACTCTATATATATTTGAAGGGATACTGTTAAGCCCTCCAACGATTATCATTCTCGATATTCCAGTTAACATCCGTTGTTAACATGAAGGATGAAATTAATACCAGTCGTGGTTCCGTGGAACTAAAAAAAAAAAAACACACATTACCGTAATTGGTACATTCGGCAAAAAAATCCACAATACCGTGGTTGGCACAATTCATAAATAGCCCACAATACTATGGATGGAATACTAATTAGAAAATATCTTACAATACCGTGGCTGGATTAATTAAAGAAATTGCCCACAATACCGTGGTTAGAACAAATCGCAAATAACCCACAATACCCCTGAGACATTGTACCCGTGAACAAGAAACGTTGTACCCGTCAACAAGGCAACAAACATACCCAGGACATACGCACGACACCTCGACATATCTACGACAAATCTCGCTACATACCCGCTACATATCCGCTACATATCCGCTACACACCCGCGCATCCGACCGTCGTTACATAGACTACAACCAATAACTCAACCTTGATGGTCCTTATTGATGTCTCCCTATTTAAGCAGTGATACCCAGCAACGGATCTCATTGATGCCTGAGTATATTCCACTGAACTCTGACTACAGAGAGGAGAGCTCTGGCTCCTGGACTCCTCTCCAAGTTGTGCCATTATGTTATCCCTTTCTCGTGCCGTTTCCCATTCTTGTGTTCTCCCTGCCTCCTCTTATTTTTCTCTCTCCCTCTCTGTTTGTCGTTCTAGCCTCTAGTGTGTATGAAAAGAATAGTGACTGGCACCACTGCTAGAGAGGCTAGATTTGTAACTACTACTGTCTGAGTCACTGAGGGAGAACACGTGATCTAGTCTGGCTGGTTCAACTTTTGCCCTAGCTCCTCCTCTTCTCTCTCTCTCTCTCTCTCTCTCTCTCTCTCTCTCTCTCTCTCTCTCTCTCTCTCTCTCTCTCTCTCTCTCTCTCTCTCTCCTCTCTATCTATCTATCTATCTATCTATCTATCTTTCTATCTATCTATCTATCTATATATTTATCTATCTATCTATCAATCAATCTATCAATCTATCTATCTATCTATCTATCTATCTATCTATCTATCTATCTATCTATCTATCTATCTATATATCTATCTTCTAACCAATAGAACAGTGGTACACAAACTTAGTTCCAATAAAAGCTTTATGTAAAGCCCACTTAAAGCCACCGCTTGTAAAATTAAATTAAAG
>NC_069402.1:79582718-79585218 GCF_026875155.1 Cherax quadricarinatus
CAATTCGTTACTGTTTCTTTGTGATTATTATTTTTGTCAAAGCAACCATACACTCTGCTACCCACACTACACTCTGCTACCCACACTACACTCTGCTACCCACACTACACTCTGCTACCCACACTACACTCTGCTGCCCACACTACACTGCTACCCACACTACACTCTGCTACTCACACTACACTCTGCTACCCACACTACACTCTGCTACCCACACTACACTCTGCTACCCACACTACACTCTGCTACCCACACTACACTCTGCTACCCCACACTACACTCTGCTACCCACACTACACTCTGCTACCCACACTACACTCTGCTACCCACACTGCACTCTGCTACCCACACTACACTCTGCTACCACACTACACTCTGCTACCCACACTACACTCTGCTACCCACACTACACTCTGCTACCCACACTACACTCTGCTACCCACACAACTCTTGCTACCCACACTTACACTCTGCTGCCCACATACACTCTGCTACCCACACTACACTCTGCTACCCACACTACACTCTACTACCCACACTACACTCTACTACCCACACTACACTCTGCTACCCTCACTACACTCTGCTACCCACACTACACTCTGCTACCCAACTACACTCTGCTACCCACACTACACTCTGCTACCCACACTACACTCTGCTACCCACACTCACTCTGCTGCCCACACTACACTTGCTACCCACACTACACTCTGCTACCCACACTACACTCTGCTACCCACACTACACTCTGCTACCCACTCTACACTCTGCTACCTACACTACACTCTGCTACCCACACTACACTCTGCTACCCACACTACACTCTGCTACCCACACTACACTCTGCTACCCACACTACACTCTGCTACCCACACTACACTCTGCTACCCACACTACACTCTGCTACCCACACTACACTCTGCTACCCACACTACACCTTGCTACCCACACTACACTCTGCTACTCACACTACACTCTGCTACCCACTCTCACTCTGCTACCCACACTACACTCTGTTTCCCACATACACTCTGCTCCCCAACTGCACTCTGCTACCACACAAAAACCTGTACCCACGCAAACATTTGCTACCCACGCAACACTCTGCCCCCACGCAACACTGCTACCCTAAACCACACCTGCCCCCTAACGCTTAACAAAATTTTGGAGAGCGAAATTTTTCAACAATAAAAGTCACATTAGTTCATGTGTCCTTTTAGCTAAAAAAGTCCGGGACGGGGGAAAGAGTGGACCTATCGGGTAGCAAAGAGACGGGGCCAGGAGCTGTCAGCGATTTAACAATCAAAAACGGGTGAAAAAAAAGGGTGAGACATACACCACCGCAGGAGCATGGTTCGACCCCTAAAAACCAAAAAAAAGTGAACACACACACAAACAACACACACACACACACAACACACACACACACACACCACACACACAAAACCCCACCCACACACACACACACTACAACACCCACACACGCACACACCACACACACACACAACACAACACACACACACACACACACAACACACCACACACACACACACAAAAAAAACCCCACACACACATCAATCATACATCAAATTGGGTTAAAAATCATAATAGGTTTTTTAAGCAAGAAATATGTTAAAATGATGTTAGTTCTGGAAAAGGTCGCCAATGTGCTATAATTATCTTAATTTTTTCCAAAAATACGTGACAAGTAGTGTTGGGGGAGGGGTGGGGGGGGGAAAGGAGGGGAGGGTGTCGAGGGGGGGAGGGGGGGGGGGGAGTGGTGGGGTGGGGATGGGGGGGGAGTGGAGGCTTGGGCGTTCTGTGGGGGAAGGGTGGGGGGGGCCTTTTTGGGGAGGGGAGGGGAGGTCTGTGTTGGGGGGGGAAAAGTCAGGGTTTTGGGGAAAGGGGAGGGTGGGTAATGTGTTTTGTAAAGGTGTTGGGGGAGAGGGAAAGGGTGAGGGGGGACGACGTGTTGGGGGATAAAGAGAGAGGAAAGAAGGAGAAGTTTTGGGGGAAAAGGGAAAAGGGGAAGGGGAAGGGAGAGAAAGAGAGGAGTGGGTATAAGTGAGAGAAGAGGGGGGAGGAGAACGGGTAAAAGGGATACGGGGGAAGTGTGGAAGAATGGAGTAAAGGGGGACATTGGAGAAAGGGGAGTGATGGAGAAATACAAAAGGTTAGGAATAAGTTAAATAGAATGGATTTGGGAAAGAAACAAAAGAGGGAGAGGGAAATAGGGTGGGAGAGGCGAGGAAGGCTTGATAGGGTCAAAACGGAGAATAGAGAAAAAAAATAAAGAGCAAGACGGATTCAAAATGAATTAAAGAGGGATAATAGAAAGGAAAGGGAATGAGGGAGAATGGATCGTAAAGAGGATAAGAAGGGGGAAAAAGGGGTAGTAGGAAAAAAAAGGGGAAGAAAAGGGAAAAAGGTAGATGGAAAGGGAAAAAGTAGGCAGGGGAATAGATAGATGGGAAAGGGAAAGGGGAGTTAGGAAAAA
>NC_069402.1:79590218-79630218 GCF_026875155.1 Cherax quadricarinatus
TTGGGCGCCTGAAGTGAATTTCTCTGCTATGGGGTGGGCCTTTCCCCTGATAAGGTAATTTCTGCTGGTATGGGGGGCCGCCTGATAAGGTAATTTTTCTGTCTATGGGGTGGCCGTCCTGATAGATGGTAATTTCTGCGTTAGGGGGGGAGGCGTCCTGATGAGGTAATTTCGTGTTTGGGGTTAGGCCGCCGATAGATGGAATTTTTTGCGGGTTTTTGGGGGGTGGGGCCGCCCCTTGAAAGGGAAAATTTCTGCTGTGTATGGGGTGGGCCGTCCAAGATGGTAATTTCGCTGTCTATGGGTAGGCGCCCTGATAGAGGGTTAATTTTTTCTTGAGGGGGTAGGCCCTCCTGATAGATGTAATTTTCTGCGTCTATGGGGTAGCGTCCTGAAAAATGGAAATTTTCTGCTGTTTGGGGGTAGGCTCCTGATAGATGTTTTTTCCCTGCGGTTATGGGGTGGGCCGTCTGAAAATGGTAATTTTTTCGCTTTTAGGGGGTACCCCGTCCGATAGATGGAAATTATCTGTGTATGGGGTGGGCCTCCTATAGAGTTTCTGCGTCTAGGGGGTAGGCGTCTGATAGATGGTTTTCGCTGTGAAAATGGGGTGGGCCCTCCTGATAGATGAATTTCTGCGTTAGGGTAGGACTCCTGATAATGGTAAATTTTTCTTTATGGGGTAGGACGCCCCTGTAATGGAATTTCTGCTTGTATGGGTAGGCCCCCCTGAAAAGGGAAATTTTGCTGTTAGGGGTAGGCGCCCCTGATAGATGGTAATTTTCTGCTGTGTATGGGGTAGGCGCATAGATGGAAATTTTTCTGCTGTTGGGTAGGACCTGATATGGTAATTTCTCTGTTATGGGGTGGGCCTCCTGATAGATGGTAATTTCTGCTGTTATGGGGTGGGGCTTCTGATAATGGAAAATTTGCTGTTATGGGGGGCCCTCCTGAAAGAGGGTAATTTCTGCTTTTTATGGGGTAGGCCTCGGATAGATGGAATTTTTCTGCTGTTATGGGTGGCCCCCGATAGAGGTAATTTTGCTGTGTAGGGGGTGGGCCCCTTTCGATGATGGTAATTTTGCTGTTAGGGGTAGGCCTCCTGAAGAGGGTAATTTCTGCTTTTGTAGGGGTACCCCTCTGATAAGTAATTTCTGCTGTGTATGGGGTGGGCCGTCCTGATGAGGGTAATTTCTGCGGGTTAGGGAAAGCCCGTCCTGAAAGGGTAATTTCTGCTGTTATGGGGTAGCCTCCTGATAGTGGTAATTTCTCGTGATGGGGGGGCTTTCTGATAGAGGAAATTTTCGCTGTGTAGGGGTACCCCTCCTGATGATGGAAATTTTTCGCGTTATGGGGTAGGCCTCTGATAGTGGTAATTTCTGCGTTAGGGGTGGGGCCCCCTGATAATGGTAATTTCGCTGTGTAGGGGTAGCCTTTCTGAAGATGGAAAATTTTTTGCTGTGTATGGGGTAGGCCCCTATAGGGGTAATTTCCTGGGGAAAGGGGTAGGCCGCCCGGATAAAAGGTAATTTCTGCTGTGAAGGGGTAGGCCTTTCTGATAGATGGAAATTTTTCGCTGTTTAGGGGTTAGGCCTCCTGATGGGGTAATTCTGCTGTTATGGGTAGGCCTTCTGATAGAGAATTTTCGTGTGTATGGGGTGGCCTCCTATATTGGAAATTTCTGCTGGTTGGGGTGGGGGCCGTCCTGATAGTGGTAAATTTTGCTGTTATGGGGTGGGCCTCCTGATAGATGGTAATTTCTGCTGGATGGGGTAGGCTTTCCTGATAATGGAATTTCTCTGGTAGGGGGTGGCCTCCCTGATAGATGGAAAAATTTTTCGCTGTGTATGGGGTGGGGCCGTTCTGAAGATGGAAAATTTTCTGCTGTGTAGGGGGGTAGGGCCCCCCTGAAAAGGGGAATTCTGCTTGTAGGGGGAGGGGCCCTGATAGAGGGAATTTCTGGTTTAGGGGAGGCCGCCCGTAATGGAAATTTCTGCTTGAAATGGGGTGGGGCCGTCCGATAGAGGGAAATTTTCTGCTGTGAGGGTAGGCCCCTTTCTAAAGAGGGAATTTTTCGCGGTATGGGAACCGTTGATAGGGGAATTTCTGCTGTTATGGGTACCCGTCCTGATAATGGAATTTCTGGTGTAGGGGGTGGGGCCGTCCTGAAGGGGTAATTTCGCTGGAGGGGGTAGGCCGTTCGATAGATGGAAATTTTTCTGCGTTAAGGGGGGGGCCGTCCTGATAGATGGTAATTCTGCTGGAAAGGGGGGGGCCGTCCGTAAGGGAAATTTTTCTGCTGTGATGGGGTAGGCCCGTCCTGAAGGGGGTAATTTCTGCTGTGAAAGGGTAGGCGTCCTGATAGAGGGGAAATTTCGCTGTGAGGGTGGCCGTCCTATAGATGGTAATTTCTGTGTTAGGGAAACCGTCCTGATAGAGGGTAATTTCGCTGTGTATGGGGTAGGCCGTCCTGATGATGGTTTTTTTGCTGTTGGGGGGGAAAAAGGCGTCCTGATAAAAGGTAATTTCTGCTTGTATGGGTAGCCGTCTGATAAGGGAATTTTCTGCTTTTAAAGGGGTAGCCGCCCTGATAGATGGTAATTTCGCTGTGTAGGGGTAGGGCCGCCTGATAGAGGAATTTCTGCGGGGGGGGTAGGCCGTCCTGATAGATGGTAATTTCTGCTGTGGGGGGTAGGCCGTCCGAAAAGGGAAATTTTTCTGCTGTGTAGGGGGGTAGGCCGTCCTGAAGATGTAATTTCGCTGTTAGGGGTAGCCGTCCGATAGATGGGTAATTTTTCCGCTGTGTATGGGGAGCTCCTGAAGAGGGTTTTTTTCCCCTGCTGTGTAGGGGGTAGGCCCCGAAAGATGAAATTTCGCTTTTAAGGGGGTAGGCCGCCTGAAAGAGGGGTAATTTCTGCTGTTAGGGGGAAAGGGCCGCCTGAAAGTGTAATTTCCTGTGAGGGGTGGGGCGTCCTATAGTTTTAATTTCTGCTGTTAGGGGGTAGGCCTCCTGATAGATGGTAATTTCTGCTTGTAGGGGGTAGGGCCGTCCTGAAATGGTAATTTCTGCGGGTTATTTGAGGCCTCCATAGAGGTAATTTCTCTGTGTTTGGGGTAGGCCGTCCTGAAAGTAATTTCTGCTGGATGGGGTGGGCGCCTGATAGAGGGAATTTCTGCTGTGTATGGGGTAGGCCGTTCTTAGAGGGAAATTTTCGCTTTTAAAGGGAAACCCCTCCTGATGATTAATTTCTGCTGTTATGGGAGGCCTTTTTAAAGATGGTAATTTTTCTGTGAGGGGGGTAGGCCGTTCTAAAAAGGGGTAATTTTGCTGGAAATGGGGGGCCACCTGATAGAGGGTAATTTTCTGCTTCTAGGGGTTAGGCCTTTCTGATAGATGGTAATTTTCTGTAGGGTAGGCGTCCGAAAGAGGAAATTTCTTTTGTATGGGGTAGGATCCTAAAAGGGTAATTTCTGTGTGAAGGGGTAGGCCTTTCCTGATAGAGGTAATTTCTGCTGGTAGGGGTAGGCCCCCTGATAGATTAATTTCTGCTGTGAATGGGGTGGGCCCTCCTGATAGAGGGAAAATTTTTCTGCTGTGTAGGGGGTGGGCCCGTCCTGATAGAGGGTAATTTCTGCTGTGTAGGGGTAGGCCGTCCGATAGATGGAATTTTCTGCTGTGTATGGGGGTAGGCCGTTCTGAAGAGGGTAATTTCGCTGTTAGGGGAGGCATCCTGATAGATGGTAATTCTGCTTTGTATGGGGTAGGCCTTTTTCTGATAGATGGTAATTTTCTGTGTATGGGGTAAGGCCGTCCTGATATTTTGGAATTTTGCTGTGGGGGGTAGGCCCCCTGAAGAGGAAATTTTGCGTTAGGGGGTAGGCCTCCTGAAGGGGTGATTGGGGTGTAAAATTTCGCGTTTGGGGTAGGCCCCATCCGGGTGATGGATTTGCGGGTAACCCCCCGGGTGATGGAATTCGAGTAAAATTTTGGAAGGGGGGAAAAAAAACCCCCCGTGTAAATGGGTGGCAGGGGAAAATCCATCCGGGTGGCGGACATGACAGGGTATGGCGGTAACATAGTTGGCTTTGTTCAATTATTAACTATCAATAGAATAGAGTAACAACACATGGTGATGTTATTTCATTTGGGCTAAAAGAAAACCACCCCCCTCAAAAAGTCGCAATGGGTTGCATCACCTCTGCCCCCCCCCTTCTACCCTTTCCCCTCCCCCACCCCCCCCTCACCCTCCCTCACCCCTCCCTCACCCATCCCCACCCCTCCCTCACCCCTCCCAGCGATCGCTTACCCACTTGCAACAATCTGTCGCCGGGGCAATAGCAAATGCAATGAACCATCTGGGGTTCCCTCACCTCTTAGATAAAGGGGAGGGAAGGAAACTCTCTCCTCTCTCTCTCCTCCCTCTCTCCTCCCCTCTTCTCTTCCCCTCTTCCCTCTCTCTCCCATTCCCCTCCCCCTCTCTCTCCTCCCCTCTCCTCTCTCCACCACTCTCCCCCCCTTCTCCTCCCTTCCCTCGGCTTCCCCCCTCTCTCCCCTATTTCACGGTTCTCCCCCCTGTTTTAGTCACCCCTATTCCTCCCAAACACCATCCTATTCGGGGCAAATTTTTTAACTGTAGGAAGTGAGCAGGGACCTAAAGCAATCCTCTCCCACAAATTTACTGCGATAAATGGCCCTGTTGGTTTAGGTAAAGGGCCCCCACCTCCCCCGGGGGGGCCACCCCCCCCACTACTCTGCCGGGAATTCGGGAGTTAGCCTCAGGACTGGGAATTTTGGGAAATTGTTGGGAATCAGGTTACAGCTCTTGGGAATGGATTTCGTGAGTGGGAATTTTTTTTTTGGGGGGGGGGGGAGTTATTCACAGGCACTGGGAGGATCTGGGAATTAGCCTCACACGTTTGGGGAATTTGTATATTAGACTCAGGCTGGGAATTTGTTAGTTAGCTTCTCTCTCTCTCTCTCTCTCTCTTCTCTCCTCTTAGATGATGCCTTTTGGTGCTACTACTGTTGCTGCTGCTACTACTACTACTACTACTACTACTACTACTACTACTACTACTATTCCTGCTAGTACTATTACTACTACTATCATTGTTACTATTATTACTATTACTGCTAATATACTACCACCACTACTACTACTACTATACTTATAATAATAATATAATAATAATAAATAATAATAATAATAATAATAATAATAATAATAATAACACAACTCCTCTTCTCCGCCTCTTACTCTTCTTCCGCCTTTCCCTCCTCCTCCTCCTCCTCTTCCTCCTCCCCCTCCTCTTTACATTCTTTCTCACCGTCCATTCCTCCCCTTCTCAATGTGCCGTACCCTTTCCTCTCCCTCATTCACACCTCCCTCACCCCTTTCCCTCCCTCATTCACACCTCCCTCACCCCTTTCCTCCTCTTCTCTGTCTCCCCCTTTCGTTTCCTCTCCACCCTGCATCTCCTGGGACCTTGCATTCTCAATGGTGTCACATTTCATGGGTATATATATATATGACTTGTTGAAGCGTTCTTACCTACCTGGTCAGCCGACTCTCTCGCCTGTCAGCCTGTACGTACCTCAACCTGTACGCCAGTACGAACGTCAGAGTGTACGTCTGTACGCCGGTACGTAAGCCAGAGTGCATGGTAGTGTGTACGTCCCGAGTGTACGTTAGCTTGTACGTCAGTCCGTACGCCAGTACGTACGCCAGTACGTACGCCAGAAAGTGTTTGCACACATACACACAAATGTAAATAATAACTAAAAATTCCATAGCGTGATTACAGGAGAAAGAGTACAGAATAAATTGTACTCAGACCAAGAGAAAATAAATGAAATAAATCCCCTTGAAATAACCAGAGAGGAATTCAAGAAATTATGGATAGACTCTTACATAAATAAAGCAACGACTGCCGGCCAGATATCACCTTGGGTTTTGAAGGCACACGCAGAAATGGGGGGGGGAGGGTGGCGGGGAGTGTTAAACGGCAAATATTATATCGATAAACACTGGATAGGTCGTGATGAACGACTGTCGTTGAATGAAACGTAGGAAAAGAGTCAGAGACAGAACTTCCGTTTCGCGACTCCGTCAGCGGCGAACCATCCGTGATCTGATGTTTGAAAGTCTCGTAGGTGATTGGTGAAGAGCTGGTCCTGATTCGTGTCAGGACTACAGTTCGAATCCTCCGTCCATGAAGGCCCCGTGAATTAATAATTCTGTCTCACTAACGACTGAGAACTGGAGGTACTCCTCCCCGTCCTTAGATCACATCTGCCTTTCGTTCCTCAGCCACTGAATGACCCCCTACGGGTTTGGCACTTTCCCCCTAACGTGATTATAATAACTATTAATTATTATAGCTAAGATTTTGTTTGAGCATCATCTGTGTAACTACCAAACTACCAGAAGTACTTGTAACCAAGCCTGGGTGAGTCTGGCTACTACCACAATCCCCTCAGTGGAGGTTCCTTGACGCTGGTGAGGGGCTCTTGATCTAGGGAATTGGATCTGTGCTCCGGTTCCCTGAATTGAACCTGAATACCTTCCATCCCCCCCACATGCGCTGTAAGATCCAACGGATTTAGCTCTCCCCCGTGATTATAATTAATGTATATATAATATTACCAGTCAGTCTGTTTACATTACAAGTTGCTCCATAAATACGATCATCTATGTTCACGTTATTGTAGTGAGTGACTGATCTACTCTGGCTTTTAACTACATTCCCTTGACGTTATTTACTTCTCTCACAATATTATTCTTAATGTTAGACACAGATACACCAAAGATGTATTCTGTATTTTCCTTCAGGTTACTTTCTCTGGCTAACTTATTAACGTTTAATATGAATGAGTAATTTAATGTGTGATGTAATCCATAAAATTTGTGAAATAATTCCCTTTTTCTAATTTTGTAGTATCTATACCTGGGATTTCCAATAAGCTTGTTAGTCATTACGTTAGTCAAGTGAGTCTAGTGATGACAAAACATCAGTAATAATCAAGGAGTCAAGCTAGTGTCGTAAGTTAAGTGTCATTAGGATGGTAACAGTTTGCAATGTAAACGCCCAGTTGTTAATTCTTATGACTAACTCAACATGGGTAGTATAGTTGTTATCTAGGGAGGTGACAGCAAGAGCAGATGCAGCACTGCCAGCAGACTCCTGCTGGAGGTGACAACAAGAGCAGATGCAGCACTGCCAGCAGACTCCTGCCGGAGGTGACAACAAGAACAGATGCAGCCCTGCCAGTAGATTCCTGCTGGAGGTGACAACAAGAACAGATGCAGCCCTGCCAGTAGATTCCTGCTGGAGGTGACAACAAGAACAGATGCAGCCCTGCCAGTAGATTCCTGCTGGAGGTGACAACAAGAACAGATGCAGCCCTGCCAGTAGACTCCTGCTGGAGGTGACAAGAGCAGATGCAGCCCTGCCAATAGATTCCTGCTGAAGGTGACAAGAGCAGATGCAGCCCTGCCAGTAGTTTCCTGCTTGAGGTGACAACAACAGCAGATACAGTCCAGCCAGTAGATTCCTGATGGAGGTGACAACAAGAGCAGATGCAGCCCTGCCAGTAGATTCCTCCTGGAGGTGACAACAAGAACAGATGCAGCCCTGACAGTAGACTCCTGCTGGAGGTGACAACAAGACAGATGCAGCCCCGCCAGTAGGCTCCTCCTGGAGGTAACAACAAGAACAGATGCAGCCCTGCCAGGAGATTCCTGCCGGAGGTGACAACAAGAGCAGATGCAGCCCTGCCAGTAGACTCCTGCTGGAGGTGACAACAAGAGCAGATGCTGCCCTGCCAGTAGACTCGTGCTGGAGGTGACAACAAGAGAAAATGCAGCCCTGCCAGTAGACTCCTGCTCGAGGTGACAACAAGAGCAGATATAGCTCTGCCAGTAGACTCCTGCTGGAGGTGACAACAAGAGAAGATGCAGCTCTGCCAATAGACTCCTGCTGGAGGTGACAACAAGAGAAAATGGAGCCCTGCCAGAAGACTCCTGCTGGAGATGACAACAAGAGCAGATGCAGCCCTGCCAGTAGACTCGTGCTGGAGGTGACAACAAGAGCATATGCAGTCCTGCCAGTAGACTCGTGCTGGAGGTGAAAACAAGAGCAGATGCAGCCCTGCCAGTAGACTCCTGCTGGAGGTGACAACAAGAGCAGATGCAGCCCTGCCAGAAGACTCCTGCTGGAGGCGACAACAAGAGCAGATGCAGCCCTGCCAGAAGACTCCTGCTGGAGGTGACAACAAGTGCAGATGCAGCTCTGTCAGTAGACTCCTCCTGGAGGTGACAACAAGAGCAGATGCAGCTCTGCCAGTAGACTCCTGCTCGAGATGACAACAAGAGCAGATGCAGCCCTGCCAGTAGACTCCTGCTGGAGGTGACAACAAGAGCAGATGCAGCCCTACCAGAAGTCTCCTGCTGGAGGAAACAACAAGAGCAGATGCAGCCCTGCCAGTAGACTCCTGCTGGAGAAAACAACAAGAGCAGATGCAGCCCTGACAGAAGACTCCTGCTGGAGATGACAACAAGAGCAAATGCAGCCCTCCCAGTAGATTCCTGCTGGAGGAAACAACAAGAGCAGATGCAGCCCTCACAGTAGACTCCTGCTGGAGATGACAACAAGAGCAGATGCAGCCCTGCAAGAAGACTCCTGCTGGAGATGACAACAAGAGCAAATGCAGCCCTGCCAGTAGACTCATGCTGGAGGTAACAAGAGCAGATGCAGCCCTGCCAGTAGACTCCTGCTGGAGGTAACAACAAGAGCAGATGCAGCCCTTCCAGAAGACTCCTGCTGGAGATGACAACAAGAGCAGATGCAGCTCTGCCAGTAGACTCCTGTTGGAGGTGACAACAAGAGCAGATGCAGCCCTGCCAGTAGACTCCTGTTGGAGGTGACAACAAGAGCAGATTCAGCCCTGACAGTGAACTCCTGCTGGAGGTGACAACAAGAACAGATGCAGCCCTGCCAGAATACTCGTGCTGGAGATGACAACAAGAACAGATGCAGCCCTGCCAGAATACTCGTGCTGGAGATGACAACAAGAGCAGATGCAACCCTGCCAGTAGACTCCTGCTGGAGGTGACAACAAGAGCAGATGCAGCCCTGCCAGAAGCTCCTGCGGGAGAAGTCAACAAGAGCAGATGCAGCCCTGCCAGTAGACTCCTGCTGGAGGTGACAACAAGAGCAGATGCATCCCTGCCAGTAGACTCCTGCTGGAGGTGACAACAAGAACAGATGCCGCCCTGCCAGAATACTCCTGCTGAAGATGACAACAAGAGCAGATGCATCCCTGCCGGTAGACTCCTGCTGGAGGTGACAACAAGAGCAGATGCAGCCCTGCCAGAAGACTCCTGCTGGAGAAGTCAACAAGAACAGATGCAGCCCTGCCAGTGGACTCCTGCTGGAGGTGGCAACAAGAGCAGATGCAGCCCTGCCAGAAGACTCCTGCTGGAGAATTCAACAAGAAGAGATGCAGCCCTGCCAGTAGACTCGTGCTGGAGGTAACAACAAGAGCAGATGCAGCCCTGCCAGTAGACTCCTGCTGGAGGTGACAACAAGAGCAGATGCAGCCCTGCCAGAAGATTCCTGCTGGAGATGACAACAAGAGCAGATGCAGCCCTGCCAGTAGACTCCTGCTGGAGGTAACAACAAGAACAGATGCAGCCCTACCAGAATACTCCTGCTGGAGATGACAACAAGAGCAGATGCAGCCCTGCCAGAAGACTCCTGCTGGAGGTGACAACAAGAGCAGATGCAGCTCTGTCAGAAGACTCCTGCTGGAGAAGTCAACAAGAGCAGATGCAGCCCTGCCAGTAGACTCCTGCTGGAGATGACAACAAGAGCAGATGCAGCCCTGCCAGTAGACTCCTGCTGGAGGTAACAACAAGAGCAGATGCAGCCCTGCCAGTAGACTCCTGCTGGAGGTAACAACAAAAGCAGATGCAGCCCTGCCAGAAGACTCCTGCTGGAGATGATAAAAAGAGCAGATGCAGCCCTGCCAGTAGACTCCTGCTGGAGGTGACAACAAGAGCAGATGCAGCCTGCCATTTGACTCCGCTGGAGGTGAAAAACAAGAGCGATGCAGCCCTGCCAGAAGACTCCTGCTGGAGGAGACAACATAAGCAGATGCAGCCCTGCCAGTAGACTTCTGCTGGAGGTGACAACAAGAGCAGATGCAGCCCTGCCAGTAGACTCCTGCTGGAGGAGACAACATAAGCAGATGCAGCCCTGCCAGTAGACTCCCGCTGGAGGTGACAACAAGAGCAGATGCAGCCCTGCCAGTAGACTCCTGCTGGAGGAGACAACATAAGCAGATGCAGCCCTGCCAGTAGACTTCTGCTGGAGGTGACAACAAGAGCAGATGCAGCCCTGCCAGTAGACTTCTGCTGGAGGTGACAACAAGAGCAGATGCAGCCCTGCCAGTAGACTCCTGCTGGAGGAGACAACATAAGCAGATGTATCCCTGCCAGTAGACTCCTGCTGGAGGTGACAATAAGAGCAGATGCAGCCCTGCCAGAAGACTCCTGCTGGAGGTGACAACAAGAGCAGATGCAGCCCTGCCAGAAGACTCCTGCTGGAGGTGACAACAAGAGCAGATGCAGCCCTGCCAGAAGACTCCTGCTGGAGGTGACAACAAGAGCAGATGCAGCCCTGCCAGAAGACTCCTCCTGGAGGTGACAAGAAGAGCAGATGCAGCCCTGCCAGAAGACTCCTCCTGGAGGTGACAAGAAGAGCAGATGCAGCCCTGCCAGAATACTCCTGCTGGAGGAGACAACATATGCAGATGCAGCCTTGCCAGTAGACTTCTGATATATTATTACTAACAGTTAAGCTAGAAATTTCTTCTTAAAGACTCGCCTTTGAAAGTGTTTTAAGGAAGGAATTACCATTAATGCCCTTTAAGATACGTGATGTTAAAGAAATACATCTTCCATAGACGGGTGATATGCCCTTGTTGTCTACAGTGATACACTTCTTACAACTTATAAATCTTAATACAATTGTATGTTTTAACGACCAAGTTAGATCCGTCAGTATTTATACTTTGTGATACTTGCAGGACACCATTCTAATTGAGTGATTACTATGATACATTTGTCTGGTGATAATGGAAGGAGAAACAGCTATGTATATACCGTGTCTGTCCACACACTACTGTTTGTGTTGGTCTGATCACCTCCTGACGAGCGAAATGTAGCTGGTCTGATCACCTCCTGACGAGATAAATGTTGCGGTAGTAAATGTCTTATTAGTTGCACATGGGCTCAGATTTTACGAAAGCTGTTATTAACAACTTTGGAAGTTGTTAATTATAGGCAATTACAATTGGAGTCTCGTTATTCACTGGTGATTCAGCAGTCACTGGTGACTCAGCAGTCACTGGTGACTTAGCAGTCACTGGTGATTCACTGGTCAACGGTGCCAATTAAAATTAATTGCAAGTAGGTCATTACTAACTGTTAATTAAAATGAAACAGGAACTTGCCAACAGGCACTTATAAAACAGATGATTATTAACATGATTTAAAACAGATAACCTTAGAGCTTAGTTATAATTATAATAATTAGTAAAAAAGGATAATCAGTCAGGTAAACACCCACTCAGGTGAGCCGACTAAACTCGTGCTCTCCAGCCCGAAAAATAATTCTCCCCAACACATCCATTAGCAAAAAAACAGTAATCCCGACAGTATAATAATTTCAACAGGGCTAAAAAAAAAAAAAAAAAGGGGGTGAGAGTTTTTTTTTTCGCAGTTCGTTTACTAAATCCAAAAACACAGGAATATAAACAGTTTATAAATTAGCGTCAGCCTGTCATGACAAAAATAGTGAGGATGTGTTGGAGCGAGCCGGCTGCCGGTTACCGGCTGCCGGATGCCCGGCCCGTGGACCCAGGCTAGAGTCGACTGTATCCGCTAGAGCCGTAAGTACCATTCCCGACCGGGCTATCACGCTGTTATCGCTCTAATGGTTAATTAAACGAGGGGTTGAAAGCGTAAATGATGTTTCTTTTGCAAAGTTTGTCTGCAAGTATTGAATTTATCAGGGGATATTGACGTCAGGATGAATTAGTTAATGGTACTGACAAAACCTACACTAGTGGAAGGTAAATCTGAGGGGAAGGGAGGGTGAGGGGAGTTAGTGGGCTGCATGGTTGTATTGTGATGCGGTGTTTCTGGTGGTGGTGTTGGTGATGGTGTTTGTGGTGTTGTGGTGGTGTTTGTGGTGGTGTTTGTGGTGGTGTTTGTGGTGTTGTTGTGGTGGTTGTGGTGGTGTTGTTGTGGTGTTTGTGGTGGTGCTGTGAGTGTTTGTGGTGGTGTTTGTGGTGGTGTTTGTGTGGTGTGTTTTGGTGTTGTTGTGGTGGTGTTGTGGTGGTGTTTGTGGTGGTGCTGTGGGAGTGTTTTGGGTGGTGTTTGTGGTGGTGTTTGTGGTGGTGTTTGTCCCTGGTGTTTTGTGGTGGTGTTTGTGGTGTTGTTGTGGTGTTGTTGTGGTGGGGTTGTGGTGGTGTTTTTGGTGGTGTTTGTGGTGGTGTTTGGTTGGGGTTGTTGTGGTGTTGTTGTGGTTTGGGGTTGTGGTGGGGTTTGTGGT
This sequence comes from Cherax quadricarinatus, assembly GCF_026875155.1. Lineage (NCBI taxonomy): Eukaryota > Metazoa > Arthropoda > Malacostraca > Decapoda > Parastacidae > Cherax > Cherax quadricarinatus. The sequence continues at coordinate 79,602,840 of NC_069402.1, forward strand.
GGTGCTTGTGGTAGTGTTTGTGGTGGTGTTTGTGGTGGTGTTTGTGGGGGGTGTTTGTGGTGGTGTTTGTGGTGGGGTTTGTGGTGGTGTTTGGGTGGTGGTGTGTGGTAGTGTTTGTGGTGGTTTTTTGTGGTGTTGTGGTGGTGTTGTGGTGTTGTTGTGGTGTTGTTGTGGTGGTGTTTTTTGGTGGTGTTTGTGGTGTTGTTGTGGTGGTGTTTGGGGGTGGTGCTGTGGTGTGTTTGTGGTGGTGTTTGTGGTGGTGTTTGTGGGGGTTTTGGTGTTTGGTTTGGTGTTTGTGGTGGTGTTTGTGGGGGTGTTGTGGTGGTTTTGTGGTGTGTTTGTGGTGGTGTTTGTGGTGTTTGGTTGTTTGTGGTGGTGTTTGTGGTGGTGTTTGGTTGGGGGTGGTGTTGTTGTGGGTGGTGTTGTGTGGTGTTGTGGTGGTGTTTGTGGTGGGTTTGTGGTGGTGTTGTGGGGGTGTTGTGGTTGTTGTTGTGGTGGTGTTGTGGTGGTGTTTGTGGTGGTGTTTGTGGTGGTGTTGTGGTGGGGGTTTTTGGTGGTGTTTGGGTGGTGTTGTGGTGGTGTTGTGTGGTGTTGTGGTGTGTTGTGGGTGGTGTTGTGGTGGTGTTGTGGTGGTGTTGTGGTGGGTGTTGTGGGTGGTTTTTTGTGGTGGTGTTTGTGGGGGTGTTGTGGTGGGTTTGTGGTGGGGTTTGTGGGGGTGTTTGGTGGTGTTGTGGTGGGTTGGTGGTGTTGTGGTGGTGTTGTGGTGGTGTTGTGGTGGTGTTGTGGTGGTGTTTGTGGTGGTGTTTGTGGTGGTGTTGTGGGGTGTTTGTGTGGTGTTTGTGGGGGTGTTTGTGGTGGTGTTTGTGGTGGTGCTGTGGTAGTGTTTGTGGGTGTTTGTGGTGTTTTTGGTGGTGTTTTTGGTGGTGTTGTGGTGGTGTTGGTGGTGGTGTTTGTGGTGGTGTTTGTGGTGGTGTTGTGGTGGTGTTTGTGGTGGTGTTTGTGGTGGTGTTGTGGTGGTGTTGTGGTGGTGTTTGTGGTGGTTTTGTGGTGGTGTTGTGGTGGTGTTGTGGTGGTGTTGTGGTGGTGGTGTGGTGGTGTTGTGGTGGTGTTTTATGGTGGTGTTTGTGGTGGTGTTGTGGTGGTGTTTGTGATGGGGGTTTGTGGTGGTGTTTGTGGTGGTGTTGTGGTGTTTGTGTTTGGTGTTTGTGGTGGTGCTGTGGTAGTGTTTGTGGTGGTGTTTGTGGTGTTGTGGTGGTGTTGTGGTGTGATATTTGTTGTGATGTTGGTGTGATGTGGTGGTACACACACACACACACACACTCACACACACACACACACAGTCAAGGAGCAGGTAATCAGGCTGAGGAAGGAAGGTGGGGAGGTTACAAAAAAACGACAGTGAAATATGTGAGGAGCTCAACATGAGATTCAAAGAAGTGTTCACAGAGGAGACAGAAGGGACTCCAGAAAGGCAGAGAGGTGGGGTACACCATCAAGTGTTGGATACAATACATACAACCGAGGAAGAAGCGAAGAGGCTGCTAAGCGAGCTAGAGACCTCAAAGGCGATAAGGGAAATGGACTTGACGACACTGGAAGACAGGAGAGATAGGGGGGATAAGATAATGACATATAAAATACTGAGAGGCATAGACAAGTTGGAAAGACACAGAATGTTCCAGAGATGGGACACAGCAACAAGGGGTCACAGTTGGAAGTTGAAGACTCAGATGAATCAAAGGGATGTTAGGAAGTATTTCTTCAGTCACAGAGTTGTCAGGAAGTGGAATAGTCTGGGTAATGATGTAGTGGAGGCAGGATCCATACATAGCTTCAAGAAGAGGTATGATAAAGCTCACGGAGCGGGAAGAGTGACTGAGTAGCGGCCAGTTGAAGAGGTGGGGCCAAGAGCTGTGACTCGATCCCCGCAACCACAACTAGATGAGCGCACACACACACACACACATATTCAGTACTAATGGTATACAATGCGGACAGGCTAACGTGCGAGACACATGTGTGCAACACCTGGGTATCTTTATTGACGACAATAAAGATACACAGGTGTTGCACACATGTTTCTCGCTCATCATGACTTAATTTGTTTTCCATTAGCTACTGCACAGTTAAATATATTATATAATATATATTATAATATATATATATATATATATATATATAATATATATATATATATATTTTTATATATATATATATATATATATATATATATATATGCATGCAAAACAACCACTCTGAAAAGAATAGAGAAATTCCAAGCGCTTTCGTGAAATACTCACATTCAAGGAACTATGAAAGTAAAGCATCCCAAAGGAAGCATATAAGGGGTCTGGCCCGGGACCTCACTATCAGATCCCCAAACGGTTAAACACCTGACGCGCGCCGACCCAACTTGGATAGGTCCTTTGCCCAACTCACCCACAAACTATTCTACCAAGAAAAATTAAAAAATTTTTTATTTGTCCAGTGTATTATTAAATTCTTCCCAAAATTTTATTAATTATAAATGGATCTAATTTATATAAACCAAAGGAAATTTTCATATTATTGTCAAAACTGCTTTTTTTGAAACAAGATTCATTATATTCCTGTCGACCATGGACTTGCTTGATACTACTTTCTCAAAATTTTTGAAAATCAATGGATGGTTAAAACTCTTACATGAATAACTAGAGCATTGGAATCTTGTCCAGTTTTTAATGCTATATTTATGTTGTTTTAATCTTAGTTCGAGATTTTTACCAGTTTGACCGTAATAAACTTTATCGCAAATTTTACAAGGAATCTTATAGACACATCCATCAGCATTTTGGGGGAATTCTTTATAAAAAGTTTTTTTTACTGTAAAAAGTTTTTAAAATGCAACTTTAATTTAAAAAGTCTTAAAAAGAGAAGGCAAAAACCCAATTTTTCAGGGAAGGGAAACCCCAACATATTTTTTGTTAAAAAGGCTGGTTGCCCCTTTTGGGATTTAAAAAGTTTTCTAAAACCTTTAAAATTTTTAAATTCATTTCTTGTAAAGTTGTAGAAAACTTTTAAACCCAAAAAGGGACAACCACCCTTATTCAACAAAAAAAATTTGTTGGGTTCTCCCTTACCAGAAAACTGGTTGATAGCCTTTCTTCTTAAGATTTAAAATATTAAAGTTTTTTTAAAAAAATCTGATACAAAAAAAAAAACTTTTGATAAAGAATTCCCCCCAAAATGCTATGGATGTTCTATAAGTTTCCTTGTAAAATTTGCGATAAAGTTTATTACGGCAAACGGTAAAAACTCGAACAAAGATTAAAACAACATAAATATAGCTTTTAAAAACGGGAAAAAGATTCCAATGCTCTTTTTATTCAGTAAGAGATTTTAACCCCCCAATTTGATTTTAAAAAAGTGGAAAAAGTAGTATCAGGAAATTCCTTTCAAGGAAATTTAAAATTTTAAAATTTGTTTCTAAAAAGCTTTTTTTTGACAAAAATATGAAAAATTTTTTAGGTTTATATAAATTAACCCATTCTTTGTTCTTTGACTTTCCCTCAGGTCATTTTCGTCACACCCACCTCCCCCTATATTAATGTCTTCCTATTGTATTAGAAGTGATCAAGGCCCGGACCCAAACGTTTCTAATAAAAATTTTATTAGTGTTTGCTACGTGTCTTTTTAAAAAAGGGTGGTAGTGTAGTGGTGGTAGTGTATGGTGAGTTTAGTGGGGGTGTGTAGGGTGGTAGTGTAGTGGTGTTTTTGAGTGGTGGGTTTTATGGGGTGGGGTATGGGGAGTGTAGTGGGGTGGGGTGGGTGGGAGTGTAGTGGGGGTGGTAGTGGTGTAGTGTAGTGGTGGGAGTGTATGTGGGAGTTAGTGGGGTATGTAGTGGGCGGGGGTGTAGTGGGGGGTAGTGTGTGGGATGAGTGGTGGTATGTGTGGGGGGTATGTGTGGGGGTAGTGTAGTGGTGGGGGGGGTGGGAGTGTGTGGGGGTTTTGTGGTGGTGTGTAGTGGGGTAGTGTGTGGTGGTATGATGGTGGTAGTGTAGTGTGGGGTGTAGTGGTGGTAGTGTAGGGTGGTGGTGTAGTGGGGGAGTGTAGCGGTGGGGTGTAGTGGTGGTAGTTAGGGGGGTAGTGTATGTGGGATTTAGTGGGGGTGGTGTATGGGGTAGTTAGTGGTGGTGGGTAGTGGTGGTGTGTAGGGGGTAGTGTAGTGGTGGTATGTAGTGGTGGTAGTGTAGGGTGATAAGGAGTGGGGTGGTAAGGGTGGTAGTGAGTGGTGTATGTATGGTGGTATGTAGTGTGGTAGTGTATGGGGGGTATGGGAAATGGTGGTGGTGTAGTGGTTTGGGGTGTAGGGTGGTTGTATGGTGGGTGTAGTGTGTATGTATGGTGGTAGTGTAGTGGTGGAGTGTAGTGGTGTGTGTATGGGAGTGTAGGGTGAAATGTAGTGGGTAGTGTAGTGGTATTTGTTGGGGGTGGTAATGGGATAGGTAGTGGGGGTTTTGTAGGGTGTGTGAGTGGGGAAGTGTGTGTGGTGGTGTAATGGTGTAGTGAAATGGTGGGTTGAAGTGGGGGGGTTGGGGAGTGTATGGTGGTGGGTAAGGTTAAGGAGGGTGGAGTGGGGTTGGGAGTGGTGGTTGGGGTATGGAGTGTGTTTAGGTGGGAAAGGTGGGGGTTTTAGGGTGTTTTGGAGGGGGGTGGTTTGGGGGGGGTGGTTTGGTGGGGGTGTATGGGGATGTTTGGGGTGGTTTTGTGGGGTTGGGGGGGGGGGGTGGGGGTTTTTGGTGGGGTTGTGTTTTTTGGGTGGGTAGTTTTGTGGGGGTTTTGTTGTGGGGGTTGGGGGGTTTGGTTGGTTTGTGTTGGGGGGTTGGGTTTGGGGGGGTGGGGTTTGTGGTGTGGGGGGGTTGTGGTGTGGTGGGGGGGTTTGGTTTTGGGGGGTTTGGGGGTTTTGGGGGTTTTTTGGGGGTTGGGGGTGTGTTTGGTGTTGGGGTTGGGGGGTGTGGGGGTGGGGGGGTGTGTTTTGGGGGTGTGGGGGGGGGTGGGGGGGGGGGGGGGTTGGGGGGTGGGGTTTGGTGTTTTGGGGGGGTGGGGGTATGTTGGTGGTTGGGTGGGGGTGGTGGGGTGGGTTTTGGTGTTTGGGAAAGGGGTTTTTGTTTGGAGTGGTGAAATGTTTGGTGATGGGGTAGTGTTGGGGGTGATGGGGTAGTGTAGGGGGGTGAAAATTTTGTATGGTGGTTTTTGTGTTGTGGGGTTTAGTGGGGGTTGTGTGGGTGGTGTTTTGGTGATTTGGTATTGTGGGGGTGTGTTGTGGTAGTTGGTAGTGGTGTGTGTATGGTTATGATGGGGGATGTGTGGGTAGGTAGTGGTGTTTGTTTATGGTGGGTGAATGGTGTAGTGAGGGGGTAGTAGTGGTGTATGTAGTGGTATTGTTTGGGGGGGTTTGGGGGGGGTTGTTATGGTGGATTTGTGGTAGTTGGTGTTGGGGAGTGGTGGTTTTGTAGTGGTGTGGGGTATTGGGGTGAATTTTTGGTGTATGAGTGGTGGGTTTGGGGGTAGTGGTGGGAGTGTGTGGGTGGTGTTTTGGTGTAGTGAGTGGTGGATTTGGGGAGTGAGGTTGTGTTGGGGGAAGTGTAGGGTGGTAAAATTGGGAATGAGGATAGTGTGTGGTGGTAGTTGTGGGTGTTGTGTTTGGGGGTAGTGTTTGGGTGGGTAGGTTGGTGGGGTGGGGTATTAATTGATGTGTAGTGTGGTATTATGGGAAGTGTAGTGGGTGTGTATGGGTAGTGTAGTGGGTAGTGTGGTATGTGGTTGGTTTGGTGGTAGATGTGGGGTGTAGTGTTTTATGGTGGAGGGATGGTGGGAGTGAGGGGGTAGTGTATGTTGTAGGGAGTGGGAAATGTATGGTGTAGTGTATGGGTGATAGTGTAGTGTAGTTAGGGGGATGTATGGGGGTAGTGTAATTTTGGGTGTAGTGGGAAGTGGTGTTTTGTATGGGGAAATGTAGTGGATAGTGAGTGTGTAGTTTGGGGTTTTTAAATGTGGGGTGGTGGTAATGTAGTGGTTTAGTGTATGGGGGGTTTTTGGGGGGTAGTGGTGGTAAGTGTAGTGGGAAGGTTGTGGGGGGTAGTGTAGTGGTGGTAGTTAGTGGTGTAGTTTGGGGGTTATGAGTGGTTGGGATGGTGTTTAGTTAGGGTGTAGTGTGTGGTGGGAAGTGTGTGGTGATATGTATGTAAGTGAGGGTGTAGGTAGTGGTGGGAGTGGTTGGGTGGTAGTGTAATGGTGGTAGTGTATTGGGGGGGTTTTGTGGTGTGTGTGTGTAGGAGGGGTATGTGATGGTAGTGTGGGTGGTAGTGGGGGAGGAGGGGGGGTAGTTTGGGGGTTAGTTGGGAGTGGTGATAGTTTTAGTTTTTTAGTAAGGGTGGAGGTGTGGGTATGTAGGGGATTGTGGGAAATTTAATTGTTTGGGGGTAGTTAGGGTGGTAGGGGGTTTTTGGTCGTTGTTTTTGGGATAGGAATGGTGGTGTGTAGGTATTTGGGGGGTGGTGTGTGTGGGGTAGGAAGTGGGGTTGTTTGGGGTAGTGTTGTGGTGGTAGGTAGGGGGGGTGGGGGTGTTTGTTTAATGTGTGGGTTGTTAGGGGGTAATGTAGGGGTAGTGGTGGGGTTTTTTGAGTGCATGGTGTGTGTTTTGGGGGTTGTAGGGGGAAAGGGGGGGGTGGGGAGTGTGTGGTTTTGGGGGAGTGTGGGGTTGTGGGGGGTTGGGTAGGGGGTTGGGGAGTGAAGGGGGGTTGTGAGGGGGTGATGTGGGGATTGTGGGTTGGTTAGGGGGTATGTGGGGGTTTTGGGTTTGGGGGTGGTATTGTGTTGGGAGGGGGAGTTGGTGGGGGGGTTTGGTGGGAGTTTGGGTGTAGGGGGTGGGGTAGGGGGAGGTGGTGGGTTTTTGGGGGTTTTGGTGGTGGGGAGTGTGTTTTGTGTTAGGGGGTAGTATGGTGGGGGTAGTGTGGTGGTTGTGTTAGGGGGTGTGTGGGGGGGTAGTGTGGTGGTTGTGTTAATGGGTAGTGCGGTGGGGGTAGTGTGGCGGTTGTGTTAGGAGGTAGTGTGGTGGGGTAGTGTGGTGGGGGTGTAGTGTGGTGGGGTAGTGTGGTGGGTGTATTAGGAGGTAGTGTGGTGGGGGTAGTGTGGTGGGGGTAGTGTGGTGGAGGGAGTGTTGTGGTTGTGTTAGGGGGTAGTGTGGTGGGGGTAGTGTGGTGGGGGTAGTGTGGTGGGTGTATTAGGAGGTTGTGTGGTGGGGGTAGTGTGGTGGTTGTGTTAGGGGGTAGTGTGGTGGGGGGGTAGTGTGGTGGTTGTGTTACTGGGTAGTGTGGTGGGGGTAGTGTGGTGGTTGTGTTAGGGGGTAGTGTGGTAGGGGTAGTGTGGTGGGGGTAGTGTGGTGGGTGTATTAGGAGGTAGTGTGGTGGGGGTAGTGTGGTGGCTGTGTTAGTGATAGAACACAAAGGGACCTTCACGTCTCTCATCGTCTATTTATCTTCACAAGTGCACATTTTCACAAGACAAGAAAAGTTCAACTCTGCAAGTAAGTTGCATTCATCAAGTATCACAAAATCTTAAAGCCTCTCCCAAGGAGCTCATTACCAGTAATCTCCTCCTTAAATCGCTTACAAAAACATCTGATCAAGAAAAAGATTCTGGTTTGACTATTAGTAATAATATATCATAGATTATATACACTGATGGATCTAAGCAAGAGTCTACTGGCAGGGCTGCATCTGCTCTTGTTGTTACCTCCAGCAGGAGTCTACTGGCAGGGTTGCATCTGCTCTTGTTGTTACCTCCAGCAGAAGTCTACTGGCAAGGCTGCATCTGCTTTTGTTGTCACCTCCAACAGGAGTCTACTGGCAGGGATGCATCTGCTTTTGTTGTCACCTCCAGCAGGAGTCTACTGGCAGGGCAGCATCTGCTCTTGTTGTCACCTCCAGGAGGAGTCTACTGGCAGGGCTGCAGCTGCTCTTGTTGTCACCTCCAGCAGGAGTCTACTGGCAGGGCAGCATCTGCTCTTGTTGTCACCTCCACCAGGAGTCTACTGGCAGGGCAGCATCTGCTCTTGTTGTCACCTCCAGCAGGAGTCTACTGGCAAGGCAGCATCTGCTCTTGTTGTCACCTCCAGGAGGAGTCTACTGGCAGGGCTGCAGCTGCTCTTGTTGTCACCTCCACCAGGAGTCTACTGGCAGGGCAGCATCTGCTCTTGTTGTCACCTCCAGCAGGAGTCTACTGGCAGGGCTGCATCTGCTCTTGTTGTCACCTCCAGCAGGAGTCTACTGGCAGGGCAGCATCTGCTCTTGTTGTCACCTCCATAGATAATTATAACAACCCAAGTTGAGGTAGACATAATAACTGACAACTGGGCGTCTACACTGCAAATTGAATTATTTACCATCATAATGGCGCTAAAGTTAGCTTACGACACTGAGACTGACTTTTAGATTATTACCGATTCCATATCTGAAGGCTCTTGACTCACGCACTGACTGACTCTAACAACATTGTCAATGGAAAAATCAAGTATAGTTACTTTAAACTCAGAAAACAAGAAATTAATGTACGATTTACATGTATTCCATCGAACACTCAATTTTTCCTTCATGATAAACTTTGATAAGTTAGCCAAAGAAACTACCTTGAAGGATAATGTAGAATATAATGTTGATATGTCTGTGTCAAGCATAAGGAATAATATTAGGAGAGAAGTGAATAATGAAAGTGAATGTCATAAGAATGTAGTTAGAAGCCAGAGTAGATCTGCCACTGTGATAACATGAACGTTGATGACCAGGTCTATGGAGCAACTTGTAAACAGACTGATATTGTAGCCAGACTCAGGCTTAGTTACAAGTGCTTCTGCCAGTCTGGCAGACACAGTGTTGTTGATCAAACTTAATGTAAAGTATGTGGCCAGGCCTATGGTCACTATCTTGAATACTATGTGCATCATTGTCCACTTACTGAAGAATATGAAGACAGTATAATAACCTGTGTGATGTATCAAGGTATCTTATTAATGACGATAAGATACCAGATATATTAAACAAATATCCGCACTTTCCTGACAACAGATAAGATAGTTGTAGATGTAAATCCAGATGTACTCCTGTTAATCCTTATGGGCCTAGTTCCTAGGCCTACTGTGTATCCATATGCTCTTGTGCTACGACCTACATAGAAAAAAAACATCTAAAATCTATCCTTACTGTGTTTCTTCTGTTTCGTTTATTTCTTCCTCCTCTTTACCCTCTTTCCCCTTTATTTCCTCCCTCTTTACTCTTCCTTCACTCTCCCCTTACCCCTCTCCTCCCCTCCCTCATTCCACACCATCACCCTCCCCTCTCTTCCTATTCCTTTCTTCCTCCTCTCGTCTCCTCCCCTCCCCTCCTGATTTAACCCTCCCCTCATTTATCTCATTCCCCCTCTTCACCCCCTTCATTTATCTCCTACTTGTTACCTCCTAATGAGGGGAGGCGTCGCCACGTAGGAAGTTGAGGCCAAAAACGAGGGGAAATAGTGGCATGGGTGAGTGAGGGGAGCTCCGCTTACCCGCCGGCGATGAGGGGAAACTGAGGGAGGGTTAAGGGAGGGAAGGTGGTAGGGAGAGAGAGAGGGAGGTGGAAAGGGAGGAAAAGATAATTGAGGAAGAAGCGAGAAAGAAAGAAAATATAGAGGAAGGGACGAAGGAAGGAAGGAAGGAAGGAAGGAAGGAGGAAAGAAGGTAATGGAAGGAACGAGGGACGAAGGAAGAGGGGAGGAAGAAGCGAAGACTGAAGGAAGAAAGGAAAAAGAGAAGGAAAAAAGGGATAGAGGAAGAAGAGGAAGAAATGAAGAAGGGAGAAAGGAAAGAAGAAGGGGAAGAAATGGAGAATGGGGAAGAAGGGAGAAGGGAGGAAGATAAATAGGTCAAGAATTTTTTTTTTTGGCTTAACAACGTCAACACGATGACGCAATGAAGATTACAGTGAGTTACAAGACGATACTACACACAGCTACAGTCACACAGGCTACATAGTCTTACACAGAGCTACAGTCACACAAGCTACATAGTCTTACACACAGCTACAGTCACACAGGCTACATAGTCTTACACACAGCTACAGTCACACAGGCTACATAGTCTTACACACAGCTACAGTCACACAGGCTACATAGTCTTACACACAGCTACAGTCACACAGGCTACATAGTCTTACAGACAGCTACAGTCACACAGGCTACATAGTCTTACACACAGCTACAGTCACACAGGCTACATAGTCTTACACACAGCTACAGTCACACAGGCTACATAGTCTTACACACAGCTACAGTCACACAGGCTACATAGTCTTACACACAGCTACAGTCACACAGGCTACATAGTCTTACACACAGCTACAGTCACACAGGCTACATAGTCTTACACACAGCTACAGTCACACAGGCTACATAGTCTTACACACAGCTACAGTCACACAGGCTACATAGTCTTACACACAGCTACAGTCACACAGGCTACATAGTCTTACACACAGCTACAGTCACACAGGCTACATAGTCTTACACACAGCTACAGTCACACAGGCTACATAGTCTTACACACAGCTACAGTCACACAGGCTACATAGTCTTACACACAGCTACAGTCACACAGGCTACATAGTCTTACACACAGCTACAGTCACACAGGCTACATAGTCTTACACACAGCTACAGTCACACAGGCTACATAGTCTTACACACAGCTACAGTCACACAGGCTACATAGTCTTACACACAGCTACAGTCACACAGGCTACATAGTCTTACACACAGCTACAGTCACACAGGCTACGTAGTCTTACAGCTACAGTCACACAGGCTACATAGTCTTACACACAGCTACAGTCACACAGGCTACATAGTCTTACACACAGCTACAGTCACACAGGCTACATAGTCTTACACACAGCTACAGTCACACAGGCTACATAGTCTTACACACAGCTACAGTCACACAGGCTACATAGTCTTACACACAGCTACAGTCACACAGGCTACATAGTCTTACACACAGCTACAGTCACACAGGCTACATAGTCTTACACACAGCTACAGTCACACAGGCTACATAGTCTTACACACAGCTACAGTCACACAGGCTACATAGTCTTACACACAGCTACAGTCACACAGGCTACATAGTCTTACACACAGCTACAGTCACACAGGCTACATAGTCTTACGGACAGCTACAGTCACACACGCTACATAGTCTTACACACAGCTACAGTCACACAGGCTACATAGTCTTAAACACAGCTACAGTCACACAGGCTACATAGTCTTACACACAGCTACAGTCCACAGGTTACATATCTTACACACAGCTACAGTCACACAGGCTACATAGTCTTACACACAGCTACAGTCACACACAGGCTACATAGTCTTACACACAGCTACAGTCACACAGGCTACATAGTCTTACACACAGCTACAGTCACACAGGCTACATAGTCTTACACACAGCTACCGTCACACAGGCTACATAGTCTTACACAGCTACAGTCACACAGGCTGCATAGTCTTACACACAGCTACAGTCACACAGGCTACATAGTCTTACAGACAGCTACAGTCACACAGGCTACATAGTCTTACACACAGCTACAGTCACACAGGCTACATAGTCTTACATACAGCTACAGTCACACGGGATACATAGTCTTACACAAAGCTACAGTCACACAGGCTACATAGTCTTACACACAGCTACAGTCACACAAGCTACATAGTCTTACACACAGCTACAGTCACACAGGCTACATAGTCTTACACACAGCTACAGTCACACAGGCTACATAGTCTTACACACAGCTACACTCACACAGGCTACATAGTCTTACACACAGCTACAGTCACACAGGCTACATAGTCTTACACACAGCTACAGTCACACAGGCTACATAGTCTTACACACAGCTACAGTCACACAGGCTACATAGTCTTACATACAGCTACAGTCACACAGGCTACATAGTCTTACAGACAGCTACAGTCACACAGGCTACAAAGTCTTACACACAGCTACAGACAACAGGCTACATAGTCTTACAGACAGCTACAGTCACACAGGCTACATAGTCTTACACACAGCTACAGTCACACAGGCTACATAGTCTTACACAAGCTACAGTCACACAGCTACATAGTCTTACAGACAGCTACAGTCCACAGGTACTAGTCTACACACAGCTACAGTCACACAGGGTACATAGTCTTACACAAGCTACAGTCACACAAGCTACATAGTCTTACAGACAGCTACAGTCACACAGGCTACATAGTCTTACACACAGCTACAGTCACACAGGCTACATAGTCTTACACACAGCTACAGTCACACAGGCTACATAGTCTTACACACAGCTACAGTCACACAGGCTACATAGTCTTAGACAACAGCTACAGTCACACAGGCTACATAGTCTTACACACAGCTACAGTCACACACGGCTACATAGTCTTACACACAGCTACAGTCACAGGCTACATAGTCTTACATACAGCTACAGTCACACGGGATACATAGTCTTACACAAAGCTACAGTCACACAGGCTACATAGTCTTACACACAGCTACAGTCACACAAGCTACATAGTCTTACACACAGCTACAGTCACACAGGCTACATAGTCTTACACACAGCTACAGTCACACAGGCTACATAGTCTTACACACAGCTACACTCACACAGGCTACATAGTCTTACACACAGCTACAGTCACACAGGCTACATAGTCTTACACACAGCTACAGTCACACAGGCTACATAGTCTTACACACAGCTACAGTCACACAGGCTACATAGTCTTACATACAGCTACAGTAACACAGGCTACATAGTCTTACAGACAGCTACAGTCACACAGGCTACAAAGTCTTACACACAGCTACAGACATACAGGCTACATAGTCTTACAGACAGCTACAGTCACACAGGCTACATAGTCTTACACACAGCTACAGTCACACAGGCTACATAGTCTTACACAGAGCTACAGTCACACAAGCTACATAGTCTTACAGACAGCTACAGTCACACAGGCTACATAGTCTTACACACAGCTACAGTCACACAGGTACATAGTCTTACACAAGCTACAGTCACACAGCTACATAGTCTTACAGACAGCTACAGTCACACAGGCTACATAGTCTTACACACAGCTACAGTCACACAGGCTACATAGTCTTACACACAGCTACAGTCACACAGGCTACATAGTCTTACACACAGCTACAGTCACACAGGCTACATAGTCTTAGACACAGCTACAGTCACACAGGCTACATAGTCTTACACACAGCTACAGTCACACAGGCTACATAGTCTTACACACAGCTACAGTCACACAGGCTACATAGTCTTACACACAGCTACAGTCCCACAGGCTACATAGTCTTACAGACAGCTACAGTCACACAGGCTACATAGTCTTACACACAGCTACAGTCACACAGGCTACATAGTCTTACACACAGCTACAGTCCCACCGGCTACATAGTCTTACACACAGCTACAGTCACACAGGCTACATAGTCTTACACACAGCTACAGTCACACAGGCTACATAGTCTTACACACAGCTACAGTCCCACAGGCTACACAGTCTTACAGACAGCTACAGTCACACAGGCTACATAGTCTTACACACAGCTACAGTCACACAGGCTACATAGTCTTACACACAGCTACAGTCCCACAGGCTACATAGTCTTACACACAGCTACAGTCACACAGGCTACATAGTCTTACACACAGCTACAGTCACACAGGCTACATAGTCTTACACACAGCTACAGTCCCACAAGGCTACATAGTCTTACAGACAGCTACAGTCACACAGGCTACATAGTCTTACACACAGCTACAGTCACACAGGCTACATAGTCTTACACACAGCTACAGTCACACAGGCTACATAGTCTTACACACAGCTACAGTCACACAGGCTACATAGTCTTACACACAGCTACAGTCCTACAGGCTACATAGTCTTACACACAGCTACAGTCACACAGGCTACATAGTCTTACACACAGCTACCGTCACACAGGCTACATAGTCTTACACACTGCTACAGTCACACAGGCTACATAGTCTTACACACTGCTACAGTCACACAGGCTACATAGTCTTACACACAGCTACAGTCACACAGGCTACATAGTCTTACACACAGCTACAGTCACACAGGCTACATAGTCTTACACACAGCTACAGTCACACAGGCTACATAGTCTTACACACAGCTACAGTCACACAGGCTACATAGTTTACACACAGCTACAGTCACACAGGCTACATAGTCTTACACACAGCTACAGTCACACAGGCTACATAGTCTTACACACAGCTACAGTCACACAGGCTACATAGTTTTACACACTGCTACAGTCACACAGGCTACATAGTCTTACACACAGCTACAGTCACACAGGCTACATAGTCTTACACACAGCTACAGTCACACAGGCTACATAGTCTTACACACTGCTACAGTCACACAGGCTACATAGTCTTACACACAGCTACAGTCACACAGGCTACATAGTCTTACACACTGCTACAGTCACACAGGCTACATAGTCTTACACACAGCTACAGTCACACAGGCTACATAGTCTTACACACAGCTACAGTCACACAGGCTACATAGTCTTACACACAGCTACAGTCACACAGGCTACATAGTCTTACACACAGCTACAGTCACACAGGCTACATAGTCTTACACACAGCTACAGTCACACAGGCTACATAGTCTTACACACAGCTACAGTCACACAGGCTACATAGTCTTACACACAGCTACAGTCACACAGGCTACATAGTCTTACACACAGCTACAGTCACACAGGCTACATAGTCTTACACACAGCTACAGTCACACAGGCTACATAGTCTTACACACAGCTACAGTCACACAGGCTACATAGTCTTACACACAGCTACAGTCACACAGGCTACATAGTCTTACACACAGCTACAGTCACACAGGCTACATAGTCTTACACACAGCTACAGTCACACAGGCTACATAGTCTTACACACAGCTACAGTCACACAGGCTACATAGTCTTACACACAGCTACAGTCACACAGGCTGCATAGTCTTACACACTGCTACAGTCACACAGGCTACATAGTCTTACACACAGCTACAGTCACACAGGCTACATAGTCTTACACATGCTACAGTCACACAGGCTACATAGTCTTACACACAGCTACAGTCACACAGGCTACATAGTCTTACACACAGCTACAGTCACACAGGCTACATAGTCTTACACACTGCTACAGTCACACAGGCTACATAGTCTTACACACAGCTACAGTCACACAGGCTACATAGTCTTACACACATGCTACAGTCACACAGGCTACATAGTCTTACACACAGCTACAGTCACACAGGCTACATAGTCTTACACACAGCTACAGTCACACAGGCTACATAGTCTTACACACAGCTACAGTCACACAGGCTACATAGTCTTACACACAGCTACAGTCACACAGGCTACATAGTCTTACACACAGCTACAGTCACACAGGCTACATAGTCTTACACACAGCTACAGTCACACAGGCTACATAGTCTTACACACAGCTACAGTCACACAGGCTACATAGTCTTACACACAGCTACAGTCACACAGGCTACATAGTCTTACACACAGCTACAGTCACACAGGCTACATAGTCTTACACACAGCTACAGTCACACAGGCTACATAGTCTTACACACAGCTACAGTCACACAGGCTACATAGTCTTACACACTGCTACAGTCACACAGGCTACATAGTCTTACACACAGCTACAGTCACACAGGCTACATAGTCTTACACACTGCTACAGTCACACAGGCTACATAGTCTTACACACAGCTACAGTCACACAGGCTACATAGTCTTACACACAGCTACAGTCACACAGGCTACATAGTCTTACACACTGCTACAGTCACACAGGCTACATAGTCTTACACACAGCTACAGTCACACAGGCTACATAGTCTTACACACAGCTACAATCACACAGGCTACATAGTCTTACACACAGCTACAGTCACACAGGCTACATAGTCTTACACACAGCTACAGTCACACAGGCTACATAGTCTTACACACAGCTACAGTCACACAAGCTACATAGTCTTACACACAGCTACAGTCACACAGGCTACATAGTCTTAACACAGCTACAGTCACACAGGCTACATAGTCTTACACACAGCTACAGTCACACAGGCTACATAGTCTTTACAAGCTACAGTCACACAGCTACAGTCACACAGGCTACATAGTCTTACACACAGCTACAGTCACACAGGCTACATAGTCTTATACACAGCTACAGTCACACAGCTACAGTCACACAGGCTACATAGTCTTACACACAGCTACAGTCACACAGGCTACATAGTCTTATACACAGCTACAGTCACACAGTCTACATAGTCTTACACACAGCTACAGTCACACAGGCTACATAGTCTTATACACAGCTACAGTCACACAGCTACAGTCACACAGGCTACATAGTCTTATACACAGCTACAGTCACACAGGCTACATAGTCTTACACACAGCTACAGTCACACAGGCTACATAGTCTTACACACAGCTACAGTCACACAGGCTACATAGTCTTATACACAGCTACAGTGACACAGGCTACATAGTCTTATACACAGCTACAGCTAAAAAGCTAAAAGAAATCCTATCAAAACACTGTCAACATTAATATTATTAATAATAATAATAATAATATATTATTATTATTATTATTTATTGTTATTATTTATTATTATTATTATTATTTATTATTATTATTATTATTATTATTATTATTATTATTATTGTTATATTATTATTATTATTATTATTATTATTATTATTATTATTATTATTATTTTATTATTATTATTATTATTATTATTATTATTATTAAAGGCCAGTGATCAGTATTCGTATAATCTATCTGTAATTCACGAACAATCCCTGCGTGATCCATCCGTAAACCGTCCGTGCTTTGTACGCATTCTGTTGGTCAATTATCCGTATGCCGTTCGTAATTCTTGTTCTTTAATTTGTCCGTAAGCCGTTCGTTCTTGATTCGTCCTTAGTTCCTCAGTTCGTTCTTGGTTTGCTCTTAGTTCAACAAATTGTTAAGAAAAGAATTTCCATCCATTCCCTGTCGCTTTCTATCCATTCCCTGTCCTTTGCATCCATTCCCTGTTCTTTTTCACCCATTCCGTGTCCCTTTCTACCCATTCCGCGTTTTTTACATCCATTCCCTCTTCACTTCCGCCCATTCCGTTCCTTTCCACCCATTCTCCCGTCCCTTAAAATCCCATTCTCTGTCCCTTCCCAGCCACTTCCTGTTCTTTTCCACCCATTCCTCTTCCCTTTCCACTCATTTTGACATTCCTTTCCACACGCATTCCACCGTCTCTTATAAAGCCCTCCCACAACCCTTCCACAACCCTCCCATAACTTCCACAAGCTTTCCACACTCCCATTACTCTCCCACAGCCCTCCCACAACTCCCATAATTCTACCACAACAACATCTACTCTCCCATAATCCTCCCTCAAGCATCCCACGACTCTCCAACAACTCTTCAACCCTTCCACAACTCCCACTATTCTCCCACAACTCCCACAATCCTCCCACAATCCGTTCGTAATCCGGCTATAATCCCCTCGAGTTCTAACATAGAGAGAGAGAGAGAGAGTATGAGCTGGAGAGGGCCTTGTTATCTGTTAATGAGAGGGGAAAGCTGCTCCTCTCTCTCTCTCTCTCTCTCTCTCTCTCTCTCTCTCTCTCTCTCTCTCTCTCTCTCTCTCTCTCTCTCTCTCTCTCTCTCTCTCTCTCTCTCTCTCTCTCTCTCTTCTCTCTCTCTCTCTCTCTCCCCTCACCCGAGGGGAGAGCCGCAGGTTAACAGGGGGCACCACCATTTTTGTGGCGAGGGGAAAAAACCATCATTTTGATACAGTTGTTGAACTGAGGATTGGCAAGTGAGGGGAGAGGATGGGAGGGGAGAGGGAGGGAGAAAGAGAGAAAGGGAAAGAGGGAGGGAGGGAGGGAGGGGAGAGTTAGGAATGAGAAAGAATGAGAGGGAGGGGAAAGGGGAAAGTGAGGGAGGGAGGGGAAGGTATGTGGGGAAGATGGAGGGGGACAGAGAGAGGAAGGGAGGGGTGGAAGAGAGGTAGAGGGGAAGAATAAGGAACCCTTTGATGGGAAGAAGGGGGGGAATGGAGAAAGAGGGGAGAGGAGAGGGTCATTCAAGTCGCTAACTACCAGTTAAGGTCTTAACAAGCTCTTAAATAGGAGGAGGAGGAGGAAGAGAGGAGGAGAAGGAGGCAGGAAGAGGAAGAGGAAGAGACAGGAAGAGGAAGAGGAGGAGGTAGGAAGAGGAAGAAGAGGAGGCAGGAAGAGTCAGTTGGGCTGAATTTAGAGTCTTCTAAACTTATCCTCTGAGAATTATGCTAATGTTCTCTATAAAAGTCAATTTTATTATTATTATTATTATTATTATTATTATTATTATTATTATTATTACTTTCATTATTGTTATTATTATTATTATTATTGTTATTATTATTGTTATTATTATTATTGTTATTATTATTATTATTATTATTATTATTATTATTATTATTATTATTATTATTATTATTACTTTCATTATTGTTATTATTATTATTATTATTGTTGTATTATTTATTGTTACTATATTATTATTATTATTATTATTATTATTTATTATTATTATCAATATTATATAATTATCTGGGAGAGAGGGTGAAGGGAAGCAAAGGAAGGGAGAGATAGAGACAGGAGAGAGAGGAAAGGGCACACAGAGCGATGGAATGGAAGAAATGGGAAGAGGAAGAGGAGAAGAGGTAGGGAAGGAGAGAAGAGGGATAGGCAAAGAGAAGAGTGGAAGTGAGAGGAGAAGAGAGGGAAGGAAAGAGGGAGGTAGAGAAAGACAGAGAAGGAGAGAAGAGACAGGGAAGAGAAAATGGAAGGAAGGATGAGAAAGAAGGGAAGGAGAAGATACAGGAAGAGAAGAAGACAGAGAAGAAAAGAAGGAGAGAGAGAGAGATAGGAAAGGAAAGTGGAAAAGAGAGAGTAAAGGAGAAGAAGGAGAGAGAGAGAGAGAGAGAGAAGGAGAGAGAGAGAGAGGAGAGAGGAGAAGAAGAGAGAGAAGAGAAGAAAGAGAGAGAGAGAGAGAGAGAGAGAGAGAGAGAGAAGAGAGAGAGAGAGAGAGAGAGAGAGAGAGAGAGAGAAGAGAGAGAGAGAGAGAGAGGAGAGAGAGAGAGAGAGAGAGAGAGAGAGAGAGAGAGAGGAGAACAGGGGTCACTAAGGCTCCACGTAGAGGAGACGAGGGGAGACGAGGAGAGACACCCTGGAAGAGGAGAACAAGGCGAGGGGAAGCAGTAAGGAGATGCGGGCCAGACTGAGGGGAAACACAGGCTGCTGCTGGTCATTTTTACGCCCATGTTCCCCTCTCCTGATTTTTGCCCGAGACGCTGAATGCTCTCACGGCGGCGGCGGCAGCGGCGGCAGCGGCGGCAGCGGCGGCAGCGGCGGCAGCGGCGGCAGCGGCGGCAGCGGCGGCAGCGGCGGCAGCGGCGGCAGCGGCGGCAGAAATGAAAACAACAACAGCAACAGCGGTGGCAGTAGCAGCAACAACAACAGTAATGACAGCAACAGCAACAACAGTGGTGACAGCAGCAGCAGCAATATCAGTTACAGCAACGACGAAAACAACAGTGACAGCAGCAGGAACAGCAGTAGCAACAGGAGCAACAACAACAGCAGTGACAGCAGCAACAACAACAGTGACAGCAGCAAGAATAACAACAGTGACAGCAGCAACAACAACAGTGACAGCAGCAAAAACAACAACGGTGACAGTAGCAACAACAACAACAGAGACAGCAGTAACAACAGCAGTGACATCAGCAATAACAACAGTGACAGCAGTAACAACAACAGTGACAGCAGCAACAACAACAACAGTGACAGCAGCAGGAACAACAGTAGTGACAACAGCAACAACATCAGTGACAGCACAGCTACTGCTATTGCTGTTGCTATTGCACCTATTATTACTGCTGTCATTAGCCTCTGCTACTGCAGATATACCTGATCCTACTACTATTACTACGGCTTCTATTACTACTACTAGTACTACTACCACTACTACTACTGCTGCTGCTACTACTACTGTTACTACTGCTACCACTACTACTACTACTGCTACTACTACTACTACTGCTGCTACTACTACTGTTACTGCTACTACTACTGCTACTACTACTACTATCATTACTACGACTACCACTACTACTACTACTATTACTACTGCTACTGCTACTACTACTACTACTACTACTACTACTACTACTACTACTACTGCTGCTACTACTACTACTACTACTACTACTACTACTACTAAAACTACTACTACTACTACTACTACTACTACTACTACTACTACTACTACTACTACTGCTGCTACTACTACTACTACTACTACTACTACTAAAACTACTACTACTACTACTACTACTACTACTACTACTACTACTACTGCTGCTACTACTACTACTACTACTACTACTACTAAAACTACTACTACTACTACTACTACTACTACTACTACTACTGCTGCTACTACTACTACTACTACTACTACTACTACTACTAAAACTACTACTACTACTACTACTACTACTACTACTAAAACTACTACTACTACTACTACTACTACTACTACTACTACTGGATTTACCAACAGGAAAAATATGTTTTGCTTGTAGACAGTAAATGGGTAATTCGTAACGCCTGTTTAGTGATGAGAGAAGACATTAAATCTTACTTGAAGGATGAAAGAAGCCCACTGAAAGCTTTCATGGACCTCACTGACCAGGTGGATTCATTTAGTCTGCAAGATTTGATTGTTAATAAAGGGATGTGTGTGTGTGTGTGTGTGTGTGTGTGTGTGTGTGTGTGTGTGTGTGTGTGTGTGTGTGGTTTTGTTGTGTGTGTGTGTGTGTGTGTGTGTTGTGCTCACCTATATGTACTCCCCTGTACGTGATTGCAGGGGTCGATTCACAGCTCCTGGCCCAGCCACTTCGCTGGTCAATGCTAGGTGTGTGTGTGTGTACGTACATTTATGTAAGTGTGGTGTAGGCATGTGTATCACAAGGCTGCTTAAGCAGGCTGAGGGTGGAGGAAGAGGGGAGGGGGGAGAAGAGAGGGGAATGTCTACAGCTTAAAGTGAAGATCTGTGTAGAGGGTGAGGGAAGAGGGGAAGGTGGAGACGCTGGTCGAAGGGAGGACCATGGTCGCCTCTGGCTTGCCAGGGTTCTCACGTTGGACCCCTCACACCTACTACGACTGGGTAGTATACTGACTGACTGTTGCTGCTGTTGCTGTTGTTGCTGCTGTTACTGCAGCTGTTTCCGCTGTTGCTGGAGCTGTTGCTGTTATTGCTGTTGTTGCTGTTGCTTGTGTTGCTGTCGTTGCTGTTGCTGCTGTTGCTTCTCTTACTGTTACTGTTATTGCTGTTACTGCTATTGCTGTTGTTGTTGTTACTGCTGTTCCTCTTACTACTGTTGCTGTTGTTGCTGTTGTTGTTAATGTTGTTGCTGTTGCTGATGTTGCTGTTGCTGCTACTGTTGTTACTGTTGCTGCTACTGTTGTTGATATTGCTGCTGTTTTCGCTTCTGCTTCAGTTACTGCTGCTACTGTTGCTGTGTCTGTTGTTGCTGACGCTGTTATTGCTTTTGCTGCTCTTCTTGTTGCTGCTGTTTGTGTATGTTACAATATACAACAAAAATCATACAATATGCAAGACAATTCATGCAACATGCAAGACATTTCATACAATAGGCAAGCAATTCATGGCCTGTACAACAAAATTCACACACTACACACGACAGTTCACACAATACACAACAAAATTCACACACTACACACGACAGTTCACACAATACACAAAAAAATTCACACAATACACACGACAGTTCCCTCAATACACAAGACAATTCACACAATACACAAGACAATTCCCTCAATACACAAGACAATTCACACAATACGCAAAACAATTCACACAATACGCCCAAACCGCATCCTACAATACGCAGGAGGGAGAATTACGCCTAAAACTACCTTCCTAATCACCCATGGTCACCTCCCTAATTAGCGCTCGAGTCACCACTAATCACCCCCTAATCACCCCTAATCACCCCCTAATCATCCCTAATCACCTCCCAAATCACCCCTAATCACCTCCCTTATCACCCCGTAATCACCCCGTAATCACCCCTAATCACCCCTAATCACCCGTAATCACCCCTAATCACCCCTAATCGCCTCCTAATCACCTCCCTAATCACGCCTTCCCGGCGCCTCGTCTAAACCTTTTTTGATAATTACTTAATTAACATGATTTTTAATTAGATTTTAATATTTTTATATTATTAAGCGGGATGCCCGTAGACTTGTGGAGTATTGTGGAATTGTGGATACGGGGGTATTGTTTGAATTGTGGACATGGGGGGTATTGTTTGAATTGTGGACATGGGGGTATTGTTTGAATTGTGGACATGGGGGTATTGTTTGAATTGTGGACATGGGGGTATTGTTTGAATTGTGGACATAGGGGTATTGTTGAATTGTGGACATGGGGGTATTGTTTGAATTGTGGACATGGGGGTATTGTTTGAATTGTGGACATAGGGGGTATTGTTTGAATTGTGGACATGGGGGTATTGTTTGAATTGTGGACATGGGGGTATTGTTTGATTTGTGGACATGGGGGTATTGTTTAAATTGTGGACATGGGGGTATTGTTTGAATTGTGGACATGGGGGTATTGTTTGAATTGTGGACATGGGGGTATTGTTTGAATTGTGGACATGGGGGTATTGTTTAATTGTGGACATGGGGTATTGTTTGAATTGTGGACATGGGGGTATTGTTTGAATTGTGGACATGGGGGTATTGTTTGAATTGTGGACATGGGGAGTATTGTTTGAATTGTGGACATGGGGGTATTGTTTGAATTGTGGACATGGGGGTATTGTTTGAATTGTGGACATGGGGTATTGTTTGAATTGTGGATATAGGGTATTGTTTGAATTGTGGATATGGGGGTATTGTTTGAATTGTGGACATGGGGGTATTGTTTGAATTGTTGACATAGGGGTATTACTTGAATTGTGGACATGGGGAGTATTGTTTGAATTGTGGACATGGGGGTATTGTTTGAATTGTGGACATAGGGGTATTACTTGAATTGTGGACATGGGGGTATTGTTTGAATTGTGGATATAGGGTATTGTTTGAATCTGTGGATATGGGGTATTATTTGAATTGTGGACATGGGGGTATTCTTTGAATTGTGGACATGGGGGTATTCTTTGATTTGTGGACATGGGGGTATTGTTTGAATTGTGGACATGGGGGTATTGTTTGAATTGTGGACATGGGGAGTATTGTTTGAATTGTGGACATGGGGGTATTGTTTGAATTGTGGACATAGGGGTATTACTTGAATTGTGGACATGGGGGTATTGTTTGAATTGTGGACATGGGAGTATTGTTTGAATTGTGGACATAGGGGTATTACTTGAATTGTGGACATGGGGGTATTGTTTGAATTGTGGACATAGGGGTATTACTTGAATTGTGGACATGGGGGTATTGTTTGAATTGTGGACATAGGGGTATTACTTGAATTGTGGACATGGGGGTATTGTTTGAATTGTGGACATAGGGGTATTACTTTGAATTGTGGACATGGGGTATTGTTTGAATTGTGGACATAGGGGTATTACTTGAATTGTGGACATGGGGGTATTGTTTGAATTGTGGACATGGGAGTATTGTTTGAATTGTGGACATAGGGGTATTACTTGAATTGTGGACATGGGGGTATTGTTTGATTTGTGGACATGGGAGTATTGTTTGAATTGTGGACATAGGGGTATTCTTTGAATTGTGGACATGGGGTATTGTTTGAATTGTGGACATGGGGTATTCTTTGAATTGTGGACATGGGGGTATTGTTTGAATTGTGGACATGGGGTATTCTTTGAATTGTGGACATGGGGTATTGTTTGAATTGTGGACATGGGGGTATTGTTTGAATTGTGGACATGGGGGTATTGTTTGAATTGTGGACATTGGGGTATTGTTTGAATTGTGGACATGGGGGTATTGTTTGAATTGTGGACATGGGGGGTATTGTTTGAATTGTGGACATAGGGGGTATTGTTTGAATTGTGGACATGGGGTATTGTTTGAATTGTGGACATGGGGGGTATTGTTTGAAATGTGGACATAGGGGTATTGTTTGAATTGTGGACATGGGGGTATTGTTTGAATTGTGGACATGGGGTATTGTTTGAATTGTGGACATAGGGGTATTGTTTGAATTGTGGACATGGGGGTATTGTTTGAATTGTGGACATGGGGGGTATTGTTTGAATTGTGGACATAGGGGGTATTGTTTGAATTGTGGACAGGGGGGTATTGTTTGAATTGTGGACATGGGGGTATTGTTTGAATTGTGGACATGGGGTATTGTTTGAATTGTGGACATGGGGGTATTGTTTGAATTGTGGACATGGGGGTATTGTTTAAATTGTGGACATGGGGTATTGTTTGAATTGTGGACATGGGGGTATTGTTTGAATTGTGGACATGGGGGTATTGTTTGAATTGTGGACATGGGGGTATTGTTTGAATTGTGGACATGGGGGTATTGTATGAATTGTGGACATGGGGGTATTGTTTAAATTGTGGACATGGGGGTATGTTTGAATTGTGGACATGGGGTATTGTTTGAATTGTGGATATGGGGTATTGTTTGAATTGTGGATATGGGGTATTATTTGAATTGTGGACATGGGGATATTGTTTGAATTGTGGACATGGGGGTATTGTTTGAATTGTGGACATGGGGAGTATTGTTTGAATTGTGGACATGGGGGTATTGTTTGAATTGTGGACATGGGGGTATTACTTGAATTGTGGACATGGGGTGTTGTTTGAATTGTGGACATAGGGGTATTACTTGAATTGTGGACATGGGGGTATTACTTGAATTGTGGACATGGGGGTATTGTTTGAATTGTGGACATGGGGTATTCTTTGAATTGTGGACATGGGGTATTCTTTGAATTGTGGACATGGGGTATTGTTTGAATTGTGGACATGGGGTATTGTTTGAATTGTGGACATGGAGGTAGTGTTTGAATTAAATTGTGGACATTGGGGTATTGTTTGAATTGTGGACATGAGGCTATTGTTTGAATTGTGGACATGAGGCTATTGTTTGAATTGTGGACATGGGGGTATTGTTTGAATTGTGGACATGAGGCTATTGTTTGAATTGTGGACATGAGGCTATTGTTTGAATTGTGGACATGAGGCTATTGTTTGAATTGTGGACATGAGGCTATTGTTTGAATTGTGGACATGGGGGTATTGTTTGAATTGTGGACATGGGTGGTATTGTTTAAATTGTGGACATGGAGGTAGTGTTTGAATTAAATTGTGGACATTGGGGTATTGTTTGAATTGTGGACATGAGGCTATTGTTTGAATTGTGGACATGGGTGGTGTTGTTTGAATTGTGGACATGGGTGATATGGTTTGAATTGTGGACATGGAGTGGGGGATCGTTTGAATTGTGGACATGGGTGGTATGCTAGTATGATTTAAACTACACTGTTGAAGCATTCATTGACATACAATACCATACAGTGACATACAATACCATACAGTGACATACAATACCATACACTTGCATACATTACAAGAACCTGGCGTGTAGTTAAGTACACCAGAATATAATTCCATACACTTGCATACAATACCAAAAAAAAACTGTCTTACAATATCATACACTGGGATACAATACCATACACTGGCACACGACTCCATACACTGGTATACAATACTAAGGGTTGGATAGAGAGTGTAGAGGAGGTATTAAGTGGTAGGTGCTTGAGCACCTTGCAGCTAGAAACTCAGCCTATTTGTGGTTACTGAGGTCGAGCTCCGGCTCCTGGGTCCACTTCTTAACCTCCTACTGCTGGTTTTACACGTTTTTTGACTCGTGGTCCTTGTCGTATCTATATTTTAAACCGCGTAATTGTAACTGTTTCAACGTTAGAGAATATGAAGATAGATAGATTAATAGATAGATAGAGAGCTCTAGACAGTGAGACAGAAAGAGAGAAGACAGACAGACAGAGACAGATAGATAGACTGACTGACAGCAAGAAACACCTCGCGAGACGTGAACGAGAAACGTAAACAAACGCCTCGCGTATCCGATCCAGTCAATAAATTCGTCAAACAAACGAGGGCATTTCTCTAAAGTTGCTATTAGATTTAGATTTTGTCGTAGATGCGGCTACTTTATTGTGCACCCCATATCCATCCTGTGGACAGTTAATGGCTGGTTTATTGTGCACGTCATATCCATCCTGTGGATGGCAGCGCAAGAGCTCATGGATATGCTAAAAGGCCTAAGAACTAGCCCCCCCCCCTCACCCACAAAAAAAAGTTAACAGGAGTACAACTGGATATATATCTACGGTTTGTCTTATCTGTTGCGAGTGGTGGTCGAGGGGGGAAGAGAGATACAGCAGCATTCCTTTGTGTAACTAGTCCCTGGGCCCTCGTCGGCATCGTTAAGAAGGTACGTAGAAGGTGTTAGGTTACCACACACACACACACACACACACACACCACACACACACACACACACACACACACACACATACACACACATACTAACAAACTGTACATCTGTCGCTAGTGCGTATACGCAAATGGCCACAAGTGTCTTGCCAAAAATATGCGTCCGTCCGGAATGGGATAAGGAAGAAAGTAGCCACTAGAGGAGAGAGGGAAGAAAGGATAAGGGAGGGATGGAAGGGTACCTGGAGTCTACCTGGAGGGCATTCCTGGAATCAACGCCCCCGTGGCCCGGTCCACGACCAGGCCTCCCGGTGGATCAGGGCCTGATCAACGAGGCTGTTACTGATGGCCGCACGCAATCCAACGTACGAACCACAGCCCGGCTGATCCGGCACCATCTTTAGGTATCCGTCCAGCTCCCTCTTGAAGACAACCAGGGGTCTTCCCGTAATGCCCCTTATTGTTGGTGGGAGGCTGTTGAACAGTCTTGGGCTCCGGATACTTATTGCGTTTTTCGTAGGGAGTGATTGCTGGGTGCATATTAGGGACCAGTCCCTCCAGAATCTTCC
>NC_069402.1:79635218-79637718 GCF_026875155.1 Cherax quadricarinatus
TTGTGTATACCCTGAGATGTGTATCCCTCATTTTGTATACCCTGAGAGGTGTATCTCTCATTGTATTACCCTAAAAGGTGTATCCCTCATTGTGTATACCCTGAGAGGTGTGTATCGTATACACTCGAAGCAGTATTCCCGGGTATATGTACACTGAGAGGTGTGTATCGGTATTCCTCGGCGTATATACGTCGAGAGGTATATACCTCTGTATATCTGCACCGACAGATCAGTGTATACACCTGAGGTATATCAGTCGCTATACTCGAGGAGGTGCGTATGTCCATTGTTATTCCTGTTGTGGTTCCCTTGCTTTTTATCTCCTTCCTGTTTAGTATTCCTTGATCCGTTGTAGCGCCTGTTGGTGCCAATTGTAGCGCCTGTAATAGTGCCTGTTGATGTCTGTTGCAGTGTCTGATTTTGCTGTCTGGTTTAATGTCTTACTGTTGCCTGCTGTAGCGCCTGTTATTGCTGCCAGTTGTAGAGGATGTTTTTGCTGCCCGTTGCAGTGCTTCTTGTATCTGCCTGTTGTTGCTCGCAGCGATGGACTCAAGTTGGCGAAATTTAGATTTAGAAAGGCTATAGATAAGTACTGGTTTAGCTGTCAAGTTGTAGATGAGTGGAACATACTTCCTAGTGAGAATACTGTAGCCAGAGCTTCGTATAACTAGGTTGTGTGAGTACATGAGTGCGTGGCGCGCGTGTGTGTGTGTGTGTGTGTGTGTGTGTGTGTACTCACCTAATTATGGTTGCAGGGGTTGAGTCATAACCCTTGGTGTGTGTGTGTGAACACAGGAAAAAGATAACAAAATGATTACAATCTATATAGATGTTATCTACTGAGGAAGGTAAATTACAGTCTTGTTATCTTTGGTCTGCCTGGACGTGCGATAACAGGATAGTATAACGTAAGGCTCTCTCACCACTCTCACCTCTCTCTCTCTCTCTTTATCTATCTATTTATTTATCTATCTATCTATCTATCTATTTCTCTTTACACAGGGTTTGACAAGGTTAGGCGCTCTGTCTCTCTCTCTCTCACTCTCTCTCTCTCTCTCTCTCTCTCTCTCTCTCTCTCTCTCTCCTCTCTCTCTCTCTCTCTCTCTCTCTCTCTCTCTCTTTATCTATCTATCTATCTCTCTTTACACAGGGTTTTACAAGGTTAGATTAAGGTTCTCTCTCGTGCCGTCATATACTTATAAACATTAACATTATCACAGTACACATGCGAGTATGCGTTTAATTCAAGTACCATTAACAGTTACTGTCACCACTGTTAACAGCTGTTATTACCACTCTTAGCAGTGGTTTGCCTATCATAGTCAGTGATGAATAGTTAAGTGACAGGCATCTCCAGAAATCAGGTAATGACCTTCTTAAAAACCAACTAGCCATCAAGACCAGGGTCTCAGACCCCCGGATAGTTCTACACTCCCCCGAAGACCAACTAGCCCTCAAGAACACGGTATCCCCCCCCATCCCCGGATAGTTGTACACTCCCCACACTTCAAAAAAAAAAAACACTATTAAACACCCCTCGCTAATTACCCAGCTAAGTAAGAGGCGCCCACCTCGTTACATCTAGTATCATACCTCAAAACCCAGCAAGTGAACCATCAGCGTCAACAGCCAGTCAGAACTGTGCGTAGTTACCAATCTCCTCTGTTTAGCGCTCCAGGAAAATTGCTGTAATTGTCTTCTATATATTTCTTAGCTTTTACCTGTTAGCTGGTTAAAAAAAGCTAATGAAGGAGGTGCTGAGAGACTTGCTACTGGTCTTGGCAAGGTGGTGTGTGTGTGTGTGTGTGTGTGTGAGTGTGTACTCACCTAGTTGTACTCACCTAGTTGAGGTTGCGGGGGTCGAGTCCCAGCTCCTGGCCCCGCCTCTTCACTGATCGCTACTAGGTCACTCTCCCTGAGCCGTGAGCTTTATCATACCTCTGCTTAAAGCTATGTATGGATCCTGCCTCCACTACATCGCTTCCCAAACTATTCCACTTACTGACTACTCTGTGGCTGAAGAAATACTTCCTAACATCCCTGTGATTCATCTGTGTCTTTAGCTTCCAACTGTGTCCCCTTGTTACTGTGTCCAATCTCTGGAACATCCTGTCTTTGTCCACCTTGTCAATTCCTCTCAGTATTTTGTATGTTGTTATCATGTCCCCCCTATCTCTCCTGTCCTCCAGTGTCGTCAGGTTGATTTCCCTTAACCTCTCCTCGTAGGACATACCTCTTAGCTCTGGGACTAGTCTTGTTGCAAACCTTTGCACTTTCTCTAGTTTCTTTACGTGCTTGGCTAGGTGTGGGTTCCAAACTGGTGCCGCATACTCCAATATGGGCCTAACATACACGGTGTACAGGGTCCTGAATGATTCCTTATTAAGATGTCGGAATGCTGTTCTGAGGTTTGCTAGGCGCCCATATGCTGCAGCAGTTATTTGGTTGATGTGCGCTTCAGGAGATGTGCCTGGTGTTATACTCACCCCAAGATCTTTTT
>NC_069402.1:79642718-79697718 GCF_026875155.1 Cherax quadricarinatus
TTTCTATATACTTTGTACAAGGTATGTATGCAGTTGATGTCAGCTATGGTCTGTATAAGTTGTATCATGTCTCTTGTTTGTTCTACCGTTCACTCGTGTTTGTTCTACCGTTCACCCGTGTTTGTTCTTACCGTTCACCCGTGTTTGTTCTTAACGTTCACCCGTGTTTGTTCTTACCGTTCACCCGTGTTTGTTCATACCGTAAACCCATGTTTGTTCTACCGTTAACCCGTGTTTGTTCTTACCGTTAACCTATGCTTGTTCTACCGTTAACCCGTGTTTGTTCTTCCAGTTCGTTGCTTTAGCCTCTGGTTGTTCACTGTGCTGCAGATTTTTCCTACCCGAGCTCCCTGGCTGCGCGGAGCCACTCTTAGCGAGAGCCCGCGGCTGGATCAGCAAGGCAATCCCTTGTGGTATTCGATAATGAACCCATTTCTCGGAGAACAAGATGTGTTGAGGCTGTTTCGCTTCGTGGAAAGGTTAATCGGGTGGAGACTTGATGAGGCTTCTCACAGAAACACTGTAGCAATTAAACTTTGTTTTGCACAAGTGATTTGTGCTTCTTTGTCGGCGTCTGGCCCTTACATCCATTCCTGCCAAGTGCTTCGCTGACAACGTCCCGTTTACTTAGGAAACGAGCAGGGATGAAACCCAGGGCAAGCCAGTACTTGAAGCTACCACTAGTGAAAGCACTGGCTTGGCAGTTTTAGCGCTGGTTTATCGTGGGTTCCAATCCATGCTCTTTCCTTAATTTACGATTATGTTACCACGACTTCAAGAGTGAACCTTCTCACAGTTCCAGCACTCTGAACTGGACATACATCAGTGATATTGTCTGCACTTGAGTCCCATTTGCCTGTCACCCTGCTCTTATGCTAGGACCACACTTGCCGCTATGCAGCTTTCCAGTAGTTGCCATGTTGGTTGAAACTCTAAGATCGTTGCTATAGGATCGCACAAATTTCCCATTTTTTTAAATACCTATACCCTTTATTATACCTACTTGTGTATGTGTGTGTGTTTTTAGAATTGCAAATTTCCTGCTGACCTATTTGTAGTTACTGTGGTAACGCAGTAGTCATGATGTCATGTTCTCGTTTGTGTGTGTGTATGTGTGTGTGTGTGACACAGAGGTCCTGCCAACGAGCTGACAGTGCAAGTAACAACGTTAAGCTGCCGGATGTCAACACCGGCTCCTCTGTGATCTTACTTCATGCTGTACACACGGCCAACGCGGAAACCAGATCATCGGAGATTTTCTCGTGAAAATAGCTAAGCGAGTGGGAGTGTGTGGGGGATGGAGGAGTATGTGGGGGAGATGAAGGAGTGTGAAGGGGGATGGAGGAGTGTGGAGGGGGATGGAGTACAAAGTAAGACAGATAACAGAGGTCTTGGTAGTCCACACTAACATTATCTACTAAGAAAAGTTATCACTTTCCAAAACTAAGAATTCTCGTGTATTGGGTATATACATCAAGCATGAAAAAGCAAAATTGTATGGAATGGGATGTAGGAAGGTGTAGGGTGGTGGAGTGTATGGAAGGGATGTAGGTGTGTGTAGTGGGTAGAAGAGGGTGCGGGGGAGGGATAAGGTGTGTGTGGAAGGGCTGGATGTGTATGGGGAAGGGAAGTTGGGGGGGGGATGTTGGCTGAGGTTGGGTTTTAGTAGAGACGTCGGGTTGTCCGTAGCGACGCCGGGCTGTGCGTAGCGACGCCGGGCTGTGCGTAGAGACGCCGGGCTGTGCGTAGAGACGTCGGGTTGTGCTTAGAGACACCGGCTGTGCGTAGAGACTCCGGATTGACACCGTAGACACCAAAAGCATTTGGAAGAACATACCGTACGAGAGCAAACACGCCAACTACGCCAGGAGTATGGGGAATGTAGGAGCGGCGCCCCCCGCTCTCCCACACCAGCAACAGAGACCCCCTCCCCACACCTTGCATGCAGTAACAGCCTGGCTGATCACGCCTCGATCCACGGGATGGGATTTAGAGCGCGCTGGAGGTGGTCCCCATGGCTTCATTTCGGTCCTCTCCTTTTCACTCTGAACACGCGTTTTGATTTTAAAGACGATAATATTGGGAAGATATATTATAAAATCGGCAGATAATATCACCAGTGTTCGGTCTTATATTTAAATTGTGATATCCAGCGGTGTTTGTATTATTATTTATTATTATTATTATTATTATTATTATTATTATATATTATTATTATTATTTACATATAGAATTACTACTATTACAATAACTAATACTACTACTACTACTACTACTATAATAATAATAATAATAATAATAATAATAATAATAATAATAATAATAATAATAATAATATTAATAATAATATAATAATAATAATAATAATAATAATAATAATAATAATAATAATAATAATAATAATAATAATAATAATAATAATGAGCGTTGTTATCGGCCTGTCTGGGGTCACTAGAGAGTGAGAACCTCCTTGAGAATACAAGAGGATTCGATACTTCCTGTTCTTAGCTGATCTGAGCTTACTATTGTTATGAACCTTTGAACCTTCCTGTGGATGGTAGTGGCTAGTTTACTGTGCGCCTCATATCCATCCTGTGGACGGTAGTGGCTAGTTTATTGTGCACCTCATATCCATCCTGTGGATGGTAGTGGCTAGTTTACTGTGCGCCTCATATCCATCCTGTGGACGGTAGTGGCTAGTTTATTGTGCACCTCATATCCATCCTGTGGATGGTAGTGGCTAGTTTTATGTGGCCTCATATCCATCCTGTGGACGGTAGTGGCTAGTTTATTGTGCACCTCATATCCATCCTGTGGATGGTAGTGGCTAGTTTATTGTGTACCTCATATCCATCCTGTGGATGGTAGTGGCTAGTTTATTGTGTACCTCATATCCATCCTGTGGATGGTAGTGGCTAGTCTACTGTGCGCCTCATATCCATCCTGTGGACGGTAGTGGCTAGTTTATTGTGCACCTCATATCCATCCTGTGGATGGTAGTGGCTAGTTTATTGTGTACCTCATATCCATCCTGTGGATGGTAGTGGCTAGTTTATTGTGTACCTCATATCCATCCTGTGGATGGTAGTGGATAGTTTATTGTGTCACCTCCATCCATCCTGTGGATGGTAGTGGCTAGTTTATTGTGTACCTCTTATCCATCCTGTGGATGGTAGTGGCTAGTTTATTGTGTACCTCATATCCATCCTGTGGATGGTAGTGGATAATTTATTGTGTACCTCTTATCCATCCTGTGGATGGTAGTGGATAGTTTATTGTGTACCTCTTATCCATCCTGTGGATGGTAGTGGATAGTTTATTGTGTACCTCTTATCCATCCTGTGGATGGTAGTGGCTAGTTTATGTGCACCTCATATCCAACCTGTGGAGGATAGTGGCTAGTTTAATGAGGAGGGACCTACACCATGACTGTACCACCACCCACACGACCTCCCGACGTCAGGGATGCGACATCGACGCTATGAATAATTAATACGGTACGCGTTACCCGTGATGGGAGTCGTACTGGGTTACGCTGGCTCGTACCGGGTTACGCTGAGTCGTACTGGGGTATGCTGGGTCGTACTGTGCTACGCTAGGTCGTACTTGGCTACGCTGGGTCGTACTGAGTAGCGAGTATGTTAGGGAACCTTTTATTTACTACGACAGTCGATTAGGCCTCATCATATCCTCATCTAAAACAAAGATATTGACAAGCAAACTACATCCCCCACCCATCTGTTTGCAGGGTGAAAACATTAGCTACGTAAAAATCTTACACATAACTTGGTGTAGACGCGACCTTCAATAAATCCGCCACACCACAAACTCAATAAGAAATGCAAAGATAGGCTAAATGCTCTCAAATCTGTTGGTGGTTACAACCCCAACTATGGTGTTAATGTGAGAACAGTAAGAATGATGTACATAGCCTCTGTTAGGTCCTTAATTGATTATGTTGCTCCTATGTTGACATTAGCTAGGGAAAGTTCTCTCCAACTCTTGGAGTTAATGCAAAATGAAGCTCTCAGAATTATTCTTGACTGTCCCAAATCTACCAAGGTTGTTAATATGAGAAAGGAGTTTGGTATTTCTAGTATCAGTGATAGGATTGTTGAGATTAACACTGTACTTGGTATTAGACTGTTAAGAAATGAACCAGACACTGTCACTGTGAATCTTACTAAATGTCTAGAAGTAAATACACATAGATCTAAATGGGTTGAGAAATATGCAGTTATATTAAGTTTTATAACCTGCATGAACTCTATTACTGTAGACCACAAGAGCATTTCACCCCTCCATGGAAGATATGTTCATTTAATATCACATACCTACAAGTCCCTCCCAAGAAGCTGATTGATAGTAATCCCTTCCTTAAATTACTTGCTAAAGCAACTGCTCAGGAAGAAATTTCTCGCCTGACTCGTAGTAATACTTTATCACAAGTTATATACACTGATGAATCTAAGGAGGAGTCTACTGGCAGGGCTGCATCTGCTCTTGTTGTCACCTCTCTAGACAAGAACGATAGTAACCATGTTGAGTTAGACATAAGAATTAACAACTGGGCGTCTACACTGCAAACTGAATTATTTTCCATCTTAATGGCACTAAAGCTAACCTATGACACTGAGCTTGACTCTATCATCATTACTGATTCTATGTCATCACTGAAGGCTCTTGATTCACATAATGACTCTAACAACATGCTCATTGGAGAAGCCAGGTATAGATACTCAAAAACCCAGGAAAAAGGAATCAATATGTAATTGCTATGGATCTCATCACACATTGGATTACTCCTTCATGATAAAGTTGATATGTTAGCCAAGAAGAGTTCCCTGAAGGAGAACTTAGAAGATAACTTCAGTATATCTGTGTGTAGCATTAGGAATAATATTAAGAGAGAAGTAAATAATGAAACTGAATGTTATAGGAATGCAATTAGACACCTAAGTAGAACTATAACCCACTATGATAACATGAGCGTATGTAAGTAGGTTTACGGAATGTGAATAGACGGACTGATGTTGTAGTGGCCAGATATATTAAGCAAATTTCCTAAATTTGCTTGTAAGAGATTAGTGAACTGTAGATATAAATCCAGATGTACACCTGTTAAGCCCTTTTTTGAGGCCTAGTTCCTAGGCCTATTGTATCCATATGCTCTTGCGCTACCATCCACAGGATGGATATGGGGTGCACAATAGACTAGCCATTTTGGTGGCAAAAACTAATCTACAGGATCAGTAGGCAGGATCCGTGGATAGGATCCTACGGCCGCCATTTTGTCCTCTGCAGATAGAAGAGAATTCTCCGCTTTGATGATGGTGAAGGGCTCTTGAACCAAGGAAGTGGATCTCTTCTCACCTTCCTCAAATCAGATCTGATTACCTCCCATCCACCTCAGCCACTGTACGACCCCGTCGGTAGGTCGTTTAAATGTGGTAAAACGCATGCTTTATTTACTGAGCTCGAGGCTTCAATCACATAGTTAAAAGCTTCATTCATAAAGGCACTTGAAGGCTTCATTCACATAGTTAAAAGCTTCATTCACATAGACAGTTGAAGGCTTCTTTCACATACATCAGGGGCCGGCAAACGTTTATTTTTTGGGTGGGGGGATTATTACCCAACACAAATTTATATAGAGAGAAATTCCCCACTAGAAAATCCACAGGAACCGGAAAATACAAAGAGCACCCAAATTCAAGATAGTTGACCCAATCCATTTGCACGGAGAATACAGCCATTCAAACTTAAAAAAGAATGCATTATACACCATACAGCAGCAGTATATGTTTGTTGAGCCTTCATTACTCCCCGAGATTTTCGATTTTACCCCGCTCGGTTCTCGACCTCGGGTTACGAGCGGCGGTAGATGTCTTGCTTTCCACTGCAACTACGGATGGGTCAAGATTGTTACCGGTACTGCCGTTGGTATCGGGTGAAGGGGAGGGAGGGGGGAAGTATCGGTTAATTTTGATGGTACCGGTTAATTTTGATGGTGCCGGTTAACTTTGATGGTACTGGTTAATTTTGATGGTGCCGGTTAATTTTGATGGTACCGGTTAATTTTGATGGTGCCGGTTAACTTTGATGGTACTGGTTAATTTTGATGGTGCCGGTTAACTTTGATGGTACTGGTTAATTTTGATGGTACAGGTTAATTTTGATGGCACAGGTTAATTTTGATGGTACAGGTTAATTTTGATGGTAACGGTTAATTTTTTTAGAAATTATTTTTTCTTGGGGGGGGGGGGAGAATGTCTGCCATTTTCGGCCAAGATTTTGAAGAATTAAACAATACATTTCAAGTTTTTTTTTTTTTTTTTTTTGGGGGGGGGGATTGTTGTAGCTTCGATTTTGGGAGACTAAAACAATCGTTGGGAAAAGTTTTTTTGTCACTCAAACGAAGAAAAAAGTTTATTTCTATAAACTGGTGTACAGTATTAAGTTGACACTGGGTAATAAACTTGTATAAACTGTTTTATGGAAAGGTCTTTCATACGCAGGACTTTATTTGCGATTTTCAAGGACTGGACTGCGGGGGCGTTGACCCCCGGAACACCCTTCATGTATACTCCAGGTATACTCCAGGTGTACTCCAGGTAGATTTAGCTTGGACTTGCTCTTGGAACTACTTGTACTAGTACTTGCAGTAGTACTTGTAGTAGTACCTGAAGTAGTACCTGAAGTAGTACCTGCAGTAGTACATGTAGTAGTACCTGCAGTAGTACTTGCAGTAGCACTTGTAGTAGTACCTGTAGTAGTACCTGCAGCAGTACCTGCAGTAGTACATGTAGTAATACCTGCAGCAGTACCTGCAGTAGTACATGTAGTAGTACCTGCAGTAGTACCTGAAGTAGTACCTGCAGTAGAACCTGCAGTAGTACATGTAGCAGTACCTGCAGCAGTACCTGCAGTAGTAC
This sequence comes from Cherax quadricarinatus, assembly GCF_026875155.1. Lineage (NCBI taxonomy): Eukaryota > Metazoa > Arthropoda > Malacostraca > Decapoda > Parastacidae > Cherax > Cherax quadricarinatus. The sequence goes on from NC_069402.1 coordinate 79,649,654, forward strand.
ATGTAGTAGCACCTGCAGCAGTACCTGCAGTAGTACATGTAGTAGTACCTGCAGCAGTACCTGCAGTAGTACATGTAGTAGTACCTGCAGTAGTACCTGAAGTAGTACCTGTAGTAGTACCTGCAGTAGTACCTGCAGTAGTACATGTAGTAGTACCTGCAGTAGTACCTGTAGTAGTACCTGTAGTAGTACCTGCAGTAGTATCTGTAGTAGTACCTGTAGTAGTTCCTCTTGTAGTATCCGCAGTAGTACCTGTAGTAGTACCTGCAGTAGTACCTGCAGTAGTACCGGCAGTAGTACCTCAAGTAGTAACTGTAGTAGTACCTGTAGTAGTACCTGTAGTAGTACCTGCAGTAGTACCTGTAGTAATACCTGCAGTAGTACCTGCAGTAGTACCTGTAGTAGTACCTGTAGTAATACCTGCAGTAGTACCTGCAGTAGTATCTGTAGTAGTACCTGTAGTAGTACTTGTAGTAGTACCCGCAGTAGTACCTGTAGTAGTACCTGCAGTAGTACCTGCAGTAGTACCTGCAGTAGTACCTGCAGTAGTAACTGAAGTAGTAACTGTAGTAGTACCTGCAGTATTACCTGCAGTAGTACCTGTAGTAGTACTTGCAGTAGTACCTGCAGTAGTAACTATAGTAGTACCTGCAGTAGCACCTGCAGTAGTACCTGCAGTAGTACCTGTACTAGTACCTGCAGTAGTACCTGCAGTACTACCTGCAGTAGTACCTGCAGTAGTACCTGTAGTAGTACCTGCAGTAGTACCTGCAGTAGTACCTGCAGTAGTACCTGTAGTAGTACCTGCAGTAGTACCTGTAGTAGTACGTGTAATAGTACCTGTAGTAGTACCTGCAGTAGCACCTGCAGTAGTACCTGCAGTAGTACCTGTACTAGTACCTGCAGTAGTACCTGCAGTACTACCTGCAGTAGTACCTGCAGTAGTACCTGTAGTAGTACCTGCAGTAGTACCTGCAGTAGTACCTGCAGTAGTACCTGTAGTACCTGCAGTAGTACCTGTAGTAGTACGTGTAATAGTACCTGTAGTAGTACCTGCAGTAGTACCTGCAGTAGTACCTGCAGTAGTACCTGTAGTAGTACCTACAGTAGTACCTGTAGTAGTACCTGCAGTAGTACCCGCAGTAGTACCTGTAGTAGTACCTGCAGTAGTACCTGCAGTAGTACCTGTAGTAGTACCTGTTGTAGTAATACTTGTAGTAGTACCTGCAGTAGTACCTGCAGTAGTACATGTAGTAGTACCTGCAGTAGTACCTGCAGTATTACCTGTACTAGTACCCGCAGTAGTACCTGCAGTAGTACCTGCAGTAGTACCTGCAGTAGTACCTACAGTAGTGCCTGTAGTAGTACCTGCAGTAGTACCCGCAGTAGTACCTGTAGTAGTACCTGCAGTAGTATCTGTAGTAGTACCTGCAGTAGTATCTGTAGTAGTACCTGCAGTAGTACCTGTAGTAGTACCTGTAGTAGTACCTGCAGTAGTACCTGCAGTAGTACCTGCAGTAGTACCTGCAGTAGTACCTGCAGTAGTACCTGCAGTAGTACCTGCAGTAGTACCTGCAGTAGTAACTGCAGTAGTAACTGCAGTAGTACCTGTAGCAGTACCTGCAGTAGTAACTGCAGTAGTAACTGCAGTAGTAACTGCAGTAGTATCTGCAGTAGTACCTGTAGCAGTACCTGCAGCAGTACCTGCAGTAGTAACTGCAGTAGTAACTGCAGCAGTACCTGTAGCAGTACCTGCAGTAGTACCTGCAGTAGTACCTGCAGTAGTACCTACAGTAGTACCTACAGTAGTACCTACAGTAGTAACTGTAGTAGTACCTGCACTAGTACCTGCAGTAGTACCTGCAGCAGTACCTGTAGTAGTATCTGCAGTAGTACCTGCAGTCGTACCTGCAGTACTACCTTCAGTAGTAACGGTAGTAGTACTTGGAGTAGTACCTGCAGTAGTAACTGCGGTAGTACCTGCTGCAGTAGTAACTGCGGTAGTACCTGCTGCAGTAGTAACTGCGGTAGTACCTGCTGCAGTAGTAACTGCAGTAGTACCTGTAGCAGTACCTGCAGCAGTACCCTGCAGTATAACTGCAGTAGTAACTGCGGTAGTACCTGCTGCAGTAGTAACTGCGTTAGTACCTGCTGCAGAAAGTAACTGCGGTATTTACCTGCTGCAGTATAACTGCAGTAGTACCTGTAGCAGTACCTGCAGCAGTACCTGCAGTAGTAACTGCAGTAGTAACTGCGGTAGTACCTGCTGCAGTAGTAACTGCGGTAGTACCTGCTGCAGTAGTAACTGCGGTAGTACCTGCTGCAGTAGTAACTGCAGTAGTACCTGTAGCAGTACCTGCAGCAGTACCTGCAGTAGTAACTGCAGTAGTAACTGCGGTAGTACCTGCTGCAGTAGTAACTGCGGTAGTACCTGCTGCAGTAGTAACTGCGGTAGTACCTGCTGCAGTAGTACTGCGGTAGTACCTGCTGCGTAGTAACTGTAGTAGTACATGTAGCAGTACCTGCAGCAGTACCTGCAGTAGTAACTGCAGTAGTAACTGCGGTAGTACCTGCTGCAGTAGTAACTGCGGTAGTACCTGCTGCAGTAGTAACTGCGGTAGTACCTGCTGCAGTAGTAACTGCGGTAGTACCTGCTGCAGTAGTAACTGCGGTAGTACCTGCTGCAGTAGTAACTGCAGTTAGAAACCTGTAGCATTACCTGCAGCAGTACCTGCAGTAGAAAACTGCAGTAGTAACTGCGGTAGTCCCTTTGCTGCAGTAGAAACTGCGTTAGTACCTGCTGCAGTAGTAACTGCGGTAGTACCTGCTGCAGTAGTAACTGCAGTAGTACCTGTAGCAGTACCTGCAGCAGTACCTGCAGTAGTAACTGCAGTAGTAACTGCGGTAGTACCTGCTGCAGTAGTAACTGCGGTAGTACCTGCTGCAGTAGTAACTGCGGTAGTACCTGCTGCAGTAGTAACTGCAGTAGTACCTGTAGCAGTACCTGCAGCAGTACCTGCAGTAGTAACTGAGTAGTAACTGCGGTAGTTACCTGCTGCAGTAGTAACTGCGGTAGTACCTGCTGCAGTAGTAACTGCGGTAGTACCTGCTGCAGTAGTAACTGCGGTAGTACCTGCGGGCAGTAGTAACTGCGGTAGTACCTGCTGCAGTAGTAACGCGGTAGTACCTGCTGCAGTAGTAACTGCGGTAGTACCTGCTGCATTTGTAACTGGGGTAGTACCTGCTGCAGTAGTAACTGCGGTAGTAACCTGCACAGTAGTAACTGGGGTAGTACCTGCTGCAGTAGTAACTGCGGTAGTACCTGCTGCAGTAGTAACTGCGGTAGTACCTGCTGCAGTAGTAACTGCGGTAGTACCTGCTGCAGTAGTAACTGCGGTAGTACCTGCTGCCAGTAGTAACTGCGGTAGTACCTGCTGCAGTAGAAAACTGCGGTAGTACCTGCTGCAGTAGTAACTGCGGTAGTACCTGCTGCAGTAGTAACTGCGGTAGTACCTGCTGCAGTAGTAACTGCGGTAGCACCTGCTGCAGTAGTAAATGCGGTAGTACCTGCTGCATTTAGTAACTGCGGTAGTACCTGTACAGTACCTGCGGGCAGTACCTGCAGTAGTAACTGCAGTAGTAACTGCGGTAGTACCTGCTGCAGTAGTAACTGCGGTAGTCCCTTTGCTGCAGTAGCAACTGCGGTAGTACCTGCTGAAGTAGTAACTGCGGTAGTACCTGCTGCAGTAGTAACTGCAGTAGTACCTGTAGCAGTACCTGCAGCAGTACCTGCAGTAGTAACTGCAGTAGTAACTGCGGTAGTACCTGCTGCAGTAGTAACTGCGGTAGTACCTGCTGCAGTAGTAACTGCGGTAGTACCTGCTGCGGGACCCAGCCTGCGGCATTTACCGCAGCAGAGCGCATGAGAACACAACTCAGTTTGCCTCACGTGAGGGGTGTATGTATGTGTGTGTACTCACCTAGTTGTACTCACCTAGTTGAGGTTGCGGGGGTCGAGTCCGAGCTCCTGGCCCCGCCTCTTCACTGATCGCTACTAGGTCACTCTCCCCGAGCCGTGAGCTTTATCATACCTCTGCTTAAAGCTATGTATGGATCCTGCCTCCACTACATCGCTTCCCAAACTATTCCACTTACTGACTACTCTGTGGCTGAAGAAATACTTCCTAACATCCCTGTGATTCATCTGTGTCTTCAGCTTCCAACTGTGTCCCCTTGTTACTGTGTCCAATCTCTGGAACATCCTGTTTTTGTCCACCTTTGTAAATTCCCCTCTATTTGTTGTCTTACCATTCCCCCCTACCTCCTGTCCTCCAGTGTCGTCGGGTTGATTTCCCTTAACCTCTCCTCGTAGGACATCCCCTCTTAGCTCTGGACTAGTCTTGTTGCAAACCTTGATTTTCTCTATTTCTTTATGCGGGGCTAGTGGGTTCCAACTGGTGCCGCATACTCCAATAGGGGCCAAACGTATACGGTGTACGGGGTCCTAACGATTCCTTTTAAATGTCGAATGCGTTCGATTTTTGCAGGCGCCCCATAAGCTGCAGCGTTTTTTTGGTTGATGTGCGCTTCAGGAATGTGCCTGGTGTTATCTCACCCCAAAAGTCTTTTTCCTTAGTGGGGTTTAGTCCTGCCCCCCTAGACTGTACCCGCCCTGCGGCCTTCTTGCCCTTCCCCAATCTTCATGACTTTGCACTTGGTGGGATTGAACTCCAGAGCCATTGCGGGACCAGGTCTGCAGCCTGTCCCAGATCCCTTTGTAGTTCTGCCTGGTCTTCGATCGAGTGTATTCTTCTCATAAACTTCACGTCATCTGCAAACAGGGACACCTCGAGTCTATTCCTTCCGTCATGTCGTTCACAAAAAACCAGAAACAGCACGGGTCCTAGGACTGACCCCTGGGGGACCCCGCTGGTCACAGGTGCCCACTCTGACACCTCGCCACGTACCATGACTCGCTGCTGTCTTCCTGACAAGTATTCCCTGATCCATTGTAGGCCTTCCCTGTTACCCTGCTTGGTCCGTCCAGTTTTTGCACCAATCTCTTGTGTGGAACTGTGTCAAACGCCTTCTTGCAGTCCAAGAAAATGCAATCCACCCCACCCTCTCTCTCTTGTCTTACTGCTGTAAACCATGTCATAGAACTCCAGTAGGTTTGTGACACAGGATTTCCCGTCCCTGAAACCATGCTGGCTGCTGTTGATGAGATCATTCCTTTCTAGGTGTTCCACCACTCTTCTCCTGATAATCTTCTCCATGATTTTGCATACTATACATGTCAGTGACACTGGTCTGTAGTTTAATGTTTTCATGTCTGTCTCCTTTTTTAAAAGATTGGGACTACATTTGCTGTCTTCCATCCCTCAGGAAAATCCCCCGTTTCGATAGATGTATTGAATATTGTTGTTAGGGGTACACATAGTGCCTCTGCCCCTCTCTCAATACCCATGGGGAGATTTTATCTGGCCCCATTCCCTTTGAGGTATCTAGCTCACTCAGAAGCCTCTTCACTTCTTCCTCGGTTGTGTGCATTTGTGTCCAGCACTTGTGGTGTGCCCAACCCTCACCGTCTTTCTGGATCCCCTTCTGTCTCCTCTGTGAACACTTCTTTGAATCTCTTGTTGAGTTCTTCACATACTTCACGGTCATTTCCTGTTTCTCTCCCTCCTTCCTTCCTTACCTGATTACCTGGTCCTTGACTGTTGTTTTCCTCCTGATGTGGCTGTGTAGTGTGTGTGTCTGTGTATGTGTGTGTGTATGGGGTGTGTGGGGTATGTGTGTGTGTCTGTGTATGTGTGTGTGGTATGTGTGTGTGTGTGTATGTGTGTATGTCTGTGTATGTGTGTGTGTATGTGGTGTGTTGTGTATGTGTGTGTTTTGTGGTATGTAGTGTGTGTGTTGTGGGGTGTGTGTGTGTGTGTGTGTGTGTGTTTTGTGTGTGTGTGTGTGTGTGTGTGTTCCCCTCTCTCCTTAACTCTGTTGTGATGTCACCACACCCCCCTTCCCCTTCTTTCCCCCCCTGTCCTTTTTATCCTCCCCTCGGCAGCTATCCCGTTGTCATAATCACCCCTACCCCCCACCAAAAAACTCCCTTACTGCTCATTCCCCCTCTCTCTCTCTCTCTCGTCTCCCCTCTCTCTCTCTCTCTTATTATCTCAAAGCACATTTTACGTGACCGTAATCGTTCATGATTTCTTCCTGTTTACGTGTAAATCAATACTTACACACATACACACACACACACACACACACACACACACACACACACACACACACACACACACACACACACACACACACACACACACATACACAGGAGCACGGGCCAGGAGCCAGAACTCGAACCCTCCCCCAGCAAAAATCTGCGAGTACACAGCTTGCGGTGCCAAAGAGCAGGAGGTGTGCCACCTCCTGCTCTCTGGCACTCCCGACAAAACTGGGAAACACAGCGTGTCTCCTGTTACTCCCTCCGGAAGTAGAATGCCACAAGGTCAAGGGGAGGAAGGTAGGTAGGGGGTGGTTAGGGAGGGAGGGGGAAAGGAAGGGGCAGAGACGAGAAAGGGGGGAGAGGGTGAGGGGGTGAGGGGGAGGGAGGGAATATGGCACTCTAATCTTAACACAAAGGTATGGGAACCTAGTAGAATATTATCTACTGGTAGACTGTTATCTACTGTTAGACTGTTATCTACTGGTAGACTGTTATGTACTGGTAGACTGTTATCTACTGGTAGACTGTTATCTACTGGTAGACTGTTATGTACTGGTAGACTGTTATCTACTGGTAGACTGTTATCTTACTGGTTAAGACTGTTATCTACTGGGAAGACTGTTTTTCTACGGGAGACTGTTAGTACTGGTAGACTGTTATCTACTGGTAGACTGTTATCTACTGGTAGACTGTTATGTACTGGTAGACTGTTATCTACTGGTAGACTGTTATCTACTGGTAGACTGTTATGTACTGGTAGACTGTTATCTACTGGTAGACTGTTATGTACTGGTAGACTGTTATCTACTGGTAGACTGTTATGTACTGGTAGAAATGTTATCTACTGGGAGACTGTTATGTACTGGGAGACTGTTAACTACTGGGAGACTGTTATGTACTGGTAGACTGTTATCTACTGGTAGACTGTTATGTACTGGTAGACTGTTATCTACTGGTAGACTGTTATGTACTGGTAGACTGTTATCTACTGGTAGACTGTTAAATTTTCTGGTAGACTTTATCTACTGGTAGACTGTTATGTACTGTGACTGTTATCTACTGGTAGACTGTTATGTACTGGTAGACTGTTATCTAAATGGTAGACTGTTATCTACTGGTAGACTGTTATCTACTGGTAGAAATGTTATCTACTGGGAGACTGTTATGTACTGGTAGACTGTTATCTACTGGTAGAACTGTTTTTCTACTGGTAGACTGTTATGTACTGGTAGACTGTTATCTACTGGGAGACTGTATCTACGGTAGACTGTTATGTACTGGTAGACTGTTATCTACTGTTTGAACTGTTATGTACTGGGAGACTGTTATCTACTGGTAGACTGTTATCTACTGGTAGACTGTTATCTACTGGTAGACTGTTATCTACTGGTAGACTGTTATCTACTGGTAGACTATTATCTACTGGTAGACTGTTACCTACTGATACTACTCGTAGAACAGATGGTGATCTACTTTCCATCTACAAATCTACACTAAACCCGTCACTACGAGGCTTTACTCAGGCGGGGGCCTTAATGCCGATGAAGGGTTCTTGATCCAAGGAACTGGATCTTCCCCTCCCCTTCTTCGGAACAGACTTCATTACCTCTCATTCCCCCGGGCACTGTAACGATTTTATATAATATATATAAAATATATATATATATATATATATATATATATAAATATATATAATATAAAATATATATATATATAATTTAAAATATATAAATATATATAATAAGGTAGTAGGTTTGGTAAAACAGCAGCCTCCCAGGGAGGTACTAAACCCTCCTGCCAAGTGAATGTAAAACGAAAGCCTGTAATTGTTTTAACATGATGGTAGGATTGCTGGTGTCTTTTGTCTGTCTCATAAATATGCAAGATTACAGGTAAGTCTTGCTACTTCCCACTTACACTTAGGTCACACTACACATACATGTACAAGCATATATATACACACCCCTCTGGGTTTTCTTCTATTTTCTTTCTAATTCTTGTTCTTGTTTTTCCTCTTATCTCCATGGGGAAGTGGAACAGAATTCTTTCCCCTGTAAAACCATGCTTGTCGTAAGAGGGGACTAAAATGCCGGAGCAAGGGGCTAGTAACCCCCTTTTCCTGTATATATTACTAAATTTAAAAGGAGAAACTTCAGTTTTTTTCTTTTGGGGCCACCCCACCTCAGTGGATACGGCTGGTACGTTGAAAGAAGAAGAAAGATAATATATATATATAATATATATATATATATATATAATATATATATAAATATATATATATAATATATATTATATATATAATATATTTTATATAATATATATATATATATATAAATAATAGGTAGTAGGTTGGTAGACAGCGCCTCCCAGGGAGGTACTAAACCCTCCTGCCAAGTGAATGTAAAAACGAAAGCCTGGGAATTGTTTTACATGATGGTAGATTGCTGTGTCTTTTGTCTGTCTCATAAATATGCAAGGTTTCAGGTACGTCTTATTACTTTTACTTACACTTAGGGCACACTACACATACATGTACAAGCATATTAACATATATAATACACACAACCCCTCTGTGTTTTCTGCTATTTTCTTTCCCAGTTTTTTGTTCTTGTTTATTTCCCCAATCTCCATGGGGAATGGAACAGAATTCTTCCTCCGTAAGCCATGCGTGTGTAAAGGCGAAATAAATGCCAGGACAAGGGCTAGTAACCCCCTTCTCCCTATAAATTACAAATTTGAAAAGAGAAACTTGTTTTCTTTATGGCCACCCTGCCTTGGTGGGGTACGGCCGGTTTGTTGAAATATAATATATATATAATATATATAATATAATATTATATAATAAAATATATATAAAATAATAACGAAAATAATATATATATATAATATATATATATATTTATATATAGAGAGAGAGATAAGAACTCAGTAGTTATCACCAGGGGGTTTAGAAGCAGAAAGAGTCCATGCCGATGGAGGGATAGGGGTTCCTGTTTCCCCTGAGGTGTTTCGTGTGCCGTAACCCCCGTGGCCCGAGCCCGACCCCAGCCTGGAGTACGACCCCAGGGCCAGGCGGTCGTACTGGCACGAACAAACCGGTTGTCCGCTGACCGTCGGTCATGATGGTACCCCTCCCTCGCAGCAACCGGTTCCTCCTGTACCCCTCCTGTCTGACCCACCAGCAGCGGGGGGGGGGGAGAGGGGAAAAAAGAAACAAAAGTGGAATTTTTCATGTGTGTGTGGGAGCATAAAATTTATAAACTGATGACCTAGGGTGAAATTATTAATTTGAGGAAGGATAAAAATGAAAATCAGGTACGTTTAAGCTGTGACTCAGCGACGTTTCGCCCCGCTTGCGGCATTACCGGGGTTTGTGAATTGTAATGGCCCAGGGTGAGCGAGCGTAGTCTGGCTCTGCACCAGGTCAAGTTCGTGTTGATATATTAAAAATTTCAAATCTTCAACAACGCGTGAGAAAATCTGTTGCATCATTTAAAATACCAGTACTAGTTACTACTATTACTAGTACTACTACTACTACATATACTATTACGACTACTACTGTCATTTTGATTTACTTATTTGGTAAAATTGGATTATTCCGTCACACAGGATGGGTTTCCCCTGTCATATTCCAACAAAACAGAATGGGTTTCCCTGGGCATATTCCCTCACACAGGATGGGTTTACCCTGTCCCTATTCCCTCACACAGGATGGGTTTCCCCTGTCTATTCCATCACACGGATGGGTTTCCCCTGTCATATTCCATCACACAGGATGGGTTTCCCCTGTCATATTCCATCACACAGGATGGGTTTACACTGTCATATTCCATCACACAGGATGGGTTTCCCCTGTCATATTCCATCACACAGGATGGGTTTCCCCTGTCATATTCCAACAACAGAATGGGTTTACCTGTCATATTCCATCACACAGAATGGGGTTTCCCTGTCATATTCATCCACAGGATGGGGTTTACCCTGTCATATTCCATCACACAGGATGGGTTTCCCTGTCATATTCCATCACACAGGATGGGTTTACCCTGGTCTATTCCATCACACAGATGGGTTTCCCCCGTCATATTTCCCTCACACAGGATGGGTTTCCCCCGTCTATTCCATCACACAGGATGGGTTCCCCCGTCATATTCCATCACCAGGATGGGTTTACACTGTCATATTCCATCACACAGGATGGGTTTCCCCTGTCATATTCCATCACACAGGATGGGTTTCCCCTGTCATATTCCAACACACAGAATTTGGGTTTTTCCCTGTCATATTTTTCCCTCACACAGGATGGGTTTCCCCTGTCATATTCCATCACACAGGATGGGTTTACACTGTCATATTCCATCACACAGGATGGGTTTCCCCTGTCATATTCCAACACACAGAATGGTTTTACCCTGTCATATTCCATCACACAGGATGGGTTTCCCCTGTCATATTCCATCACACAGGATGGGTTTACCCTGTCATATTCCATCACACAGGATGGGTTTACACTGTCATATTCCATCACACAGGATGGGTTTACACTGTCATATTCCATCACACAGGATGGGTTTACACTGTCATATTCACTCACACAGGATGGGTTTACACTGTCATATTCCATCACACAGGATGGGTTTACACTGTCATATTCCATCACACAGGATGGGTTTACCCTGTCATATTCCATCACACAGGATGGGTCACGCACACAGTGTTGAAATCTATCAGCCTGTGCTGAGAGACTTCAGTAAGGCGATGAAGATATCGTCAAATATACCATTAAAGGTTCATCAGCTACGGCAGCCTCAAAGGTTTCGTTCCAGCAGAGCTGGAGTTACTATCACTTGGGAATTACCATCTCTCTGGATAGCCTATCCCACACACACAAGGAATTTCATTTTAATGAAATTCCTTGTGTGTGTGGGAAATTCCATCATTACAGAGGAGCAACAGATATATATATAAATATATATATATATATAAATATATATATATATACTATTATTTAAATATATATATATATATATATATATATATATTATATTAATTCTATATATTATAATAATATATATATTATATATATATATATATATATATATATATGAGACGATGAATATTTGTTGTTGTAAATGCCTGAGGCCATTTTAAAAGTCCATTATTTGCCCAAGAATGGAAACTTGCAAGAGCATGGCAACAAGCACCCTCAGCGTAAGGGTTTAGCGGTTTCTCGTGAGTATACTACTACTATTATTACTACTACTAATACTGCTACTACTACGACTACTACTACTACTACTAGTTACACCACTACTGCTATTCCTATTACTTCCATTACTACAAATGCTACTACAACTACTGATAATGTTAATGCTACTACTACTAACTACAACATTACTAACAACAACTAACAACAACACCATCGAACAACAACAACTAACAACAACACCATCGAACAACAACAACTAACAACAATAATAATGATAATCATAATAATAACACTAATAATAATAAAATAATAATAACAAAAGCTTAGCCAGTAACAATATTAAATATTTGAACAACAGAGTCACATTTGTACAACAGTTTCCTGAAGAAAGTAATCAAAGTAATCAGTCGCACAGTCTTGCAGTCACGAAAGATAATTCTTAATTTGTCTTGTCTGACCAGCTTAATTATTGTGCACCTGAAGCTTATTCTGACTGGTTTACTGTGCACTTGCAGCTTATTCTATAACTGGTTTATTGTGTATCTGCAGCTTATTGTATGGCTGGTTTATTGTGTATCTGCAGCTTATTGTATGGCTGGTTTATTGTGTATCTGCAGCTTATTGTATGGCTGGTTTATTGTGTACCTGCAGCTTATTCTCTGACTGGTTTATTGTGTACCTGCAGCTTATTCTCTGACTGGTTTATTGTGTACCTGCAGCTTATTCTCTGACTGGTTTATTGTGCACCGGCAGCTTATTCTGTGACTGGTTTACTGTGCACCGGCAGCTTATTCTGTGACTGGTTTACTGTGCACCGGCAGCTTATTCTGTGACTGGTTTACTGTGCACCGGCAGCTTATTCTGTGACTGGTTTACTGTGCACCGGCAGCTTATTCTGTGACTGGTTTACTGTGCACCGGCAGCTTATTCTGTGACTGGTTTACTGTGCACCGGCAGCTTATTCTGTGACTGGTTTACTGTGCACCGGCAGCTTATTCTGTGACTGGTTTACTGTGCACCGGCAGCTTATTCTGTGACTGGTTTACTGTGGCACCGGCAGCTTATTCTGTGACTGGTTTACTGTGCACCGGCAGCTTATTCTGTGACTGGTTTACTGTGCACCGGCAGCTTATTCTGTGACTGGTTTACTGTGCACACGGCAGCTTATTCTGTGACTGGTTTACTGTGCACCAGCAGCTTATTCTGTGACTGGTTTAACTGTGCACCGGCAGCTTATTCTGTGACTGGTTTACTGTGCACCGGCAGCTTATTCTGTGACTGGTTTACTGTGCACCGGCAGCTTATCTGTGACTGGTTTACTGTGCACCGGCAGCTTATTCTGTGACTGGTTTACTGTGCACCGGCAGCTTATTCTGTGACTGGTTTACTGTGCACCGGCAGCTTATTCTGTGACTGGTTTTACTGTGCACACGCAGCTTATTCTGTGACTGGTTTACTGTGCACCGGCAGCTTATTCTGTGACTGGTTTACTGTGCACCGGCAGCTTATTCTGTGACTGGTTTACTGTGCACCGGCAGCTTATTCTGTGACTGGTTTACTGTGCACCGGCAGCTTATTCTGTGACTGGTTTACTGTTCACCGGCAGCTTATTCTGTGACTGGCTTACTGTGCACCGGCAGCTTATTCTGTGACTGGTTTACTGTGCACCGGCAGCTTATTCTGTGACTGGTTTACTGTGCACCGCAGCTTATTCTGTGACTGGTTTACTGTGCACACGGCAGCTTATTCTGTGACTGGTTTACTGTGCACCGGCAGCTTATTCTGTGACTGGTTTACTGTGCACCGGCAGCTTATTCTGTGACTGGTTTATTGTGCACCGGCAGCTTATTCTGTGACTGGTTTACTGTGCACCGGCAGCTTATTCTGTGACTGGTTTACTGTGCACCGGCAGCTTATTCTGTGACTGGTTTACTGTGCACCAGCAGCTTATTCTGTGACTGATTTACTGTGCACCGGCAGCTTATTCTGTGACTGGTTTACTGTGCACCGGCAGCTTATTCTGTGACTTGTTTACTGTGCACCGGCAGCTTATTCTGTGACTGGTTTACTGTGCACCGGCAGCTTATTCTGTGACTGGTTTACTGTGCACCGGCAGCTTATTCTGTGACAGGTTTACTGTGCACCGGCAGCTTATTCTGTGACTGGTTTACTGTGCACCGGCAGCTTATTCTGTGACTGGTTTACTGTGCACCGGCAGCTTATTCTGTGACAGGTTTACTGTGCACCGGCAGCTTATTCTGTGACTGGTTTTACTGTGCACCGGCAGCTTATTCTGTGACTGGTTTACTGTGCACCGGCAGCTTATTCTGTGACAGGTTTACTGTGCACCGGCAGCTTATTCTGTGACAGGTTTACTGTGCACCGGCAGCATATTCTGTGACTGGTTTACTGTGCACCGGCAGCTTATTCTGTGACTGGTTTACTGTGCACCGCAGCTTATTCTGTGACAGGTTTACTGTGCACCGGCAGCTATTCTGTGACTGGTTTACTGTGCACCGGCAGCTTATTCTGTGACTGGTTTTACTGTGCACCGCAGCTTATTCTGTGACAGGTTTACTGTGCACCGGCAGCTTATTCTGTGACAGGTTTACTGTGCACCGGCAGCTTATTCTGTGACAGGTTTACTGTGCACCCGGCAGCTTATTTCTGTGACAGGTTTACTGTGCACCGGCAGCTTATTCTGTGACTGGTTTACTGTGCACCAGCAGCTTATTGTGACTGGTTTACTGTGCACCGGCAGCTTATTCTGTGACTGGTTTACTGTGCACCGGCAGCTTATTGTGACAGGTTTACTGTGCACCGGCAGCTTATTCTGTGACTGGTTTACTGTGCACCAGCAGCTTATTGTGACAGGTTTACTGTGCACCGGCAGCTTATTCTGTGACTGGTTTACTGTGCACCAGCAGCTTATTGTGACTGGTTTACTGTGCACCGGCAGCTTATTCTGTGACTGGTTTACTGTGCACCGGCAGCTTATTCTGTGACTGGTTTACTGTGCACCGGCAGCTTATTCTGTGACTGGTTTACTGTGCACCGGCAGCTTATTGTGACTGGTTTACTTGTGCACCAGCAGCTTATTGTGACTGTTTACTGTGCACCGCACTTATTCTGTGACTGGTTTACTGTGCACCGGCAGCTTATTCTGTGACTGGTTTACTGTGCACCGGCAGCTTATTCTGTGACTGGTTTACTGTGCACCAGCAGCTTATTGTGACAGGTTTACTGTGCACCGGCAGCTTATTCTGTGACTGGTTTACTGTGCACCAGCAGCTTATTGTGACTGGTTTACTGTGCACCGGCAGCTTATTCTGTGACTGGTTTACTGTGCACCGGCAGCTTATTCTGTGACTGGTTTACTGTGCACCGGCAGCTTATTCTGTGACTGGTTTACTGTGCACCGGCAGCTTATTGTGACTGGTTTACTGTGCACCAGCAGCTTATTGTGACTGGTTTACTGTGCACCGGCAGCTTATTCTGTGACTGGTTTACTGTGCACCGGCACTTATTCTGTGACTGGTTTACTGTGCACCGGCAGCTTATTCTGTGACAGGTTTACTGTGCATCCGGCAGCTTATTCTGTGACTGGTTTACTGTGCACCGGCAGCTTATTCTGTGACTGGTTTACTGTGCACCGGCAGCTTATTCTGTGACAGGTTTACTGTGCACCGGCAGCTTATTCTGTGACAGGTTTACTGTGCACCGGCAGCTTATTCTGTGACTGGTTTACTGTGCACCGGCAGCTTATTCTGTGACAGGTTTACTGTGCAACCGGCAGCTTATCTGTGACTGGTTTACTGTGCACCGGCAGCTTATTCTGTGACAGGTTTACTGTGCACCGGCAGCTTATTCTGTGACTGGTTTACTGTGCACCGGCAGCTTATTCTGTGACTGGTTTACTGTGCACCGGCAGCTTATTCTGTGACTGGTTTACTGTGCGCCGCAGCTTATTCTGTGACAGGTTTACTGTGCACCGGCAGCTTATTCTGTGACTGGTTTACTGTGCACCAGCAGCTTATTCTGTGACTGGTTTACTGTGCACCGGCAGCTTATTCTGTGACTGGTTTTACTGTGCACCGGCAGCTTATTCTGTGACTGGTTTACTGTGCACCGGCAGCTTATTCTGTGACTGGTTTACTGTGTCACCGGCAGCTTATCTGTGACTGGTTTACTGTGCACCGGCAGCTTATTCTGTGACTGGTTTACTGTGCACGGCAGCTTATTCTGTGACGTTTTACTGTGCACCGGCAGCTTATTCTGTGACTGTTTACTGTGCACCGGCAGCTTATTCTGTGACTGGTTTACTGTGCACCGGCAGCTTATTCTGTGACTGGTTTACTGTGCACCGGCAGCTTATTCGTGACTGGTTTACTGTGCACCGCACAGCTATTGTGTGACAGGTTTACTGTGCACCGCAGCTTATTCTGTGACTGGTTTACTGTGCACCAGCAGCTTATTCTGTGACTGGTTTACTGTGCACCGGCAGCTTATTCTGTGACTGGTTTACTGTGCACCGGCAGCTTATTCTGTGACTGGTTTACTGTGCACCAGCAGCTTATTCTGTGACTGGTTTACTGTGCACCGGCAGCTTATTCTGTGACTGGTTTACTGTGCACCAGCAGCTTATTCTGTGACTGGTTTTACTGTACAACCGGCAGCTTATTCTGTGACTGGTTTACTGTGCACCGCAGCTTATTCTGTGACTGGTTTACTGTGCACCCGGCAGCTTATTCTGTGACTGTTTACTGTGCACCGGCAGCTTATCTGTGACTGGTTTACTGTACACCGCAGCTTATTCTGTGACTGGTTTACTGTGCACCGGCAGCTTATTCTGTGACTGGTTTACTGTGCACCGGCAGCTTATTCTGTGACTGGTTTACTGTGCACCGGCAGCTTATTCTGTGACTGGTTACTGTGCACCGGCAGCTTATTCTGTGACTGGTTTACTGTGCACCGGCAGCTTATTCTGTGACTGGTTTACATGTGCACCGGCAGCTTATTCTGTGACTGGTTTAACTGTGCACCGGCAGCTTATTCTGTGACTGGTTTATTGTGCACCGGCAGCTTATTCTGTGACTGGCTTACTGTGCACCGGCAGCTTATTCTGTGACTGGTTTACTGTGCACCGGCAGCTTATTCTGTGACTGGTTTATTGTGCACCGGCAGCTTATTCTGTGACTGGTTTCCTGTGCACCGGCAGCTTATTCTGTGACTGGTTTACTGTGCACCGGCAGCTTATTCTGTGACTGGTTAACTGTGCACCGGCAGCTTATTCTGTGACTGGTTTACTGTGCACCGGCAGCTTATTCTGTGACTGGTTTACTGTGCACCGGCAGCTTATTCTGTGACAGGTTTACTGTGCACCGGCAGCTTATTCTGTGACTGGTTACTGTGCACCGGCAGCTTATTCTGTGACTGGTTTACTGTGCACCGGCAGCTTATTCTGTGACTGGTTTACTGTGCACCGGCAGCTTATTCTGTGACTGGTTTACTGTGCACCGGCAGCTTATTCTGTGACTGGTTTACTGTGCACCGGCAGCTTATTCTGTGACTGGTTTTACTGTGCACCGCAGCTTATTCTGTGACTGGTTTTACTGTGCACCGGCAGCTTATTCTGTGACTGGTTTACTGTGCACCGGCAGCTTATTCTGTGACTGGTTTACTGTGCACCGGCAGCTTATTCTGTGACTGGTTTACTGTGCACCGGCAGCTTATTCTGTGACTGGTTTACCTGTGCACCAGCAGCTTATTCTGTACTGGTTTACTGTGCACCGGCAGCTTATTCTGTGACTGGTTTACTGTGCACCGGCAGCTTATTCTGTGACTGGTTTACTGTGCACCGGCAGCTTATTCTGTGACTGGTTTACTGTGCACCGGCAGCTTATTCTGTGACTGGTTTACTGTGCACCGGCAGCTTATTCTGTGACTGGTTTACTGTGCACCGGCAGCTTATTGTGTGACTGGTTTACTGTTCACCGGCAGCTTATTCTGTGACTGGTTTACTGTGCACCGGCAGCTTATTCTGGACTGGTTTACATGTGCACCGGCAGCTTATTTCTGTGACAGGTTTACTGTTGCACCGGCAGCTTATTCGTGACTGGTTTACTGTGCACCGGCAGCTTATTCTGTGACAGGTTTACTGTGCACCGGCAGCTTATTCTGTGACAGGTTTACTGTGCACCGGCAGCTTATTCTGTGACAGGTTTACTGTGCACCGGCAGCTTATTCTGTGACTGGTTTACTGTGCACCGGCAGCTTATTCTGTGACTGGTTTACTGTGCACCGGCAGCTTATTCTGTGACTGGTTTACTGTGCACCGGCAGCTTATTCTGTGACTGGTTTACTGTGCACCGGCAGCTTATTCTGTGACTGGTTTACTGTGCACCGGCAGCTTATTCTGTGACTGGTTTACTGTGCACCGGCAGCTTATTCTGTGACTGGTTTACTGTGCACCGGCAGCTTATTCTGTGACTGGTTTACTTGTGGCACCGGCAGCTTATTCTGTGACAGGTTTACTGTGCACCGGCAGCTTATTCTGTGACTGGTTTACTGTGCACCGGCACTTCATTACGCTAGCCACTAGTATACTGTTAATACATCAACTCATCTCTAATAGTTCATGTTTATCAGTTCATCTCATCCAGATTATTTTACCCTGAAGATATTCCGTACAGAGGATGAAACAAGGGACGAGAGGCCCAGTGTCTGCGGACTCCGAGATTTTCAAAGGCCTACTGAAAAAGGGCCTACTAAAAATGGCCTACTGAAAAAGGCCCACTAAAAAAGGGCCTACTAAAAAACTAAAAAAGGCCTACTAAAAAAGGGCTCACGAATAAAGGGCATACTGAAAAATGGCCTACTAAAAAAGGCCTATTAAAAAAGAGCCTACTAAAAAAGGACCTACTAAAACATCAGTTTATGAATTAAAATGAAATTGATCCCAAATTTTTAAAAAATCATCTTTTAAATATCTTTTATGTAGGGTAAAAATTAATATTTTTTGTATTAGGTGTGTCTGTTGCAGAATTAAATTTTCGGACAAGATTTAAAATTTTCGTAGTTTCTTGAGAAAAAAAAATTAGTTATGTTATAGGTGAATGGGATTCCTTAAAATGCATTTTTTTTCAATTCTGAATAAAAAATAATAACAAAAATGTATGGTTTACTATTCGTTGGTATTGTTATAAATTATTTCGGTCGGGGGAGGGGGAAGGGGAAGAAGGAAGGGGAAAGGGGAAGAAGGAAGGGGAAAGGGAGAAAGAGGGCACAAAGGTAAGTGTGGCTAGATTTAATACAGGGAGCAGTGGACTCCAGACACTGCCTCCACGTTCCTTCACGTTCCGGTGATAATACACTGGAGGATACGCAGAGTCTGGTGGGGGACACTCAGTCTGCTGGGGGGGATACGCAGAGTCTTGTAAGATCTGCGCATTTCTAGATACTGAGTGGAAATTTGTCTTTCGAACAGCTGGAGTTCCCTCTTGAGGAATTCCAAGACTCTCCATATTAATCTAGGAAGACAGACTGTCTGTCCACACTTAACATTTTTGTTGGTGCTCAGGCTGAGATTACGCATTTTTCCAGTGAATCTTAAAGGGTGTTTAATATAGGAATCATAGATTAGATTTTTGCACCTCATATCTATTTTGTGGACGGTAATGACTAGTTTATTGTGCACACCATATCTTTCCTGTGGACGGTAGTGGCTAGTTTATTGTGTACCACATATCCTTCCTGTGGACAGTAGTGGCTAGTTTATTGTGTACACCACATCCTTCCTGAGGAGGGCAACACAAGAACTTACGGATACAGTGAAGGATCAGAGAACTTGCCAAAACAAAGTAACAGGCTGAAACAAGTCTGTACCTGACATGATTTGGTTTACAAATATTGATGACACGTTCAAAATATGAGCCTCAGAACTGGGGCGATGTCGACACCTCATTGGAGAAACTGACCTAGCTCAAGTCAAAGCAGAATAGTAATAGTACCACTTATCCTTCCTAGATATATTCCTCAGCCTATTCTTTCTGGATGTAACAGTACCACAGCCTATCCTTCCTGGATGTAACAGTACCCAAGCCTATCTTTCCTGGATGTAACGGTACCACAGCCTATCCTTCCTGGCAGTACCACAGCCTATCCTTCCTGGATGTAACAGTATCACAGCCTATCTTTCCTGGATGTAACAGTACCACAGCTTATCCTTCCTGGATGTAACAGTACCACAGCCTATCCTTCCTGGATGTAACAGTACCACAGCCTATCCTTCCTGGATGTAACAGTACCACAGCCTATCCTTCCTGGATGTAACAGTACCACAGCCTATCCTTCCTGGATGTAACAGTACCACAGCCTATCCTTCCTGGATGTAACAGTACCACAGCCTATCTTTCCTGGATGTAACAGCACCACAGCCTATCCTTCCTGGATGTAACAGTACCACAGCCTATCCTTCCTGGATATAACAGTAGCACAGCCTATCCTTCCTGGATGTAATAGTACCACAGCCTATCCTTCCTGGATGTAACAGTACCACAGCCTATCCTTCCTGGATGTAATAGTACCACAGCCTATCCTTCCTGGATGTAATAGTACCACAGCCTATCCTTCCTGGATGTAACAGTACCACAGCCTATCCTTCCTGGATGTAATAGTACCACAGCCTATCCTTCCTGGATGTAACAGTAGCACAGCCTATCCTTCCTGGATGTAACAGTACCACAGCCTACCCTTCCTGGATGTAACAGTAGCACAGCCTACCCTTCCTGGATGTATTCCTCATCTAGTTTTCAGTTTCTCGTTTTTCTTTTCTCAGTTACGTTCTCCTTTAAATATTCTCCAGCCCCTGTAAGAAAAACAATACACTTTCTCTCTTTAAGAAACTGAAATTTGCGTCTCTCTTATGTGCTATACAGCCCATAAGGTTACTTGTATATATGTGTTTAGTAAACATTAATTCAAAATTAAGGAAAATATTTTCTTAATGGCGTAAGAATGAGGGGAGGGGAATGATTTTCTATTTTTTTAGCTAACATAAGTGTAAATTTGACCTTATTCCTAGTAATGACCCTCGTATTGTAGATAGTCTTAATGACCCTCGTGTAGTAGATAGTCTTTTTAGTATGATAATAAGATGTTATCTTCATTGTAGAATACTAGTATGGATACCCGGAGGGGTTTATGTAAGCTGGATGCACACAGTACACTGATATCCTGCACATAGAAGGTAGAAACTCGTTACGACGTTTCGGTCTGTGGCGACATTACGGTCTGTAACTAGCTAATGGTCAAGGCGTCCTCCTGGGTTATTTGTGTATTGTTCCAGTCACGGTATTGTGCCTTTCTTGTTTTTTTTTGGGATGTACACAAAGTAATAAAAATCTACTTCACAGTCGAGGTAGAACAAGTGTAGAATACACCGACAAATAAATCAACATTTTCCCCTTGCGCCTGGAAGAGTGGGAAAAAACAAAACAATAAAGACATCGCAGATCGTGACGTATTGGTGTCCCAATAAAACAGAGAGTTGCTTTTCTGAAACTCGCAATAAACCAGCCAGCCAGAGAGGCTCCGGGGTTTTACCCAATAACACGCCAACGGCTGTGAGTTAGTCGACTTTGCTAATTAATAAAAAAGTTTACAATCGTGTTATTACGATTTTGTGAGTCAAAACTTGCAAGGTTATGGACGTCTTTATCCGCGTAACGTTTCGACTACACAGTAGCCGTCTTCAGAGTGCAAAAGGCTGGTAAAACTGGAGACAGCAGGAGTGAAGAGGTTGATGGTGATAAGTGTATCTAGTCAACTAGTGGAAATAACTGGTATAAAAACACCTACACCATGGAAAAACAAACATAGATTCAGAATAATGTGATTGCTTATTGATTTAATAAAGCCCACTGTGTCGAATTTGAATGCCTCTCATGCCCCAGGCGGTAGATGACCCCTACTGAGTTAGGGCTTCCTCTGATTAAAATATAGCAAAAACTTACTGCATCAGTCTTCAGTAGCTGACACACTGGAAAAAACAGATGGAAGTTATATGGATTTAGGCTGTGTAGCCACAAATTTAAATGGATTTAGGCTGTGTAGCCACAAATTTATATGGATTTAGGCTGTGTAGCCACAAATTTAAATGGATTTAGGCTGTGTAGCCACAAATTTAAATGGATTTAGGCTGTGTAGCCACAAATTTATATGGATTTATGCTGTGTAGCCACAAATTTAAATGGATTTAGACTGTGTAGCCACAAATTTATATGGATTTAGGCTGTGTAGCCACAAATTTTGAAATATAGTCTATAATATATACCGCATCTGTGATTATTTTTTTAACTAGCCTAGCTAGTAGTGAGCGTAAGCAAGTGACTAGGCTTGCCTAGAACTGACTAGACTTGACTAGGCTTGCCTGGGATAAGCCTTGCTATCTTCAACCTTGTTAGGTCATAGATGATCCATCCAGTCCAGAGGAAAACATTGAAATAATTCATAGATCGAATAACCAATTTCAGAATTGCTGAAAGGCGACTAAAACCAAAAATAATTACGAATTATGTACTAAATAATACGAACGTCACATAGAGAGAGAGAGAGAGAGAGAGAGAGAGAGAGAGAGGAGAGAGAGAGAGAGAGAGAGAGAGAGAGAGAGAGAGAAGTCGTAGAGTTCTCACTTTAAGATAATAAAAAAAAGAACAAAATAACTATGCGATGTTTGAGAAAGTTATATTCCGAGTCTCGATTCTTTTTTTTTTTTTTTTCTTTTTTTTTTACCTGGGCCACCCAGGCCGTGAGTTCCTGGGCGAGCTGGTCGCCATTTTGGTAGTTGTTGAGCTGTAGCTCTTGTTGAGCGCCTTCCAGGGGTCTGTTGTAGACCTGCACACTTACTGTTATAGACCTACACCCTCACTGTTATAGACCTACACCCTCACTGTCGTATACCTATACACTTACCGTTGTAGACCTACACACTTACTGTCGTATATCTACACATTTACTGTTATATACCTACATACTTACTGCTGTAGACCTACACACTTACTATTGTCGACCTACACACTTACTGTTGTACACCTACACACTGTTGTAGACCTACACACACACTGTTGTAGACCTACACACACACTGTTGTAGACCTACACACACACTGTTGTAGGCCAACACACACACACACTGTTGTAGACCTACACGCTAACTCTTATAGATCTACATCCCAAATTTCGCAGAAGGAAGACTGTGAGAGATAATCGCTAGTTAAGGCTCATGACTGTGCCTTGCAACGTGACCCGCCGCGTTGTATGCAATCTAAAATGTTGCAGATATACGGTAAATAACACACACGCTGGTTGTTATTGAAGCAGTCTGCAGGGAGAAAGTTGCAAGAGTGCTGATAGCTGATCTGAGTGGCAGGTCTGTCAATGAGGGCCTGATGCACCTGTTCCACACCTGCTGTCATGAAGGCTTGGTATACCTGTTCCACACCTGCCGTCATGAGGGTTTGGTGCACATGTTCCACACCTGTTGGCATGAGAGTTTGGTGCACTTGTTCCACACCTGCTGGCACGAGGTCTGGTGCGCTAAACACCTGATCCATACCTACACCCATGAGGCCTAACCTACCTTACCCTAACTTGATCTCACCCAACCTAACCTAACCTAACCTAACCTAACCTAACCTAACCTAACCTAACCTACCGTACCCTACCTTACCCTACCCTACTCTAACCTGATCTCACCCAACCTAACCTAACCTAACCTAACCTAACCTAACCTACCTAACCTACCTACCTACCTAACCTAACCACCTGACCACCAACCTAACCTAACCTAACCTAACCTACCAACTAACTAACTAACCACCTACGTAACCTACTTACCCTACCCTACTCTAACCTGATCTCACCCAAACTAACCTAACTTAACCCAGCCTAACGTAACTGCAGTTTATCCAGGTCCTCTCGTAGCCTTTCTCAGCAAACAGGAATAAGGAAGTCTCTTCAGATAGTTATCAAGTACATCAAGGTCAGTACATCAGTAAGGAACGTAAACAGTGCCTGTGTCAGTAAGTAACAGAGACAGTACCTGCGTCAGTAAGGGACAGAGACAGTGCCTGTGTCAGTAAGTAACAGAGACAGTACCTGTGTCAGTAAGGGACAGAGACAGTACCTGTGTCAGTAAGAGATAGAGACAGTGCCTGTGTCAATAAGGGACAGAGACAGTGCCTGTATCAGTAAGGGACAGAGAGAGAGTACCTGTGTCAATAAGGAACAGAGACAGTGCCTGTGTCAGTAAGGAACAGACAGAGTACCTGTGTCAGTAAGTAACAGAGACAGTACCTGCGTCAGTAACTAGCAGAGACAGTACCTGCGTCAGTAAGTAACAGAGACAGTACCTGTATCAGTAACAGAGACAGTGCCTGTGTCAGTAAGAGACAGAGACAGTGCCTGTGTCAGTAAGGGACAGAGACAGTGCCTGTGTCAGTAAGGGACAGAGACAGTACTTGTGTCAGTAAGGGACAGAGAGAGTGCCTGTGTCAATAAGGGACAGAGATAGTGCCTGTGTCAGTAAGGGACAGAGACAGTGCCTGTGTCAGTAAAAGACAGAGATAGTACCTGTGTCAGTAAGGGACAGAGATAGTACCTGTGTAAGTAAGGGATAGAGACAGTGCTTGTGTCAGTAAAGAACAGAGACAGGTGAGAGGTACCTGTGTCAGTAAGGAACAGAGATAGTAAGGAACGTAAACAGTGTCTGTGTCAGTAAGGATATAAACAGCGTGAGGAACAGAAACAATACCTGTGTCAGTAAGGGAGAGAGACCGTGCTGTATTAGTAAGAGACAGGAACAGTACCTGTGTCAGCAGATAGTAACCCTGAGGGACAACACTCGTCACACTTCTCCCTCCTGACATATCATCGCGCGCCATCACTTTCCATCTACCTAGACTTGCTTCCACCCTGCGAGGTGCGTATTCCATCCACGCCTGCTCTTCACCTTACAGAATAGGTTCTTGCAAGGCATAATGTCAAATACCTTCTTGCAGTCTAAGAATACGCAGAGCGCCCATTCTTTTTCTTTCCTGCGTTATCTCTTCCCACGAGCCAGAATTTACCTTCCCTAAACCCTTCCTGCCTCTCGTGTTTGTCTCCGTGCTTCGTCAGGTGTTCCACCATTATCCATGTTTTTATAATCTCCATTACCTTAGTAGGCACATGAAGGACACCAGTCACTGGTTCAGAACGGGGAGGTAATACTTGTTACAACTACTAAATCTTTATGTCAAAATTACGGAGGTTGTGGAAGAATAAAGGGTGTTTCGTAGCTCGATCGCTAGCGCACTCAGCTCACACACTGAGGTCCGGAGTTCGAATCCCCAGTACGGCTGGAAAACATTAGGAGCGTGTTTCCATAAGACACCTGTTGTCCCTGTTCACCCATCAGTATAAAATGGGTACCTGGGTGTTAATCGACTGGTGTGGATCGCATCCTGAGACAAAACTGACCTAACTTGCTCGAAATGCTCAGCATAACAAGCGACTTTCTATACAGTAGTATACCACTGATGTCAGCTAGGCCTGTGTACCTTGTAAATGTACTTGTAGAAATAAACATCTTTATTATTATTATTATTATTAGTAGTAGTAGTAGTAGTAGTAGTAGTATATTATTATATTATTATTATTATTATATATATTATTATTATTATTATTATTATTATTATTATTATTATTATTATTATTATTATTATTATTATTTATTATTATTATTATTATTATAATTATTATTATTATTATTATATTATTATTATTATTATTATTATTATTATTATTATTATTATTATTATTATTATTATTATTATACCACAACGCAGATGTTGCCTTCGCAGACTTGGTTAAGGTATTTGACAACTGCCATCATGGCATAACAGCCAATAATAATAACAGGCTTAATAATAAAAATTTAAAAATTAAAAAATTTTAATAATAATAATAAAAATTTAATAATAATAAAAAAAATAGGAAAAAGTAGGAAATAGATATTAAGTTTTCTAAGAGCATATAACAAAAAAAAGTAGCCTTATCAATGTAACAATCAATACCCGAGTGTTTTTATCTATATCTACGTGGTAGATATAGATAAAAACACTAGTGTCAGCTTTGTATCATCCTTTGCGGACGGTACCAAAATAAGCATGAGAGTCGTCTCGCAAAATTTCGAAGCA
The DNA here is from genome assembly GCF_026875155.1 of Cherax quadricarinatus. Taxonomy (NCBI): domain Eukaryota; kingdom Metazoa; phylum Arthropoda; class Malacostraca; order Decapoda; family Parastacidae; genus Cherax; species Cherax quadricarinatus. Next base: position 79,675,328 of record NC_069402.1, read on the forward strand.
AATGTCAACAAAGTCTTCCAGTGGACAATAGAAAATAACACGATGTTTAAAGGTGACACATTGCAACTGCTCAGAAATGGAAAGAATGAAGAACTCAGAAGCAGCACTGCATACAGAACACAGATGTCCTGTTATCTAGAGAACACAATAAGAGTAATGCCGTGAAGGCCAGAAAAAAAGAAATAACAAGCGGGAATAATTAGAACTTTCAAAATACGAAAAATAATGCTAATGATGACAACATTCTCATCACTTATGCTCTCTCGTTGAGAATATTGTTCGGTGTCGACGGCTCCGTTCACGGCAGGAGAAATACCGGAGCTGGAAAAAGATACCGGGACCAATTACTGCCAGAATAATTATTAAAGGGCGTAAATGGCTGGAGAGCCTTGAGGTGTTTGGACTGTACTACCTGCAACAATTAAGAGAGATTATATTTCATATTTTGCCACTTCAGTTGCTAGTTTATAGTGCATCTTATGTCGATTCCGTGGACGGTGGCGCAAGATTCACAAAAGAGCCTACTAACTAGGTCCCAAAAAGGCTTAACGGGAGTACATGTAGATTAATATCTACAATTTGTCTTATCTGCTGCATGCAAATGTAGGATATTTTTTTAATAATTCTCTTATATTATTTTCATTAATAACGTACCTTGATTTATCACAGGTTATTATATTGTCTATCTCTATATTCTTCTATATTGGACAATGCAGGTAATATTGTTCAAGAAAACGTGACCGTAAGGCTGACCACATAATTACATTTAGTTTGATTATCGTCTTTGTGTATACGAATCTGCTAGAAGTATTTACAACCAAGCCTAAGCCTGGCTACTGCAGCATCAGTCATTCTGATCACATTACAAGTTGCTTTGTAAATATTCTTATCTACGTTTATGTTACACAGTGACAGATCTGCTGAGGCTTCTAACTGCATTCCCTATGACGTTCACTTTTAGTTACTTCTCTCCTAATAACGTTCACTTTTAGTTACTTCTCTCCTAATAACGTTCACTTTTAGTTACTTCTCTCCTAATAACGTTCACTTTTAGTTACTTCTCCTCCTATAACGTTCACTTTTAGTTACTTCTCTCCTAATAACGTTCACTTTTAGTTACTTCTCTCCTAATAACGTTCACTTTTAGTTACTTCTCTCCTAATAACGTTCACTTTGTTACTTCTCTCCTAATATTATTCCTAATGACTGAGCAGTCACACCATAGTAATATTCTACATTTTCCTTCATGGTTCTTTATTTGGCTAACATGTCAACTCTGTCATGAAGGACGAAATCCATAAAAAATTTTCATTATTTTCCCTTTTCTGATTATTTTTGTATCTATATCTAGCTTCTTCAATAAGCATGTTGTTAGTTATTATGTGAGTCAGGGGCCTCAAGTGATGACATAGAATCAGTAATGATGATAAAGTCAAGCTCAGTATTATAAGTTAACTTTAGTAACATTAGGTTGGTAAACAATTCAGTTTGCAGTGTAGGCTTCCAGTTGTTAATTCTCATGCCTAACTCAACATAACTGCTATAGTTCTTATCTACGGAGGTGACAAAAAAGGAATAATTCGTGAAATGTTACAAAGAGTTAAGACAGAAAAATTCTCTTCATAAGCAGTTGTCTTTGCCATTGTAAGGAAGGAATTTCTAGTGACGAGGCTTCCAGGTATGTCATGTTAAAGGAATACAACTTCCATGGAGGGGCGAAATGTTCTTGTTGTCTACAGCGATACAGTTCTTGCAAGTTATAAAACTTAATTTTGTTGCATGTTTTAACAACCCATTTAGATCCGTAGTTTCTTCTAGACATTTAGTAAGATTTGTCCTAACGATGTCTGGTTCGTTTCTTAACATTTTAATACCAAGTACAGTGTCAATTTCAATAATGCTATCACTGATACTAAGAACGTGAAGCTCCTTTCTCACATCAAGAACCTTGGTAGTTTTACGACAGCCGAGAATAATTCTGACAGCTTCATTTCGTAATAGCTCCAACAAAGACTATTTTCTTTAGCTAACATTAACATAGTCACAACATAATCAGTTAATTTAGACAATATACATTCATTCTCACTATTCCTACATTAACATCGTAGTGGGCATTGTAGCCAGCAAAAACTCTGAGAATATATAGCCTTAATTTGCATTTCTTACTTAATTGCGGTATAGTGGATTTATTGAAGCGAGGGTCTGCACCATGGTATCTGTAAGGCACCTTAGTGCAGACTCCGATGTATTCACCCTGCAAACACATGGGCGGGGCATGTCGCTTGCTTGTCGATATTATAGACTTAGATGAATATATGACGAGGTCTGGTCGATTACAAATTACTTCGTTAAGAATGGTACTCATCTTACGCCCTGCCGTGTGGATTATGTCATCATCGGCATAGCTTATAGTTATATGTTTGGGTGGAGCAGGCAGAGCATTTAGCAGAGCATTTAGGAGAGCATTAGGACATTAAATAGCATAGTTCTGAGACCTCATCCCTGCGCTGTATCTAAGGACATTTCTTTAGTCTCTCTTACAAATCCTTGGTACAAAACAGAGGCAACTTTATAGTGTCTGACAGTTAACGTATTATCCAGCCGAGTTTATTACCACCAATATTCCTTATAACTATTTCATGTAGGATAAAAGCTCTGTTTGCGATATCAAATGTAGATTTTAGATCAAGAAATGTGGTAAAACTAGAAGTGTGAGCAGTGAGAAGGGTGGTAATGTAGTTCTGTACACTACCGTAACAATGTATTGGAGGGAGAGATAGGGGAAGTGTAAAATAGATCCAGTGAAATGCAGGAGAGGCACGGGAACAATAAAACAACAATATCAACATCCGTGGACCATGATTACCCAACCTGCTACCAGAAAATTTTAGAAAAACTGCCAGAACAAATGTAAAAGTATGCAAGAGAAACTTGTCTACCTCCTCTAAGTGTCAGATCAACCAGGTTGTGATGGCTATGCGGACCAAGGGGCCGCTTATACCAAAAGCCCAGTTACAGCACACAGTCAACAGAAAAACCCGAATTCAGGCGGGGCTGAGAGGATAGAAAAAAAACTTTCGAAGCCACTCACAGGTATGTCACCTTCGCTTAAAAACTAGAACAACATTGATCGTGTTCTGGCTTTACGGAATAGTGATTTTTCACCGTCACTTGTGGATTCTCGTAGGGGTTTAGGCAGCAGCGTTTCTGCTCCCTCTCTCAGGACCCATGAGATGCCATGTCAGGTCCCATTGTATTCGTTGTGCGTCATTTACTAGGCAGCTTCCTGCACATAGTGTTGTGGTGGAACTGTTCGGTCTCCTCTCTGGTCTGTCCGTGTCCCTGGATCTCGGACTTCACTTCGCATATCTTCCTGCAACACTTCGTGTCTCACAGAACTTCCTGCAATACTTGGTGTCTCACAGAATTTCCTGCAATACTTGGTGTCTCACAGACCTTCCTGCAATACTTGGTGTCTCACAGATCTTCCTGCAATACTTGGTGTCTCACAGACCTTCCTGCAATACTTGGTGTCTCACAGATCTTCCTGCAATACTTGGTGTCTCACAGACCTTCCTGCAACGCTTGGTGTTACACAGACCTTCCTGCAATACCTGGTGTCTCACAGACCTTCCTGCAACACTTGGTGTTACACAGACCTTCCTGCGATACTTGGTGTTTCACAGACCTTCCTGCAATACTTGGTGTCTCACAGATCTTCCTGCAATACCTGGTGTCTCACAGACCTTCCTGCAACACTTGGTGTTACACAGACCTTCCTGAAATACTTGGTGTCTCACAGACCTTCCTACAACACTAAGTTAGTGTCTCACAGACCTTCATGAAACACTTGGTGCTTCACAGACCTTCCTGCAACACTTGGTGTCTCACAGACCTTCCTGCAACACTAAGTTAGTGTCTCACAGACCTTCATGAAACACTTGGTCCTACCGCTTTCCTGCAACACTTGGTGTCTAACAGAACTTCCTGCAACACTAAGTTAGTGTTTCACAGACCTTCCTGCAGCACTAAGTTAGTGTCTCACAGACCTTCCTGCAACACTAAGTTAGCGTCTCACAGACCTTCCTGCAACACTAGTAGTGTCTCACAGACCTTCTGCCAACACTAAGTTAGTGTCTCACAGACTTCCTGCAACACAAGTTAGTGTCTCACAGACCTTCCTGCAACACTTTTGTGTCTCACAGACCTTCCTGCAAACTAAGTTAGTGTCTTACAGACCTTCCTGCAACACTAAGTTAGTGTCTCACAGACCTTCCTGCAACACTAAGTTAGCGTCTCACAGACCTTCCTGCAACACTAAGTTAGTGTCTCACAGACCTTCCTGCAACACTAAGTTAGTGTCTCACAGACCTTCCTGCAACACTAAGTTAGTGTCTCACAGACCTTCCTGCAACTAAGTTAGTGTCTCACAGACCTTCCTGCAACACTAAGTTAGTGTCTCACAGACCTTCCTGCAACACTAAGTTAGTGTCTCACAGACCTTCCTGCAACACAAGTTAGTGTCTCACAGACCTTCCTGCAACACTAAGTTAGTGTCTCACAGACCTTCCTGCAACATTTAAGTTAGTGTTCACAGACCTTCCTGAAAGCACTAGTTAGTGTCTCACAGACCTTCCTGCAACACTAAGTTAGTGTCTCACAGACCTTCCTGCAACACTAAGTTAGTGTCTCACAGACCTTCCTGCAGCACTAAGTTAGCGTCTCACAGACCTTCCTGCAACACTAAGTTAGTGTCTCACAGCCCTTCCTGCAACACTAAGTTAGTGTCTCACAGACCTTCCTGCAACACTAGTTAGTGTCTCACAGACCTTCCTGCAACACTAAGTTAGTGTCTCACAGACCTTCCTGCAACACTAAGTTAGTGTCTCACAGGACCTTCCTGCAACACTAAGTTAGTTTCTTCACAGACCTTCCTGCAACACTAAGTTAGGTCTCACAGACCTTCCTGCAACACTAAGTTAGTGTCTCACAGACCTTCCTGCAACACTAAGTTAGTTCTCACAGACCTTCCTGCAACACTAAGTTAGTGTCTCACAGACCTTCCTGCAACACTAAGTTAGTTTTCTCACAGACCTTCCTGCAACACTAAGTTAGTGTTCACAGACCTTCCTGCAACACTAAGTTAGTGTCTCACAGACCTTCCTGCAACACTAAGTTAGTGTCTCACAGACCTTCCTGCAACACTAAGTTAGTGTCTCACAGACCTTCCTGCAACACTAAGTTAGTGTTCTACAGACCTTCCTGCAACACTAAGTTAGTGTCTCACAGACCTTCCTGCAACACTAAGTTAGTGTCTCACAGACCTTCCTGCAACACTAAGTTAGTGTCTCACAGACCTTCCTGCAACACTAAGTTAGTTTCTCACAGACCTTCCTGCAACACTAAGTTAGTGTCTCACAGACCTTCCTGCAACACTAAGTTAGTTTCTCACAGACCTTCCTGCAACACTAAGTTTAGTTCTCACAGACCTTCCTGCAACACTAAGTTAGTGTCTCACAGACCTTCCTGCAACACTAAGTTAGTGTCTCACAGACCTTCCTGCAACACTAAGTTAGTGTCTCACAGACCTTCCTGCAACACTAAGTTAGTGTCTTACAGACCTTCCTGCAACACTAAGTTAGTGTCTCACAGACCTTCCTGCAACACTAAGTTATTGTCTCACAAAAACCTTCCTGAACCAAAGTTAGGTCTCACAGACCTTCCTGAACACTGTTAGTGTTCACGCCCTTCCGCAACAAATTTAGTTCTACAGACCTTCCGCAACACTAGTTAGTGCTCACAGCCCTTTTCCTGCACACTAAGTTTAGGTCTCACAATTTTCCTGCAACACAAGTAGGTTCCAGATTCCCTGCACCAATTTAAAAGCCTCACAACCTTCCAAAAACACAAGTTGGGTTTTTCTCACAGACCTTCCGCAACACAAAATTAAAAATTCCCAAAAAAAATCAATTAAAAAAAAAAATTTCCCCCCCCCCCCCAAAATTCAACTAAAATTAAAATTCCACAAAAAAAAAAAAAATCAACAAAAAATTCGACTACCCAAATTTTTCATTCAAAAAAAAAAAAGAAAAAAAAAAAACGAAATTTAGACGAAAATAAAAAAATGAAAAAAAACTTCATTACAATTTTTTTTTAATTACCGACTGGGGGAAAAATAAAAAATTATAGACGAACCCGAATTTGAAATGGTATTTATTAAACAGGGTTCCCATGGCGCCCCCCCCCCCCAGCCCTGTAGGTTTTTCGCTCTCTGAATGACAGGGGCCGCGGAAAAAGCGGATAATGAAAAAAAATTGACATAATCAACAATAAATGGAAGTGGTTTCACCCCTTTGGGTTTTTTCCGCTTTCCAAAATAGCAAAAATTTTCAATATTAACAATAAAAAAATTTAAAAAATAATAATAAAAAAAAATAATAATAAAAAATTAAAAAAATATTAATAATAATTTTTTTTAAATTTTATTATTTTATTAATTATTTTTATTTATTATTATTATTTTTTTATTATTATTATTATATAGGTGACTCTTGTTTTATTAACAAAAAAAAGCCTTTTTTTCTTTAAAAAATTTTAGTTTAAAACTATATTACTAACGTAGTTTAAGGGAGCTAGAACGGTCTTAAACGGTAGCTTGAACGGGGAGCTTTAACGGTTGCTAGAACGGTAGCTTAAACGGTAGCTTGATGGCACTTGAACGGTACTAGAACGGAGCTTAAACGGTAGCTTGAACGGTAGCTTGAACGGTAGCTAGAACGGTAGCTTAAACGGTAGCTTGAACGGCAGCTTGAACGGTAGCTAGAACGGTAGCTTAAACGGTAGCTTGAACGGCAGCTTGAACGGTAGCTAGAACGGTAGCTTAAACGGTAGCTTGAACGGTAGCTTGAACGGTAGCTAGAACGGTAGCTTAAACGGTAGCTTGAACGGCAGCTTGAACGGTAGCTAGAACGGTAGTTTAAACGGTAGCTTGAACGGCAGCTTGAACGGTAGCTAGAACGGTAGCTTAAACGGTAGCTTGAACGGCAGCTTGAACGGTAGCTTAAACGGTAGCTTGAACGGTAGCTTGAACGGTAGCTTAAACGGTAGCTTGAACGGTAGCTAGAACGGTAGCTTAAACGGTAGCTTGAACGATAGCTTGAACGGTAGCTTAAACGGTAGCTTGAACGGTAGCTTGAACGGTAGCTTGAACGGTAGCTTGAACGGTAGCTCTAAACGGAATCTTGAACAGTAGCTTGAACGGTAGCTTAAACGGTAGCTTAAACGGTAGCTTGAACGGTAGCTTGAACGGCAGCTTGAACTGCAGCTTGAACGGTAGCTTAAACGGAATCTTGAACAGTAGCTTGAACGGTAGCTTAAACGGTAGCTTAAACGTAGCTTGAACGTACTTGAACGGTAGCTTGAACTGCAGCTTGAACGGTAGCTTAAACGGAATCTTGAACGGTAGCTTGAACGGTAGCTTAAACGGTAGCTTAAACGGTAGCTTGAACGGTAGCTTAAACGGTAGCTTAAACGGTAGCTTGAACTGCAGCTTGAACGGTAGCTTAAACGGTAGCTTGAACGGTAGCTTAAACGGAATCTTGAACGGTAGCTTAAACGGTAGTTTAAACGGTAGCTTGAACGGTAGCTTGAACTGCAGCTTGAACGGTAGCTTAAACGGTAGCTTGAACGGCAGCTTGAACGGTAGCTTAAACGGTAGCTTGAACGACAGCTTGAACGGTAGCTTAAACGGTAGATTGAATGGCAGCTTGAACGGTAGCTTAAACGGTAGCTTGAACGGCAGCTTGAACGGTAGCTTAAACGGTAGCTTGAACGGCAGCTTGAACGGTAGCTTAAACGGTAACTTAAACGGTAGCTTGAACTGCAGTTTGAACGGTAGCTTAAACGGTAGCTTATACGGAATCTTGAACGGCAGCTTGAACGGTAGCTTAAACGGTAGCTTGAACGGCAGCTTGAACGGCACTTTAAAGGAAAAGTAACAGTGACGACGATAGAGCGATGTTAAGCGATAGCTGGAGCGAAGTAGAGCGATAGTTAAAGCAATAGCTGGAGCGATAGTGAGAGCGATGGTTAAAGCAATAGCTGGAGCGATAGTGAGAGCGATAGTTAAAGCAATAGCTGGAGCGATAGTGAGAGCGATAGCGATCACACTGCTTTCGCAAAGAAGTCGTCAGCGATAGCGAGGCCATAGAACGATAGGTACAGCAACTGAACGATAAGTGTAGCGATACAATGATAAGTACAGCGATAGAACAAGAAGTGCAGCGATAAAATGTCTAGAGCGATAGAATGATATGGTACTGCTATAGAAAGATAGATACATCGAAAGAACGATAGGGACGGTTATAGAACGACAGGTGCAGCAAAAGAGTTATAGGTAAAGCGATAGAACGATATGTAAGGCGATATAACGATATGTAAGGCGATAGAACGATATGTAAGGCGATAGAATTATATGTAAAGCGATAGAACGATATGTACGGCGAAAGAACGATATGTAAGGCGATATAACGATATGTAAGGCGATAGAACGATATGTAAGGCTATAGAATGTATATGTAAGCGATAGAACGATATGTACGGCGATAGAACGATATGCAAGGCGATAGAACGATATGTAAGGCGATAGAACGATATGTAAGACGATGGAACTATATGTAAGGCGATAGAACGATGTGTAAGGCGATAGAACGATATGTAAAGCGACAGAACGATATGTAAGGCGATAGAACGATGTGTAAGGCGATAGAACGATATGTAAGGCGATAGAACGATGTGTAAGGCGATAGAACGATATGTAAGGCGATAGAACGATATGTAAGGCGATAGAATGATATGTAAGGCGATAGAACGATGTGTAAGGCGATAGAACGATTTGTAAGGCGATAGAACGATATGTAAGGCGACAGAACGATATGTAAGACGATAGAACGATATGTAAGACGATAAAACGATATGTAAGACGACAGAACGATATGTAAGGCGATAGAACGATATGTAAGGACGATTAGAACGATATGTAAGGCGATAGAACGATATGTAAGCGATAGAACGATATGTAAGGCGATAGAACGATATGTAAGCGATAGAACGATATGTAAGCGATAGAACGATATGTAAGACGACTAGAACGATATGTAAGGCGATAGAACGATATGTAAGACGATAGAACGATATGTAAGACGATAGAACGATATGTAAGACGATAGAACGATATGTAAGACGATAGAACGATATGTAAGACGATAGAACGATATGTAAGACGATAGAACGATATGTAAGACGATAGAACGATATGTAAGGCGATAGAACGATATGTAAGGCGATAGAACGATATGTAAGACGATAGAACGATATGTAAGACGATAGAACGATATGTAAGGCGATAGAACGGTATGTAAGGCGATAGAACGATATGTAAGGCGATAGAACGATATGTAAGGCGATAGAACGATATGTAAGGCGATAGAACGATATGTAAGGCGATAGAACGATATGTAAGGCGATAGAACGATATGTAAGGCGATAGAACGATATGTAAGGCGATAGAACGATATGTAAGACGATAGAACGATATGTAAGACGATAGAACGATATGTAAGGCGATAGAACGGTATGTAAGGCGATAGAACGATATGTAAGGCGATAGAACGATATGTAAGGCGATAGAACGATATGTAGGCGATGAACGATATGTAAGGCGATAAGAACGATATGTAAGGCGATAGAACGATATGTAAGGCGATAGAACGATATGTAAGGCGATAGAACGATATGTAAGGCGATAGAACGATATGTAAGGCGATAGAATATGTAAAGCTATGGAACGATATAACGAAATAATACAATGAGAAATAATATAATAAAATATAGTGAAATACATTAAAATAAAACGAAATAAACGTAATAATACAATGAGGAATAAACAGATAACAATGTAAACATAGTATAACAAGGTAACAATGATAAGCATAGTATAACAATGTACAAGATAACATGGTATACAAGATAACAATGATACTGTATAAACTAGGATAACAATGATAACTGGATAAACAATAACAATGAAAAATAGTATAAACAAAGATAATCAATGATAACATTGTATAAACAAGATAACATGATAACATAGTATAACACTGTAACAATGAAATCATAGTAATAACACAAGATAACAATGATAACATAGTATAACACAAGATAACAATGATAACATGGTATAACACAAGATAACAATGATAACATAGTATAACACAAGATAACAATGATAACATAGTATAACACAAGATAACAATGATAACATAGTATAACACAAGATAATGATAACATAGTATAACACAAGATAACAATGATAACATAGTATAACACATGATAACAATGATAACATAGTATAACGCAAGATAACAATGATAACATAGTATAACACAGTAACTAATATAACATAGTATAACACAAGATAACAATGATAACATGGTATAACACAAGATAACAATGATAACATAGTATAACACATGCTAATAATAACATGGTATAACACAAGATAACAATGATAACATGGTATAACACAAGATAACAATGATAACATGGTATAACACAAGATAACAATGATAACATGGTATAACACAAGATAACAATGATAACATGGTATAACACAAGATAACAATGATAACATAGTATAACACAAGATAACAATGATAACATGGTATAACACAAGATAACAATGATAACATGGTATAACACAAGATAACAATGATAACATAGTATAACACAAGATAACAATGATAAATGTATAACACATGTAAATAACATGGTATAACACAAGATAACAATGATAACAGTATAACACAAGATAACAATGATAACATGGTATAACACAAGATAACAATGATAACATAGTATAACACAAGATAACAATGATAACATGGTATAACACAAGATAACAATGATAACATAGTATAACACAAGATAACAATGATAACATGGTATAACACAAGATAACAATGATAACATGTATAACACAAGATAACAATGATAACATGGTATAACACAAGATAACAATGATAACATGGTATAACACAAGATAACAATGATAACAGTATAACACAAGATAACAATGATAACATGGTATAACACAAGATAACAATGATAACATAGTATAACACAAGATAACAATGATAACATGGTATAACACAAGATAACAATGATAACAGTATAACACAAGATAACAATGATAACATGGTACAACACAAGATAACAATGATAACATGTATCAACACAAGATAACAATGATAACATGGTATAACACAAGATAACAATGATAACATGGTATAACACAAGATAACAATGATAAATGGTATAACACAAGATAACAATGATAACATGTATAACACATGATAACAATGATAACATGGTATAACACAAGATAACAATGATAACATGGTATAACACAAGATAACAATGATAACATAGTATAACACAAGATAACAATGATAACATAGTATAACACAAGATAACAATGATAACATAGTATAACACAAGATAACAATGATAACATGGTATAACACAAGATAACAATGATAACATAGTATAACACAAGATAACAATGATAACATAGTATAACACAAGATAACAATGATAACATAGTATAACACAAGATAACAATGATAACATAGTATAACACAAGATAACAATGATAACATAGTATAACACAAGATAACAATGATAACATGTATAACACAAGATAACAATGATAACATAGTATAACACAAGATAGCGGTTATAACTTGGAATAACACGATAGAGACAAATGGTATAAAATACCAACCCGATGCTTCTGACTTGGTAAAGTCCACTGTGTGGGCGAAACGTGTCTATTCTGTGTCTATTTTGGAATAACAAGATAACAATAATAACACAGAGAAGCTCACAGGCAACACAAAGTTGCACAGGATATTGCGCAAAAAATATTTGTTAACGTATAAATTCAAATTTAATTTTAGTAAATAATTGTAAATGAATATACAGAAGAATGGACGAGGTGTAAATTGAGAGTCCGACAGATGCGTCGGACTCTCAATTTACGGACTCGAACACCTAGTCCAATCCTCTGTTCACATACGTTCAAAATCCAGACTGGATTGGAAAATTGATCACTGACGAGGAAAAAGAAATGGGAGAAATTTTGGGAAGTCAAGGATGTGAATCCACTAATCCGCTAAACGGAAGCAGGGTAGATAATTCAGAAAAATAAAATCCTTCATGTAACTAGCATAAGCCCTAATCCGGTAGAATCCGAAAAAAGAACTAGAAAAAATTCCCTCTCAAGCGGCTCCTGGACCAGATTCACTGAGTTTCTTATTTGTGAAGGAGTGGAAATATCAGTGGCACCAGCAGTCGGTACCCTGCGGGAAAACAGCTTAGATCGATTTGAAATTCCGGGGAGCAACGACCCCAACATCGCACAGAATAAATGACTTTGAAACGGTGATGGGACGACAAATTACAAATTTTATGGAACAGCACAATCTGCTCGGCCTAAATTAGCATAGATTAAGAGTGGAAACATCATACTTTTCACAACTACTGAATAACTATGACAGTAATACGAAGGTATTGGAAGATACCAAAACCAAATCGCAGATGTAATGGTAACGAATTTCGCAAAGGTATTTAACAACTGCGATCATGGGGAGGACTGCTCACAAAATGAGAGCCATAGGACTAATGGGTAGAGTGGCAGTAAGCTAAACAGAATCCAACATTAGCAAAGTCAAATTCTCGGTACCCCGAGGCACGGTGCTGGCGCCTCTGTTGTTTCTTATCATCATAGCAGACATTGACAAAAACGCTACTCGCTTTTTCGTATCGTTATTTGCAGATGGTGACAAAATAAGCAAGAATATCAGCTCGGTAGAAGACACAGAAAAACTGCAAGAAGATATAGGCAAAATATTCCAGTGGGCAGTGGAGAATAACATGACATTCAGTGGTGATTAGTTCCAGCTGTTTAGATATGGAAAAACATGAAGAATTCAAAAAAGACGCTCTATATCAAATGCAAAAGCATCACCAACTACAACGAAAGGAACACGTGAAGGTCCTTGGGGTAATAATGTCAGGTGTTCTTTCTCTTAAATGTCACAGTAAGGCAAGTGCCAGGAAAGCCAGGAGAATGTTAAGTGGATAATGAGAATCTTCAAAACAAGGGAAATAGTGCCAGTGGTGACACTATTTAAATGGCTTGTGCTCTCTCTCGTTTAGAGTATAGTTCAGTGTTGATGGATCCATTCAGAGCAGGAGAGAGACCACGGCAAGAACAGAAATAGAGAACATTTATGGACTAAATCGAGCCAATAACAACCCCAAGTTCGAAATATATGTACTCGCTGGAGCGATGGAGAGAGAGAGAGAAAGAAGAGAGAGAGAGAGAGAGAGAGATGAAAATATACGTGGAAAATACTTGAGGACCTAATCCCAAATCTGCACACTGCCGATAACATACTGGACTGAGAGAGAGAGATATGGGAGACAATGTGAAATAAGCCCATTGAAAAGCAGAGACGCCGTGGGCACCATAAGAAAACATTGTATCAGCATCCGTAGGCCCAGATTATTCAGAATCTTACCAGAAGATATCAAAAAACACTTCCGAAACAAGTGTAGTATACAGACCAGTAACTCCAATAAGTGACGTATCAGCGAGCCGCCAGCCGCAATAGCCTGATTGACAGGTAGGCACCGACGTGCCTCTTCCAGATCCGAACTACAGGAATAAAAAGGCACTCGAAACCCCTCAAAGGCATATCAAAGGTAGCGATGATAACATGATATAACACAAGATAGCGGCGATAACCTAGCATATCCTGACAGTGACGGTATCGTTATATAACACAAGATAGTGAAGCCGCTTTGGATTATGCAAGAAAATAACGAAATAGCATTAAACAACGCAACAAGAAAACGAAACAGCATGGAATGAAGCAAAGAGATAACGAAACAACAATAATGAGAACACAGGAAATACGGGAAACAAAGGAAAATATCAAAATAGGTGAAACTAACGCAGGAAATTAATAACTAACGCAGGAACATGATAAAATGTAATAGACCAGGAGAATATTAAAATAGCGGAGTCTAAGTCAGAAAAAAATAAAATAGGGTAGACTAGGTAAATTATAAAATAGGACAGACTACGAATATAATAAAATAGAACAGACTACGAATGTAATAAAATAAGATAGACTAGGAAAATAATAAAATAGGATAGACTAGGAAAATAATAAAATTACGGAGCCAAAAACAGGAAAAAAATAAAATAAGGGAGACGAACACAGGAAAATCAGCCAACATTGACAGACACAGAAAAAAAAATATGAAAAATATCATAAATTAACAGAGTGAAAAACAAGGTGAATAAAAAACTGGTTAAAATATAATTGTTAATAAGAGGCCATGACAGCCAGGGTAACAGAGCTCAAAATAAAACGTTCTGTCAACATTTTTTCAGAGTTAAAAGACAGCAGCATTAACCTGTGTGTCAGTCCCAGCAACATAGGTGTTAAAATTATTACCTGTGAGGTAACACATGACATACACTCCCACATATACACTCATAATAACGTATATGTGTATGTGTATGTATATATATATAATGTATTCAGATATTTAGGGGTTGACGTGTCAGCAGATGATGGGTCTGTGAAAGATGAGGTGAATCATAGAATTGACGAGGGGAAAAAGGTGAGTGGTGCACTTAGGAGTCTGTGGAGACAACTTTGTTCATGGAGGCAAAGAGGGAATGTATGAGAGTATAGTTATACCAACGCTCTTATATGGGTGTGAGGCATGGGTGATGAATGTTGCAGCGAGGGAAGGCTGGAGGCAGTGGAGATGTCATGTCTTAGGAAAATATGTTGCGTGAATGTAATGCAGAGAATTCGTAGTTTGAATATTCAGAGAAGGTGCGGGATTACCAAAACTATTATCCAGAGGTCTGAGGTGAGGTTATTGAGGAGGTTCGCACATGTAGAGAGAATGGAGCGAAACAGAATGACTTCAAGAGTGCATCAGTCTGTAGTGGAAGGAAGGCGGGGTTGGGGTCGGCCTAGGAAAGGTTTGAGGAAGGGGGTAAAGGATGTTTTGTGTGTGAGGGGCTTGGACTTCCAGCAAGCATGCGTGAGCGTGTTAGATAGAAGTGAATGGAGACAAATGGTTTTTAGGACTTGACGTGCTGTTGGAGTGTGAGCAGGGTAACATTTATGAAGGGATTCAGGGAAACCGGCAGGCCGGACTTGAGTCCTGGAGATGGGAAGTACAGTGTCTGCACCCTGAAGGACGGGTGTTAATGTCGCAGTTTTATAACTGTAGTGTGAAGAACCCCTATGGCAAGACAGTAATGGAATGAATGATGGTGAAAGATTTTCTTTTTTCGAGCCACTCTGTCTTGGTGGGAATCAGTCGATGTGTTAATAATAAAAAAAAAAATAAAATATCCCTACCTGACATAATATTTTCCGTTCCCTTTGTCACCAACATTTAACAAGTGTTGATAATATTCCCTGTATCCTTACACTACCTTCCCTTCTCTCCTCTTTCATTTTTAACTGGCAAGTACATTCACTCCTCAGGTTTTCTCATCTTGGTTATTTCTCTCCAAAATTGTTCCTCATTCTCAGCAAAATTTATTCGTAAAGACTCACCCATTTCCTCATTTTTTTGCACTTCCTCGCTACTCATTTTAACTCATTTTTCTCCCCATATACAATGTCTTCAGTATATCATGTTTAAATTATAACCAAAAAAAAATCTTGTCTTCTGGTAAGTTTTTTCTCCATGACGACCCTCGTCACCTCGCCACTTCATGAGCAACTTAATGATCCAAGTCTGATCGAAACGTCGTCAGGGTTATTTTGTGTATTGTTTCAGTCACGGTATTGTGCATTCTTTGTATTATTCAAAAACTTAAACGTTACGTACCTAAAACCTAAATAACAATTATTTTTTTGCTTGCTTATTTATTCATTAAGTGTCATCCAGTTTTCTTAATGGAGAAATTCAGATTATTAAAATAGACCTTTTTTTTTTCATGTGGTGATTTCTGAGTCTCGTCAAGGTGCCTTAAAAACTTCATTGGTTATATTTTGATAATGAAAATTCTGAGCGGTTTCTAGCCTTACGTTCCGGTGTATATTAGTATATTGGTTTCAGTGGGATAACATGAGAATGCCTCTTCAGATTGGCTTCAAACCTGTGGTGTTTCTTAGTAGGAGGATTGAATTAGTTTTGGGTTGTGCATTTTCTAAGGTGTCATTTTCATTGAAGGTTGGTACAATGGTTTCCATGTGATACCTTGTGATTGGCTATAATGATTGCCTTCACATCTTCAGTGCTAATATTCAAATGCATCACAGTACAAACTTTAGCCGCACTCTGCACTATTTGTTATCGCTTACATTGAGGTACAGGGAACTGGGGTCATGTAATGCAAGGATATCTTGCTTGGGTCGCGCAGCGGCTAAATTATATCTAATTCTCACTATTTTAACAACAGTATCACAGAGTTGTAGCTAGAAACAGATCCTAAGATAAAAGCTCTCACAGTAGTTGCAACAACAGCAACTATGGTGCTAATGTAGGATAAGTGACAATGACGTACATAGTCCTTATTAGATCCTTAGATAATTATGCCGGGCCCATGCTAATGCTTGCTACAGAAAATTCCTGTCGGTGCATGGAGCCATGGAGCCCTCAGAATTATTCTTGGCTGTCGTTAAACTACCAAGGTTCTTGATGTGAGGAAGGAGTTTGGTGTTTCTAGTATCAGAGATGGGATTATTGAAATTAACAAATCTACTAGATATTAGAATATTAACAAATGAACCAAACACTCTCACTACAAATCTTACTAAATGTCCAAAAATAAATAAATACAGATCTAACTGGGTCGTTAAAACATGCAATTGTATTAAGATTTATAAGTGTATCACTGCAGACAACAAGGGCATATCACCCGTCTATGGAAGATGTATTTCTTTAACATCACGTATCTTAAAGGTCATTATTGGTAATTCCTTCCTTAAAACACTTTCAAAGGCGAGTCTTTAAGAAGAAATTTCTAGCTTAACTGTTAGTAATAATATATCAGAAATTGTATACAGTGATGGATCTAAGCGGGAGTCTACTGGCAGGGCTGCATCTGCTCTTGTTGTCACCTCCAGCAGGAGTCTACTGGCAGGGCTGCATCTGCTCTTGTTGTCACCTCCAGTAGGAGTCTACTGGCAGAGCTGCATCTGCTCTTGTTATTACCTCCAGCAGGAGTCTACTGGCAGGGCTGCATCTGCTCTTGTTGTCACCTCCAGTAGGAGTCTACTGGCAGAGCTGCATCTGCTCTTG
Organism: Cherax quadricarinatus; assembly: GCF_026875155.1. Lineage (NCBI taxonomy): Eukaryota > Metazoa > Arthropoda > Malacostraca > Decapoda > Parastacidae > Cherax > Cherax quadricarinatus. The sequence goes on from NC_069402.1 coordinate 79,692,737, forward strand.
TTGTTACCTCCAGCAGGAGTCTACTGGCAGGGTTGCATCTGCTCTTGTTGTCACCTCCAGCAGGAGTCTATTGGCACAGCTGCATCTGCTCTTGTTATTACCTCCAGCAGGAGTCTACTGGCAGAGCTGCATCTGCTCTTGTTGTCACCTCCAGCAGGAGTCTACTGGCAGGGCTGCATCTGCTCTTGTTGTCACCTCCAGCAGGAGTCTACTGGCAGAGCTGCATCTGCTCTTGTTGTCACCTCCAGTAGGAGTCTACTGGCAGGGTTGCATCTGCTCTTGTTGTCACCTCCAGCAGGAGTCTACTGGAAGAGCTGCATCTGCTCTTGTTGTCACCTCCAGTAGGAGTCTACTGGCAGGGTTGCATCTGCTCTTGTTGTCACCTCCAGTAGGAGTCTACTGGCAGGGCTGCATCTGCTCTTGTTGTCACCTCCAGTAGGAGTCTACAGTCAGGGCTATATCTGCTCTTGTTGTCACCTCCAGCAGGAGTCTACTGGCAGGGCTGCATCTGCTTCTGTTGTTACCTCCAGCAGGAGTCTACTGGCAGGGCTATATCTGCTCTTTTTGTCACCTCCAGCAGGAGTCTAATGGCAGGGCTGCATCTGCTCTTATTGTCACCTCCAGCAGGAGTCTACTGGCAGGGCTGCATCTGCTTCTGTTGTTACCTCCAGCAGGAGTCTACTGGCAGTGCTATATCTGCTCTTTTTGTCACCTCCAGCAGGAGTCTAATGGCAGGGCTGCATCTGCTCTTATTGTCACCTCCAGCAGAAGTCTACAGGCAGGGCTGCATCTGCTCTTGTTGTCACTTCCAGCAGGAATCTACTGGCAGGGCTGCATATGCTCTTGTTTCCTCCAACAGGAGTCTACTGGCAGGGCTGCATCTGCTCTTGTTGTCACCTCCACCAGGAGTCTACTGGCAGGGCTGCATCTGCTCTAGTTGTCACCTCCAGCAGGAGTCTACTGGCAGGGCTGCATCTGCTCTAGTTGTCACCTCCAGCAGGAGTCTACTGGCAGGGCTGCATCTGCTCTAGTTGTCACCTCCCTAGATAACAACTATAGCAACCATGTTGAGTTAGTCATAAGAATTACCAATGCTCGTCTACACTGCAAACTGAATTATCATCGTAATGTCACTAAAGTTAACTCATGACACTGAGCTGACTCTCTGATTACCGATTCCACATCACCACTGAAGGCTCTTGACTCTCATTGTGAGTCAAATAACATAATCATTGGAGAAGCCAAGAATAATTATTCAAAAATCTGAGAAAATAGAATTGATGTACAATTCTTATGGATTCCACCGCACTTCGAATTACTCAGTGATAAAGCTGATAAGTTAGCCAAAGAAAATACCTTGAAGGAAAGTGTGTGTAGCATCAGGAATAATATTAAAAGAGAAGTATGCAATGAATGTGATTGTCACAGGAATTCAGTTTGAAGTCTGTGTTGATCTATCACTCACTGTGACAACATGAGCGTATTATAAGTACATTTACGGAGGAACTTGTAATGTAAACAGACTGATGTTGGACTAGTCAGGCTTGGGCTTAGTAACAAGTACTTCTGGAGGTTTGGTATACACACAGACAATGATCAGACAAAGTGTAAAGTATGTGGCTAGCCTTTATGGTCACTTTCTTAACGTTATATCCGTCGTTATAAAGGTATATTGTTAATGAAAAAACCGATACTAGACATATTAAGCAAATATTTTAAATTTGTTTGTAGCAGAAGAGAGAAGTGTAGTTCCATATGTACTCTTGGTTACCCTTTTGGGGCCTAGTTTCCTAGGCGTTCAGTATGTCCATATGATCTCGCTGCTTCGACGACAAAATCTAATCACAGTCGCTTTTTGATGATTGTGGGAGATTGTGAAGAGAAGTTGCAAAGGTTGGTGGAGGAATATGAGAAGGGTGTGTAAAACAAGAAAATTAAAAGTGAACACAGAAAAATAACATAGTGAAGAGCATAAGACAAGTAAAGACAATAAAAAATTGGATATCACATTGCAAGGACGGAGTGAGTAGGAAGCGAATACAGGTAGATACTTGGGAGTGTACGAGTCAACAGATTAGTCTGTGAAAGACGAGGCGAACCATAAAATAAATGTAGGGAGGAACGAAAAAGGGTGAGTAGTGGGTTGGGGTGCCTTTGAGACAAAGAAGTTTATCAGTTGAAGCCAAAAGAAAAAAAAAAGAATTGTGGTACCAGCCCTTTTAAACAGGGCAGAGACATAATCTTCAATATTTCACCGAGGAGCAAGCTGGAGGCAACGAATTTGTCATGTTTGAGAGCAATGCGTACTGTGAATATTATGTGAAGAATTTAGAGCGTAGAAATGAGAAGACGGTGCAAGGGATTACAAGATGTATTACTCATAGGGCGGAGGAGAAGGAGGAGGAGTTGTTAGGTTGTTTGGACATTTAGAGACATTGATGCAAAATAGGATGAGCAGAATGGTGCATAAATCCTGGGTGAAGAGGAAGTGAAGTCATGATTGCAATAATATCTGCGATAACAGGCAGCATTTGCAATAATACCTATAATAACACAGCATCTGTATTAATATCTACAATGAGCGGCAGCCTCTTTATTAATATCTACAATAACAGGCAGCCTCTACATTAAAATTGAAAATAACAGGCAGCATCTGCTAATAATATTTACAATAACAGACAGCATCTGCTAATATTATTATTATCACACTGGCCGATTCCCACCAAGGCAGGGTGGCCCGAAAAAGAAAAACTTTCACCATCATTCACTCCATCACTGTCTTGCCAGAAGGGTGCTTTACACTACAGTTTTTAAACTGCAACATTAACACCCCTCCTTCAGAGTGCAGGCACTGTACTTCCCATCTCCAGGACTCAAGTCCGGCCTGCCGGTTTCCCTGAATCCCTTCATAAATGTTACTTTGCTCACACTCCAACAGCACGTCAAGTATTAAAAACCATTTGTCTCCATTCACTCCTATCAAACACCCCTCACGCATGCCTGCTGGAAGTCCAAGCCCCTCGCACACAAAACCTCCTTTACCCCTCCCTCCAACCCTTCCTAGGCCGACCCCTACCCCGCCTTCCTTCCACTACAGACTGATACACTCTTGAAGTCATTCTGTTTCGCTCCATTCTCTCTACATGTCCGAACCACCTCAACAACCCTTCCTCAGCCCTCTGGACAACAGTTTTGGTAATCCCGCACCTCCTCCTAACTTCCAAACTACGAATTCTCTGCATTATATTCACACCACACATTGCCCTCAGACATGACATCTCCACTGCCTCCAGCCTTCTCCTCGCTGCAACATTCATCACCCACGCTTCACACCCATATAAGAGCGTTGGTAAAACTATACTCTCATACATTCCCCTCTTTGCCTCCAAGGACAAAGTTCTTTGTCTCCACAGACTCCTAAGTGCACCACTCACTCTTTTTCCCTCATCAATTCTATGATTCACCTCATCTTTCATAGACCCATCCGCTGACACGTCCACTCCCAAATATCTGAATACGTTCACCTCCTCCATACTCTCTCCCTCCAATCTGATATTCAATCTTTCATCACCTAATCTTTTTGTTATCCTCATAACCTTACTCTTTCCTGTATTCACCTTTAATTTTCTTCTTTTGCACACCCTACCAAATTCATCCACCAATCTCTGCAACTTCTCTTCAGAATCTCCCAAGAGCACAGTGTCATCAGCAAAGAGCAGCTGTGACAACTCCACTTTGTGTGTGATTCTTTATCTTTTAACTCCACGCCTCTTGCCAAGACCCTCGCATTTACTTCTCTTACAACCCCATCTATAAATATATTAAACAACCACGGTGACATCACACATCCTTGTCTAAGGCCTACTTTTACTGGGAAAAAATTTCCCTCTTTCCTACATACTCTAACTTGAGCCTCACTATCCTCGTAAAAACTCTTCACTGCTTTCAGTAACCTACCTCCTACACCATACACTTGCAACATCTGCCACATTGCCCCCTATCCACCCTGTCATACGCCTTTTCCAAATCCATAAATGCCACAAAGACCTCTTTAGCCTTATCTAAATACTGTTCACTTATATGTTTCACTGTAAACACCTGGTCCACACACCCCCTACCTTTCCTAAAGCCTCCTTGTTCATCTGCTATCCTATTCTCCGTCTTACTCTTAATTCTTTCAATTATAACTCTACCATACACTTTACCAGGTACACTCAACAGACTTATCCCCCTATAATTTTTGCACTCTCTTTTATCCCCTTTGCCTTTATACAAAGGAACTATGCATGCTCTCTGCCAATCCCTAGGTACCTTACCCTCTTCCATACATTTATTAAATAACTGCACCAACCACTCCAAAACTATATCCCCACCTGCTTTTAACATTTCTATCTTTATCCCATCAATCCCGGTTGCCTTACCCCCTTTCATTTTACCTACTGCCTCACGAACTTCCCCCACACTCACAACTGGCTCTTCCTCACTCCTACAAGATGTTATTCCTCCTTGCCCTATACACGAAATCACAACTTCCCTATCTTCATCAACATTTAACAATTCCTCAAAATATTCCCTCCATTTCCCAATACCTCTAACTCTCCATTTAATAACTCTCCTCTCCTATTTTTAACTGACAAATCCATTTGTTCTCTAGGCTTTCTTAACTTGTTAATCTCACTCCAAAACTTTTTCTTATTTTCAACAAAATTTGATAACATCTCACCCACTCTCTCATTTGCTCTCTTTTTACATTGCTTCACCACTCTCTTAACCTCTCTCTTTTTCTCCATATACTCTTCCCTCCTTGCATCACTTCTACTTTGTAAAAACTTCTCATATGCTAACTTTTTCTCCCTTACTACTCTCTCTACATCATCATTCCACCAATCGCTCCTCTTCCTCCTGCACCCACTTTCCTGTAACCACAAACTTCTGCTGAACACTCTAACACTACATTTTTAAACCTACCCCATACCTCTTCG
>NC_069402.1:79705218-79730218 GCF_026875155.1 Cherax quadricarinatus
GGTGGACCAGTACCGTGACCACGACGATGACTGGTGGACCAGTACCGTGACCACGACGATGACTGGTGGACCAGTACCGTGACCACGACGATGACTGGTGGACCAGTACCGTGACGACGACGATGACTGGTGGACCAGTACCGTGACGACGACAAATGACTGGTGGACCAGTACCGTGACGACGACGATGACTGGTGGACCAGTACCGTGACCACGACGATGACTGGTGGACCAGTACCGTGACCACGACGATGACTGGTGGACAGTACCGTGACCACGACGATGACTGGTGGACCAGTACCGTGACGACGACGATGACTGGTGGACCAGTACCGTGACGACGACGATGACTGGTGGACCAGTACCGTGACGACGACGATGACTGGTGGACCAGTACCGTGACGACGACGATGACTGGTGGACCAGTACCGTGACCACGACGATGACTGGTGGACCAGTACCGTGACCACGACGATGACTGGTGGACCAGTACCGTGACCACGACGATGACTGGTGGACCAGTACCGTGACGACGACGATGACGGGTGGACCAGTACCGTGACGACGACGATGACTGGTGGACCAGTACCGTGACGACGACGATGACTGGTGGGACCTAAGAAAGTACCGTGACCACGACGATGACTGGTGTGACCAAAGTACCGTGACCACGACGATGACTGGTGGACCAGTACCGTGACGACGACGATGACTGGTGGACCAGTACCGTGACCACGACGATGACTGGTGGACCAGTACCGTGACCACGACGATGACTGGTGGACCAGTACCGTGACCACGACGATGACTGGTGGACCAGTACCGTGACCACGACGATGACTGGTGGACCAGTACCGTGACCACGACGATGACTGGTGGACCAGTACCGTGACGACGACGATGACTGGTGGACCAGTACCGTGACGACGACGATGACTGGTGGACCAGTACCGTGACCACGACGATGACTGGTGGACCAGTACCGTGACCACGACGATGACTGGTGGACCAGTACCGTGACGACGACGATGACTGGTGGACCAGTACCGTGACGACGACGATGACTGGTGGACCAGTACCGTGACCACGACGATGACTGGTGGACCAGTACCGTGACCACGACGATGACTGGTGGACCAGTACCGTGACCACGACGATGACTGGTGGACCAGTACCGTGACCACGACGATGACTGGTGGACCAGTACCGTGACCACGACGATGACTGGTGGACCAGTACCGTGACCACGACGATGACTGGTGGACCAGTACCGTGACGACGACGATGACTGGTGGACCAGTACCGTGACGACGACGATGACTGGTGGACCAGTACCGTGACCACGACTATGACTGGTGGACCAGTACCGTGACCACGACGATGATGGTGGACCAGTACCGTGACCACGACGATGACTGGTGGACCAGTACCGTGACCACGACGATGACTGGTGGGACCAGAAACCGTGACGACGACGATGACTGGTGGACCAGTACCGTGACGACGACGATGACTGGTGGACCAGTACCGTGACGACGACGATGACTGGTGGACCAGTACCGTGACGACGACGATGACTGGTGGACCAGTACCGTGACCACGACGATGACTGGTGGACCAGTACCGTGACCACGACGATGACTGGTGGACCAGTACCGTGACCACGACGATGACTGGTGGACCAGTACCGTGACGACGACGATGACTGGTGGACCAGTACCGTGACGACGACGATGACTGGTGGACCAGTACCGTGACCACGACGATGACTGGTGGACCAGTACCGTGACCACGACGATGACTGGTGGACCAGTACCGTGACCACGACGATGATGGTGGACCAGTACCGTGACCACGACGATGACTGGTGGACCAGTACCGTGACGACGACGATGACTGGTGGACCAGTACCGTGACGACGACGATGACTGGTGGACCAGTACCGTGACGACGACGATGACTGGTGGACCAGTACCGTGACCACGACGATGACTGGTGGACCAGTACCGTGACCACGACGATGACTGGTGGACCAGTACCGTGACGACGACGATGACTGGTGGACCAGTACCGTGACCACGACGATGACTGGTGGACCAGTACCGTGACCACGACGATGACTGGTGGACCAGTACCGTGACCACGACGATGACTGGTGGACCAGTACCGTGACGACGACGATGACTGGTGGTCCAGTACCGTGACGACGACGATGACTGGTGGACCAGTACCGTGACCACGACGATGACTGGTGGACCAGTACCGTGACCACGACGATGACTGGTGGACCAGTACCGTGACCACGACGATGACTGGTGGACCAGTACCGTGACCACGACGATGACTGGTGGACCAGTACCGTGACGACGACGATGACTGGTGGACCAGTACCGTGACGACGACGATGACTGGTGGACCAGTACCGTGACGACGACGATGACTGGTGGTCCAGTACCGTGACGACGACGATGACTGGTGGACCAGTACCGTGACCACGACGTTTGACTGGTGGACCAGTACCGTGACCACGACGATGACTGGTGGACCTGTACCGTGACGACGACGATGACTGGTGGACCAGTACCGTGACGACGACGATGACTGGTGGTCCAGTACCGTGACGACGACGATGACTGGTGGACCAGTACCGTGACGACGACGATGACTGGTGGACCAGTACCGTGACGACGACGATGACTGGTGGACCAGTACCGTGACGACGACGATGACTGGTGGACCAGTACCGTGCCCGACGACGATGACTGGTGGACCAGTACCGTGACGACGACGATGACTGGTGGACCAGTACCGTGACGACGACGATGACTGGTGGACCAGTACCGTGACGACGACGACGACTGGTGGTCCAGTACCGTGACGACGACGATGACTGGTGGACCAGTACTGTGACGACGACGATGACTGGTGGACCAGTACCGTGACGACGACGATGACTGGTGGACCAGTACCGTGACGACGAGGGACGACTGGTGGTCCAGTACCGTGACGACGACGATGACTGGTGGACCAGTACCGTGACGACGACGATGACTGGTGGACCAGTACCGTGACGACGACGATGACTGGTGGACCAGTACCGTGACGACGACGATGACTGGTGGACCAGTACCGTGACGACGACGATGACTGGTGGACCAGTACCGTGACGACGACGATGATTGGTGGACCAGTACCGTGACGACGACGATGACTGGTGGTCAGTACCGTGACGACGACGATGACTGGTGGACCAGTACCGTGACGACGACGATGACTGGTGGACCAGTACCGTGACGACGACGATGACTGGTGGACCAGTACCGTGACGACGACGATGACTGGTGGACCAGTACCGTGACGACGACGATGACTGGTGGACCAGTACCGTGACGACGACGATGACTGGTGGTCCAGTACCGTGACGACGACGATGACTGGTGGACCAGTACCGTGACGACGACGATGACTGGTGGACCAGTACCGTGACGACGACGATGACTAGTGGACCAGTACCGTGACGACGACGATGACTGGTGGTCCAGTACCGTGACGACGACGATGACTAGTGGACCAGTACCGTGACGACGACGATGACTGGTGGTCCAGTACCGTGACGACGACGATGACTGGTGGACCAGTACCGTGACGACGACGATGACTGGTGGACCAGTGCCGTGACGACGACGATGACTGGTGGACCCGTGCCGTGACGACGACGATGACTGGTGGACCAGTACCGTGACGACGACGATGACTGGTGGACCAGTACCGTGACGACGACGACGACTAGTGGACCAGTACCGTGACGACGACGATGACTGGTGGTCCAGTACCGTGACGACGACGATGACTGGTGGACCAGTACCGTGACGACGACGATGACTGGTGGACCAGTACCGTGACGACGACGATGACTGGTGGACCAGTACCGTGACGACGACGATGACTGGTGGACCAGCACCATGACAACGACGACGACTGGTGGACCAGTACCGTGACGACGACGATGACTGGTGGACCAGCACCGTGACGACGACGATGACTGGTGGACCAGCACCATGACAACGACGACGACTGGTGGACCAGTACCGTGACGACGACGATGACTGGTGGACCAGTACCGTGACGACGACGATGACTGGTGGACCAGTACCGTGACGACGACGATGACTGGTGGTCCAGTACCGTGACGACGACGATGACTGGTGGACCAGTACCGTGACCACGACGACGACTGGTGGACCAGTACCGTGACGACGACGATGACTGGTGGACCAGTACCGTGACGACGACGATGACTGGTGGACCAGCACCATGACAACGACGACGACTGGTGGACCAGTACCGTGACGACGACGATGACTGGTGGACCAGTACCGTGACGACGACGACGACTGGTGGACCAGTACCGTGACGACGACGATGACTGGTGGACCAGTACCGTGACAACGACGATGACTGGTGGACCAGTACCGTGACAACGACGATGACTGGTGGACCAGTACCGTGACAACGACGATGACTGGTGGACCAGTACCGTGACGACGACGATGACTGGTGGACCAGTACCGTGACGACGACGATGACTGGTGGACCAGTACCGTGACGACGACGACGACTGGTGGACCAGCACCATGACAACGACGACGACTGGTGGACCAGCACCGTGACAACGACGACGACTGATGGACCAGCACCGTGACGACAACGACGACTGATGGACCAGCACCGTGACAACGACAACATTAAGAATCCTAAATTGAAGAAGTGACGGCTAGAGACCTGTCATGTCACCTCCACGTCACACGACAGGTCACACGACAGGTCACACGATAGGTCACATGATAGGTCACATCTAGTTTAGCAGGGATGCAGGGCAGGTAGGAAAGATGCAGAATGGATAGCAGGAATGCAGGATACGTATGAAGGATGCAGCGAAGGTGTGAAGGATGCAGGATGAATAGCCGGTCTGGAAGAAATCACTAAGTTGGTTGACGGTGGATAGGAAAGACTGCTGGAGAGGTGGAGGATAGACGGAGATGTATCATGGGCTAGGAAAGGTGTAGAGCATGGGCTAGAAGCAGGCCGGCACTACACACTACTTACAATAGTCTCGAAAAAAATCTCAAATAGCGCAGAATAAAACGAGACGATGTCTTTCAACTAACTTCAAACAATTTTTTTTAACTGAACTTAAACCTAAAACCTTTCGTTTATATATATTATATATATATATATATATATATATAATATATATATATATATAATATATATATATATATATATATATATAATATATATATATATATATATATATATAATATATATTTAAAAATATAATGTTAAAGTGTTCAGCAGAAGTTTGTGGTTACAGGAAAGTGGGCGCGGGAGGGAAGAAGAGCGATTGGTGGAATGATGATGTAAAGAGAGCAGTAAGAGAGAAAAAGTTAGCATAATAGAGGTTTTTACAAAGTAGAAATGATGCAAGGATGGAGGAGTATATAGAGAGAAAAAGAGAGGTTAAGAGAATGGTGAGTTTTAGGAATCTGATCGCGGGTTCTAACCCCGCCCGTGGTATGGTTTGGTTAGAATGGTGAAGCAAAGTAAAAAGAGAGTAAATGAGAGAGTGTGTGAGATGTTATCAACAAATTTTGTTGAAAATAAGAAAAAGTTTTGGAGTGAGATTAATAAGTTGAGGAAGCCTAAGGAATAAATGGATTTGATTGCTAAAAATAAGACAGGAGAGTTAGTAAATGAAGAGTTAGAGGTATCAGTAAGATGGAGGGAATATTTTGAGGAATTGTTAAATGTTGATGAAGATAGGGAAGCTGTGATTTCGTGTATAGGGCAAGGAGGAATAACATCTTGTAGGAGTGAGGAAGAGCGAGTTGTAAGTGTGGGGGAAGTGCATGAGGAAATGGGTAGAACGAAAGGGGGTAAAGCAGCTGGGATTGATGGAATGAACCTAAAAATGTTAAAAGCAGGTGGGGATGTAGTTTTGGAGTGGTTGATGCTTTTATTTAATATATGTATGGAAGAGGGTAAGGTACCAAGACATTGGCAGAGAGCATGCATAGTTCCTTTGTATAAAGGCAAAGGGGACAAAACAGAATGCAAAAATTATAGGGGAATAAGTCTGTTGAGTATACCTGGTAAAGTGTAGAGTTATTATTGCAAGAATTAAGAGTAAGACGGAGAGTAAGATAGCAGATGAACAAGGAGCTTTAGGAAGGGTAGAGGGTGTGTAGACCAAGTGTTTACAGTGAAACACATAGGTGAACAGTATTTAAATAAGGTTAGAAAGGTTTTTGTGGCATTTATGGATTTAGAAAAGGCGTATGACAGGGTGGATAGGGGGGCAATGTGGCAGATGTTGCAAATGTATGGAATAGGAGGTATGTTATTAAAAGCAGTTTTTACGAGGATAGTGAGGTTCAGGTTAGAGTATGTAGGAGAGAGAGAGAGAGAGAGAGAGAGAGAGAGAGAGAGAGAGAGAAATTATTACCCAGTAAAATAGGCCTTAGCCAAGGATGTGTGGTGTCACCATGGTTGTTCAATATATTTATAGATGGGGTTGTAAGAGAAGTGAATGCTCGGGTGTTGGCAAGAGGTTTGGGGTTAAAAGATAAAGAATCTAACACGAAGTGGGAGTAGTCACAGTTGTTCTTTGCTGATGACACTGTGCTTTTGGGAGATTTTGAAGAGACGTTGCAGAGGTTGGTAGATGAGCTTGGTAGGGTATGTAAAAGAAGAAAATTAAAAGTGAATATACGAAAGAGTAAGGTAAAGAAAGATTGGATATCAAGTTGGAGGGAGAGAGTATGGAGGAGGTGAATGTATTCAGATATTTAGGAGTGGACGTGTCAGCAGATGGGTCTATGAAAGATAAGGTGAATCATAAAACTGACGAAGGGAAAGAGGTGAGTGGTGCACTGAAGTCTTTGGAGACAAAGAACTTTGTCCATGGAAGCAAAGAGGAGAATGTTTGAGAGCATAGTTATACCAACGCTTTTATATCGATGTGAAACATGGGTGGTGATTGTTGCAACAAGGAGAAGGCTGGAGGCAGTGGAGATGTCGTGTCTGAGGGCAATGTGTGGTGTGAATATAATGCAGAGAATTCGTAGTTTGGAAATTAGAAGGAGGTGCAGGATTACCAAAACTATTATCCAGAGGTCTGAGGAGAGGTGGTTCGGACATGTAGAGAGGTTGAAATAAAATAGAATGAATTGGAGAGTGTATAAATCTATAGTGGAGGGAAGCCAGGGTAGAGGTCGGCCTAGGAAAGGTTTAAGGGAGGGGATAAAGGAGGTTTTGTGTGCGAGGGGCTTGGACTTCCAGCAAGCATGCGTGAGTGTGTTAGATAGAAGCAAATGGAGACAAGTGGTTTTCAGGACTTGACGTGCTGTTTGAGTGTAAGCAAGGTAACACTTATGAAGGGATTCAGGGAAACCGACAAGCCGGACTTGAGTCCTGGAGATGAGAAGTACAGTGTCTGCACTCTGAAGGAGGGAAGTTTATGTTGCAGTTTCATAACTGTAGCGTAAGCGCGCCTCTGGCAAGACAGTAATGGAGTGAATGATGGTGAAGTTTTTCCTTTTCGAGCCACCCTGCCTTGGTGGGAAACAGCCGATGTGTTAATAAATAAATATATATATATATATATATATATATATATATATATATATATATATATATATATATATATATATATATATATATATATATATATATATGTGTGTGTGTGTGTGTGTGTGTGGTGTGTGTGTGTGTGTGTGTGTGTGGTGTGTGTGTGTGTGTGTGTGTGTGTGTTGTGTGTGTGTGTGTGTGTTTGTGTGCAAAACAACCACTGTGAAAGAATAGCAAAACTCCAAGCGCTTTCGTGACTTCTCACATTATCCAGGAACTACATAGTTTCTTGAGAATGTGAGAAGTCACAAAAGCGCTTGGAATTTCACTATTCTTGCACAGTGGTTGTTCTGCATATTCTGATATCACCTGTTTACTCTGATCTTATTGCATATAATATATATAATATATATATATATATATATATATATATATATATATATATATATATATATATATATATATATATATATATATATATATATATACATATATACAAATTTAGGTGTACACAGGAGCCTCAGGTACACACGATAACCCCATTACACTCACACGCCATCCCCCCAAAGGTACACACGAATCTCCATGGTTAACTTACCAGCCGTACACACGACTGCCGTGTATACATGTGTCTGGGCGTCCAAAGGTGTGTGCACACACACACACACACACACACGCACGCACGCGCACGCACACGCACACACACCTATGTGTCGGTGAGAGAGACAGATAAAAATCCTGGAATCACAGAGGTGCGGCTGGTGATTGACCGCTCGCTGGCACCTGTGTATTAACAGTGCCATAGGTAAAGCACTGGGGCGAGTGCCAGGAGGGGGGAGAGAGGGGGGAGGAGTTGACACCGGAGAGGGGAGGGGGATGTTTTTAAGGGGGTGTAAGGGGGAGGACAAAGGGGGGGGGTTTGTACCTGCGCGAGCCGCAACAAGGGTACTGGACAATAGTGACGCGATGTTCGCTTGACCTGATGGGGGGAGGATGGGGGGGGAAGGGGAGAGGGGGAGGGAGAAAGGAGGGTGGTGGTGGGAGGGGGAAATCCCCGCTGCTTCTTTCATAAGAATAGTCGATAGTTGTGCTCTGTGATCCAGGTTACGTTCTGGTCGGTTTCCAGGTTACGTTCTGGTCAGTTTCCAGGTTACGTTCTGGTCGATGCCAGGCTACAATCTGGTCGGTGTCAGGTTACGTTCTGGTCGGTTTCCAGGTCAAGTTCTGATCGGTTTCCAGGTTACGTTCTGGTCGGTTTCCACGTTAGGTTCTGGTCGATGCCAGGCTACGTTCTGGTCGGTGCCAGGTTACGTTCTGGTCGGTGCCAGGTCACGTTCTGGTTGGTTCCAGGTCACGATTCGGTCAGTTCCAGGTTAGGTTCTGGTTAACTCCAGGTTACGCTCCGGTCTGTTTCCAGGTTACGTTCCGATTCTCATTTATATTATTATTATTAATAGTATATATATATTATATATTATATATATATATATATATATATATATATATATATATATATATATATATATATATATATATATATATATATATATATATATATATATATATATAAATATATATATATATATATATATATATATATATATATATATATATATATATATATATATATATATATATATTTATATATATATAATATATATATATATATATATATAATATATATAATATATATATATATATATATATATATATATATATATATATATATATATATATATATATATATATATATATATATATATATATATATTATCGCCAAATTATCACGTCAAAAATATCGCTAAAATCGCCGTGTTGTCAACGCACGGAACATCTCCAAATATTACAAGACCGTAGCATAGATAATTATAAGAGATTAATATCGCCAAATATTATAGAATCATTATTTCGCCAAATATTATATTATTGTAATATCGCTAAATATTACAGGATTGTAAAAACGCCAAATATTATATGACCTTAACGTCGCCAAATATTATAACATGGTAATATCGCGAGATATTTTAATATCGTAATATCGCCAAAATTTATATGACCGCAATATCGCCAAATATTATAAGACCTTAACATCGCCAAATATTGTAACATCGTAAGATCGCCAAATATTATAAGACCGTAATATCGTTAAATATTTCAACATCGTAATATCGAGAAATATTAAAAACCGTAATAACGCCAAATATTATAATACCGTAATATCGCCAAATATTAAAAGACCGTAGTATCTCCAAATATTATAACATCCTAATATAGCAAAATATTGTAACATCGTAATACCGCCAAATATTGTAACATCTTAATATCGCCATATATTACAAGACCATAATAACGCCAAATATTATAAGACCATAATATCCCCAAAATTTTAAAAAAAATTTATAAGTTACCAATTTGACTATTCGCCAAATATTATAAGACCATAATATCGCCAAATATTATAAGACCATAATATCGCCAAATATTATAAGACCATAATATCGCCAAATATTATAAGACCATAATATCGCCAAATATTATAAGTAATACAATGTGTTCCATAATATTTTATATTAACTCCATTAATATCGTAAAATTTATACCGTGTTATAATTTCATGTTATTTATATTGTTCAATGTTGTATTATACTGTTTGTTAATTACCATGTTAGTTATATTATTTCCTGTTAATATTGTTATGTTAATTTACTACCGTTGTGTGTTAATTATTATTGTTAATATTACTGTGTTGTAATATTTATGATTACATATTTTGTAATATTATTTGTTGTTAATATTACTGTGTTGTTAATATTGTTAATGTATAATTACTGTGTTGTTAATATTGTTATGTTAATATTACTGTTGTTAATATTGTTAATGTTAATTATTGTGTAAATTATTAGTGTTAATATTACTGTGTTGTTAATATTGTTAATGTTAATATTACTTTAATTGTTAATGTTAATATCTGTTAATTGTTAATTATACTTGTGTTGTTAATATTGTTATGTTAATATTACTTGTGTTGTTATATTTTATGTTATAACTGTTTAATATTACTGTGTTGTTAATATTGTTAATGTTAATATTACGTGTTGTTAATATTGTAATGTTAATATTACTGTTTGTTAATATTGTTAATGTTAATATTACTGTGTTGTTAATATTGTTAATGTGTTAATATTCTGCTATGTTAATATTAGTTAATAGTTAATATTACTGTGTTGTTAATATTGTTAATGTTAATATTACTGTGTTGTTAATATTGTTAATGTTAATATTACTGTGTTGTTAATATTGTTAATGTTAATATTACGTGTGTTAATATTGTTTAATGTTAATATTACTGTGTTGTTAATATTGTTAATGTTAATATTACTGTGTTGTTAATATTGTTAATGTTAATATTACTGTGTTGTTAATATTGTTAATGTTAATATTACTGTGTTGTTAATATTGTTAATGTTAATCTTACTGTGTTTGTTAATATTGTTAATGTTAATTAATTAACTGTCTTGTTAATATTGTTAATGTTAATATTACTGGTGTTTGTTATTAATATATGTGTTAATATTTAATATATCTGTGTGTTAATATTGTTAATGTTAATATTACTGTGTTGTTATATATTGTTAATGTTTTTTAATTATTAATGTATGTTAATATTGTTAATGTTAATATTACTGTGTTGTTAATATTGTTAATGTTAATATTACTGTGTTGATAATATTGTTAATGTTAATATTACTGTGTTGTTAATATTATTAATGTTAATATTACTGTGTTGTTAATATTGTTAATGTTAATATTACTGAGTTGTTAATGTTAATATTACTGTGTTGTTAATATTGTTAATGTTAATGTTACTGTGTTGTTAATATTGTTAATGTTAATATTACTGTGTTGTTAATATTAATATTAGTGTGTTGTTAACATTGTTAATGTTAATATTACTGTGTTGTTAATATTGTTAATGTTAATATTGCTGTGTTGTTAATATTGTTAATGTTAATAGTACTGTGTTGTTAATATTGTTAATGTTAATATTACTGTGCTGTTAATATTGTTATTGTTATTGTTACTGTGTTGTTAATATTGTTAATGTTAATATTACTGTGTTGTTAATATTGTTAATGTTAATATTACTGTGTTGTTAATATTGTTAATGTTAATATTACTGTGTTGTTAATATTGTTATTGTTAATGTTACTGTGTTGTTAATATTGTTAATGTTAATATTACTGTGTTGTTAATATTGTTATTGTTAATGTTACTGTGTTGTTAATATTGTTAATGTTAATATTGCTGTGTTGTTAATATTGTTAATGTTAATAGTACTGTGTTGTTAATATTGTTATTGTTAATGTTACTGTGTTGTTAATATTGTTAATGTTAATATTGCTGTGTTGTTAATATTGTTAATGTTAATAGTACTGTGTTGTTAATATTGTTAATGTTAATATTACTGTGCTGTTAATATTGTTATTGTTATTGTTACTGTGTTGTTAATATTGTTAATGTTAATATTACTGTGTTGTTAATATTGTTAATGTTAATATTACTGTGTTGTTAATATTGTTAATGTTAATATTACTGTGTTGTTAATATTGTTATTGTTAATGTTACTGTGTTGTTAATATTGTTAATGTTAATATTACTGTGTTGTTAATATCGTCATATTACTGATATCAGACATTTCTCCAACACTTCAGTCCTTCCCCAACACTTTATCCAGCACTTCACTTCAACACTTTACTCCAACACTTACTTTGAAAAAAATCATTACAACACTTCACTTTAACAGTTTTCTAAAATTTCACTCCAACACTTCACTCCAATGCTTCTCCAACACTTCACTCCAATGCTTCTCCAACACTTCACTCCAATGCTTCTCCAACACTTCACTCCAATGCTTCTCCAACACCTACACTTTTTTCAACACTTTAACTTTAACACTTCTCCAACCCTTCACTTCAACACTTCTCCAACACTTCGATTCAACATTTCACATCACATCAACACTTTTCTAACACATAACTCCAACACCACACAATTTCTTCACTTCAACACGCCACTCAAACACTTCTCCAACACTTCACTCCCTCACTTCTACCCTTCAACCCAACACTCCTCCAGGTGTAGCAGTGTTATTGTACCATGTGTAGCAGTGTTATTGTACCAGGTGTAGCAGTGTTATTGTACCAGGTGTAGCAGTGTTATTGTACCAGGTGTAGCAGTGTTATTGTACCAGGTGTAGCAGTGTTATTGTACCAGGTGTAGCAGTGTTATTGTACCAGGTGTAGCAGTGTTATTGTACTAGGTGTAGCAGTGTTATTGTACCAGGTGTAGCAGTGTTATTGTACCAGATGTAGCAGTGTTATTATACAAGGTGTAGCAGTGTTATTGTACCAGGTGTAGCAGTGTTATTGTACCTGGTGTAGCAGTGTTATTGTACCTGGTGTAGCAGTGTTATTATACCAGGTGTAGCAGTGTTATTATACCAGGTGTAGCAGTGTTATTATACCAGGGGTAGCAGTGTTATTGTACCTGGTGTAGCAGTGTTATTATACCAGGTGTAGCAGTGTTATTGTACCAGGTGTAGCAGTGTTATTGTACCAGGTGTAGCAGTGTTATTGTACCAGGTGTAGCAGTGTTATTGTACCAGGTGTAGCAGTGTTATTATACCAGGTGTAGTAGTGTTATTGTACCTGGTTTAGCAGTGTTATTGTACCTGGTGTAGCAGTGTTATTGTACCAGGTGTAGCAGCTTTATTGTACCAGGTGTAGCAGTGTTATTGTACCAGGTGTAGCAGTGTTATTGTATCAGGTGTAGCAGTGTTATTATACCAGGTGTAGCAGTGTTATTATAACAGGTGTAGCAGTGTTATTGTACCAGGTGTAGTAGTGTTATTGTACCAGGTGTAGCAGTGTTATTGTACCAGGTGTAGCAGTGTTATTATACCAGGTGTAGCAGTGTTATTATAACAGGTGTAGCAGTGTTATTGTACCAGGTGTAGTAGTGTTATTGTACCAGGTGTAGCAGTGTTATTGTACCAGGTGTAGCAGCTTTATTGTACCAGGTGTAGTAGTGTTATTGTACCAGGTGTAGCAGTGTTATTGTACCAGGTGTAGCAGCTTTATTGTACCAGGTGTAGCAGTGTTATTGTACCAGGTGTAGCAGTGTTATTATACCAGGTGTAGCAGTGTTATTGTACCAGGTGTAGCAGTGTTATTATAACAGGTGTAGCAGTGTTGTTGTACCAGGTGTAGCAGTGTTATTATACCAGGTGTAGCAGTGTTATTGTACCAGGTGTAGCAGTGTTATTATACCAGGTGTAGCAGTGTTATTGTACCAGGTGTAGCAGTGTTATTGTACCAGGTGTAGCAGTGTTATTGTACCAGGTGTAGCAGTGTTATTATACCAGGTGTAGCAGTGTTATTGTACCAGGTGTAGCAGTGTTATTATACCAGGGGTAGCAGTGTTATGTAACCAGGTGTAGCAGTGTTATTATACCAGGTGTAGCAGTGTTATTGTACCAGGTGTAGCAGTGTTATTGTACCAGATGTAGCAGTGTTATTATACCAGGTGTAGCAGTGTTATTGTACCAGGTGTAGCAGTGTTATTATACCAGGTGTAGCAGTGTTATTGTACCAGGTGTAGCAGTGTTATTGTACCAGGTGTAGCAGTGTTATTGTACCATGTGTAGCAGTGTTATTATACCAGGTGTAGCAGTGTTATTATAACAGGTGTAGCAGTGTTGTTGTACCAGGTGTAGCAGTGTTATTGTACCAGGTGTAGCATGTTTATTGTACCAGGTGTAGCAGTATTATTATAACAGGTGTAGCAGTGTTGTTGTACCAGGTGTAGCAGTGTTATTGTACCTGGTGTAGCATGTTTATTGTACCAGGTGTAGCAGTGTTATTATAACAGGTGTAGCAGTGTTGTTGTACCAGGTGTAGCATGTTTATTGTACCAGGTGTAGCAGTGTTATTATAACAGGTCTAGCAGTGTTATTGTACCAGGTGTAGCAGTGTTATTGTACCTGGTGTAGCATGTTTATTGTACCAGGTGTAGCAGTGTTATTGTACCAGGTGTAGCAGTGTTATTGTACCAGGTGTAGCATGTTTATTGTACCAGGTGTAGCAGTGTTATTATAACAGGTGTAGCAGTGTTGTTGTACCAGGTGTAGCATGTTTATTGTACCAGGTGTAACAGTGTTATTATAACAGGTGTAGCAGTGTTATTGTACCAGGTGTAGCAGTGTTATTGTACCAGGTGTAGCATGTTTATTGTACCAGGTGTAACAGTGTTATTATAACAGGTGTAGCAGTGTTGTTGTACCAGGTGTAGCATGTTTATTGTACCAGGTGTAACAGTGTTATTGTACCAGGTGTAGCATGTTTATTGTACCAGGTGTAGCAGTGTTATTATAACAGGTGTAGCAGTGTTGTTGTACCTGGTGTAGCAGTGTTATTGTACCAGGTGTAGCAGCGTTATTGTACCTGGTGTAGCAGTGTTATTGTACCAGGTGTAGCAGTGTTATTGTACCAGGTGTAGCAGTTTTATTGTACCAGGTGTAGCAGTGTTATTGTGCCAGGTGTAGCAATGTTATTGTACCAGGTGTAGCAGTGTTATTGTACCAGGTGTCGCAGTGCTATTGTACCAGGTGTAGCAGTGTCATTGTACCTGATGTAGCGGTGTTATTGTACTAGTTGTATCAGTGTTATTGTACCAGGTGTAGCAGTGTTATTGTACCAGGTGTAGCAGTGTTATTGTACCAGGTGTAGCAGTGTTAATGTACAAAGTGCATCAGTGTTACTGTACCAGGTGTAGCGGTGTTATTGTACCAGGTGTAGCGAAGTTATTGTACCAGGTGTAGCGGTGTTATTGTACCAGGTGTAATAGTGGTATTGTACCAGGTGTAGCAGCGTTATCGTAACAGGTGTAGCGGCGTTATTGTACCAGGTGTAGCGGTGTTATTATACCAGGTGTAGCGGCGTTATTGTACCAGGTGTAGCGGTGTTATTATACCAGGTGTAGCGGTGTTATTATACCAGATGTAGCAGTGTTATTGTACCAGGTGTAGCGGCGTTATTATACCAGGTGTAGCGGTGTTATTATACCAGATGTAGCAGTGTTATTGTAATAGGTGTAGCGGTGTTATTGTAATAGGTGTAGCGGTGTTATTGTAATAGGTGTAGCGGTGTTATTGTACCAGGTGTAGCGGTGTTATTGTACCAGGTGTAGCGGTGTTATTGTACCAGGTGTAGCGGTGTTATTTTACCAGGTGTAGCGGTGTTATTGTACCAGGTGTAGCGATGTTATTGTACCAGGTGTAGCGGTGTTATTGTACCAGGTGTAGCGGTGTTATTGTACCAGGCGTAGCAGCGTTATCGTACCAGGTGTAGCGGTGTTATTGTACAAAGTGTAGCAGTGTTATCGTACCAGGTGTAGCGGTGTTGTTGTACCAGGTGTAGCGGTGTTGTTGTACCAGGTGTAATAGTGTTATTGTAATAGGTGTAGCAGTGTTATTGTACCAAGTGTAGCAGTGTTATTGTACCAGGTGTAGCAGTGTTAGTGTACCAAGTGTAACAGTGTTATTGTACCAGGTGTAGCAGTGTTATTTTACCAAGTGTAGCAGTGTTATTGTACCAGGTGTAGTAGTGTTAGTGTACCAAGTGTAGCAGTGTTATTGTACCAAGTGTAGCAGTGTTATTGTACCAGGTGTAAGAGTGTTATTGTACCAGGTGTAGCAGTGTTATTGTACCAAGTGTAGCAGTGTTATTGTACCAGATGTAAGAGTGTTATTGTACCAGGTGTAGCGGTGTTATTGTACCAGGTATAAGAGAGTTATTGTACCAATTGTAGCACAGTCATTGTACCAGGTTTAGCAATGTTATAGTGCCAGGTGTAGCAGTGTTATTGTACCATGTGTAGCAGTGTTATTGTACCAGGTGTAGCAGTGTTATTGTACCTAGTACAGCAGAGTTATTGTACCATGTGTAGCAGTGTTATTGTACCAGGTGTTGCAGTGTTATTGTACCTAGTACAGCAGAGTTATTGTACCATGTGTAGAAGTGTTATCGTATCAGGTGTAGCAGTGTTATTGTACCAGGTGTAACAGTGTTATTGTACCAGGTGAAACAGTGTTATTGTGCCAAGTGTAGCGGCGGGATTGTACCAGGTGTAGCGGCGGGATTGTACAAGTTATAGCATTGGGATTGTCCCATGTTAGGAGCGGTACTGTATCACGTGTGGCGGCGGTATTGTATCAGGTGTAGTAGCGCGACTGTACTAGGTGTAACGGAGAGATTGTACCAGGTGTAGCGTTGGGATGGTACCAGGTGTAGCGGCGGGATTGTACCAAGTGTAGCGGCGATTGTACCAGGTGTAGTGGAGAGATTGTACCAGGTGTAGCGGAGGGATTGTACCAGGTGTATCGGTGGGATTGTACCAGGTGTAGCTGTGGGGTTGTTCCAGGTGTAGCGGCTGGAGTTTTCCAGGTGTAGCGGAGGGATTGTTCCAGGTGTAGCGGTGGGATTGTTCCAGGTGTAGCGGCAAGATTGTTCCACTTGTAGCGGCGGGATTGTTCCAGGTGTAGCGGCGGGATTGTTCCAGGTGTAGCGGAGGGATTGTTCCAGGTGTAGCGGAGGGATTGTTCCAGGTGTAGCGGCGGGATTGTTCCAGGTGTAGCGGAGGGATTGTTCCAGGTGTAGCGGCGGGATTGTTCCAGGTGTAGCGGCGGGATTGTTCCAGGTGTAGCGGCGGGATTGTTCCAGGTGTAGCGGCGGGATTGTTCCAGGTGTAGCGGCGGGATTGTTCCAGGTGTAGCGGAGGGATTGTTCCAGGTGTAGCGGCGGGATTGTTCCAGGTGTAGCGGCGGGATTGTTCCAGGTGTAGCGGAGGGACTATTCCAGGTGTAGCGGAGGGACTGTTGCAGGTGTAGGGAGGGACTCTTCCAGGTGTAGCGGCGGGATTGTTCCAGGTGTAGCGGCGGGATTGTTCCAGGTGTAGCGGAGGGACTGTTCCAGGTGCAGCGGAGGGACTGTTCCAGGTGTAGCGGAGGGACTGTTCCAGGTGTAGCGGAGGGACTGTTCCAGGTGTAGCGAGGGACTGTTCCAGGTGTAGCGGAGGGACTGCACCGGGGGTTGGAGCAACATTGGCCAATATGTACTCGGGATGAACCAGCATATAACCACGTTTACAACATTAGATAGTAATTAGTAATATATTTCAATTAGACCCATTAATTAACTGGTTTCAAGTTCACTTAAATAGGTACTCTCTAGGTGGTGGACTGACGACCTATTTCCGTCACCCCCAACGTGGATAAACATATGACTTAAGAAATGGTAAGGACTTTAATGCTATTTCAGACCAGTAGGTCTCCTGCAGTGCTACTCCTCTCTCATGTTATGTTCAAAATGGGGGATTAATGTGAGAGACCTGGGAGTGATAATATTAGAAAATCTCACATTCAGAGGTGACAACAATTCTGTTATTACAACCGCGAAGGAAATGATAGGTGAGTCAGAAGTGTTGGATCAGAGTGGGACTTGCGTATGAGTTAATAGGGTTATTGAAGCTTATTCCTTGGGTAGCAGTGAAAATGGGTTGGGTAAATATTTTTGTTAGGGGGTTTGGGTATGAGAAGGACCTGCCTAGTATGGGCTTGCAGACCTGCTGCAGTGTTCCTCCTTTCTTACGTTCTTATAACCAGAACCCTTCTAAGATGAGATGTCCTTCCAGTGATGGTGTTCTACAAGTCGCTTGTTCTCTCTGCACTGCAGCACTGCTGTACATTAACAGCCGCTTCTAAAGCAAGGAAGGACGTAGATGTAGAGAATATGCAGAGGACCTTCACTGTGTACATAAACTCAGTCGTGCACCTCAATTCACACATCTGGTCTGAGACATTCGCTCGACAGGGAGCCATGGCCGGGCCACCTCTTGGAAAAGGCCCGGGCCGGGTGATTATACCGACGACTCTACAACAGAACAGAACCTCAATTCATGGAAATGTTGGAAGACTCTCTAACTACACTCCCTAGACGCAGGCGAGAGAAATACGTCATAATTTACACCTGGAGAATTCTAAAGGGATTGGTCCTAAATCTGTAGACCGAAATCATTCCCTACAAAAGTAAGAAGTTTGGCAGATGGTGTAAAATTTCCCCCGTGAAAAGCAGGGGAGCCATGAGCACAGAAAGAGATAACACAAAAAGTGTACGGGGCCCAAGACTTTTCAACACTTCCTTCTTACATAAGTAGAATTACCAGCAGAGCCCTGACTGTCTTCAAGAGGGAATTGGATAACATCTTCAGGTCAGTTCCTGATCAACGGGGCTGTCGTGCATACGATGGACTGGGTGCGACCAATAACAACAGCCTAGTTGTCAGGACATCTACCAAGAGACCTGTTCTGGAACCTGACAGCGAAAGCAGTCAACAGGAATTGGCGCCAGGTAACCTTCAGGTAACCTGAGGAAGTGGAGCAATGTAAGCGGTAAATAGGAGAGAAACACATAGGGACGAAGCAGTAGGTACACAGTAAGTGGAGAAACACATAGGGACGGGGCAGTAGGTACACAGTAAGTGAAGAAACACATAGGGACAGGGCAGTAGGTACACAGTAAGTAAAGAAACACATATGGACGGGGCAGTAGGTACACAGTAAGTGAAGAAACACAGGGACGGGACAGTAGGTACAGAGTAAGTGAAGAAACACATAGGGACGGAGCAGTAGGTACACAGTAAGTGAAGAAACACATAGGGACGGAGCAGTAGGTACACAGTAAATGAAGAAACACATAGGGACGGAGCAGTAGGTAGAGTAAGTGAAGAAACACATAGGGACGGAGCAGTAGGTACACAGTAAGTGAAGAAACACATAGGGACGGAGCAGTAGGTACACAGTAAGTGAAGAAACACATAGGGACGGAGCAGTAGGTACACAGTAAGTGAAGAAACACATAGGGACGGAGCAGTAGGTACGCAGTAAGTGAAGAAACACTTAAGAACGGAGCAGTAGGTACACCGTAAGTGAAGAAACACAGGGACGGGGCAGTAGGTACACAGTAAGTGAAGAAACACATAGGGACGGGGCAGTAGGTACACAGTAAGTGAAGAAACACACAGGGACGGGGCAGTAGGTACACAGTAAGTGAAAAAACACACAGGGACGGGGCAGTAGGTACACAGTAAGTGAAGAAACACATAGGGACAGGGCAGTAGGTACACAGTAAGTGAAGAAAACACAGGGACGGGGCAGTAGGTACACAGTAAGTGAAAAAACACACAGGGACGGGGCAGTAGGTACACAGTAAGTGAAGAAACACATTGGGACGGGGCAGTAGGTACACAGTAAGTGAAGAAACACATAGGGACGGGGCAGTAGGTACACAGTAAGTGAAGAAACACATAGGGACGGGGCAGTAGGTACACAGTAAGTGAAGAAACACATAGTGACGGGGCAGTAGGTACACAGTAAGTGAAGAAACACATAGGGACGGAGCAGTAGGTACACAGTAAGTGAAGAAACACATAGTGACGGGGCAGTAGGTACACAGTAAGTGAAGAAAACACATAGGGACGGGGCAGTAGGTACACAGTAAGTGAAGAAACACATAGTGACGGGGCAGTAGGTACACAGTAAGTGAAGAAACACATAGGGACGAGGCAGTAGGTACACAGTAAGAGGAGGAACACTTCAAACGGAACACCACCAGCGCAGCTCTGCTGTTGTAACTACGAACACTGAAGACTGGAACACTCTCTTTTGGGAGCCACACCTTGATCCTTCACCGCAAGGAGCGGTGAAGGATCACGATGTATGATCCGCCAGCCTGTTAGTGCTCGCCACTCGTATATATGTCCTTTTCCCAAAAATCGTTTTTAATATCATTTTTAAAAAATAATCTAAACCCTTATGATCAATATCTTTTTTAGTTTGATATGTAACACTTGTAATTATTATTATTATTATTATTATTATTATTATTATTATTATTATTATTATTATTATTATTATTATTATTATAAAGTCACAGCGAGATAATTGCACTTAGCGTCTCCTGAATAAATTTATTACTAGAGAGCCTCGGTTCCGGTGAAAGGCTCTTGATCCGAGGAACTGGCGGGCCGTCAACCATTCCTCAGGTGTTGTATGACCCTTACAGATTTAGTGCTTCCTCGTGAAAATGATGACAATAATAATAATTAATAATAATAATAATAATAATAAAGAATTATATTATTAATATTATTATTATTATTATTAATATTATTATATTATTATTATTATTATTATTATTATTATTATTATTATTATTATTATTATTATTATTATCGTCACCACATAAAGCGCTAAATCCGTATAGGTCATTCGGCGCAAGGAACGCTACGGTGTAGGATCTATCCTCTGTCCGCCGATATCAACACTGAAGGATCGTTGTTGGCGTAGGTACTCTGGCGTAGGTCTTTTCTTTAGCGTAGAGGTGCAGCGTAGGTTGTTGGGGTAAGTGTGGAGCGGTCACAACCGACAGGACCCGGCATCGAACCCAGGGCGAGGCGGGACGTATGGGCCAGTCTCCTAACGGCCGCTGCCTCTGTTACCTAGCGGTAAATAGGTACCTAGAGGGGTAGTAGCAGTAGTGTGTTATGGGTAGCATGCTGGGGGAGGAGGGGAGGACAACAATGGAAGTAACCACACTAATTTTTTTTCTTAGGTTATCCTGGGTTAGTAACCTCCAGGTAACCTCCAGGTAACCTCCAGGTAACCTCCAGGTAACCTCCAGGTAACCTCCAGGTAACCTCCAGGTAACCTCCAGGTAACCTTCTTCTTCTTCTTCTTCTTGCGTGTACTTCCCTACTAGGAACACCCTGTGGCGTAGATCGTTCCTGGTGTAGATGTGACGCAGGTGTTACGCACGTGTTACGCAGGTATTACGCAGGTATTACGCAGGTATTACGCAGGTATTACGCAGGTATTACGCAGGTATTACGCAGGTATTACGCAGGTATTTCGCAGATGTTACGAAGGTATTACGCAGGTATTATGCAGGTGTTAAGCAGGTATTACGAAGGTATTATGCAGGTGTTACGCAGGTGGTGACCTGACAAGTGGTCTGGCCTGGTCTCAGGTCTTCTGATCTTAGAAATTTACCCCCTGTTTCTCTCTCACAAAAATATTTTTAACAGAGAGAGAAAGAGAGAGAGAGAGAGGAGAGAGAGAGAGAGAGAGAGAGAGAGAGAGAGAGAGAGAGAGAGAGAGAGAGAGAGAGAGAGAGAGAGAGAGAGAGAGAGAAAGAGAGAGAGAGAGAGAGAGAGAACGTGTATAATTAAACGTTCTCTGTATGTCTGCGTTAGAGGACTCTACTGTGACCTTTTGCATTCTCCTCCTGCCTCTTCTTCATTCTTTCTTCCTCTTTTTCTTTTCTTCCATCTTATGCTCCTATTAATCCTCTCATTCCCCTGTTTCTCCAGACGTTTTCTCATTAACCTGCTCCTCCTTCTCCTCCTCTGTCTCTTCTTCTTCCTCCTCCTCCTCCTTCTCCTCCTCCTCTCTTCCTCCTCCTCCTCCTGCTGGACCATCACTCGCTCCGAGGTCTTAATTATTCTGTCAATTTTCCTAGCATTTCGAGGGTGGGTGAGAGGAAGCATGTTTTGGTGGCACCCCTGGCACTCCAGATGTTGGCACAACTGCTACTCCAGATGTTGGCATAACTGGTACTCCAGATGTTGGCACCCCTGGCACTCAAGATGTTGGCACAACTGGTACTCTAGATGTTGGCACCCTTGGCACTCCAGTTGTTGGCACCATTGGCACTCCAGATGTTGGCACCACTGGCACTCCAGATGTTGACACCACTGACACTTCAGATATTGGCACCACTGGCACTTCAGATGTTGGCACCACTGGCACTTCAGATGTTGGCACCACTGGCACTTCAGATGTTGGCACCACTGACACTTCAGATATTGGCACCACTGGCACTTCAGATGTTGGCACCACTGGCACTTCAGATGTTGGCACCACTGGCACTCCTGGTTTTGGAGGATGCATGGTGGTGGTGATTGTTATAGTCGTTGCTGTGATGGTAATGGTGTTTGTCGTGGTGGTGGTGATGGTGGTAGTGGTGGTGATGGTGGTGGTAATTGTTGCTATAGTGCTGGAGGTGGTAGTGGTGGTGACGGTGGTGGTGGCAGTGGTGGTGATGGTGACAAGTGTAGTAGTAGGGATGGTAATTGTACTGCAGGTGGTGGTAGCTGTAGTGATGGAGGTGGTGGTGGTGGTAGCTGTAGTGATGGAGGCGGTGATTCTGATGGTGGTTGTGGTGTGGTGGTGGTAGTGTGGTGGTGGTAGTGGTGGTGGTGGTAGCTGTAGTTATGGTGGTGGTGGTAGCTGTAGTGATGGTGGTGATGGTGGTAGCTGTAGTGGTAGTGGTGATAGCTGTAGTGATGGTGATGGTGGTAACTGTAGTGATGGTGGTAGCTGTAGTGATGGTGGTAGCTGTAGTGATGGAGGCGGTGATAGTGGTGATGATGGTGGCAGCTGTAGTGGTAGTGGTGGTGGTGGTGGTAGCTTTAGTGATGGTGGTGGTATCTAATGAGGGAGGCGGTGATTATGGTGGTGGTGATGATGGTAGTAATAGTGGTAGTGGTGGTGGTAGAATATATGTCTCCATAATAACACAAACACGTGTCCAGATGGCATCCTGAAAAAGATTTTAGGACACGCTGAGCTGCGGCGGCGACGACCGTGGCACCCCCCGCCGCCGCCCCCGCCGCCGCCGCCGCTGCCGCCGCCGCCGCCGCCGCCGCCACCGCCGCCGCCGCTGCCATCGATCGAGCTGCCGCCGAGGCCAATATATCTATCTTCCTCGGAGAATGTTGATCGCGGCGCTAATTGGGAGTGTGAGAGGCGGTTTTCCTGGTGGCAGCGCCTCAGTGCCAATCTGGCACCGGTCTCCACTCAAGGGGGCGGGGAAAAATATGAATTATTGATTCATATTAGCGACATGCGCACCGCATAGCATATAAAAAGACGGCATTTTTACGTAGCGTCTCAGAGCAACACGGGGCCTTGAGGGGTCGCGAGGGGCCCCCTGTGTAGGCCCACGGTGGCCCCTCAGGTGTGGTTTGGGCTTACCTGTGAGGCTGCCGCAGGGTAGGTGTAGCCGAACTGAGCGTAAGCTGACATAGTGGCGAGTGAAGAGTCCTGGGCGTTGTTTGAAGGTGCACTGCGCCGCCTGCAGCCTGCTGTAGCGCACCTCAGTGATGTGCTCCTCGCTAAGTCTTACTATCACTAATTACACATGGCACCAAGACTGGCCACCGGGCGGTCACTGGCCAACACAGTAGACACAAGTGGTCACCGGCCTCCCACATACACTAGACTAACAACACACAACACCTCCTCCACTAACTCCATACAAGCCAGCCAATGGGGCGGGGCCTGGCCTCCAGGGGAGGAGTCCCACGCACCCCATTGGTCACTTCTCCTGCCTCTTCTCTCTCTTTTAACTCATCTTTTCCCTGATTGGTCGTTGGGGAGGCTGGCCGCCTCCTATTGGTTACGCCTCGCTGGCATCTTGGGAAGGGACAGAGAATGAGTACAACATTTCCTAGGACTGTCTGCCTAATATTTTCAACATGTGTTTGGCAAACAGAAATACACAAGTACACTGATTTTTCATGAATGACTCACTTTGTAAATGACATCGAAATTTTTTTTTGACAGCATTAGAGGGGAAGAGAGGATTCGAGACCAGAGACGAGCATGGTAAATGTGTCAGCCTAGACGACTCCATACTTGCCATAGCTGACCACTGAGACTTGCAACATGGGTCCGTCCCCTGGCACATCCCACCAGGGGCACATTTCCCCCCCTTCCCCCCAGTTGCACCCCGGGACATCAGGCGAAATAGGACATTTCTTATTTCCGAACGGAGGGGAAAAATCATTGGAGAAGCAATTGTGGTCGAGCGTGTGGAAGCTGTTTGAGGTGTGTGGGGGGGGGACAGTGCCTCGCAAATACCGCCAACAAAACCATCTTCGTCAACAATCACCGTCAAACACCAACAAGCACCGTCAAGCACCAACAAGCACCGTCAAGCACCAACAAGCACCGTCAAGCACCAACAGGCGCCGTTAGACACAAACAAGCACACCGTCAAACACCAACAAGCACCGTCAAACACCAACAAGCACCGTCAAACACCAGCAAGCACCGTCAAACACCCGCAAGCACCGTCAAACACCAGCAAGCACCGTCAAACACCAGCAAGCACCGTCAAACACCAACAAGCACCGTCAAACACCAGCAAGCACCGTCAAACACCCAACAAGCACCGTCAAACCACCAGCAAGC
>NC_069402.1:79735218-79737718 GCF_026875155.1 Cherax quadricarinatus
TGTTGAGTTCATGCTTTGCTGAGGTCTTTGGTTGTTGACGTTCATGCTTGCTGAGGTCTTTGGTTGTTGATGTTCATGCTTGCTGTGTTCTTTGGTTGTTGGAGTTCATGCTTGCTGATGTCTTTGGTTGTTGATGTTCATGCTTGCTGAGGTCTTTGGTTGTTGATGTTCATGCTTGCTGAGGTCTTTGGTTGTTGACGTTCATGCTTGCTGAGGTCTTTGGTTGTTGATGTTCATGCTTGCTGAGGTCTTTGGTTGTTGACGTTCATGCTTGCCGAGGTCTTTGGTTGTTGATGTCCATGCTTGCTGAGGTCTTTGGTTGTTGATGTTCATGCTTGCTGAGGTCTTTGGTTGTTGATGTTCATGCTTGCTGAGGTCTTTGGTTGTTGATGTTCATGCTAGCTGAGGTCTTTGGTTGTTGATGTTCATGCTTGCTGAGGTCTTTGGTTGTTGATGTTCATGCTTGCTGAGGTCTTTGGTTGTTGATGTTCATGCTTGCTGAGGTCTTTGGTTATTGACGTTCATGCTCGCTGAGGTCTTTGGTTGTTAAGGTGCTGAAGTCTTTAATTTTTGAGACGTTGCAGTCTTTGTTTCAGTGGCGAGGTCTTTGGTTATTGAAGGCCTAAAGAATTGAGTTAGTTTTGGCTGTTGTGACGCCTGAATGATGGCCTGGGATTTCCAGAAACCTTGTAGATAATCGCAAGAGTCCTCCCTAACCCTTCCCATGTTCACTGTTGGACACATTCCGACCTTCCACACGTTCGTTCATAATCATTCCCAACGCTCGTTAGCGTCCAACCTTCCACACTCTCGTTGACATCTGTTCTTGTAATGAGGTAAGCTTCTTACATATTCTGGAGGGCTTTAGACGTTGTGTTCTTCAAGAACTCTGGATATTATATCTGTGTCATGTCGACGATGTTGGCCGCCCCTCAAACAGATGACTAGGCTTTCTTGCCTTCTCGATAATTTCCTTCCCAATACTCTGTTTTCTGGTACGCCTCATTTTTATCCCTCTTTCTTGTTTTTCTACATATTTTTTTTCTCTCCCCTTTTTTTAACCTTCTTCGTCTCCTTTCCCAAAATATTTAGTTGTTTTTATGATATTGTTTTATACCTCTGAGGCAGAAAACAGTATCATCAAAACATTGGCTATTTTTGATACAAGAACGTCTGTTATTGTCTCATCTGTTATTGTCTCGGATACATTCATTGGTTTCGGCTAATGTTGTTTTGAGACCTGGGCCGAATTTAGCCTCGCGGTCCACAACCCATCCGCCCAAAATGTGTGCATATAAGTGGCCTCCAGGACAAGCCAAATTCAACATTTATTATTAAAATCATCGGGGTTCTTACAACCTGAGTAGCAATCACCTCTGCTTTCATAATCAACAACTTTTCAGACTTTGTACACAATACTAGACTTTCTATGTATTCTATTGTACGTTCGGTCAGAACAGGTTAGGTTAGGACAGGTTACGTTAGAACAGGTAACGTTAGGACAGGTTACGTTAGAACAGGTAACGTTAGGACAGGTTACGTTAGGACAGGTAACGTTAGGACAGGTTATGGCAGGATAGGTTAGGGTAGGAAAGGTTAGGTTAAGACAGGTCATGTTAAGACAGGTTAGGTAAGAACAGGTTAGGTTAGGACAGATTAAGTTACGACTGGTTAGGTTAAGATAGGGTAGATTAGGTTAATCTGCTGTAGAATACTGTAATATGACCAAACTGACTATTATTTAACATATTAAAAACAAACTCATGAGGTGGGATTATGTTTAGTCAGTGTAGCAACAGTTGGGTAAACACGGAAAAAATGCAGGATGCCGGTGAACAGCGACTGCGACCTTCAGACAACGTAATGGACCTAAGTGTAAGCATAACGCCAAGCATATTCTCAAAGGTGATAAATTAGACACATGTGCAACTCTTGGGTATCTTTATTGAGGAAACGTTTCGCCACACAGTGGCTTCATCAGTCCATACAAAGGAGAATCTTGAAGAACAGGAGGAGAATGAGGTAATCAGTCCCTCAACCTTGAGTCGATGTGGTCAGTCCATCAATCTTGAATAGAATACGGCATAAGTGTGGAGAAGGAGCTTATAAACCGTAGACAGGAGAGGTGCAGCAGACGTAGGTGGTGTCACATTTGTTCAATGTGGAAGTAGGTCGTGCCCAAGGGTTAGGCAAGCGAAGAATTCCCACGTATTAAGATCCCAAGAAGTTGCAGTGTCTGACAGGATTGTAGATGAATGGTTCAGAGAACCGACACGTTAATAAATTTATCCCTCAAAGGTTGAAGGACTGATTACCTCATTCTCCTCCTGTTCTTCAATGTATCTAATTTATCAACGTGTCGGTTCTCTGAACCATTCATCTACAATACATATTCTCAAAGGTACATGTCACTTGATACCCTCGGCGGCAGCGGTGGCGAATATGCGTCTGGTGAGCTCAAGAGCAGCACTGAAATGCCATCAGAACCATGCATATGACG
>NC_069402.1:79742718-79770198 GCF_026875155.1 Cherax quadricarinatus
CCGTCATGTGCTGAGGCAGTCTGACCTCTCAGCGGAGGGTTGGCAGGATGGTACAGTTACGCCCTCACATGATATACGTACTGAGAAGTCTATATTTCTCACCATATATCTCTATCTCTCGAAGAAGGGTACACAGAAAGGGTACTAAAAGTACAGACAAGTGCTACCACATGAGTACCAAAACTCAGACACTAACCTTATGAAATAAAGATTCGATGTGAAGATTATGACACGTGTGGCACAGTTGGGTATCTTAATTGTTGAAACGTTTCACCTACACAGCAGGCTTCTTCAGTCAAATACGGAGGCAGCAGGTGTGGAAGTGAAATGAAGATGATGTAATCAGTCCATCAAACTTGGAGAAAAAGGATTTGAGGTGGTCAGTCCCTCAGCCTACTGTGTAGGCGGAAGGTTTCAACAGTAAAGATACCCAGCCGTTGCACATGTGTCTTAATCATCAACATGTCAGTATTTCATACCATTCTCAACATGAAACTCAATGTACTCAACACATTTTTCCACATTAGTTGCACATATGTCCTTTTACCCAACATATTGTCGGTAAATCTACCATCATTATTACTCTGTTTCTCTCCCTCAGGAAATGACACCACAATAACCTGTGACATGTCACGGTATCTTATTATTAAAAATAAGATACCAGATATATTAAGAAAATTTCCTAAATTTGCTTGTAACAGTGAACTGCAGATATAAATCCAAATGTACTCCTGTTAACCCTTTTGAGGCCTAGTTCCTAGGCCTATTGTGTATGCATATGCTCTTGCGCTACCATCCACAGGATGGATATGGGGTGCACAGTGAACTAGCTTCTTCGGTGGCATAATCTAGATCTGAATTTCAGTAAATGACGACTACTAGGAGATCTCGTTCAAACCTTCCCTTCAAAGACACTGCATCCCTTTCACACTCTCAAACTATTAGGACTCACCCGCCACGGGTTCGATCCCTCCCACCTGTTTTGTGACTTGCTTACGATCGTGTTATTACGATTTCCTGAGTCAACTATTTGAAGTGCTGAATGAGTCCATAACTCGATTCAGTGGGAGAAAAAACTGCGAGGCAGAAGATACAACATAAATGTATGCAAAAGATTTTTCTTTTTCGTAAAGGTTTACAAAAGAATGGAATAAATTGCTCGTTATTGTTGTAAATGTTAAGGCAACAAAGGTGTTTAAAACAAGTTGTAAAACACTTTGCAAGTATTGGATGACTTTGTAAATGGTCCAAATCGGACCGAAACGTCGTCGTCAGCTTCTCTCTCCTATGTGCGGGTTATTTGTGTATTGTTCCAGTCACGGTATTGTTTTCTTATTCTTAATAGGGTACAATTAGATACATGGTGTCCCGTGGCCTCGTAGGCAAAGATCTAGCTTCACACGCTGAGGGTCCGGGGTACAATTCCCGGCAAGGGAATTGTACACCTGTTGTCCATGTTCATCCATCAGTATAACGGGTACCTGGGTGTTAGTCGACTGGTGTGGGTCGCATCCTGGGACAAAACTGACCTAATTTACCCAAAATGCTCTGCATAACAAGCGGCTTTCTAAACAGTAGTATATCACTGATATCAGCTATGGTCTGTATACCTGGTACATGTAGAAATAAAGATTATTATTATTATTATTATTATTATTATTATTATTATTATTATTATTATTATTATTATTATTATTATTATTATTATTATTATTATTATTGGGGGGAGTTGCCAGAGCCTTCAGAACAACATACTTAGTATAAATGTATCAGTCAAAATTGCTTGGGACCGCTTCACTTTTTTATATGTTGGAAAACGTAATAATAAGTTTGAGAGACGATTAAGTTGTGGAGTATGGCGAAGGAGGAGATCAATGAGATGTAACCTGGTACACTCACTTCCTCTCTAAACACATGCCCACCATCGTGTACATTTAGCAGGTGAGGTAATCTGAAGTCAACAGATTTCTGTTTGCTCGGCAGCTGCAACAGGACAATCAATCAGTTAACAATGCAACAGCCGAGTCAATAACATTAGCAGTGGTAGAAATTGAGGATCGTGATAGTCACAGCAAAGCCACTGGTACACACAGCTCTGTGAGCGGCAGTGTAGTAACACTAGTGTAGTAACATCAGTAGTAACACCAATGTAGTAACACTAGTGTAGTAACATCAGTAGTAACTTACACCAGTGTATAACACTAGTGTAAGTAACATCAGTAGTAACATCTAACACCATGTAGTAACACTAGTGTAGTAACATCAGTAGTAACACCAGTGTAGTAACACTAGTGTAGTAACATCAGTAGTAACACCAGTGTAGTAACACTAGTGTAGTAACATCAGTGTAGTAACACCAGTGTAGTAACACCAGTGTGGTAACATCAGTAGTAACACCAGTAGATAACACCAGTGTAGTAACACCAGTGTAGTAACATCAGTAGTAATACCAGTGTAGTAACACCAGTGTAGTAACATCAGTGTAGTAACATCAGTAGTAATACCAGTGTAGTAATACTAGTGTAGTAACATCAGTGTAGTAACACCAGTGTAGTAACACCAGTGTGGTAACATCAGTAGTAACACCAGTAGTAACACCAGTGTAGTAACACCAGTGTAGTAACACCAGTGTAGTAACACCAGTGTAGTAACACAGTAGTACGTAAACACCAGTAGTAACACCAGTTAGTAACACCAGTGAGTAACACCAGTTTTAGTAGTAACACCAGTGTAGTAACACAGTAGTAACACCAGTGAGTAACACCAGGTAAACAGGTAGTAACACCAGTATAACTTTAACACCAGTGTAGTAACACAGTGTAGTAACACCAGTGTAGTACACCAGTGAGTAACAATAGTAGTAACACCAGTGTAGTAAACACTAGTAACAGTGTAGTACACCAGTAGTAACACAGTGTAGTAACACCAGTGTAGTAACACCAGTAGTATACACCAGAACACGTAGAACACCAGTGTAGTAACACCAGTGTATAACACCAGTAGTAACACAGTAGTAACACCAGTAGTAACACCAGTAGTAACACCAGTGTAACACTAGTAACACCAGTGTAGTAACACCAGTTATTAAACACCAGTGCAAAACAGTATACACCAGTAGTAACACCAGCAGTAACACCAGTAGTAACACCAGTAGTAACACCAGTAGTAACACCAGTAGTAACACCAGTAGTAACACCAGTAGTAACCAGTGTAAACACAGTAGTTAACACCAGTGTACAGTAACACCAGTAGTAACACCCAGTAGTAACACCAGTAGTAAACACCAGTGTACACGTATAACACCAGTGTAACACCAGTAGTAACACCAGTAGTAACACCAGTAGTAACACCAGTAGTAACACCAGTTAGTAAACCAGTACACAGTAGTAACACCAGTAGTATACACCATTAGTAACACCAGTAAGTAACACCAGTAGTAACACAGTAGTAACACCAGTAGTAACACCAGTAGTAACACCAGTAGTAACACCAGTAGTAACACCAGTAGTAACACAGTGTAGTAACACCAGGTAACACCAGTAGTACACCAGTAGTAACACCAGTAGTAACACCAGTAGTAACACCAGTAGTAACACCAGTGTAGAACACATAGTAACACCAGTAGTAACACCAGTAGTAACACCAGTAGTAACACCAGTAGTAACACCAGTAGTAACACCAGTAGTAACACCAGCAGTAACACCAGTAGTAACACCAGTAGTAACACCAGTAAGTAACACCAGTAGTAACACCAGTAGTAACACCAGTAGTAACACCAGTAGTAACACCAGTAGTAACACCAGTAGTAACACCAGTAGTAACACCAGTAGTAACACCAGTAGTAACACCAGTAGTAACACCAGTAGTAACACTAGTAACACCAGTAGTAACACCAGCAGTAACACCAGTAGTAACACCAGTAGTAACACCAGTAGTAACACCAGCAGTAACACCAGTAGTAACACCAGTAGTAACACCAGGCAAGTAACACCAGTAGTAACACCAGTAGTAACACCAGAGTAACACAGTAGTAACACAAGCAGTAATAACACCAGTAGTAACACCAGTAGTAACACCAAGTATAACACCAGTAGTAACACAGTAACACCAGTAGTAACACCAGTAGTAACACCAGTGCAGTAACACCAGTAGTAACACCAGCAGTAACACCAGTAGTAACACCAGTAGTAACACCAGTAGTAACACCAGTAGTAACACCAGTAGTAACACCAGTAGTAACACCAGCAGTAACACCAGTAGTAACACCAGTAGTAACACCAGTAGTAACACCAGTAGTAACACCAAGTAACGTAGTAACACCAGTAGTAACACCAGTAGTAACACCAGTATAACACCAGTAGTAACACCAGTCAGTAAACACCAGTAGTAACACCATAACACCAGTAGTAACACCAGTAGTAACACCAGTAGTAACACCAGTAGTAACACCAGTAGTAACACCAGTAGTAACACCAGCAGTAACACCAGTTAACACAGTATAACACCAGTAGTAACACCAGCAGTAACACCAGTTAGTAACACCAGTAGTAACACCAGAGTAACACCAGAAAAGTAAACACCAGTAGTAACACCAGCAGTAACACCAGTAGTAACACCAGTAGTAACACCAGCAGTAACACCAGTAGTAACACCAGTAGTAACACCAGAGTAACCAGTAGTAACACCAGTAGTAACACCAGTAAGTAACACCAGCCCAGGTACACAGTAAACACACAGTAGTAACACCAAGTAAACAGTAAAACACCAGCAGTAACACCAGTAGTAAACCAGTAAACACTAGTAACACCAGTAAGTAAACCCACCAGTAGTAACACCAGTAGTACACCAGTAACACCAGTAGTAACACCAAGTACACAGTAGTAACACCAGTAGTAACACCAGCAGTAACACCAGTAACGTAGTAACACCAGTAGTAACACCATAGTACACAGAAGTAACACCAGTAGTAACACCAGTATAACGTAGTAACAAACCAGAAGTAACACCAGTAAATTAACACCAGTAGTAACACCAGTAGTAACACCAGTAGTAACACCAGTAGTAACACCAGTAGTAACACCAGTAACACCAAGTAACACCAGCAGTAACACCAGTAGTAACACACAGTAGTAACACCAGTAGTAACACCAGTAGTAACACCAGTAGTAACACCGAGTACACATACACCAGTAGTAACACCAGCAGTAACACCAGTAGTAAACACCAGTAGTAACACCAATCAGCAGTAACACAGTATAACACCAGTAGTAACAGAAACACCAGTAGTAACACCAGTAGTAACACCAGTAGTAACACCATAGTAGTAGTAACACCAGTCAGTAACCCAGTAGTAACACCAGTAGTAAACATACCAGTAGTAACACCAGTAGTAACACCAGTAGTATAACACCAGTAGTAACACCAGTAGTAACACCAGTAGTAACACCAGCAGTAACACAGTAGTAACACAGTAAACACCAGTAGTAACACCAGTAGTAAATACCCAGTCAAGTAACACCAGCAGTAACACCAGTAGTAACACCAGTAGTAACACCAGTAGTAACACCAGTATAACACCAGCAGTAACACCAGAGTAACACCAGTAGTAACACCAGTAGTAACACCAGTAGTAACACCAGTAGTAACACCAGTAGTAACACCAGTAGTAACACCAGCAGTAACACCAGTATAACACCAGTTCACCAGTAACACCAGTAGTAACATCACCAGCAGTAACACACACGTAGTAACACCAGTAGTAACACAAGTAGTAACAACACAGCAGTAACACCAGTATAACACCAGTAGTAACACCAGTAGTAACACCAGTAAGTAACACCAGTAGTAACACCATAGTAACCCAGTATAACACCAGTAGTAACACCAGTTAAGTAGTAACACCAGTAGTAACACCAGTAGTAACACCAGCAGTAACACCAGTGTAGTAACACCAGTAGTAACACCAGTAGTAACACCAGCAGTAACACCAGTAGTAACACAAGTCAGAGTAACACCAGTAGTAACACAGTAGTAACACCAGTATAACACCAGTAACACCAGTATAACACCAGTAGTAACACCAGAGTAACACCAGTAGTAACACCAGTAGTAACCATAAACACCAGTAGTAACACCAGTAGTAAAACACCAGCAGTTAACACCAGTAGTAACACCAGTAGTAACACCAGTAGTAACACCAGCAGTAACACCAGTAGTAACACCAGTAGTAACACCAGTAGTAACACCAGTAGTAACACCAGTAATAACACCAGTAGTAACACCAGTAGTAACACCAGTAGTAACACCAGTACTAACAGTAGTAACACCAGAGTAACACCAGATAACGTATACACCAGCAGTAACACCAGTAGTAACACCAGTAGTAACACCATATAACACCAGTAGCGTAAACAGTAACACCAGTAGTAACACCAGTAGTAACACCAGTAATAACACCAGTAGTAACACCAGTCAGTATAACACCAGTAGTAACACCAGTAGTAACACCAGTAATAACACCGTAAACAAGTACACCAGCAGTAACACCAGTAATAACACCAGTAATAACACCAGCAGTAACACTATACACCAGTAGTAACACCAGTAGTAACACCAGTAAGTAACACCAGTAGTAACACCAGTAGTAACACCAGTAGTAAACATCCAGTAGTAACACCAGTATAACACCGACCTAACACAGCAGTAAACACCAGTAGTAAACACCAGTAGTAACACAGTCACAGTATAACACCAGTAGTAACACGAACCAGTTACCCAGTATAACACCAGATAAGTAACACCAGTAACACAGTAACACCAGTAAGTAATAACACCAGTAGTAACACCAGTAGTAACACAGTAGTAATCACCAGTAGTAACACCAGCAGTAACACCAGTAGTACACAGTAGTAACACCAGAGTAACACCAGTAGTAACACCAGTAGTAACACCAGTAGTAACACCAGTAGTAACACCAGATAACACCAGTAGTAACCCAACACAGTACCGATAACACCAGTAAGTAACACCAGTAGTAACACCAGCAGTAACACCCAGTAGTAACCATACACCAGTAGTAACACCAGTAGTAACACCAGTAGTAACACCAGTAGTAACACCAGTAGTAACACCAGTATAACACAGTATAACACCAGTAGTAACCAGTAATAACACCAGTAGTAACACCAGTAAACAAACACCAGTAATAACACCAGTAGTAACACCAGTAGTAACACCAGTAGTAACACCAGTAATAACACCAGTAATAACACCAGTAGTAACACCAGTAGTAACACCAGTAGTAACACCAGCAGTAACACCAGTAGTAACACCAGCAGTAACACCAGTAGTAACACCACAGTAACACCAGTAGTAACACCAGTAGTAACACCAGTAGTAACACCAGTAATAACACCAGCAGTAACACCAGCAGTAACACCAGTAAAACACGTAAACACCAGTATAACCCATATAACACCAGTAATAACACCAGAGTAACACCAGTATAACACCAGTAGTAAACACCAGTAGTAACACCAGGTAATATAACACCAGAGTAACACCAGTAGTAACACCAGTAGTAACACCAGCAGTAACACCAGTAATAACACCAGCAGTAAACAGTAAAACACCAGATAACACCGTATACACACAGTATAACACCAGTAATAACACCAGTAGTAACACCAGCAGTAACACCAGTAGTAACACCAGTAATAACACACCAGTAAATATAACACCAGTAGTAACACCAGCTAGTAACACCAGTAGTAACACCAGTAATAACACCAGCAGTAACACCAGCAGTAACACCAGTAAGTAACACCAGTATAACACCAGAGTAACACACAGTAACACCAGTAATAACACCAGTAATAACACCAGTAATAACACCAGTAATAACACCCAGTGAAACACAGTAATACACCAGCAGTAACACCAGTAGTAACACCAGTAAGTAACACCAGTAATAACACCAGTAAACACCAGCAGTAACACCAGATAACACCAGATAACACCAGTAATAACACCCAGTAACTAACATACACCAGTAATAACACCAGTAATAACACCAGTAATAACACCAGTGATAACACACACACAGTAGTAACACCATAACACAGCAGTAAACACCACGTAAAACCAGCAGTAACACCAGTCAATAACACCAGTAATAACACCAGTAATAACACCAGTAATAACACCAGTAATAACACCAGTAGTAACACCAGTAGTAACACCAGCAGTAACACCAGCAGTAACACCAGCAGTAACACCAGTAATAACACCAGTAATAACACCAGTAATAACACCAGTAATAACACCAGTAATACCCAGTAATAACACCAGTATAACACCAGCAGTAACACAGCATAACACCAGATAACACCAGCATAACACCAGATAACCAGTATAACACCGTACAATAACCCAGTAGTAACACCAGTAGTAACACCAGTAATAACACCAGTATTAACACCAGTAGTAACACCTACGTAACACCAGCAGTAACACCAGTAGTAACATAACACCAGTAGTAACACCAGCAGTAACACCAGTAATAACACCAGTTAATAACACCAGTAGTAACACCAGTAGTAACACCAGAAAACAGTAACACCAGTAATAACACCAGTAATAACACCAGTAGTAACACCAGTAGTAACACCAGTAGTAACACCAGTAATAACACCAGTAATAACACCAGTAGTAACACCAGTAATAACACCAGCAGTAACACCAGTAGTAACACCAGTAGTAACACCAGTAATAACACCAGTAATAACACACTACACAGTAATAACACCAGATAATAAACACCAGCAGTAACACCAGTAACACCGTAAACACCAGTAGTAACACCAGTAATAACACCAGTAATACCCAGTAATACACCAGTAACACGCATAACACCAGTATACACCAGTAATAACACCAGTAATAACACCAGTATAACACCAGTAAATTAACACCAGTAATAAACTACCAGTAATAACACCAGTAATAACACCAGTAATAACACCAGTAACACCAGTAGTAACACCAGTAATAACACCAGTTAGCACGGTTGTAGCTCATGTCTTCTGTCAAGTTCCATCTCTGCTGT
This sequence comes from Cherax quadricarinatus, assembly GCF_026875155.1. NCBI lineage: Eukaryota > Metazoa > Arthropoda > Malacostraca > Decapoda > Parastacidae > Cherax > Cherax quadricarinatus. The sequence continues at coordinate 79,751,825 of NC_069402.1, forward strand.
AAATGCAATGTCATTTTTTTCCAGTATTATTCAGTATGGTACAGTATATTTTTTTTTTTTCAAATGTTTTCATGCAGGCAGTGGCAGGAGAGAGTTGAGGGTAGGGAGAGAGTCTTCTGGGTTTTTTTCTATCCTTGACTCATACACCTAAATAACACGCAGTAGTTGCTAGTCTGTACAGAAGCTGATAGTTCTTCTCGGCAGACAGTCTCCTTGTGGACCTCCATGTTTCCTGCTGTCAGCTGTTACCATGTACTCCCACTTACTCCCATTTACTCCCATGTATTCCCATGCATTTCCATGTACTCCCATGTATCTCCCCTCTCTCTTTCCCCTCCTTCCTTCCCCCTTCCCCCTTCCCATCCCTCCCTCCGTCGTTCCCTCCCTCTTAGATTCGCATCCTTCCTCACCTTCTCCCTCCCTCCCCTCCCCTCCCTCCCCTCCCTCTCTCCCCTCTCTCCCTCCTTTCATCGTCATGTGCTCGTACCCTTCCCTCGTCAGCTTGTTTCCCCTCTTCCTCTTCCCTCAATCATTATATAAACATATCTCTACATATTAACCAATCAAGCTGGACATCTCTTCCTCTTGCCCTCTCCCCTTCTTCTCCCCTCTCTCTCTCTCTCCCCTCTACCCTTCACCCTCTCCCCTCTCCCTCGGAACCATTTCTTTACTCTTCACCCTTCGTCTCTCTCTCTCTCTCTCTCTCTCTCTCTCTCTCTCTCTATTCAGTTACAGGAGACTGGAACTTCTAATCACTGGAGCATTGAAGACTTTGCATAAAAAACCTGTAATATTGTACTGGAACACCGGAACCCTGGAACACTAAAACACTGGAAAATTGAAACACTTGAACACTGGAATATTGGAACACTGGAACACACTGGTCTCTCAAGTTGCAAGTACAGGTACAACGCAGTTATTTACGAAAGTTCGTACCAGCACTGCACTTAGTAAACACCAGTACCGCCACTGACAGTCTACGGACGATCGTCCGTAGACTGTCAGTGACGAGTAATTGACCGTGGACCACACATTGCTTGGTATTAGAATAGGCTGAAATGGAAATAGTGGTAGTGATAGTAGTGGTGTTGGTAGTAGTAGTAATAGTAGTAGTAGTAGTAGTAATAGTAGGGAACGTAACAGTAAGAGCAGGAGTTGTACTACCAGTAAAATTAGTAATAATAATAATAATAATAATAGTGATAGTATTAGTAATAGTAGTAGTAGTAGTAGTAGTAGTAGTAGTAGTAGTAGTAGTAGTTCTTATAGTAGAAATTTAATTATATTTCCACTTTCTTCCATAAACATTCACTGACGTCCCTCCCAAATGTTATGGCGAATTCTTCGTCCGCTCTTTCAATTCGGCAGCGAAGCTGAAGGGTGGGGAGAGAGCCATCAGCTATGCTATCCTCATCGCATTTCTCTAGACAGGATAAGTGGGTAGCTGATAGCATCGCTGTACACTGTAAGGTATTATACTCTCTGTATGTTGTATTCTCGTGTAGTCTAACGAATATGTGTATGATTTCAGAAGTGGTTAGCACATTGGCCTGTGACATTTAGGACACTCTTGCCACGGGTTCGAGTCCTACCCGTTCTGTGACGAGTCGTGAAGAGCATGGAACCTTACAGGAGTTTTATTCACTAGGTGTAACTGTAAGAAGATTGGAACCACTTTTAAAAAGACTGGAACCACTTTGAAGAAGATTGGAACCACTTCAGCTGAATTCTTCTCCAGAATGAGGGACTGAGCACCTCAAATACTTTTTCTCCAAAATTGATGGACTGATTACATTATCTTTATTTCACTACTACACCTGCTGTCTCCATTTGACTGAAGAAACCTACTGTGTAGGCGAAGCGTTTCAACAATAAAGTTACCTAACTACCGCACATGTGTCTTAATCTTCAACCTGTCGGTATTTTATACCATTTTTAACAACACTTGTCCTGTTTCCTGACAAAACTTACCTAACCTAACCCGTCGCAGCGGCCACACGCAACAACCAAGTCGATCACAACATATCTATGATATAAATCATAGGGATAATTAATAATGGAAATAATATTGATACTGGTAATTATAAATATAATAGCAGCTTATTTCTCGAGCAACTTAGTTTCTCAGTTGTTTGCGATTTTTAATTCTTGTCAACGTTAGGGTTTTAATTGTGTCGGCACATTTTAATCTCTGACAGCAAGCTGGAAGACTTATTTCCTCTGTTTCCAGCTAGTATTCTCTCTAGAGCCAGGTGAATGCATCTAACCATTTTCATAAACACGTTGGAAGCATCAGTGTTCTGAGACCGTGTCCTTGGCCTCTTAAACTGATCTCGGAAACCCATTTCTATTGCTTGGGGCAAATATTTTTGTTAGTTTGGGTTTGAGAAGAACCTGCCTAGTATGGGCCAGTAGGTCTGCTGCCGTGTTCCTCCTTTCTTATGCGACATTGGACCAGTGTGTCTACCATCGCTGAAGTTGGGTGTTTTCACAGTTTATGCAGTGGGGATCGTAGATCAAAATCTTAGTTTAACAGCATCCCAAGACAAGTTTTCACGGCACAGATGTGTCCGATACTCGACACCCCCGACAAAATGACATTCAGAACAGATGAGGTGAAAGCTAAAAGACTGTCTGAAAGCCACAAGTCTGTTATGACCTTCTAGAAAACAATTGCTTGTGTCTGATGTAAAGTGCCTTTCAGACCCTTCAACGAGCACCATGCAAAAATTTTCTTCCGAGCACAAATGATGCTACGACATATGTGCTATCACAAGTAATCCCGACTCCGGAGAATCAGTTTACGACCATCGTACGTCAGGTAGGTTCATCATTTGAACAAACAAGAGCAACGTGAAAGACGTAACATTACAACGACATCAATTCGGTCATGTGACCGAAAGCTCCAGTGGCGGGTCATCAGATGACTAAAACCTGCGTCAGGAAACACTTGTCCCATTTCCTGACAAATCTAACCTAATCTAAATCTTCCAATGTTTCCAGAGGCATCACAGTCAGTCGCAATAATTCGGCAGGTTAACGATGTTAACAAAACAACACTTCGTATCGTTAATCTCGGACAAATGACAGTCCTTACCTGTGGTCAACCCCTTTTAAATATACTGAGAAAAATAGAGGGCATATGTTAATAAATGGCATACAAAACCGACACGTGTTTTGTAAGCCATTTATTCACATCCTGTCAGACACAGTAACATTTTGGGATCTTGATGCTGGGATTTCTTCAGAACTTGTCTAATCTACAGACACGACCTACTAGTGTTTTTTTCTGTGGTGACCCCGCCTACCACTGCTCCACTTCATTTCTCATCAGTATATAAGCGATTTTGTCAAGATTGATGGACTGAACATTTCGACTCAAGGCTGAGGGAGTGATTACCTCAAACTCCTCCTCTTATTCCACTTTTTCCCGCACTGGACTGAAGAAGCTACTGCATGGTGAAACATTTCCAGAATAAAGATACCCAAATGTTACAAAAAGTGTCTCATTTATCAACGTCAGTTGTTGACTTACGTGGAAGACTTCGTATCAAAGCTACTTTACTGAGTGTTTGGGGGATCTCTCTTAAATGCTGGGGCGTATTCAAGTCTTGAACGACTCACTTTGCTTCAAGCACCGTGCTGATCATTACTAATGGATCTCAAGAAAAAAAAGTCTCTTGCGCAACATTTTACCAATCGCCTTACTTACTAACTTACGTTACAAAACCCTTACGTTCATAACATTAGTTAATAACACAATGACCCGTCACTGGTCCCGCAAGATACGGGTGTGTTTGAGGGTAAACTGTAAGATACAAAGAATAAACACAGCAAAGTTGGGTATCTTTATGATAAAACGTTCCCCTCTAGGGGGCTTTTTTCATCAAATAAAAAGGGAAAAAGAGTAATGAAATAAAGGATTAATCAGCCATCAACCTTCGGGGAAAAAAGTATCTGGGGTGGTCAGATTGTTGATGTTTGAGTCTTCGGGGACCCCCAACGTCCCCGGGGAAAGATTTTTGTAGCTCTGTCGTTTTCAGTTAAAAGTGAGCAGCGGGTACTACAATAGTTCCGACGCCCTTAAACAGTTGCAGATGCACCCAAAAAAAGGGGAAAGATTCACACCTCAAACAGGTTGAAGATTCACCTCACAGTTAATAGCGCGCAAATTTGCTTGGGCCAGAGAAAATAACACTTTTGGTGATTTTTTGCAAAAAATTTATAAAATGCCTGTTAACATTATTGCGGCAAACTCTTTTCAGGCGGGAGGGACTGACCACTCAAACTACGTCTTCAGGGTAATGGAATGATTACATCGTCTTCACATCTCTGCTGCTTCTGCAAACCTTTCGTACTGACTGAAGAGGTGACTTTTCCAAAAACTGTCTTACTTGTATCCTGTCGTTTTGTTTTCCATTTTAATATTCACGTCACTGGGTGTTCGTTTTTTTTCCCACCTGAACTGCAAGATGGAACACGGGAGAAACGGGAAACTGGGACTCTTATAAATTTTTAAGGAAAAACAAGGATCTGCAAAACCCAGAGTGTTTCCAGATAGTCAAAATAAACAAACTGAGCTTTAAAGTTCCTCCCCCTTTATCTTCAGCACACCCCAGAAGTCTTAACAACTGGTTTAGAGTTGCTGAAAGCATGGGAGTCAGCACCGAGCAAACACCAGGAGGCGGACACTGACTGATACACACTGTCTTGGTCATCTACTGGGGGAAAAAAAGATGTTTCTTGGGTATCTGATACGGAGTTTCATGAGAGTCATATTCGGTTAGCAAGAGACTTAATTTCTGGGCTCGGGGGACCACCCGCAACATTTCGGGTTGGATTAAACCCCAGAATTTCTGGAAAAAAGGAACTTATTTAAGTCTTTCTCTCTTTTGTTTTCCCAAAAATATTTACATTATTTTTCTATAGACATGGAGGATCCCCACTTCAAATTCTTTCTTACATTTTTTTTATTATTTTTGACATTTTATCCATTTTTGGGTTTGGAGGGAAAAAAAAAAAATATGAAAAATTGCGATTCTGGCCTATTTCCAAGTTTTGAGCGATGCAACGTACCACGGGAAAACCCTCACAGAAAAAATTTGCTGTTAAAGTATTGCGATCAACCTTACCCAATACATTGATCTTGAAAAATTCGCTTTTTCCCACGGCCGAATGGGGAGATCGTATTTTGAAAAATTTCTCTTCTGGGTTGAATATCGAAAACCGAAACCCCCCTGGAAGGGTAAGCCAGAGAAGGCCTGGGTAAAAGACCAAAACCCCCTGGGGTTATCGTAGATAAGACCGCTCAGGAAACATTGCCCTGTTTCCGACCAATCTTACCACCCATTTCCATTCCTCAGTATTTTTATCTTTTTCCCGTTTTTAAGTGGCCCCCGTGTCCCTTCATGTACTCCCATGTACTCGAAACGTCTTTAAATCCCGGGTTCCCCAGGTCTCTTTTGCAGGTATTACGATGTTCTCCAATGTTTCTCAGGAAATTTCCCTTGGGGACCCCAGGTACTCTCGGGTAACATGTCTCTTAGTTTTTTCCAGGATTACCATGACTTTACGTAGCCCCAGGTTCCCCCATTCCACGATGTTTTCCGGTTACAGTGTCTCCCATGTGCCCCTTATCTTATGTCTCCCTATATCCCCAGTAGAAACTAAATTTTGCGTCACTCACCACGCACATATCAAATATCGGGGTCTAAACCCAGCAACAAACAACAAAATACATTTCCGTGGACTGTTGAGGGAAAAGCAATGTTCGGGGCTTTCATGAGACCCACAAAAGGAATCACTTGGACAACAATTTAGGGATCCCAGGTTACAACCTATAAGATTGCAGAGTGACAGGAAAAAGGGGGGGGGGGGTTGGGGCCGTACAATGCAGATCACTTGTTTGCACAGAACGTTAATGCCTAAAAATGATGTAGTGGAATTTTACGAAAAGGTCGAGAACCAAAAACCTATTTTGGGGTAGTCTACAAGCCCCCGGGAGAAAATCCCAGCAATTCAGGAACAGTGTTAAAAATTGACCATTTTGGGGAAAAATTTCCGGGCTCCTGCACCCAACATCTCCCCGGGGGGATTTAAAATTAGGCACCAAAAATGGAGGAATATAGAAAATATATTGTTGCAGTAATAACCCAGGAGGCAGCTTGTGAAACTCACCTCCCCGAGCTTTTAAATCTCTGCACAAAATTAAATTTTAAAACCCAGCAAATAATAGGCCTCTAGACGGAGAATACACTAGACCTCATCTTCACAAACAATGAGATCGAAAAAAAAAATGTCCCCTTCAAAAACAATATATCAATCCAACTAATGGGGTTTCAGACATGTATGGGGCCCCCCGACCGACTAATGAGACTAGTCACGGGGGAAACATTCCCAAATTTTCAACTTCAATAAAAAAAAACATAAATGGGACCAAGAAAAACCAAGTCCACCGATATAAGCTGGGAAGATAACTAAGCAACACGACCCAACTTATGCCTGAAACAGATAATTTGGTGGCCTCGATGTAGCAAAAGGGCTTACCCCTTAAGAAAAAGGAGGAGTAGATGAAAAAAAGAAAGAGACAGGCGCCCCCTTTACAGGCGACGGAAAAAAATAACAGAGGGGGAAAAAGGGTATTATCTGAAATGCTAGGGAGACCCTGGTCAGAGAAAAAAGAAAAAACACGAATTAAGCTAAAGAATTTTATAGGGTCGGGAATGCGGGGAAGAAATAAAGCCATAAATAAAATCAAAAGAAACCCCAAAAAGTATTTTTTCCTTGCCAAAAAAAGTCGAGAACAAGCCCCAGTTTTGGGCCCTTATTAAAAAAGAGGGCCCTACCAGATGCAGCAAGGAAATGAGTAGCTACTCAGCCCCAATATGACTATTTTTAGCAAGCCTCAAACCAACGAGATCGAAGATCAAAATTTTTTTTTATGAAGACCCAAAAAAATTTTGTTAAACCAAGCCTATCCGATGTTACCCTGAGCCAAATGACTTCGCAGGCGATAAATGCATGCCATCACTCGCCCCAGGGCCAGACTCAGGAACCCCGTGTTCATCAAGAACTGCAAGAAGCCCCATCAGGCCTTTTCCATCCTAGGGAAAGGGGGGAGCATGGACACGGGGGTCGCCCCACATTACTAAAACACAGACATGCCCCACCCCAAAAGGGGGCATTAAGCAACAGAAAAGAACTACAGACAATAGACAAAACCCCATACAAAAAATTTTTTGAAAGGGTCCTAAGAAGCAAAAATCCCACCCATCTAGAAACCCAACAGTTACACAACCCGGGGGAACATGGGTTTAGAAAAGGTCGCTCCTGTTTTTAAAAATTGGATCCCCGACAAGGTCCTAAATGCACTAGAAGACAAAAAAAATGCGAGAAAATATACAGACTTTGCAAAGCCTTCGAGAAGGGGGACCATGGCGTAATAGCGCACAAAATGCGTGCAAAAGGGAAAAACAGGAAAAAATCGGTCGTATCTATATTTCCCCATAACAGAAAACGAGGTATCCAACAGGTAAAGTCCCAGGCAGCTACGGTGAAAAGCTCTGTTCCACAAAGGGACAGACCGCTCCCTTTGTTCCTCACCTCATATCGACATAGACAAGGATGTCAGCCCAGCACCGTGTCTTCCCTTTTCAGATGACACCCGAATTGATACAGGTCTTCCATTGCGCACTGCAAGGCTCCCGGCGGACAACAAAATTTTTTCAGGGCTGCAAAAACAAAATGAATTCAACGATGGAAATTTCAATTACCCGATATGGTAAACACGAGGGGAAAATTAAAACTTTATCAAGGGACAAAAAAAAATTCTGGCCACAAAAAAGAGCGAAACACCAAAGTCAAAGACCTGGGGGTGTCATGTCGGGGACTCCTTCAAGGGCCATAACTTGTTCAAACGCATCTGCTAGAAAAAAAGACAGGAGGTAATGGAACCCTTTAAAATAGGGAGGCCAAGCCCATGATGACACTCTTAGGGCACTTGTTCATCTAGGGGAAATTGTGCACACTAAGCCCTTCAAGGCAGGGAAATTGCTGCCCGAAAAGTACAGGACCCTTTCCCGGGGCATAAGGAGATAAAAAACCCCAAATTTCTGGGGAGGCTTAAAATTCCCCGAACCCGTATCCGGATGAGGGGGGGAGAGAACAGATTTTAACACCTCGAAAATCCCGGGGACATACCGAACTTGCCCCCAAAATCATCCTCGAAAGCAAAAGACTTGGCAACGATCAACATCCCCCCCAAGAAAGCAGGGTGTCACTAGCCCCTTAAGAGACCAACAATAAATGTAGGGCCCCCCAGACTGTTCAAAAATGCTCCAGCTACTAAGGGGGGTTTTCCAACAGACCCTGGCAGTCTTCAAGCTGGCACTGGGCAAGCCCAAAGGGCGGTTTTCCCGCCAGGGCCCCCGGGGTGGGGCTCGTACGTTGGTTTGCGGGCCCGCCCGCAACAGCCGGTTGTCAGGGCCCGATCCACCGGCCTGGTCACAGGCAGGGGCCGGGGGGCGTTGACCCGGAAATTTTCCAGGTAAACTCCAGGTAAAAAACCATGTACTGCACATTCCCGTACACCCCTGCACACCCCATGTACATTTATACTTCCAGTAATCCCCGATACACCCCTCCAGCACCCCACCCCCACCGGCCCCCGAAAACCCCCTACCCCCTACAGCGGAGCCTTACAGAAAGGGCTGGGGGAGGTCGTAATACTAGCCCCGGGTTCTCCTAACAAGGGATTTAGAATGACTTCCGGACCAATGGAAACTCTCGGTAGTTGCTACCCGTTACCCCCTACAGGGGGCCCTGTGACCCTCCATCACCACCCCGGGGGACTGTGACCCCCTCGATCACCCTCCAAAGGCCAGTGGCCCCCTAGTCACCACCCCGGGCGTGACCCCTTCCAATCACCGCCCATGGCCCCCTGTGACCCTTTCCCACCACCAGGGTTTCTATTGCCCTTCAGTCACACCCAGGGTCAGTGACCTTTCACACGACCCCGAGCCACTTGACCCTCTCTCAAGTCTAGAAAAAAAGAAAAAATAAGAATGGGGAACCTGCAGAAAAGGGCCTACTGGCCATGCAGGGGGGTCCTTTGAAAAAACCTCTACCTAAAACTACCCAAGAAATAACTCCCCTACCTGGGCCTTTTTTGGCCCAAAAAAAGACTTTATCCATGCGTAAACATCAACATTTTTTATACCTTTTTGATATATACTTGGTGAGCCCCTGGCCCTGGGATTAGGCCCTAGGCCCCGTGGACATGGCCCCCGGGGCCCTCCTCCCAGCGAATGCACCAGAATATTTAAAATTATTTTTTATTTTCTGGGGGCGTTCATGGGAGGATGACTGCTGTGGCTTGACCGGGAAATGACTAAAAACATAAGAACATAAGAACATAGAAAGGAGGAACACGCAGCAGCCGTTGGCCCATACTAGGCAGGTCCTTTACAATTCGTCCCACTAACAAAACATTTTTCCCCACCTTTTCAATCCTACCCAAAAAATAAGCTCTGATGGCAAGTCCCCCTCAAATCCAACCCCCCCACTCTGATGTTGCAACCCCTGAATGGGTTGCAAGATTTTTATGTATATTAAAAATTTTTTCTTTTTATATAATTTTAATTTTCATATTTGCGATAATAGTAAACGTAAATTATTTCTTTTATTATTATTTGATAGTTATGTTTTTGGTGATGTAAAAATTTTTTGCCAGTTTAAGTTTGATTGTCTAACACGTAATTTTCGCTCTTTGCTCGTTTCCCCGGGCTTCTTGCTGGGCGCGACCCACGGAGCATCCGTGATCGGGGGGATGTCCCCCCTCGCCCCGAAGTATTTAGTCTGGTCTAGACCGCTTGGTGGTTGGCGTATTTTTGACAAAAAGAGCCTAAGTCCTTATTGGCCCCGTTGGAAAAGTCTCTTTTCTTTTTTTGTTTGTTTGGGACCGTTTCCAAAAAAATGTATGATTAGTGATTTCGAAGTTTTGGGTTTTCTGTTTCATAACCTCTGAGTAAACCCGGTCCTGAGCGTAGCTTTGACCCCAATTGTATGGTTTTTGTGTATGTCATAGTCGGGATTTTCTTATGTGAACTTTGATTCAGTAGTGGGGGGATGTGTTTTTTGTGGAGGATTCGTGGTCCCTATTAGTGTGTTAATTTTTCTCCAGTTCCCGATTCTGTGTCACTTTTTCTTGTTTTATTTTATTTTGGGTTGCATTTTTTTATTGTTCAAGCAGACTGTCGATTCCAGTTGGGCAAGAAGTTATTTTTGAGGACTTTTTCATCACTTGTTTAAATTAGTCGAGTCGTGGACATAACGAAAAATAGAGCACTTACCACTTACACCAAAAATTGCTTATAAAATATTTTTAATATCTTTTTAAGTTAATTTTACCCGACGGTATTAAGCTTAAAAAGTGTATGGCCTACAGCACAATACTATTGCACCGAGGCAGTGATATTATTAATTTGTTTGAATGTTTAAATTTTAAATTTTAAATTTTGATATACCTCTAGACGATACTTAATAAATTTATTAAATTTTATTTTCTCTAGTTAGTAGCCTACCAGTTGTAATCCTGAAGCACTATTGAATCATTGAATTCAATGGATAATTGGACAAGGATACTGATACTTGTTACAAAAAACCCAGTAAACAGCTGGATGCTAGAAGGGCAGTCCTTTCTAGTATTCACTGGAGATCTCTAAGCTTTAGAATCGCGTTTTTTGTAACAAAGGGGGGCCTGTCCGGGATGCTCTTGATCCAAGGTGTTGGAGAAATTTGCCCAGTTTGACATACTAGTAACTCTATACCAAACACTTTGAGTACTTTCTTAATCTGAAGACTTTGAGTTTAGTCTTGTACAACATACCAGGTGGATGTATGTACCTGACTGAATCTCTTGATCCAAGGAGAGGAAATATGTTTATGATTTTCTAGCTCTAAGACTAACCAACACTAAAATTCCTATTAGGATTATAGTTTCCCATAATCACTCTCTCGTAGTACAATTATTTTCGTGATGTATGCCAAAGTGAAACAGTTAATTGATACTCTGACTTTGTCTGAGTTAAGTACATTAAAACTTCAGACGTGTTGGCGAGTTAGCCAAATATCTCGGTGGACGTATAACAGGAATTACACCGCAGAAACTGTCAGAGCGTTAATTAAGATATATTGCTTCCTGCTCATTTCAGAGATGTCCGATTATATTCAGATCTCAGAAAGCCTAGTGTCACAATTAGGAAGTATAACTCTATTTGATGATGAAGAAGAAAGAGCAACTAAGGCAGAAGTGAGCTAGTTTTGGCTAGTGTGCTCAGTTTCGCTCGCTTCCCTCTAACTGTTAGTATGACGCAGCCATATAGTACGTGTATTGTACACTGATTCTACTTTCCTAGACAGTTAGACTCTCTGGGACGGTGGACGAAGTTTCCGACTAGGCATCCAGAAAGACATGTTAAATTTCCCCTACTCCTCCATTACCCACTGGTCCTATCTCTCAGGAACAGTTTGAGAGGTTTTTAACGCCTCATTAGTTGCAGACGGGCACAAATAGAGGCACAGAGGAAATTGAATGAAGAAGATTTCCAAAGAAAAAAATGTTCATCTGGGGAAGACAACAGACTGATAGATCACAGGACACATTTAATGTGCAGAAAGCTGCATCAATGGTTCCTAAGTTTTTTGAGAGTGACTTAGGGCACCTATTTGATGTTTTGAGAACCAGGCAGTTATGAACTGGCCACAAAGCACTGGGCTACCCTTTTTGCACACAGCTTTGACAGGGAAAAGCTCAAACTTGTACTGCTGCTTTACCATTTGACAAGTACATAGTTTTGATGCTGTCAAGCAAACTATTTTTAGAGAATATAACTTGTTACCTGTAAGTTATCAAAGCGCATTTCGTACATTACAACGACGACAAGATCAAACTTGTGTAGAGTTTGCTCGTGAGAAAAAGTTGCATTTGACAGGTGGTGTAGGTCTCCCAAGTTTTAACAACTACGACACCCCTTGCCCCGTTTTTTACACAGGGAAGGGGTTTAAAAATGTTGTTTGCTGACTACAAGAATTTTGATTGATATACTACCTCGGACATTCGGGAAAAACGCAGATTACAGCCTTTCCCGGAGATTTTCAAAAACTTGTGTCTCCCAAAACCCACACAGAAAAAGGTAACTAAAAAATTTTTCCTGGGAAAAGTTGGAAAACCAAAATCAGCTGTCATTGGGGGCCTGATGTACCTGCTACTGAAAACTTCTCGTTACCTTTACCGGGGACAACCCCACAATTGATTCTGTCTCGTGGTTAGACAGAAATCTGATTATGGGAAAAGGGAAAAAATTTAAAAATGTACCTTTTGAAACGGGAAAGGAAAGGGCTAAAGGACTATTGCTAAAGTTAGAAAGATCCGAGAAGCGCCCGAAACGGTTTGGCCCCCCCACACAAGTCTTTAACCTTTTCCCGAGCAAAAAAAGGCCCCCCAAATCCTAGAAATTCCCTTGACCCCAAAAGTTTTGAAAAATATTTATAAGGATAGATGCTGGGCGTCAAAAAGGTGTATCTGCCCAAAAAAGATTCGTTCGCGATAAAGCCCTTTTATTTTTTCGAGGGAAAAATTTAGGATTTGACGAATCAAAATTTAAAGATAATTACTTTCAGGACACTGGCAGTTATCTCCGTTATTGAGAAAAAGAGGGTTGCCCAAAAACTGTGATCCCCTATCCCAAAGATGGAGTATTGTTAGAAGCCTATGGGGGGGGCTGTTGGGAAGGGGCCTATGGTGGGGCTGTTAAAAAAGCCCAATTCACAAAATTTATATTGAAACGTTATTATACGGGTTTTTTATTTCAGTGGGTATTTTCCAGGGGTGTATTTCCCATCGGTCAGGGGAAATTGTTGTTTGGGAACGATACCCTTCATGTGGTATATGTAAGGAACCCCTTGTGATTGATAAAACACTGATGATAATTATCCCATTAAAGCTTGTAGAGAAAAGGGCCTTTTTAAATTTCCCTTTCTAAAGGAAATTTTTGGCTAGGGTCAATGATTCAAAAACCATCCTTGTCCCCTGTTGATTTTAGTGGAGACAATGTTTTGGGGGCCTTGAATATGTTGTTTATTTGTTGCTCTCCCGCCCAGGGTTTTTAAAACCCCAAAACCCCCCCGGGTATAAAACCTATCAGGACAAAAACTGACGTTAAAATTTCAAACCTCAGGTTTGATTTAATCAAGGACAGTTTTTTTAAATCAGCCCACTAAAAAGATGAGGGATATAGCGTTACTGAGAGGGGAAAGAAAAAAGATCTCGTTTAATTGTTACTAAAATAGTTACGGTTACTGGGGAGAAAAAAAAAAGGGAAATTTGTCAGCTGATAGTGTTTCCCCCAAGTCAAGCATTCGTTGTGTTACCTTTAACATTTCGTGAAAACCCATTGTTTTTGCCCCACAATAGCCCCCTTTGGGGGAAAAATTTGGGTTTTCAAGAAAACCTGGGTTTAAACTGGAAAAACCCATTTTATTTTGGCCAAAGATGAAGGAAACAGTAGTGATCATGTGGGGACGTTGCCGTGTTTTTTCAAGTGACAGGACAACACAGCACACCCATTTCCCCGGCACCTCTCACTATTTTAAATTAGTAGAAAAGTTCAGTTCGGGGGAAAGGTGATTGTTCAAAACTCGTTAAAAAGGTTGAAGCGTTTTGCTATCCTCTGCCCCTGTTTTAAAAAGCCCTTTAATTTAAAATTTCCCCTTCTTTTTAAAATAAAAGGCGGGGTGGTTTTTGCAGGGGGTGCTGGGCTGCTCCAAAGTAAAACACCCACTGTTTTTCCCCCATCCTATTGTTACTTTTTCATCTAAGCTTAAAACACCAGAAAAATTATGCCACATTGAAAAAGAGGCTCTGCTTTTTTGGGGTTTTCCCCTTGGAAATTTTGAGTGTTTTTGGGGGCATTTCCCCCAAAAAAATTAAAAAAATTTTTCAGACCAATCCTCTCACTTATTTTAAAACACAAAGGGAAAAGTAAAAAGGCTAGGATCATGAGGTGGGCTTCGGAACCCAAAACCTTTTTCCCTATTAGTTTTAAAAACACAAAAAGTGGTCATTTGTAATGAAAATTGTTTAAACGCTTTGTCAGTCCTTAATAATTATCAGTTACTTTAAAATTTTAAGAAATTTTTTATGCCCAAATACCTTTTTTTACTTTTTTTTATGTCAAATTCTTAGAGAAACCCTTAAATCCCCTCCAGCCCTTTTAAATTATATATACTCATTTTTAAATTTAAATTATTATATTTTACATTTAATGATGTTTTGTGAGGAGGAGACTTTAGCTGAGTGTTGAGTGGGTAGTTTTGGGTTGTGGGCGAGGTATGCGTGACGGAACACTGTCCCCCGGGGGCCCGACCCTCCCCCCTCATACACCCCTTTAAATGTTTTATACTCAGATGTCCATAATGCATAGCATTCCAAACCACTAAATTAAAAGTGGAATGCGGGGCTCCACTATTGATCGGCCTCCCAAAATGCCCCTCCATGTCCTTTTCTCTACACTGTTTTACATAACCACGGGAAATTTCAGAGAAACGGGTACTTGGGGATGCCTAGTACTTTGGGGGCCTAACTTATAGTGAAACCCCTGTTTAAAATTTTTAGAAATGCTTGGCACAAGAAAAAGGGACTTGATTTAAAGTTTATATTAATTTTGTAAAGTAAACCCGAGTAATCAGTAAAAATGAAAGACATTTTAAAGCAATCCTAGTGCGAACCCTTTTTTTCCGGGGTTTTGGGGGGGGGGGTTTTGCAACCCCTAAAAGGGTTGCAATGATTTTTATGTATATATATAATTTTTTATTTTTTTCATATTTAAATTTTTTATTGTTATATTTGCGGGTAAAGCTAAATCGTAAATTTATTGCTTTTTATTATTATTTGGGCTTAGTTATGTTGTTGGGAGATTTTTAAAATATTATGTGCTCAGTTCAAGTCTTGATTTTCTAACTACTGTAATTAAACGGCCCCTTTTTCTCGTTTCCCCGCCGGCTTTTGCCCGGGCAGCGACCCACGGGGCTATCACGTGATCGAAGGGGGGGTGTCCTCACCTCGCCCGGTATTCAGTCTGGTTAGACTCGCTTTGGGGGTTTGGACGTTTTCTTGGGCAAGAAAAGCCCAAGGGGCACCTTTTTGGCCCCTTTTTGGAAGATCGTTCTGTCTTATTATTGTTAGTTTGGGATCTTTTCAAGAAAATGTTTTGACCTTTGTGATTTTCGACGTTGTACTGAGGTTTTGGGGGTTCAAGACATCTGAGTAACTCAGGTCCTGAGCTGGGAGCTTCTGGGCCTTTAAATTGTACTGGTTTATGTGTACTGTATAGTCGGGGTTTTCTTTTTGCTGAACTTTTAAATTTAGTAGTAAAGGGGGAAAGGTGTCTTTTGTGGAGGATCTGCTGATGGTTTTTTTTACTTTGGGTCGTTTAATTTTCTCCGGGTTCTGTGTCCCCTTTTGCTTTTTTATTGGCTATTGGGCTTTGCATTTTTTTTATTTTTTCCAAACAGACGGGTTTTGGGTTGTCAGTTGGTCAAGGGAAATTAGTTTGTGAGGGGCTTGTCAAATACTTTTTTAAGTTTTTGTCGAGTCGGGGAGACATAGCGGAAACTTTGGGGGCATTACACACATACACAAAAATTGCTTGGACTTTTTTGTAATATTTTTATTAAAAGTTAATGACCAAAAACGGTTCTTAAGAAATTTTAAAAGTGATATGTGGCCCACAGCACAATACTATTGCACACGAGAGCAGTGATTTTTATTTTAAATTTTTTTTGAAAATTTATTAATTTAAATTTAAATTTTTATACCTCTGACGATACTTTAAAAAATTTATTAAATTTTATTTTCTTAGTTAGTAGCCCCCAGTTGTAATCCTGAAGCACTTTTGAATATATTGGAAATTTTAATGGGGTAATTTTTACAAGGAAAACTGACTACTTGTTACGAAAACCCAAATAAAAGGGGTGGATTTCCCAGAAGGGCAGTCCTTTTAGTATTCATGGAGATTTTTCTAAGCTTTTGAATGCGTTTTTTTTAACATTTTTTTATCCAAAACCCAAAATTTTAAAAAAAACCCCAAAACCCTAGCCTCAATAACCAAATAGGTTTGACTGTTTCCCAAATCTTTAAAATACCTTTTCCAAAAGAAAACTTTTTCCCATGGGCCCTTTTCCCCAAAACTAAATTATCTAAGTTAAAAAACTATTACTGCGGGGGGGTCTCTTGGGGAAAATCCCGAAGACCTTTAAATTTTTATCCCCCTTTTTTAAAAACCTATCTTCCACTTATACACTTCGATCAGGGTTCTCCCCCTTTATTTTCGTCTAACAAAATGAATGTAACTTAAAAGGGGCTTCAATCTTCTTCTAAGGAAGATTTTTTAATGCTTTATAAATTAAATTTTGTCATCCTACACTGAATGTTTTTTAACGAAATTTTTGTCCATTCTGTAATATGGAGACCAGAAGAGCTGCATAATCTAGGTGAAAGGGCCTTTTCTAATGAAAGTATAAAAGTTTCAGTATGAAACCCTGGACCTTTGTTGTATAACTTTTGATATAAATCCCGTAATCTATTTGCCTTATTACGTACGCTTAGGCATTGCTGTCTTGGTTTAAGGATGCTGCTCACCATAACCCCCAAGTCCTTTTCGCAATCTGTATGGCTAAGTTCTACATCATTTAACTTATAAGTGCTAGGGTTATGGACACTCCCGAGCTTCAGAACCTTGCATTTATCTACATTGAACTGCATCTGCCACTTTTCTGACCAAGAATAGTTTGCTTAAATCCTCCTGAAGTTCCCTAACATCTGCGTTTGAATCAATTATCCTACCTATCTCTGTGTCATCGGCGAATTTGCTCATATCACTAGTAATTCCCTCACGACCTACTTCCACATTGGACAAATGTGACACCACCTACGACTGCTCCCCCTCACCTGTCTACGGTTTATAAGCTGCTTCTCCGCTCATATACCGTATTCTATTCAAGATTGATGGACTGACCACATCGACTCAAGGCTGAGGGACTGATTACCTCATTCTAGTAATAGTAGTAATAGTAGTAGTAGACCTGGTAGTAGTAGTAGTTAGTAACTTTAGTGATCTTTCTTCTACGACGACGTTGTGTAGTTTTAAAAATAGGTTAGATAAATACATGAGTGGGTGTGGGTATGTGTGAGTTGGACCTGACTAGCTTGTGCTGCTGGGTCTGGCGTCGTACTCCTTCCTTGAGTGGAGGTGACCAGGTTGGGTGGGTCACTGGGCTAATCCGGGAAGGGGGGAACGTGGACCTGCTCCGCATAGGTCAGTAGGCCTGATGCAGTGTTCCTTCTTTCTTATGTTCTTATGTGAGAGATTATGAAATCCCTTACAGTATCACTAGTTTTCATTGCATATATATATATATATATATAATATATATATATATATATATATATATATATATATATATATATATATATATAATATATGTCGTGTCCGAATAGGTAAAATTGGTCAATTAGCAAGAACTCATTTAAAATTAAGTCTTTTCTAAAATTTTCTCTTATACGTTTAAAGATATATATTTTTCATTGATGTTAATGTAAAAATTAATAATTTTGTACCAAAAGAACCTTAAAAAACTTACCTAACCTTATTATAACAAGCGCAATTTAATTTAGCCTAATCCAGCTAAATATATTTTAGATAAGCTTACAATAATTTAATAATAAATAAACACAATAAAACATATTTTTTTCGTTAGATTCAGAATCATTTTTGCGAAATTCTTGCATAGACAAATTTTCGCTTGCCTTATTCGGCAAGAAAAGCGTTGCTATTGAAGCAAAAATCCCAAGTTTTACCTATTCGGCACCATATAAATATATATATATATATATATATATATATATATATATATATATATATATATATATATATATATATATATATATATATATATATATATATACAGCTAGGAACTAGGAGTACTTCTAGATTTATATATATAATTAATTTTCCATCTGTTGCAAGCAAATTTAAGATATTTGCTTAAGATATCTTGTATCTTATTTTCATTAATAAAAAACTGTGACATGTTACATAGGTTATTATATTGTCTATATCTATATTCCTCAAAAAGTGGACAGTGGAGCACAGAGTGTTCAAATGACCATAACGTTGACCACAGTGATTTAGTTTGATCAACAACACTGTGTCTGCCAGACTGGCAGAAGCACTTGTAACTAAGCCTGAGTCTGGCTACAATATCAGTCTGTTTACAAGTTTCTCCATAGACCGGTCATCAAAAGAGTTTCATGGGAA
>NC_069402.1:79770698-79783198 GCF_026875155.1 Cherax quadricarinatus
GTGGGTGTGGGGTGGAAGTGGTGGTGGTAGTGGCGGTGGGTGGTGGTGGTAGTGGGGGTGGAAATGGTGGGGTTTGTGGGGTGGAAAAGGGGTGGAGGGTGGTGGAAAATGGTGGTGGTAGTGGGGGGGGTTTTTTTTTTGGTGGAAGTGTTGGTGGTATGGGGGTGGTAGTGTGGTGGTGTGGTGGGGGGGTGGTGGTGGAAATGGTGGTGGAATGGTGGTGGTAGGGTGGTGGAAGGGGGGTGGTTGTGGTGGTGGAAGTGGTGGGGTTTGTGGGGTGGAAGTGGTGGTGGTAGTGGTGGTGGAAGTGGGGGTGGTGTGGTGGTGGAAGTGGTGGTGGGAGTGGGGTGGGAAGGGGGGGTAGTGGTGGTGGAAATGGTGGGGGTAGTGGTGGTGGAAATGGTGGTGGTAGGGTGGTGGGAAGTGGTGGGGTAGGGGGTGGAAAATTGGTGGTTGGGGGTGGGGTGGTGGAAATGGTGTGGTAGTGGGGTGAAGGGGGTGGTGGTAGTGGTGGGGGTAGGGTGGTGGTTTGTGGTGGTGGTAGTGGTGGTGGAAGGGGTGGGGGGTAGTGGGGGGGTAGTGGTGGTGGTAGTGGTGGTGGAAGTGGTGGTGGTTTGGGGGTTAGTGGTGGTGGTTAGTGGGGTGGATGGTGGTGGTGGTAGTGTGGTGGTAGTGGTGGTGGAGTGGTTGGTGTAAGTGGTGGTGGAAGGGTGGTGGTAGTGGTGGTGGTAGTGGTGGTGGGGAGTGGTGGTGGTAGTGGTGGTGGAAGGGGGGTTGGGTGGTAGGGGTGGTGGGTAGTGGTGGTGGATGGGGTGGTGTGTGGGGGTGGTAGTGGTGGTGGAGGGTGTTGGGGGTAGTGGGTTTGGGGGAAGTGGGTGGTGGTGTGGTTTGGGGGAAGGGGTGGTGGTAGTTTGGTGGTGGAAGTGGTGGTGGTAGTGGTGGTGGAAGTGGTGGGGGTAGTGGTGGGGTAGTGGTGGTGGTTTGTGGTGGGGAAGGGGTGGGGGTAGGGTGGTGGGGAAGGGGGGGTGGTAAATTGGGTGGTGGAAAAGGGGTGGTGGTAGTGGTTGGTTTTGGGAGTGGTGGTGGTTTGGTGGTGGTAGTGGTGGTGGTAGTGGTGGTGGTAGTTTGGGGGTGGTTGGGGGGTGGGGGGTGGGTTTGGGGGTTAAGGGGGTGGGGGAAGGGGGGGTGGTTTGTGGTGGTGGAAAAAAAGGGGGGTGGTAGTGGTGGTGGTTTGTGGGGGGTGGTAGTGGGGGTTGGGGGAAGGGGTGGGGGGGTAGTGGTGGTTGGGAAAGGGGGTTTGGGGGTTTGTGGTGGTGGAGTGGTGGGGGGAAGGGGTTTGGGGGTAGTGGTGGTGGTTTTGGGGTGGAAGGGGGGGTGGGAGTGGGGTGGAAGGGGTGGTTGGGTTTGTGGTGGTTGGGAAAGGGGGTGGTTTGTGGGGGTGGAAGGGGGGGTGGTAAATGGTGGGGGTAGTGGTTTGGGGGTAGTGGTGGTGGAAGGGGGGTGGTAGTTGGTGGGAATTTGGGGGGTGGTAGGGGTGGTGGTTGTGGTGGTTTGGGAAAGGGGGGGTGGTAGTGGTGGTGGAAGGGGGGGTGGGTTTGGGAGTGGTGGGGGGAAAAAGGGGGGGTGGTTTGTGGTTGGGGGAAGGGGGGTGGTTTGGGTGGTGTAGTGGTTTGGGGGAGTGGTGGTGGAAAAGGGGGGGTGGTTGTGGTGGGGGAAGGGGGGGGCTTTAAAACAAACTGTGTCATTGGGTGACCCACTGTGGGGGTTTAGAGAAATGCCCGAAAAAATCCCCACCAGGTCGGGAATCCCCACCCGGGGAAAAACCAAAAACCCGGTCAAAACCTACACCAGGTCTTTTAAACCCCACCAGGTCCAACCCACACCAGGTCCCAAACCCCCACCAGGTCATAAAAACCCCCACCAGGTTTCCCAAACCCCACCAGGTTTATAACCCACACCCGGTCATAACCCACAACCCGGTCAAACCCACCCCAGGTCATTAAACCCCCACCAGGTCAAAAACCCAAAAACCGGGCATAAAACCCCCCCAGGTCATAAAACCCACACCAGGTCCCTAAACCCCCACCAAAGGGCCAAACCCCCCACCAGGTCCAACCCACACCCGGTCATAACCCCCACCAGGTAAAACCCCACCCGGGGCATAACCCACACCAGGTCTTAAACCCCCCACCAGGTCCCTAACCCCCACCAGGGGCCCAAACCCCCACCACGTCACAACCCCCCACCAGGTCTTTAACCCCCCCGGTATTTAAAAAACACCCGGTCATTAAAACCCCCCCAGGTCACAACCCCACCAGGGATAAACCCCCAACCCGGGCATAAACCCCCCACCCGGTCATAACCCAAAACCGGTCATAACCCACACAGGTCTAACCCACCAGGTCAAAAACCCCACCGGGTCAAAAAACCCACCCAGTCATAACCCACACCGGGTCACAACCCCACCAAGTCATCCCCCAAACCCCAGGTCATAACCCACCGGTCTAACCCCACCCGGGTCAAAACCCCAACCCCCAGGTACAACCCAACCGGGTTTGGGAAGACGGGGCTCCCCACTTCTTTCTTGGTAATTTTCCCAAAACCAGCCTCCTGATATTTTTTTTGAAAAAATACTTAGTAGGAAAAAGAAGAAGAGAAAAGAGAAAAGAGAGAGAAGAGAGAGAGGAGAAGGAGGACTCCATTTAATGAATGGCTATATTAAAACCCCTCCTTCTTCCAGGCGGATTCACCAGTGGGAAATTTGAAGTCTATCGGAGAGTTTCCTCAGAAGGAACCCGCACAAAAACTAGTTTCCCCTTGTTAAAGAACCCTCGTTCAAATTTGTAAGCCGATCGAATGAGCTTCAAAAGTTAAAAATAAAAACCTCAAAGGGAAAGATGAAAAAATTTTGACAGCCGTGTTTTCAATATTTTTTCCTCATCCATTTGTATATGGATTAGCCCATCCAATTTTTAAACCCCCTCCAGTAGGGAAAACCTGTGCTTATTCCCCCTGGAATTTTTTTTAATTGGGGTTAGTTAATTGGTGTATTAGTTAATTGGGGGTTTTGTTAAATTGGTGGATTATTTAAAATTGGCGGATTATTTAATTTGGGGGTTTTGAAAATTGGTAAATTTTTTTAATTGGGGATTAATTAACTGGGGATTAGTTAACTGGTGGTTTTGTTATTTGGGGGTTTAAATTTAAATTTGGGAACTTAATGGTTTCCAAAGCGGGCTGATGGGGCTTCATGTCAAACTGTTAACCACAAGTCAAAAACCCTTAAATTAAATAAAAGGGAATTAAAGCAATCTCATTGCTTTACACTGAGAGTTTAACACCCCCGGGGGTATATGTCCCCCGCAAAACCCCCTCTCAACCCTCACCCCTCCCCCCCCGGGACATCACCGGGCCCACCCCCCAATATAGTTCTCGTTTGTTTAAAGATTCAGTAAATTTTTTTATCACACACACACACACACACACACACACACCCCACACACACCACACAACACACAACACACCACCACCACACCACACAAACAACACTCACACACCACACACTCACCACACACACCACACACACACAAAAACACACACACACCACACACACCCCCACACACACACAATCCCACACACACTACACATACACACACACCCCCACACACAACACACACACACACAAAACACACACACACACACTCGGGGAGGGGGTCAGGGGTTTGAGCTGGGTTTTTTGGTGAAAAATTTCGACTGTGCCAAAAGGAATAGTGTGGGATATGGGGTTGCACCAGAGAGTGCAATAATCACTTAAGCCCCCGAGAAAAGGGAAATATAATGATCAAGAAAAAAAAAACAAAGGAAAGTTGCTGAGTGTTTAGTGGGGGCCGTTGGGGGTGAACGCTTGTGTCGGGGCCAAATAGTGTTCCCTAAAAGCGTGGGGTTTTTTTGAAAAAAAGTGCGACTCAAGACCAGGGGGGAAAGATATATGAAAAGATGTGTCAGAAATACGTGAGGAGTGAAAAAATTGAAGCAGAGAATATAGGATACAAAATTTAGTGGAAAAAAAATTCCCGAAAAGCATCAAAACCAAACTTCGGGGACAGGACAGACCTGCAACGTTACTCCAACTGCCAGCCGCAAGTAATTTCCCACCTGTTTGATTGCGGGGGGTCAATAGTACCTGCCCCTTACGGGAAATTTGGGGGGTCACTCCCCTGAGCTATAAATTAGAATAAGCAGCTTTTTATGGCATTTAATAAATTTAGAGGTAGCGGCATATAGGCGAAGCCTATGTTTTTATTTTTGAACGAAATTTTTTAAAACACATAAAGTACAGGGGGAAACCAGAGATCGGGGTACATATAAAATACTATTAGTACATACGGGGAAATAAGGACTTTTTACTTAACATTGCACGCCCCTTTGGGGGAGAACAGCACTGTTGTTAGGCACTGAATAGCTGTAGACACACACACACCCCAACACACACACACACACAACACACACACCACACCCCCCCACAACAAAACACCCCCACCACCACACACACACACACACACACACAAAATCACACACACACAAAACACACACACACCCACATTAGACAACACAACCATATAAGAACACCAAACATATACAATTTTCCCCTTCCTTAATCCCTTAAACCCTTTCCTTCCCCCCCCATCTCTTCCCTCTCTTCCCCTCCTCTTCCTCTCTTCTCTCTCTCTCTCTCTTCTTCTCTCTCTCTCTCTCCTCTCCCTTCTCTTCTCCCCCTCTCTCTTTTCTCTTCTCTCTCCCTCTCTTCTCTCTTTCTCTCTCCCCCCTTTCTCTTCCTCTCTCTATCCTTCCTCTCCTTCTCTCTTCCTCTCTCTCTTCCTTTCACCTTCTCTCTCTTTTCCTCTTCTCTCCCTCCCCTTCTCTTTTCCCTCCTTCCTCTTTTACTCTCTCTTTTTCCTCTTCTTTTCTCTCTCTCCTTTTCCCCTTTCACCCCCCCCCCTCTCTCTTACCTTTTCCCCTCTCTTTTTTCCCCCCCTTTTTCCCTTCTTTTCCCCCCCCTTTTGGGGCTCCCCTTCCTCTCTCCCATTCTCATCTCTCCCCCTTTTTTCTTTTTTCCTTTCTCTCTCTTTTTTCTTTAAAAAAAAAAGGTTTGGGGGACTCGCAGGAAAAGGGATAAATCAATGGTAGGGTGGGGAAAGGAAATGGATGGGGGAACAGTGGAAAAAGGGAAAAGGGCAAAAAAGGGAGAAAAAATTAGGAGAGCTTTCTGAAAAAAAAATGGAAAAGAGCTTCCGTGAAAGGGGAAAAAGAGGTTGGAAAAGGGGACAAAGAATTTGGGGAGGCCAAGTCGAAACTGCGTACCAGGGAAAAGGGCCCTAGAATTTGAGGTAAACGGCAAAGCTCTCAGGGGTAGTGACCAGAGAAACCACCAACGATGATGAGAGGCGAAAGGGAAAAAAGGGAAATATGATTATGCTAAGTCTTCAGCCGAAAAAGAAGGGCCAGGGGTGGAAGGGAAAAAGCAATGGGGGGCGATGGGAGGGAGATGGTCGAATGCTGAGGCACAACCGCTACAAAAAGCCACTGGGAAAAACAAGGGAGGGAAAAAGACCAATAAGACAGGGAAACCCGAGTCACAGGGAAGAGGCAATGGGAGGGGAAAGGGCAAAATCAGTAATTTTCATGGGCTTTGGGAGAGAGGGAAAGGCACACACTGAAAGACGGGGAGGAAGAAAAAAGGGGGATTTGAGAAAATCATCTGGAAATTTGGGGGAAAGACTGGATGAGATTGAAATTTTTTAAGAATAGGGGGGTACTTGAAGGGGGGAAACGACCCCATAAGCTGATTTCCCGGACAAAACAGCCGGGGGAAAGGGCCTCCAAGGAAAAACCCCGGTTTAAAAAATCGGAGAGTACAAGAAGGTGTTTCCTAGACAGGACAGAACACAGAGAGAAACAGCTGAGGAGGGGACAAAAAAGCGAAAGGAGCTAG
The DNA here is from genome assembly GCF_026875155.1 of Cherax quadricarinatus. Classification (NCBI taxonomy): domain Eukaryota; kingdom Metazoa; phylum Arthropoda; class Malacostraca; order Decapoda; family Parastacidae; genus Cherax; species Cherax quadricarinatus. Next base: position 79,776,691 of record NC_069402.1, read on the forward strand.
GAAAGGAGACAAGGATGGAAACCCGCAAGGTCGTCAGGCAGGGAAAAGGCAGCAAGGGGAAGCACACCACAACTATACACACCCAAAATATCACCCATCCCCCCACACAATACAAAACCATCCACAGCTTCCCCCCAACCCCAACCCGAATCCCCAGTAAGCTACCAGGGTTTTCCCCCCCCCACAGGCCCCCCAAAACCCCATGTTGGAAAGGAAATGAGGGGATGGTACACAAACCTGATGGGATAACAAACAAGTGGGAGGAGTGGCACAAAAAGTCAAAAAGGCTCACCCAAAATCAACGATCCAAAAAACCAAGCTTTTAGGGTATGATAAAAAGAGCCTTTTCCCGCGGGTACCCGATCCTGAGAAAAGACAGAAGGAAAAGGGGGGGGGGAGGGGTGGGAATGGATCAAAAAACCCATGGAAAATTTTTATGAGTGGAGAGAGGGACAGCGGGGAAAAAAGTGATTACATGCGGGGGAAAGCTTCACTCTGGTGGTCCCCCGGTGTAATTGCAGGATGTATAACCCCCACGAACAGCAGGAGGCCCCAAAGGGAAAAGTATGCGGAGAAAAAGAGCGATGGTTGACCACTGGGGCGTGGCCCGAAGACCATGCTGCGGGGAAAGCTCCTGATCTGGGCGACTTTTAACCACAAAGGGGACGAATGGGAGACTTGGAGCCCCATGGGGCCAAGAACATGGGGGCTAAGATATGGAAGTGGTACGGAAAAACTTCTGTACCAACCAAGGGACACTACAAGAAAGAGGGGAAAGGATGAACCCGCAAAACTGGGCTTTTATTCCCTTTAGTAGTGCGAATTTAGGAAATCATATGAAAACCCTTGGGGGCCGGATAATGTGGTTTTGAGCTTCGAAAACACAGAAGCTACAAGTGGAAGGGAAACAGGAGGGAAGGACAAATGAAACCAAACTCAGGAAAGGGGATACCAGGAATGGGAACTTCCCAATGAGGTTTAGTGGGGGGAAAAAACTGGCAGGAACCGTTAATGAGAGTGGAATATGTGCAAAAATGGCAAGGAGGCTGAGGGAGGTTTGACCCCGGGTAACAGGAAAAAAATGAAAAAAGCCAGGAGGGCCCATGGTTCACCCAAAGTGCAAGGAGGCAAAACCCAAATGTGCTAGGGAAAGGAAAAAATATAGAAGGGAAAGGACCCCCGGGGAAAAAGGAGGGCAGTCGTAGAGCCAAAACGAAAATTTCACAGATAAGAAAGGGAGGCCCCAAAGTCAAAAGAAAACGACATAGCAGCAAAAACCAAAACACCCGAAGCTGTTATCAGCCACATCAGGAGAAAACAACCGTTAAGGACAGGGGAATAGGGTAAAAGGGAAAGGGAAAGGGGGAGGACAAAAAGAAAGACCGGGAATTGTGAGGAACTCAAAAAGAGTTCAAAGAAGTTTTTACAGAGGAGCAGAAGGGGCTCCCAAAAAACGGGGGGGTGGGGGGACACCCCCATTTGCTGGCACAGTACAACAAACCCCAGGGAAAAATGAAGAGGCTTTGAGTGAGTAGAACCTCAAAGGCAAAGGGCCCGTAAAAATCTCTCCCTATCCTGGGGGAGGGGGAAAAGCGCTATGTGTACCCCAACAACAATATTCAATACATCTATAAAAAGGGAGATTGCCCGAGGCATGGAAGACAGCAAAATTGGCCCAATCTTTAAAAAAAGGAACAACTAAGCCTAAAATCGACCAGTGTCACTGACCATGCATGCAAAATCAGGAAAAAAATTGTCAGGAGAAAAATGGTGGAACATCAGAAAGGAATGTCCATCACCCACCAACATGGGTTTTAGGTTGGGAAATCCTGTGCACAAACCTACTGGGTTTTATGACATGGGGCAACGAAGACAAAAGAGGAGGGGGGGGGGGATTGCATTTTTTTTTGGGGCTGCAAGAAGGGTTTTTACACATACCACCAAGAGATTAGTGCAAAAAGGAGGACAAGCAGGATAAAGGGGGAAGGGGGCTGCAATGGTCAGGGAAAATTTTCAGGAAGACAGCACGAGTAATGGTCGTGGGAGGGGTCAGAGTGGGCACCTGTGACCAGCGGGGGCCCCAGGGGGTGTTAGGACCAGTCTGTTTTGGTATTTGTGAACGACATGGGAAGGAAAAAACTCCCAGGGGGCCCCGTTTGCAGATGGGGTGAAGTTTATGAGAAGAGTTCATTCGTCGAAGGGGCCAGGGAACTACAAGGGATCTGGAAGGCAGACCTGGGCCAGCAACTGGTCCCGGGGTTCAATCCCCCCAAGTCAAAGTCAGGGATTGGGGAAGGGCAAAGAAGGCCCCAGACGGGGTACAGTATGGGGGCCAGAGCTACAAAATATCAAGGAAAAGATCTTGGGGGAGTATAACAAGGCACTTCTGAAGCGCCCATCACCAAAAACTGCTGCAGCATATGGGGCCCGGGAAACCTCGAAAAGCATCCGACATCTTAATAAGGAAACGTTTAGGACCCGTACATCGTGTACGTTGGGCCCCATATTAGAGTATGGGGCACCATTTTGGGAACCCACACACCCAAAGCAGTAAAAAACTAGAAAAAGTGAAAAGGTTTGCAACAAGACTGCCCCAGGTTAAAGGTATTCCTTTGAGGAGAGGTTAAGGGAAATCAACCTGACAACTGGAGGACGGGAGAGATGGGGGGGAATATAACGACTTAAAAAATACGAGAGGAATTGAACAAAGGGGGACAAAGACAGGATTTCCAGAGACTGGGCAAGCAACACGGGACACAGTTGGGAAACGAAGAAAAAGATGAATCAAAGGGATTTAGGAAGTATTTCTTCACCACAAGGGAGTCAGGAAGTAATATTTTTGGGGAAACGATGTAGTGGAGGGCAGGATCCATAATACTTTTAAAGCGAGGTACGATAAAGCTCATGGGTTTAGGGAGAGGACCTTAGGACCATGAAAGGGGGGGCCAGGAGCTTGGACTCGCCCTGAACCTCAACGGGGGTTTAACTAGTGATACACCACACACACACCACTACACATACACATACCACCACACACACAAACACACACACACACCACAACACAACACATACACATACACCACAACCAAAACCACACACACACACCACAACAAACACTCACACACACACACCCCCTCCACCACCACACAACACACAAACCACACAACACACACAACCCCACACACACCACACACACACCACACACACACACACACACACACACTCACCAAAACACACATACCAAAACAAAACCCACCACCACACACAACACCACACACACACACACAACAACACACAACACATCACACCCACACACACACACACACACGTGGAAAATTCATTTTCCCAAGGCAACAGTAAAACGGGGAAAACCCGAACAAGCCCCTGGTTCACCCGAGGGTGTAAGGAGGCAAAAACAAAGTGCAATAGAGAAGGGAAAAAGTACAGAAGGCAGAGAACACACGAAAATAGGGAGATCAGTCGCAGAGCCAGGAATGAGAAAGCACAGGTAAGGAGGGGGGGCCCAAAGCGACAGTATGAAAATGACATAGCATCGAGAATCAAGACTGACCCGAAACTGTTGATAGCCACATCAGGGGAAGACAACAGTCCAAAGACCAGGTGATCAGATTAAGGACAGAAGGTGGAGAACCTCACAAGAAATGATCAGGAGGTATTGAGGAGCTTAAAACAGGAAAATTTAAGGAAGTTTTTACAGTAGAGACAGGAAGGGCTGTGGGAAGACAGAACAGAAGGGAACATCAAGAGGGGAATATACCAACAAGTGTTGGATGACATACGAACAACTGAGGAGGAGGTGAAGAAGCTCTTAAGTGACCTTGACACCTCAAAGGCGATGGGACCGGACAACATTTTCCCCATGGGTCCTTAGAGAAGGAGCAGAAAAGCTGTGTGTGCCTCTAACCACAATCTTCAACACATTCCTTGAAACTGGGCAACTACCTGAGAAATGGAAGACAGCTAATGTAGTCCCCATATTTAAAAAAGGAAACAGAAACGAGGCACTAAACTACAGACCTGTGTCTCTGACATGTATTGTGTGCAAAGTCATGGAGAAAATTATCAGGGAGAAGTGGTTCGAACACCTGGAAAGGAACAAGATTAAAAATAAAAACCAGCATGGGTTCAGGGAGGCAAATCTTGTATCACAAACCTCCTGGAGTTTTATGACAAGGTAACAGAAGTAAGACACGAGAGAGAGGGTTGGGTAAAGATTGCTTTTTTCCTAGACTGCAGGAAGGCCTTTGCACAGTTTCCCCACAAGAGATTAGTGCAGAAGCTGGAGGATCAGGCACACTTAAAAAGGAAGGGCAACTGCAATGGAATAAGGGAAAAACCTGACAGGGGGGCAGCAACGATCATGGAAACGGGGAAGAGGTATCACAGTGGGCGCCTGTTACGAGCGGGGTTCCCACGGGGGTCATTTCCCAAAGACCAGTGCTTTTTTTTGATATATGTGAACGACATGATGGAAGGAATAGACTCTGAATGTCCCTGTTTCGCAATGACGTGAAGTTGATGAGAAGAATTTAAAATGGGACGAGGATGAGGCGGACTGCAAAGAGACCGGGAAAGAGGCTGGAAAAGTGGTCCAGTAACTGGCCTTCTCGAATTCAATCCAGCCAAATGCAAAGTCATGAAGATTGGGAGGGGCAAAAGAAGCCCCGAAAGACAGAGTATAGGCTGGGTGGACAAAGACACAGACCCCCCACTCAGGGGAAAAAGGGACCTTGGGGTGACCTAACACCGAGCACATCACCGGAGCCACACATCAACCAAATAACCGCTGCAGCATACGGGCGCCTGCAAACCTGAAAATAGCGTTCCGATACCTTAATAAGGAATCGTTCAAGACACTGTAACACTGTGTAGTTAGGCCCATACTGGAGTAGGGCAGCACCTGTCTGGAACCCACCCCTGGTCAAGCACGTCAAGAAGTTAAAAGAAAAGTAAAAAAGGTTTGCAACAAGGCTAGTCCCAGAGCTCAAGGGAATGCCGTACGGGGAAAGGTTAAGGGAAATCGGACTGACGCACGGAGGACAGAAAGGTCAGGGAGACATGATAACGACTACAAGATACTGCGGGAATAGACAAGGTGGACAGAGATAGGAGGGTTCCAGAGAGGGGACACAGGACAAGGGGTCACAACTGGAAGCTGAAGACTCAGACGAGACACAGGGACGTTAGGAAGTATTTCTTCAGTCAAAGAGTTGTCAGCAGTGGAATAGCCTAGCAAGTGAAGTAGTGGAGGCAGGAACCATACATAGTTTTAAGAAGAGGTATGACAAAGCTCAGGAAGCAGAGAGAGAGAGGATCCAGTTTGCGATCAGTGAAGAGGCGGGCCAGAGCTGAGTCTCGACCCCTGCAACCACAATTAGGTGAGTAACCCCACACACACACACACACACACACACACACACACAACACACACACACACACACACTCACACACACACACACACACACACACTCACCAAAAACACACACACACACACACACACACACACACACACACACACACACACACTCACACACCACACCACACACACACTCACACACACACCAACAAAACACACACACACACACACAACACACACCACAACACACACACCAAAACACACCACACACACACACAACACACACACCACACTCACAACACCACACACACACACACACACACACACACACACACACACACACACACACACACACACACACACACACAACACACACACACACACCACACACACACCCCAAAAACACACACACACACCACACACTCACACACACACACACACCAACAATAACGTTCATAACATAACACAGCACAGTAACAAGAGTAACACAGCTATAACAGTGACCCAGTGACACGGTAACAACAGTGACACGGTAACAACAGTGACAAAGCAGCAGCAATGTCACAATAACAACAGTAACAACGGTTACACAGTAATAACGGTGGCACGGTATCAATGACACAGTGACAACAGTGACACAGTAACAACATTAACACTATGACACAGTAGTAACAATGACAGTGACACAGTAGTAACAGCGACACTGTGACACAATAACAACAGTTACACAGTAACAGTGACACTGTGACACAGTAACAATGACACAGTAACAACAAAGACACAGTAACAACAGTGACACAGTAACAACAGCGACGCAATAACAACAATGACACAGCAACAGTGACAACAATGACACACTAATAACTGTGACACAGTAGCAAAAATGACACAGTAACAACGGTGACACAATAACAACAGTGACACAGTAACAAAAGTAACAACGGTGACACAGTAACAACGGTGACACAGTAACAAAGGCGACAGTAACAACAGTGACACAATAACAGTGACACAGAAACTGTAACAAAGCTTCACTCCTGACCGCCCATTTTAGCACCTGCTTGACATGGGCGGCTTGGGCCAGGAATGGCAGCCACGCCCATGAATAATAGAACTGTGGGCGGCGGTCAC
>NC_069402.1:79785698-79843198 GCF_026875155.1 Cherax quadricarinatus
ACCACCACCACCACCATCACCACCACATCCACCACCACATCACCCCCACCACACCACCACCACCACCACCTACCCCACCACCACACACCACCACCACCACCACCACCACCACCACCACCCCCCACCACCACCATCACCACATCACCACCACCACCACCACCAAACCACCACACCCCACCACCACCATCCCACTCACCACCACCATCCAAACCCCCACCATCACCACCACCACCACCACCACCACCACCACCACACCACCACCACCACCACCAATCACCACCACCCCATCCAACACCACCACCACCACCACTACACCACCACCACCACCCCCACCACACACACCACCTACCACCACACACTCACCACCACCACCACCAACACCACCACCACCACCACCATCACCACCACCACCACCACCCACCACATCACCACCACCACCACCAACCACACACCACCATCACCAACACCACCTCCACAGGCCAACCACAACCGCAACATAAGGGGACACCATCCCACGAGTCACAACCTCACCCATCACCCCACTGCATTCCACACGAATTAACCACATCACCATCCACCATTCAAATTCAATCTACCACCTCATCACACACTGACCAGCAACCATCACCGAAAGCACATCACGGACACACCAGAACACCACCGATCCAACGAAGACCAGCCACCATCGACACACACAACACAACACATAGCCAACGGACAACGTCACTACCATGTACATCTAGGTGATGCAGGAAGGTCCAGGTAAACATGTGATGGGCAGACATCACCATCATTCCCACCGAAATACCCATAATCACTCATTCTTTAAGGGAATGACTAACACAGGCAATGAAAAAACAGGGAGTAACACAGAGCTCGAAGAGGTTACATTACTGCCAGAGTGCGTCAAGGCTGATTAAAGGAAGTTCAGCCTATCATGACCGTGAAAATCAGACTGCTGGTTGGACACACCCCCGAGCCACCCTCGAAATCACGTACTTCGTTTATGCAGGCAAAAGGGGCGTTTGCTGATCATGGAAGAAGCTGATCACATGAAACTTGTCTACCAGGGCACAACCACAGCATGCGAACGAGTGCACACCGAGTCCACCTTTAAAAACTTACACCTTCACTACCTGGTCAATTCTGTGCCGATCTAAGCTTCTCCTCCACTAATTACTACTAGTGTCGTTAAAATGGTTAGGTTTGTCTCGATTAGTGGTGAAAACATTAGCTGTGCATTCAGGTGAATTATGATTGGTAGTGCGGTGTAGAAGTGTGTACAGGTGTAACAGTTTAAAGGTGATAGTGGAGCACTATAATTATGTGATAGGATGGTCAAATATCGAGGCTTAAAACTAAATTTCTGTTTCTCTTTCAGTAGGATACATAGAAAAAGTAACAGCAGCAACAATTGAAATTATTAGGAATAACTCGACACAGCAGTCAACAAGACACTAATAAACAGAAACAATGGCTTATCGGATGTTGAACCTTTAACATTTGGCATTCCGCTCAACAGTCACCGTACCTCGTTACATCTAGAAAGAGTGAATATAGCGCTGATATATAATAGGATAACTCGATACACAAAAGCATTGTCAAGACAATTGTTCCAACCCTTTTTGGTCCGCAGTGACGAGGCACAGTCTATAAGAAGGTGACTGTGCTGAAGCAAATGTTGTATTGAGACAGGTAAATCCAGGAAGAAAGGCTGCTATTGTTTCTGTTATTATTGCTGTCGTTGTTGCTTTTGCTGTTGTTTCTGATGTTATTCCTGGTATTATTATTGTCGTTGTTGCTGTTGCTGTTGTTACTTTTTCTGATGTTGATGCTACTGGATGAAGAAAGAGGGGAAATGCAGAAATGTTAATGGTTTTAATGGCTCGATATTTGACCATCGTTATCAATAATTTATTAGTGTCCTCCACTAATTCACCTGTTAAAACACTTGTTAAAACACCTGTTAACACACTTACTAGCACACCCACTACCACACTCACTAACTCACCCACTGAATCACCCACTAACTCACCACTAATGAGACAAGAAACTAGTCATATTTAACGACACTGAGAGTAATTAGTGGAAGGAGACAGCATCTAGATCGGCACAGAAGACCAGGTAGTGCCAGATGGGTAAGCTTTTAAAGGTGCCAGACTCAGGTGGCACCTCGTCCTCGCATGCACAATGGGACAAAATTGGCCCTTGTGGCACAAGTTTGATTGTGTTCAGCTTCTTCCCTATGATCAGCAACACCGCCCCTTTTGACCAATGCTAAAACGAAAGTACGTAGATTTCGAGGGTGGACCCGGGGGTGTTGTCACACACCAGCAGTCTGATACTTTTTCCCCCGGTCATGTATAGGCTCGAATCTTCCTCTTAATCAGCCTTGACGCACTCTGGCAGTAATGTAAACACATTCGAAAGCTCTGTTGTTTATCATTCCCTGTTGTTTATCATTCCCTGTTGTTTATCATTCCCCTATAAAGACAGAGTATTCATTCACCCCCTTTCTCCAGAGAAATCCCCAGACTATTCTTCCTCCCATACAACACTATTTACACTATCCTTCCTGCCTATCCACCCTAGCATGTACACCTCAGTAGTCGACGAATTTCCACGTCTCTATCATTACTGCACCTTTCCTTTATCTTGTCACTGCCCTAGGCTATCTTCCTTACCTCTGCCTCTTCCCCTCTGTCTCTCCCCTCGACCCTCCCTGCCTTTCCCTCGTCTCTTAGCCCTTCAGTTTAGCAAGTTAACCATTAACAATTGAACTGGTGAAGGTATAAGTGTATAATTCAGGTGGAACTGCAGTGGTGATGACGGCAGCCACACACTGTTTACCCTGGGGACCCTTAACCTACCACCTTATAATTAGCAGAGTTGTAGCTTGGCCTGGATGGTGGTGGTGATGGTGGTGGTGGTGGTGGTGGTGGTGGTGGTGGTGGTGGTGGTGGTGGTGGTGATGGTGGTGGTGGTGGTGGTAGGGTGGTGGTGGTGGTTGGTAGTGGTGGTGTGGTGGTGATGGTGGTGGTGGTGGTGGTGGTGGTGGTGGTGGTGGTGGTGGTGGTGGTGGTGGTGGTGGTGATGGTGGTGGTGGTGGTGGTAGTGGTGGTGGTGGTGGTGGTGGGGGTGGTGGTGATGGTGACGGTGGTGGAGATGGTGGTGGTGACGTGGTGATGAATGGTGGTGGTGGTGGTGGTGGTGGTGGTGGTGGTGGTGGTGATGGTGGGGTGGTAGTGGTGGTGGTGGGGGTGGTGATGGTGGTAGTGGTGGTGATGGTTGGTGGTGGTGGGGGATGGTGGTGGTGGGGTGGTATTGGTGGTGGTGGTGGGGGTGGGTGGTGGTGGTGGTGGTGGTGGTGGTGGTGGTGGTGGTGGGGGTGGGGTTTGGGGGTGATGGTTTGGGGGTGGTGGTGATGGTGGTGGTGGTGGTGGTGATGGTGGTGGTGGTGGTGGTAGTGGTGGTGGTGGTGGTGGTAAATGGTGGTGGTGGTAGTGGTGGTGGTGGTGATGTGATGGTGGTGGAGATGGTGGTGGTGACGATGGTGATGATGGTGGTGTGTGGTGGTGGTGGTGTGGTGGTGGTGTGGTGGTGGTGGTGGTGGTGGTGGTGTTGGTGTGGTGGTGGTGATGTTGGTGGTGGTGTGATGGGGTGGTGGTGGTGGTAGTGTGTGGGTGGTGGTGGGGTAGTGGTGGTGGTGGTAGTGGTGGTGGAGTGGTGATGGTGAGGGGGGAGATGGTGGTGGAGACGCTGATGATGGTGGTGTGGTGGTGTGGTGGTGTGGTGGTGGTGGTGGTGGTGGAGGTGGTGGTGGTGGTGGATGAGTGGTGGTGTGATGGTGGTGGGGTGGGATGGTGGTGGTTGGTGGTGGTAGTGGTTGTGTGGTGGGGTGGTATGGTGGTGGTGGTAGTGGTGGTGGTGGTGAATGGTGATGTGGGTGGGAGTTGGTTGTGGTGACGGTTTTGTGATGATGATGGTGGTGGTGGTGTGGTGTGGTGGTGGTGGTTGATGGTGGTGGTGGTAGTGGTGTGGTGTGTGTGATGGTGTGGTGTTGGGGTGGTGGTAGTGGTGGTGGTGGTGTGGTGATGGGTGGGTGGTGGTGATGTAGGTGGTGGTAGTGGTGGTGGTGGTGGTGTGGTAGTGGTGGTGGTGGTAGTGGGTGGTGTGGTGGTGGTAGTGGTGTGGTGGTGTTGGTGGTAGTTGTGTTGGTGGTAGAAGGAGGTGGTGGTGGTGATGTGATGGTGGAGGAGATGGTGGTGGTTACGGTGGTGATGGTGGTGGAGGTAGTGGTGATGGTGTGGGTGGTAGTGGTGGTGGTGGTGGTGGTGGGTGATGGTGTTGGTGGTGTGATGTAGGTGGTGGTAGTGGTGGTGTAGATGTGAGTGATGGTGGTTGATGAGATTAAGGTGGTGGTAGTGTTGGTGGTGGGGTGGTAATGTGGTGGTGATGGTGGTGTTGGTAGTGGTGGTGTGAGGTGTGGTGTTGTGGTGGTGGTGGTGTAGTGGTGGTGGTGGTAGTGGTGGTGGTGGTGATGTGATGGTGAAGGTGGTGCGATGGTGGGGTGATGGTGATGGTGATGGAGGTGGAGATGTGGTGGTGTTGGTGGAGATGATGGTATGGTGGTGGAGGTGGTGGTGATGGTGGAGGTGGTAGTGGTGTGTGGTGTGGTGATGGTGGTGGAGGAGGTGAATGGTAGGTGTGGTAGTGGTTAGGTGGTGGTGTGGTAGTGGTGGTGATGGTGGTGATGGATGATGATGTGTGGTTGAACGGTGGTGATGATGGTGCTGGGTTTGTAAATACTATAAACAGTTTTCAACGTGACTGTCCTACGCCTTCTGAGATGTGTGTAGTGTACTCACTTATTTGTGTGGGTTGCAGGAGTTTGAATTAATAGCTCCTGGCCCGGCGTCCATCACTCATCGCTACTGGGTCCTCTCTCTCCGTGCACCATGAGGCTTAACAAAAACCTTCATCTTAAAACGGCGTATAGGATCCTGCCTCCACTACGAGGCCACTTGCCAACTATTCCACTTCCGCCAACTCTATGACTAAAGAAATACTTCCTAACATCTCTGCTCTTTGATTCAATCAGAGTCTTCAACTTCCAATTGTGACCGCTTAGTTGCTGTGTCCCATCTCTGGAACATCCTGTTTTCTGCCCCACCTTGTCAATCCTTGCGGTAATTTTTATACGACCTTATCATGTCCTTTCCTAATCCTCCTGTCCTCCATGTCCTCGGGGGCCGATTTCCCTTAGCGTTTCTTCGTAGGAAAACAATTCCCCCATAGGCTCTAGGACTAGTCTTGTTGCAAACCTTTTGCACTTTCTCAAATTTTGCGTGACGTGCTTGACCAGGTGTGGGGTCCAGACTGGGTGGAGTACACGGTGTACAGAGTCCTGAATGATTTCCTTACTGAGTATAGGAACGCTAATCTCGGGTTTGCTAGACGCCCAATGCTGGCAGCAGTTTAGCTGGTTGATGTGGTGTTCTCAGAAGATGTGCTCGGTATTAATACTCACTCCCAAGATCGTTTCCTGGTTGAGGTTATGCAGTCCTATGGTCCACCTAGGCTGTATTCTTCTGCGGTCTTCTTTGCCTTTCCTTGATCTTCATGTTTTTGCACTTGTGTGCGTAAGTGTGTGTGCGTACGATGTGTGTGTGTGTACAAGTGTGTGTAACAAGGTGTGTGTGTGAGTGTGTGTGTTGTGTGTACTCACCTAGTTTGAGGTGCGGGGTCGAGTCCGACTCCTGGCTCCTGTGTGTGTGTGTGTGTGTGTGTGTGTGTGTGTTTGTGTTGTGGTTGTGTGTGTGTGTGTGTGTTTTGTGTGTGTGTGTTGAGGTGTGTGTTGTGTGTGGGTGTGTGGTGTGTGTGCGTGTGCGCGCGTGTATGCGTGTATGATATACGTGGGTGACCGCCGCCCACAGTTCTATTAATCAATGGGGCGTGGTTGGCTGCCATTCCTGGCCCAAGCCGCCCATGACAAGCAGGTGCTAAATGGGCGGTCAGGAGTGAAGCTTTGATACAGTTTCTGTGTCACTGTTATTGTGTCCCTGTTGTCGATGACGTGGGGAGGTCCTGACTTTGTTTACTAATGTCAGCCGGTTGATACGGTGGGGTGCAAGCGGGGAAGTTGTTACTTTTGGTTAAATGTGTCACTGTCGTTATTGGTGTCACCGTTTTACTGTGTCATTTTTTGCTACTGTGGTCACAGTTATTAGTGTTTCATTGTTGGTCACTGTTGCTGTGGTCATTGTTGTTATTGCGTCACTGTTGTTTTACTGTGTCACTGTTGTTACTGTGACCTTTGTTTTATTACTGGTGTCACTGTTTCTTACTGTGTCATTGTTGTACTGGTCACTGTAGTATACTGTGTCATTGTTACTGTGTCACGTGTGTCACTGTTACTTGTGTAACTGTTTTATTGTGTCACAGTGTCGGCTGGTACAACTGGTGGTCACTTTCATTGTTACTACTGTTCTAGGTTACTGTTGTTACTGTGTCACTGTTGTCACTGTGTCACTGATACCCGTGCCACCGTTATTACTGTGTAACAACTCGTGGTTACTGTTGTTTATGTGAAATTTGCTGCTGCTAGTCACCTGTTGTTACCAATGTGGTCACTCTGTTGTTAACCTGTGTCACTGTTGTATACCGTTCACTGTTGTTAGCCGTGTCACTTGGGTCACTGTTAGTAGCTGTGTTACCTGTTACTTGTTACTGTGTCTGTGTGTATGTTTATGAACGTTATTGTTGTTGTGTGTGTGTTGTGTGTGTGTGTGGTGTGGTGGTGTGAGTGTGTGTGTGTGTGTGAGTGTGTTTGTGTGGGTGGTTTGTGTGAGTGTGTGTGGTGTGTGTGTGTGTGTGTGTGAGTGTGTGTGTGTGTGAGTGTGGTGGTGTGTGTGAGTGAGTGTGTGTGTTGTGTTGTGTGTAGGTGAGTGTGTGTGTTGTTGTGTGTGTGGTGTGTGGAGTGTGGTGTGAGTGTGTAATGTGTGTGTGTGTGCGTGTGTGTGTGTGGGTGTGGGTGTGTATGTGTGTGTTGTGTGAGTTTGTGTTGTGTGTGTGTGTGTGTGTGTGTGTGTTTGTGTGTGTGGATGTGTGTTGTGTGGTGTGTGTGAGTGTGTGGTGTTGTGTGCGAGTGTGTGTTGTGTGTGTGTGTGTGTGGTGTAGTGTGTGTGAGTGTGTGTGTGTGTGGTGTGTGTGTGTGTGAGTGTGTGTGTGTGTGTTGTTTTGTGTGTGTGTGTGAGTGTGTGTGTGTGTGAGTGTGTGTGTGTGTGGTGTGGTGTGTGTGATGTGTGTGTGTGTGTTGTGTGTGTGTGTGTGTGTGTGTGTATGTGTGTGTGTGTGTGAGGGTGTGTGTGTTGTTTGAGTGTGTGTGTGAGTGTGTGTGTGTTGTGGTGTGTGTGTGTGTGTGGAGTGTGAGTGTGTGTGTGTGGGCTGGTGGTGGTGTGTGTGGTGTGTGAGTGTGTGTTGTGTGTGGTGTGTGTGTGGTGGGGGTGTGTGGTGTGTGAGTGTGTGTTGTGTGTGTGTGTGGTGTGTGTGTGTGTGAGTGTGTGGTGTTGTGTGTGGTTTGTGTGTGTGTGTGTGTGTTATTTGAAGGAGGACAGTGTGTGTGTGTGGTGTGTGTTGTGTGTGAGTGTGTGGTGTGTGTGTGTGTAGTTGTGTGGTTGTGTGTGTGAGTGTGTGTGTGTGTGTGTGTGTGTATGTGTGTGTGTGTGTGATGTGTGAGTGTGTGTGTGTGAGTGTGTGTGTGTGTAGTGTTTGTGTGAGTGTGTGTGTGTGTGGTGTGTTGTGTGTGTGTGTGTGTGAGTGTTGTTGTGTGATGTGTGTGTGTGTGTGTGTGTGTGTGTGTGTGTGTGGTGTGTGTGTTGTGTATGTGTGTGAGTGTGTGAGTGTGTGTGTGTGGTGGTGTGTGGGGTGAGTGTGTGTGTTTTGTGTGTGTGTATGTGTGTGTGTGTGTGTGTGAGTGATGTGTGTGTGTGTGTGTGTGTGTGTGTGTGTGTATGGTTGTGTGTGTGTGAGTGTTGTGTGTGTGTGTGTTGTGTGTGTTGTGTGTGTGTGTTGTGTGTTGTGAGTGTGTGTGTGTGTGGTGTGTGTTGTGTGTGTGTGAGTGTGTGTGTGTGTGTGTGTGTGTGTGTGTGTGTGTGTGTGTGTGTGTGTGTGTGTGTGGGTGGGATGTGGGTGTTGGTGAGTGGTGTTGTGTGTGTGTGTGTGTGTGTGTGTGTGTGGTATGTGTGTGTGTGTGGTGTGTGAGGGTGTGTGTGTGTGTGTGTGTGGTCGGTGTGTTGTGTGTGTTTGGTGTGTGTGTTGTGTTGTGTGTGTGTGAAGTGTGTGTGTGTGTGTGAGTGTGTGTGTGTGTTGTGTGTGTGTGTGTGTGTGTGTGGTGTGTGTGGTTGAGTGTGTGTGTGTGGTGTGAGTGTGTGTGAGTGTGTGTGTGTGTGTTTGTGTGTGGGGTGTGTGTGTGTGGTTGTGGGTGTGGTGTGTGTGTATGTGTGTGTTGTGTGAGTGTGTGTGTGTGTGTGTGTGTGTGGTGTGTGTGTGGAGGTGTGTGTTGAGTGTGTGTGTGTGTGTGTGTGTGGTGTTGTGTATTGTTGTGTGTGGTGTGTGTGTGTGTGTGTGTGTGTGTGTGTTGTGTATGTTGTGTGTGTGTGAGTGTGTGTGTTGTGTGTGTGTGTGTGTGTGTTGTGTTGTGTGTGTTTGTGTGTGTTGTGTTGTATGTGTGTTGTGTGTGAGTTGTGTGTGTGTGTGTGTGTGTGTGTGTGTGTGTGTGTGTGTGTGGTGAGTGATTTTGTGTGTGGTGGAGTGTGTGTGGTTGTGTTAGTGTGTGTGTGTGTGTGTGTGTGTGAGTGTGTGTGTGTGTGTGTAGTGTGTTGTATGTGTGGGTTGTGTGAGTAGTATGCTGAGAGTTGTGTTGTTTGAGAGTGAGATTATGATGAGATAGAGTGAGCGAGTGTATATGATTGAGTGAGAGTGCGTGTAGTTTGATGTGTGAGTGAGTTGTGGTTGAGTGTGAGTTGAGTATTGAGATTGTGTTGTGAGATGTTTGTTGTGATAGAGTGTGGTGAGATGTAGAGTTAATGATAGTGCGAGATTATAGATAATAGTTTTGTTTATAGAGAGTTTAGAGAGTGATAGATATGATATGTATTTAGAGAACTTAGTTGATAGAGTATAGAGTGTGATGTGTAGATAGGAGAGGTTTAGAGTGGTGAGAGCGAGGAGTAAGTAGAGTTATATGATTTCTTATGTTAGTTTGGATAGGGAGTGTGGTTGTGTGTGTTGTGGTGAGTGAGTGAGTGTTTGATGTGTGTATGTGGTGGGAGTGTGTGTGAGTGTGTGTGGTTGTGTGTGATGGTGTGTGTGTTGTGTACTCACCCCTATTAGTACTCCACCGAGTAGAGGATCGGGTGGCGATCCCCGAGCTCCTTGGCCCCGCCTCTTCACTGATCGCTACTAGGTCACCTGCACACGTCCCCGAGCCGTGAGCTTTATATCATACCTCTGCTTAAAGCTATGTATGGGTCCTGCCTCCACTACATCGCTTCCCAAACCTATTCCACTTACTTACAACTCTGTGGCGGAATGAAATACTTCCTAACATCCCTGTGATTCATCAGGTCTTAGCTTCCAAACTGTGTCCCCTTGTTACTGTGTCCAATCTCTGGAACATCCTGTCGTTGTCCACCTGGTCAATTCCCCTCAAGTATTTTTTGATGTCGATATCATGTCCCCCCTATCTCTCCTGTCCTCCAGTGTCGTCAGGTTGATTTCCCTTGAACCTCTCCTCGTGAGGACATACCTCTTAGCTCTAGGGACTAGTCTTGTTTGCAAACCTTTGCACTTTCTCTAGTTCTTTACGTGCTTGTGCTAGGTGTGGGTTCCCAAACTGTGCCGCATACTCCAATAAGGGGCCTAACGTATACGTGTACAGGGTCCTGAACTGATTCCTTATTAAGATGTCCGAATGCTGTTCTGAGGTTTGCTAGGGCTAGGCGCCCAAATGCTTGCAGCATATTTGGTTGATGTCGCTTCCAGGAGATTTGCCTGGTGTTATACTCACCCCCAAGATCTTTTCCTGTGTGAGGTTTGTAAGTCTCTGACCCCCGTAGACAGTACTCCGTCTGCGGCCTTACTCGCCCTTCCCAATCCTTCATGACTTTGCACTTATTGGATTGAACCTCCAGGTCAGCCAATTGCTGGGACCCAGGTCTGCAGCCTGTCCGATCCCTTTGTAGTTCTGCCCTGGTCTTCGATCGAGTGTATTCTTCTCATCACTTCACGTCATCTGCAACAGGGACCCTCAGAGTCATTCCTTTCCGTTCATGGTCGTTCACAAATACAGGAACAGCACTGCCTAGGAATGACCCCATACCTGCGGACCGCAGCTGGTCACAGGAGCCCACGGTCTGACACCTCTGCCACGGTACCATGAACTCGCTGCTGTCATCCTGACAAGTATTCTGAACCATTGTAGTGCCTTCCCTGTTATCCCTGCTTGGTTCCTCCAGTTTTTATTGCACCAATCTCTTGTGTGTGAACTGTGTCAAACGCCTTCTTGCCAGTCGCAAGTAAAAGCAATCCACCCTCCCCTCTCTCTCCTCTCTCTTGTCTTACTGGCTTGTCACCAATTCATAGAACTCCTATAGGTTGTGTCAGGATTTCCCGTCCCTGAAAACCTTGCTGGCTGCAGTTGATGAGAATCGTCCTTTCTAGGTGTTCCACCACTCTTCTCCTGATAATCTTCTCGCCATTATTTTGCATACTATACATGTCAGTGACAACTGGTCTGTAGTTTTATAGTGGCTTCATGTCTGTCTCCTTTTTTAAAGATAGTGGGACTACATTTGCTGTCTTCCATGCCTCATGCAATCTCCCTGTTTCGAAAGATGTATTGGAATATTGTATGTTATGGGATACAGCATAGCGCCTCTGCTTCCCTCTCTCATAGCCATGGGGAGATGTTTTATCTAGGCCCATTGCCCCTTTGAGGTATCTAGCTCACTCAGAAGCCTCTATTTCCTTCTCTCCTCGGTTGTGTGCACTGTGTCCAGCACTTGGTGGGTGCCCCCACCTCTCCGTCTTCCTGGAGTCCCTCTTCTGTCTCCTCTGTGAAACACTTCTTTGAATCCTTGTTGAGTTCTTCACATACTTCACGTCATTTCCTTTTGTCTCTCCCTCCTTCCTTCCTAGCCTGATTACCTGGGTCCTTGACTGTTGTTTTCCTCCTGATGTGGCTGTACCCCAGTTACGGGTGCAGATTTGGGCTTCGCTGCTATGTCATTTTTCATATTGTTCTTTGGCCTCCTTTTCTTATCCTGTGCATAGTTCTTTCTTCTGGCTCTACGACTGATCTCCTTATTCTTCCTGGGTCCTTAGCCTTCTAAATTTCTTCATTTCCCCAAGCCACTGGTTTTTGCCTCCCTGCCCTTTGGGTAAACAATGGGCCAGTCCTGGCTTTTTTCATTACTCCTGTTACCCCTGGGTACATAACCTCTCCTCAGCCTCCTTGCATTTTTGTTGCTACATAGTCCATCCATCTCATTAACGGCATCCCCTGCCAGTTCTCTGTTTCCACTGAACCCCGTTGCAGGTAGTTCCTCATTCCTGTGTAGTCCCCTTTCTTGTAGATTGGCTTCATCGTCCTGGCCTTCCTGCTTCTTTCTATCCCTCCACTTGTAGCACACTGTGTATTCTAAGCTTAAAACCACATGGTCACTGGCCCCAAGGGGTCTTTTCATTATGCGATGTCCTCGATAACTGCACTACTGAAGGGTGATTACTAAGTCCAGCCTTGCGTTCATCCTCTCCTTCTCTCTTGTAGTGTCCCTTACGTGTTGGTACATGAAAGTTCTCCATACCAACCTCCATCATCTTAGCCCTCCAGTAATCTTGGGCCCCCATGTGGGTCCAAGTTTCTTCCCAATCGATCTCCTTGTGGTTAAGTCACCCCATGATCAGGAGCTTTGCCCTGCGAGCATGAGCTCTCTGGGCCACTCTATCTAGCCATGTGTCAACCATCCCCCGCTCTATTGCTCTCGTCGTACTCTTGCCTTGCTTGGGCCTCCCATGCTGTGTCTGTGGTGGGTTATACATCAACTGCTATTTACCACCTTGGGACCTCCAAGTGAAGTTTTCCCACTATGTAATCACTTCTTCGCTTCCGCATCTCCACTCTCCAGCTCATCAAAAATTCAGCGATTTTTGATCAGCAACGCCACTCCTCCACCCCCACTGTTTCCCTCTGTCTTTCCTCAGGATTTGGTATCCCCGTGGAAAGATGGCATCTGTCATCATAACTGTAAGCTGTGTTCTGTAAGAGCTATGATGTCCGGTTGATGCATCTTTGACATCCTTTTCGTGCCACTCCTCCCCTTATTTTGTTATTCCATCGCGATTGGACCTACCTCAGTTTCCTTTCCCAACACTTGGTTTGGGGCCTGGTGGGGGGTGGGAGACCTGGTGGCATACTGTGGGATTCTGAGCTCGAAATGTTAGGGTGGAGGGCTTGGGTATGGGTATGTAGTGTGATTGGGATTGTTGTGTATAGTGTAATGTTCATGAGAGTAGTTGTGTGTGTGCATGCCTTGCTGTTCCAGTCCTGCACTGACTGACCTCCTGCTGATCCCTCCTTGTCTCTTTTCCTACTCCTTTCGTTTTTTATGTCCACACCCTCAGGCGCTGTCCGTTCTGATTTTGTTCTGTCACTGTCTAGGAACCCCCTCTTGTACACTTCATCTTCCGAATATTTCAATCGAGTTTCTCTCGGAGGTATCCTGTATCCGCACTGTCTTTTTCCGTCCTGAGAATCAGCTTGAATTGGTCGGTTTCTCTCATGTTCCCCTTCATACCCCCCAATTCTCTGACAATTTTAACAATCTCGTCCATCTCTTCACCTATTTTTCCGGTGCTGTATTTTCTCAATCTCCTTTCCTTCTTTTCTTCCTGCTTCCATACAGTGTGTGTCCTTCCACTCTCTCCTGAAGCCCATGGATAAGACACTGATTTTGCCCTTTCCTTCCCCATTGCCTCACCCTCTGTACTCTGTAAACCTGCCTGTTATGTGGTCAGTTTCTCCCTTGATTTTCCAGTGCTTCTTGATAGCCTTGTTGTCCTCAGCATTCGAACCTATCACCCTCTCCATCTGCAACCAGCTTGATCTTCCCTTTCACTCCTTGGTCCCTCCTTGGCATATTGATGTAGAACTTAGCATAAATCATAATTCCTTCCTACCTGTCAGCCTCGCCAGCTTCATATGCTGTTCTTCTCTGGCACTGCCCCTGAAACGTCGCTCCAGCCTATTTACTCAACTTTCTAGGACCCTTATCCTTGGCCTGTGGGTGTTGTGTGTGTCTGTTGTGTGTGTGTGCGTGTGTGTGGGTGTGTGGTGTGTATGTGTAGTGTTGTTGTGTTGTGTGGTGGTGTGTGGTGTTGTGTGTGTGTGAGCGTGTGTGATATGTGTATGTGGTAAGTGTGTTGTGTGTGAGTGTAACACACATAGTTGAACTCACCTAGTTGAGGTTGCGCGGGTCGAGTCCAAGCTTCTGGTCCCGCCTCTTCACTGGTCGCTACAAGGTCACTCTCCTGAACATGAGTCTTTATCGTACCTCTGCTTAAAAGCCCTATGTCTGGATCCTGCCTCCACTACACGCTTCCCAAACTATTCCACTTCCTGTACTACTCTGTTGCTGAAGAAATTACTTACTACATCCCTTTGAATTCATCTGTGTCTTTCAGCTTCCAACAGTGTCCCGTGTGCTGTGTCCAGTCTCTGGAACATCCTGTCTTTGTCCTCCTTGTCAATTCCTCTCCAGTATTTTGTAATCGTTATCATGGTCCCCCCTATCTGCTCCTGTCCTCCAGTGTCGTCAGGTTGATTTCCTAAACCTCTCCTCATTAGGACATACCTCAAAACACTGGGACAAGTCAATGTAGTCAAACTTTTGCACTTTCTCAAGTTTCTTTACATGCTTGGCAAGTTGTGTGGGTTCCAAACTGTTGCCGCATACTCTAATAATGGGCCTAACGTACACGGTGTACAGGGTCCTGAACGATTCCTATTAAGATGTCGGAATGCTGGTTCTGAGGTTTGCCAGGCGCCCATATGCTGGCAGCATTATTTGGTTGATGTGCGCTTCAGGAATGTGCCTGGTGTTATACTCACCCCCAAGATCTTATTTTCCTTGAGTGAATGTTTGTATTCCTCTGGCCCCCTATACTGTACTCTGTCTGGGCCTTCTTTGCCCGTTCCCGCAATCCACATGACTTTGCACTTGGTGGGATTTGAACTCCAGGAGCCAGTTGCAGGACCAGGTCTGCAGCCTGTCCAGATCCCTTTGTATTATCTGGCCTGGACTTCATCGAATGAACTCTTCTCATCACTTCACGTCATCTGCAAACAGGGACACCTGCGGAGTTTATTCGTTTCCGTCTATGTCGTTCCACAAAAACCAAAAGCAGCAATGGTCCTAGGACTGACCCCTTGTGGGACCCCCCCGCTGTGGTTCACAGTGCCCACTCTGACACCTCGCCAGTACCGATTACTCGCTGCTGTCTCCTGACAAGTATTCCCTGATCCATTGCAGTGCCTGCCCTGTTATCCCTGCTGGTCCCCACCAGTTTTTGCACTAAACTCTTGTGTGTACTGTGTCAAAAAGCCTTCGTGCATCCAATAAAATGCAATCCACCCACCCTCTCTCTCTTGTCTATACTGCTGTCACCTGTCATAGAACTCCAGGAGGTCTGTGACACAGGATTTCCATACTCTGAACCAAGTTGGCTGCTGGTGATGAGATCATTCCTTTCTAGATTGGTTCCTACCATTTTTCCTCCTGACAACTTTTTCATGATTTTGCATGCTTTAATAAATACTGTCAGTTACACGGTCTGTTAGTTTAGTGCTTGATGTCTGTCTCCTTTTTTAAAGATTGGGATCACAGTTTGCTGTCTTTCCATGCCTCAGGGCAATCTCACCTGGTTCGATAGAATGTATTGAATATTGTTGTTAGGTACACATCGCGCCTCTGCTCCCCTTCTCGCGCAGGACTCCATGGAGAGATGTTATCGGGCCCCATTGCCTTTGAGGTATCTAGCCTCTAGCTCACTCAGAGCCCCTTCACTTCTTCCTCGGTTGTGTGTACTGTGTCCAGCAAATGTGGTGAACCCCACCTCCCACTCTTTTTGGAGCACCTACTGTCTCCATCGTGAACACTTTCTTTAGAATCTCTTGTTTGAGTTCCCCTCCACATACTTCAACGGTCATTTCTTGTGTCGTCTCCTCCGTTCTTCATAGCAGCCCTGCTAACCATGGTCCTTAACGGTTGTTTCTTTTCTTTCTCTGATGTGGGCTGTATAACATCTTCGGGTCAGGATTTGGCTTTTGCTGCAATGTCCATTTTTCAAATTGACGTTGCCTCACTTCTTATCTGTGCATATTCGTTTCTGCTCTAAACGACTGCTCACCTTATTCTCCTGGGTCCTTTGCCAACTATATTTTCTTATTTCTTCCATCCCTAGCTCACTTGGTTTTGCCTCCATGCATCTTTGGGTGAACCAGGGCTCACTCCTGGCTTTTCATTATTCCCGTTACCCTGTTACAGAACCCTCCGCCTCCTCTTGCACAATGTATGCTTAACATATTCCAACATCTCATAACTGGCTTCCCTGCAGTTCTCTGTCCCACTGAACCTCCATACAGGAAGTTCCGTCATTCCTGTGTAAAGTCCCCTTTCCTGTAGTTTGGTTTCATTAGTTCCTTGCCTTCCTGCTTGCCCCCTCCACTAGTAGCTCTACTGTGTATTCGAAGCTCAAAACCAACATTATCGCTGGCCCCAAGGGGCTTTCATATGTGATGTCCTCAATATCTGCACTACTCAAGGTGAATACTATAGACCAGTCCCTTGCTGGTTCATCCTCTCCTCTCTCTCTTGTAGTGTCCCTTACTGTTGTACAATGATGTTCTCCAGTACCCACCTCCTTCATCTTAGCCCTCCCTGTATCTTGGCCCCCATGTGGCTCCAAGTTCTCCCATTCGATCTCCTTGTGGTTGAAGTTCCCCATGATCAGGGCTTTGCCCCGTGCATGCATGAGCTCTTCTCTGCCATGCTGCCAGTGTGTCAAAACCATCGCTCTATGATTGGCTCTCTTCCATACTCTTGCCTTGGCCTCCTGCTGTTCTGTGTGGTTATACATCACTGCAATTATCACCTTGGGACCACCAGAGGTGAAGCGTTTCCCTCCTGCTATGTAAACACTTTCTTTCTCCGCTGTCTCCTTCTCATCACTCATCAAAAATCCATCGTGTTTGATCACAATGCCACTGCTCACTTCCTCCACCCCCCCTGTTCCTTCTGTCTTTTCTCAGATCGGTATCCCCGCTGGAAAGATGGCATCTGTTATCAAACCAGTAAGCTTTGTTTTCTGTGATCGAGCTATGATGACTGGTTGATGCCTTTTTGACGTCTTTCGTGCCACTCCCCTCCACTTGTTTGTTATTCCATCAGCAGCGTTTGTGTACCAATACCCTTCAGTTTACCTTTCCAACACTGTGGTTTTGGGGTGCCTGAGGGGGGTGGGAAACCTGATAGCTTAACTGTTGGATTCCTATGGTTGGGGGTTGGGAGTGGAAGCTGTGGTATGGATTGTATTGTGGTAGGGATGTGTGCTAGGTTGTTGGGTTATCTGAGTATCGTTTGTGTGTGGTGCTTGCCCTGCTGCTGCTGTGTCTGCTCTACTGACCTTCTGCTGGTTCCATCCTTGTCTCCTTTCCATCCTATCTCCTTATCGCTTTTTTGTCCCTCCCTCAGCTGCTTACTCTCAGTGTTCTGGCTCTGGTCTAGGAACACCTTCTTGTAACTCTTCCGAACTTTTCAACCGTGGTTATCTCTGGAGGATCCCTGTTTCCACAACTTTTCTGTCCTGAGACTCAAGCTTGAACGGTCGTTTTTCCTCCCCTTCAAGTACCCCCCTATTCTCTGAAAATTTACAATCTCATCCATGTCTTCTCCCCCTATTCCGTGATGATTTACTCAATCTCACTTTCTATTCTTCCCTGCCGTCTTTCAGTGTGTGTCCTTTCCTCACTCCTACCGAAGTCCCATGGATAATTTACGATTTTGCCTTTCCACCTCCCATTGCCTCTTCCTCGTGACTCTGGGTTCCGCTGTCTGTAGTGGTCATTTTCCTCCCTTGATTTGTTTTCCAGTGGCTCTTTGTAGCATGGTTGTGCCTCAGCATTCGACCTCTCCTCCCTCTCCATCTGCACCCAATCTGCCTCTTTTTCCCTTACCACTCCTGGCCCTGTCCTTTGCAGGCTGATATGACCCTTGAGGGCATTAATTCATATCTCCTTCCTTCCTGTTCAGCCTCTCTCATCGAATGGTGTGTCTTCTTTTGTCACTACCCCTTGAGACTATGCTTCAGCCTGTTTACCTCAAATTCTAGGATCCTTTACCCTGGCTACTGATACTGCAGTTATCGACTTTGCATCTCCCAATCTTTGTCTCCTTTCTCCAACCTCTTTTTTCCCCTCCATTGTCACAGAGAGCTCTTTCTCTTTCTCCCATTTTTCAGAAAGCTCTCCTAATTTTTCTCTCCCATTCTTGCTCTATTCCTTTTTTCCACTGTTCCTCCCTCCAATTCCTCCCTACCATGTACTACCTTGTGCATCTGTATCCCTGATTCCTGCGAGTCCCAACCATTTTTATTTTAATGAAAGAGAGAGAGAAAGAGAAAAAGAAAAAGGGGGATAGAGAAGAGATTAGGAGAGAGAGAAGTGGGAGCCTAGAAGGAGGGGAAAAGAAGGGAAAAAGGGTGAGAAAGTGAAGAGAGGGAAAAGGTAAGAGAAGGGGGAGTGACAAGGGAAGAGAGAAAGAAAAAAAAGAAGAGAAGAGAGAGAGTAAGAGAGGAAGAGAGGACGAGGAAGAGTGGAGAGGGAGAGAGAGAGGAAAGAGAGAGAGGAAAGAGTGAAAGGAAGAGAGAGAGGAAAAGAGAGGATGAGAGAGAGGCTGATAGAGAGGAAATGAATAAAGGTGAGAGAGAGAGAGAGAGAGAGAGAGAGAGAGAGAGATAGAGAGTAGAGGAGAGGAAGAGAGAGAGAGGAGCGAGAGAGAGAGAGAAGGAAGAGAGAGTGGAAGAGAGGGAGAGAGATGGGGGGGAAGGAAGGGGGTTAATAGGGGTCACATCACAGGAAGGTTGGAAATCCTTTATTATGTGATTGTGTGTGTCTAAATATGTGTGTAGTGTGTCTGTATGTGTGTGTGTGTGTGTGTGTGTTGTGAGTGTGTGGTGCATATGTGTGTGTGTGTGTGAGTGTGTGTGTGGTGTGTGGTGGTGTAGTGTGTTGTGTGTTGTGTGTGGCGTGTGTGCGTGTGTGTGTGTGTGTGTGTGTGTGTGTGCTACAGCTATCAAGTGCCTAGACAACCTGATCTGTTCTCACCAATTGTACGTGCATATGTTAGTAAACAGTCCTTTATTTCCCACGTATGTACTACATATGTATTGTATATTTACCCGAATTTCTTGGTTTGCCACTGTAACTCTTATGCGTTTAAAATTACGTTCTAAAAAATAATATAACTAGGCTTCGCCTATATGCCGCTACCTCTAATTCTATTTTAAATCCATAAATCTGCTTATTCTAATCTGATAGCTCGAGAGAGTGACCCCAAATTCCAGCTAGAGACAGGTACATTGACTCCCAAAGCAACTCAAACTAGGTGAATATTACTTTTCGCTGCAGTGAGTAACGTTGCAGGCTGTCCTGTCCAGAAGTGATGTTTGATGCTTCTCGTAATTTTTCCACAAACTACTTGATGCACTATATTCTCTAGCTTCCTAATTTTTTCACTCACTCACTGTATTTACTGACACATCTATACTTAATCTTATCTCCCTGGTCTTGAGTCGAACTTATTTCATCAAAATTACCCCCTGCGTTAATTATGGCAACCACTATTAGGCCTGACACAAGCGTCACCATTCCCAACGCCCTCACTAAAACACTCAGCCAACTATTTCCTTTGTTTTCTTTCTGTGATCACTTATATTCCTTTTTTCGGCTTAGTGATTATATGCACTCTCATGCGTGCACACGCCTATATCCCACATCTATACCCTTAAGGCACAGTCAGAAATTTAATCACCAAAACACGAGCTGCAACCGCGCTGACTCCTCCACGAGTGTGTGTGGTGTGTTGTGTGGTGTGTGTGAGTGTGGGGGGGGGGTGGGGGTTGTGTGTGTGTGTTTGTGTATTGTATGTGTGTGTGTGGTGAGTGTGTGTGTGTGTGTGTGTGGTGTGTGTGTGTGTGTGTGTGTGTGTGTGTTGGGTGTGAGTGAGTGTGTTTGTGTGTGTGTGGTGTGTGTGATGTGTGTGTGTTGTGTGTTGTGTGGGTGTTTGTGTGTGTGTGTTGTGTGAGTGGTGTTGTGTGTGTGTGTGTGTGTGTGTGTGTGTGTGTGATAAAAAGAAATTTACTGAAGTCTTTAAACAAAAGAGAACATATATTCGGTGAGTGGGCCACGGTGAGTGTCCCGGGGTATGTGAGAGGGGTGAGTGGTTGAGAGGGAGTTCGCAGGGGCACATATACCCCGGAGGTGTATATCTCTCAGTGAATAAGCAATGAGAGTTAGCTTTAATTCCACTTTTATGTAATTAAGTGTTTTTGACTTGTGGTTAACAGTTGACATGAAGCCCCAGTCAGCCTGGCTTAGGCAGTAGCCTTTAAGTTCAATTAATTAATCCACCAAATAACTAATCCACCAGTTAACTAATCCACCAGTTAATTACTCCACCTTGGTGGTGGTGTGAATGGTGGTGGTGTGGTGGTGATGGTGGTGGTGGTGGTGGTAGTGGTGGTGGTGGTGGTGGTAAGTGGTGGTGGTGGTAGTGGTGGTGGTGGTGATGTGATGGTGGTGGAGATGGTGGTGGTGACGATGGTGATGATGGTGGTGTGTGGTGGTGGTGGTGTGGTGGTGGTGTGGTGGTGGTGGTGGTGGTGGTGGTGTTGGTGTGGTGGTGGTGATGTTGGTGGTGGTGTGATGGGGTGGTGGTGGTGGTAGTGTGTGGGTGGTGGTGGGGTAGTGGTGGTGGTGGTAGTGGTGGTGGAGTGGTGATGGTGAGGGGGGAGATGGTGGTGGAGACGCTGATGATGGTGGTGTGGTGGTGTGGTGGTGTGGTGGTGGTGGTGGTGGTGGAGGTGGTGGTGGTGGTGGATGAGTGGTGGTGTGATGGTGGTGGGGTGGGATGGTGGTGGTTGGTGGTGGTAGTGGTTGTGTGGTGGGGTGGTATGGTGGTGGTGGTAGTGGTGGTGGTGGTGAATGGTGATGTGGGTGGGAGTTGGTTGTGGTGACGGTTTTGTGATGATGATGGTGGTGGTGGTGTGGTGTGGTGGTGGTGGTTGATGGTGGTGGTGGTAGTGGTGTGGTGTGTGTGATGGTGTGGTGTTGGGGTGGTGGTAGTGGTGGTGGTGGTGTGGTGATGGGTGGGTGGTGGTGATGTAGGTGGTGGTAGTGGTGGTGGTGGTGGTGTGGTAGTGGTGGTGGTGGTAGTGGGTGGTGTGGTGGTGGTAGTGGTGTGGTGGTGTTGGTGGTAGTTGTGTTGGTGGTAGAAGGAGGTGGTGGTGGTGATGTGATGGTGGAGGAGATGGTGGTGGTTACGGTGGTGATGGTGGTGGAGGTAGTGGTGATGGTGTGGGTGGTGACCTGGTGTGGGTTGTGACCTGGTGTGGGTTATGACCTGGTGTGGGTTGTGACCTGGTGTGGGTTATGACCTGGTGTGGGTTGTGACCTGGTGTGGGTTATGACCTGGTGTGGGTTGTGACCTGGTGTGGGTTATGACCTGGTGTGGGTTATGACCTGGTGTGGGTTATGACCTGGTGTGGGTTATGACCTGGTGTGGGTTATGACCTGGTGTGAGTTGTGACCTGGTGTGGGTTATGACCTGGTGTGGGTTGTGACCTGGTGTGGGTTATGACCTGGTGTGGGTTATGACTGGTGTGGGTTATGACTGGTGTGGGTTATGACCTGATTTTGGGTTGTGACCTGGTGTGGGTTATGACCTGGTGTGGGTTGTGACCTGGTGTGGGTTATGACCTGGTGTGGATTGCGACCTGGTGTGGATTAATCTGGCACTCTCTCATCCGCCACAGTGGGTCATCCATTGACACTGTTTTGAAGCCTCCCCTTCCACCACCACTACCACCACCACTTCCACCACCACTTCCACCACCACACCACCACCACTTCCCACCACCACTACCACCACCACTACACACACCACTACCCCACCACTACCACCACCACTACCACCACCACTACCACCACCACTACCACCACCACTTCCACCACCACTACCACCACCCCTTCCACCACCACTCCACCACACTACCACCACCACTACCACCACCACTACCACCACCTACCACTCACTCCTCCACCACCACTACCACCACCACTTCCACCACCACTTCACCACACTTCCACCACCTACCACCACCACTTCCCACCCTACACCATCCACACCACACATACCACCACTTCCACACCACTACACCACCACTACCACACACTTCCACCACCACTTACCACCACCACTTACCACCACCACTACCACCACCACTCCACCAACACCACACCACTACCACCACACTCACCCCACACCACCACTTCCACCACCACTACCACCACCACTCCACCACCACTACCACCACCACTTCCACCACCACTACCACCACCACTTCCACCACCACTACCACCACCACTTCCACCACCACTACCACCACCACTTCCACCACCACTACCACCACCACTTCCACCACCACTACCACCACCACTCCACCACCACTACCACACCACTTCCACCACCACTACCACCACCACTTCCACCACCACTACCACCACCACTTCCACCACCACCACCACACACTTCACCACCAACCACACCACTTCCACCACACACACCACTTCCACCACCACTACCACCACCACTTCCACCACCACTACCACCACCACTTCCACCACCACTACCACCACCACTGCCACAACACTACCACCACCACTTCCACCCACTACCACCACCACTTCACCACCACTACCACCACCACTTCCACCACCACTACCACCACCACTTCCACCACCACTACCCACCACTACCACCACCACTTCCACACCACTACCACCACCACTTCCACCACCACTACACCACCACTTCCACCACCACTACCACCACCACTTTCCACCAACACTACCACCACCACTTCCACCACCACTACCACCACCACTTCCACCACCACTACCACCACCACTTCACCACCACTACCACCACCACTTCCACCACCACTACCACCACCACTTCCACTCCACCCCTACCACACCACTTCCACCACCACTACCACCACCACTTCCACCACCACTACCACCACCATTCCACCACTACCACCACCACTTCACCACCACTTTCCACCCACTACCACCACCACTTCCACCACCACTACCACCACCACTTCCACCACCACTACCACCACCACTTCCACCCCCTACCACACCATTCATCACACTACCACCAACCCCTTCCCACCACACCACCACCATTCCACCACCACTACCACCACCACTTCCACCACCACTACCACCACCACTTCCACCACCACTACCACCACCACTGCACCAACACACCACCACACTCACACCACACCACTACCACTACCACAACCACCACCACTACCACGATCTAGCCACCACCAGATCGTCAGCTAACTAGATGACAGCATAATTGATGGCACTTATCTTCCACCCTGACGGGCTGGTTGACCTTGTGTCTTGCCACTAACATTGAAAGTAGTGGTTTGTGGAAGTAGGGGGCGGTGGTGCATACTGCCACCCCCTGCCACTCCTGCAACCCCCTATCACACCATGCCATCCCTTGCCACCCCCTGCCATCCTTGCACCCCATGCCACCCCTGCCACCCCATGTCATCCCTTTCCACCCCCCTGCCACCCCGTGCCACCCCGTGCCACCCCGTGCCACCCCGTGCCACCCCGTGCCACCCCGTGCCACCCCGTGCCACCAGTGCTAGAGATAAAGGATAGAGACTAGACATAGGTAATATTTATTTTTCCATTTTCCTTTTGCCTTTATTACTCTGGTTTAAACACTTATATATCACTGTTTTTATGTTTCTGTCTCTCTTTCTCCTTGTTTCTTTCTCCTTGTTTCTTTCTTCTTGTTTTTTTTCTCCTTGTTTCTTTCTCTTTGTTTCTTCCTCCTCGTCTTTGTTCATTTCTTTCGTTACGTCTTGTGGTTCTTCTGAGTTTAATGTAATTTCGAGGGGAAACGTTTTGAGTTGGTAGTGTAGTAGATGGTAGACGGGAGAGACAGGTGAGGGAAGGTGAGAGACAGGTGAGGGAAGGTGAGAGACCGGTGAGGAAAGGTGAGAGACAGGTGAGGGAAGGTGAGACAGGTGAGGAAAGGTGAGAGACAGGTGAGGAAAGGTGAGAGACAGGTGAGGAAAGGTGAGAGACAGGTGAGGGAAGGTGAGACAGGTGAGGGAAGGTGAGACAGGTGAGGAAAAGGTAGTACAGTTGAGGAAAGGTGAGAGACAGGTGAGGGAAGGTGAAGAGACCGGTGAGGAAAGGTGAGAGTACAGGTGAGGGAAGGTGAGACAGGTGAGGAAAGGTGAGAGACAGGTGAGGAAAGGTGAGAGACGAGGTGAGGAAAGGGAGAGACAGGTGAGGGAAGGTGAGACAGGTGAGGGAAGGTGAGAGACGGGAGAGACAAATTAGATATCAGTACAGTTTGAAGGATCATCAATAACCCTCACAACCAGCATTATCACGTTCTCTCACTCTTACAAAAATTATTCAATAAACGACAACAAACAGAAAACTCCAGATAAACTTAGTCCTTAATTATGTTTTCTGGAAGAGAGAGAGGAGAAGAGAGAGAGAGAGAGAGAGAGAGGTAGAGAGAGAAGAGGAGGAGATGAGAAGAGAGAGAGAGAGAGAGAGAGAGAGAGAGAGAGAGAGAGAGAGAGAGAGAGAGAGAGAGAGAGAGAAAGAAAGAGAGAAGCAAGGAAGAAAAGGTAAGAACATTAATTTCGTTAAGTCCTTCGACGTTAAAGAGAAGTTTTCTGCGTTTTCTGACGTGTTTGACATTTACGTTGCAACATAACGTTCATGTGATCTTATATCATCACATAAAAAATTGTGATGATATAAGATCAAGTCACTAATGACTGAGAAGTTATGTGTCTTGTGTTACGTGTTGGTAACGTATGTGTTACGTGTTGTAACGTATGTGTTACGTGTTGGTAACGTATGTGTTACGTGTTGTAACGTATGTGTTACGTGTTGGTAACGTATGTGTTACGTGTTGTAACGTATGTGTTACATGTTGGTAACGTATGTGTTACGTGTTGGTAACGTATGTGTTACGTGTTGGTAACGTATGTGTTACGTGTTCGTAACGTATGTGTTACGTGTTGGTAACGTATGTGTTACGTGTTGGTAACGTATGTGTAACGTGTTGGTAACGTATGTGTTACGTGTTGGTAACGTATGTGTTACGTGTTGGTAACGTATGTGTTACGTTTTGGTAACGTATGTGTTACGTGTTGGTAACGTATGTGTTACGTGTTGGTAACGTATGTGTTACGTGTTGTAACGTATGTGTTACGTGTTGGTAACGTATGTGTTACGTGTTGTAACGTATGTGTTACGTGTTGGTAACGTATGTGTTACGTGTTGGTAACGTATGTGTTACGTGTTGGTAACGTATGTGTTACGTGTTGGTAACGTATATGTTACGAGTTGGTAACGTATGTGTTACGTGTTGGTAACGTATGTGTTACTTGTTGGTAACGTATGTGTTACGTGTTGGTAACGTGTGCATTACTTGTTGGTAACGTATGTGTTACGTGTTGGTAACGTATGTGTTACGTGTTAGTAACGTATGTGTTTCGTGTTGGTAACGTATGTGTTACGTGTTGGTAAAGTATGTGTTACGTGTTGGTAACGTATATGTTACGTGTTGGTAACGTATGTGTTACGTGTTGGTAACGTATGTGTTACGTGTTGGTAACGTATGTGTTACGTGCTGGTAACGTATGTGTTATTTGTTGGTAACGTATGTGTTACGTGTTGGTAACGTATGTATTACTTGTTGGTAGCGTATGTGTTACGTGTTGGTAACGTATGTGTTACGTGTTAGTAACGTATGTGTTACGTGTTGGTAACGTATGTGTTACGTGTTGGTAACGTATGTGTTACGTGTTGGTAACGTATGTGTTACGTGTTGGTAACGTATGTGTTACGTGTTGGTAACGTATTTGCTAGGTGTTGGTAACGTATTTGTTACGTGTTGGTAACGTATGTGTTACTTGTTGGTAACGTATTTGTTACGTGTTGGTAATGTATATGTTACTTGTTGGTAACGTATGTGTTACTTGTTGGTAACGTATGTGTTACTTGTTGGTAACGTATGTGTTACTTGTTGGTAACGTATGTGTTACTTGTTGGTAACGTATGTGTTACGTGTTGGTAACGTATTTGTTACGTGTTGGTAACGTATGTGTTGCTTGTTGATAACGTACGTTACATGTTGGTAACGTGTGTCGTGTCGTGTCGTGTCGTGTCGTGTCTCGGTAATTTACAAATTACTCGACAAATCCTACAAGATTATCATTTTCAATACATTTTACTGACAAGTTACCAACGATAATGAAGAAGTTAGAAGGTCGTCCAGTGTTGGAGGAGTGTGGTGGAGTGTTGGAGGAGGGTGGTGGAGTGTTGGAGGAGGGTGGTGGAGTGTTGGAGGAGGGTGGTGGAGTGTTGGAGGAGGGTGGTGGAGTGTTGGAGGAGGGTGGTGGAGTGTTGGAGGAGGGTGGTGGAGTGTTGGAGGAGGGTGGTGGAGTGTTGGAGGAGG
The DNA here is from genome assembly GCF_026875155.1 of Cherax quadricarinatus. Taxonomy (NCBI): domain Eukaryota; kingdom Metazoa; phylum Arthropoda; class Malacostraca; order Decapoda; family Parastacidae; genus Cherax; species Cherax quadricarinatus. The sequence continues at coordinate 79,811,621 of NC_069402.1, forward strand.
GTGGGTGGAGTGTTGGAGGAGGGTGGTGGAGTGTTGGAGGAGGGTGGTGGAGTGTTGGAGGAGGGTGGTGGAGTGGTTGGAGGAGGGTGGTGGAGTGTTGGAGGAGGGTGGTGGAGTGTTGGAGGAGGGTGGTGGAGTGTTGGAGGAGGGTGGTGGAGTGTTGGAGGAGGGTGGTGGAGTGTGGTGGAGTGTGGGTGGTGGAGTGTGGAGGAGGGTGGTGGAGTGTTGGTGGGGGAGTGTTTGGGGGGAGGGGGTGGAGTGTTGGAGGAGGGTGGTGGAGTGTGGAAAGGTGGAGTTTGGGGGGAAATGGGGAGTGTGGGTGGTGGGGGTGGGGGGGAGGGGGGGTGGGGTGCGGAAAGGGGGTGGTTGGGGGTGTTTTTGGGGGTGGAGTTGAGGGGGGGGGGAGTGTTGGAAGGAAGGGGGGGTGGGGTGTGGATGGTGGAGTGTGGAGGAAAAAGTGGTGGGGTGTTTGGGGGGTGGGGGTTTGGGGGGAGGGTGGGGGGAGTGTTGGTGGGGGGGGTTTGGAGGAAAGGGGGGTGGATTTTTGGAGGAGGGTGGTGGAGTGTTGGGGGTGGGTGTGGGGGAGGGTGGGGGGGTGTTTGGGGGGGGGGTGGGAAGGGGTGTGGAGGAGGGTGGTGGAAATGTGGGGGGGGTGGAGTTGGGGGGAGGAGGGTGGGGGGAGTGTGGAGGAGGGGGGTTGGGGTGGGGGGTGGTGGGAGTGTCGGGAGGGTGGGGGAAATGTGGGGGGTTGGGGGTGGGGGGAGGGTGGTGGAGTGTGGGTGGGGGAGTGGGGGAGGGGGTGGGAAAGTGTGGGTTGGGGGAGTGTGGAGGAGGGGGTGGGGTTGGGGTGGAATGTGGAGGAGGTTTTGGGGGAGTGGGGGGTGGAATGTGGAGGAGGGTGGTTTTAGTGTGGGTGGGGGAATGGGGGGGAGGGTGGTGGGGTGTGGAGGGGGGTGGGTTTGGAGGTTGGTGGTGGAAAGTGGGGAGGTTTGGGGGTTTTGGGTGGGTTTGGAAAGGGGGAGGGGGTGGTGGAGTGGGGTGGTGGGGAAAGTGGGGGGGAGGGGGTGGAGTGTGGGGGGTGGGAGTTTGGAGGGGTGGTGAGTGGTTTGGAAAAAGGGTGGTGGAGTGTGGTTTGGGGAGTGTTTGGGGGGGGTGGTGGAGTGGGGGTGGTGGAAAGTGGGGGGAGGGTTGGGGGAGTGGGGGGTGGTGGAATGTGGAGGAGGGGGGGTGGGTGTGGGTGGAGGGAAAGTGGAGGAGGGGGTTTGGGGGAGTGGGGGGTTTTTTGGGGAATTTTGGGGGATTTTGGGGGAAATGTGGGTGGGGGGGAGGGGGGGGGGGAATTTAAAAATGGGGGAATGTGGGGAGGGTGGGGAGGTGGGTTTGGGGAGTGGGGGAGGGTGGGGGGGAGTGTGGGGGGGGGGGAAGTGGAGGGGGGGGGGAGTGTGGGGGGTGGAATGTGGAGGAGGGGGGTGGAGGGGGTGGGGAAGTTGGGGGAGGGGGGTGGGGGGCTGTGGAAAATGGGGGGGAGGGGGTTAAGTTTGGGGGGGGTTGGAAGGGGGGGGTGTAAATGGTGGAATTGGGGGAGGGTGGTGGGGTAGGGTTTGGAAAGGGAGGGGGGGGGTTGTTGGGGGTGGAAGGGGGGGGTGGGGATCGGTTGGGGGAAGGGGGGAGGGAGGGTTGGGGGTGGGGGGGGGGATTAAAGTGGGGGGGGTGGATGTTAGGGGGGATGAATTTGGGGGAGGGTTGGGGAGTGTTTTTGGGGGTGGGTTTTGGGGGAGTGGGGATTTTTGGGGGTAGGGGGGAGGAGGGGGTTGGAGTGGGGGGGTGGGGGGTTAATTGGGGGAGGGGGTGGTGGAAGTGTTTGGGGGTGGTTTGGGGTGTTGGAGGGGGGGGTGGGGGTGGGTTTTGGAGGAGGGTGGTGGGGTGTTGGGGGGGTGGGTGGGGTTGGGGGGGGAGGGGGGTGGAGTGTTGGGGGGAGTGGGGGAGGTTTGGGGGTGGGGGGGGAGGGTGGGGGGGGGGGGTGTTGGGGGCGGGGGTTTTGGGGGGGTGGGGGGAGGGGGTAGAGGGGAGTGTTGGGGTGGAAAGGGAAGTGGTTTAGGAGGGGGTATGTTAGGAGGGGGGGTGGAGTGGGGGGTTTGGGGGAGTGGGGAGGGGAGAGGGGGGAGTGTGCTGGGGGTTTTGGGGGGAGGGTTTTGGGGGGTGGGAGGGGGTTGGGGTTTGTTGGGGGGGGGTTGGGTGGGGGGTGGGGGAGGGGGAAAAAAGGGGGGGTGGTGGAAAGTTTGGTTGGATGTTTGGGGGAGTTGGGGGTGGGGGAGTGGGGGGAGGGGGGGAGGTTGGTTGGAGGGGGGAGGGGGTGGAATTTGGGAAAGGGGGGGGTAGGTTGGGGGTGGGGGGGGGAGGGGGGGTAATGTTTGGGGGAGGGGGGGTGTGGAAAAGGGTGGGGGGAGTTGGGGGGGTTTTCGTTGGGGGAGGGGGGGGAAAAGGGTGGAGGAAGGGGGGTTGGGGGGGGTGGGTTTAAATTTTGGGGGAGGGGGGGATTTTGGGGTGGGGGGGATGTGGGGGTGGGTGGTGAGGGAAAGGGGGGGGTGGGTTAGGGGGTTGATTTGGGGGGTGGGGTGTTAATTGGGGGTTTTAAATTTTTGGGGTTTTTTTAATTTTTTTTGTTGGGGGAGGTTTTTAAATTTTTTTTAATGTGGGGGAATGGGGGATTTTCCCCCCCCCCCAACGGTTTTGGTTTGGGGTTTATTATTTTTTTTTAAAATTATGTTTTTTTAAAATTATTTTTTTAAAGGGGGGGGATTTTAATTTAGGAATTTAATTATTTTTTAAATTTTAAAAATTTTTTTAATTTTAATTGGTTTTTTTTTTATTTTTTAACTTTTTTTAAATTTTTTTTTAAATTTTTTAAATTTTTTTTTTTTTAAAAAATTTTTAAATTATTTTTAAAATTTTTTTTAAAGGGGTTAATTTTTTTTAATTTTTAAATTTTGGAATTTTTTTTTTCAAAAAGGGGTTTTTTTTTTTTAATTTAAATTTTTTTTTTTTGGGGGGGGTTTTTAATTTTTTAATTAAAATTTTGGGGGGGGTTTTTTTTTTTTTAATTTTTTTTTTTTAAAAAAAAAAGGGGGGGGGGGGGGAAAAATTTTTTTTTTTTTTTTTTTTTGGGTAAAATTTTTTTTTTGGGTTTTTAATTAATTTTTTTTTTATTTTTTTTTTTTAATTTTGGGGGTTTGGGTTTTTTAATTTTTTTTTTTTTTAAATTTTTTTTTTTTTTTGGGGGGGGGAATTTAAATTTTTCTAATTTAAAGGGGGGGGGGGGGGGGGGTTTTATGGGTTTATTAAATTTAATTTTTAAATTTTTGGGGAAATTTTTTTAATTTTTAAAATTTTTTTAAAATTTTTTTAATTAATTTTTGGGGTTTTTTGAATTAATTAAATTTTTAAAATTAAAATTTTTGGGTTAAAATTTTTTTTGGGGGGGTTTTTTTTAAAATTTTTTTTTTATTTTATTTTTTTTAATTTTTTTTTATTTTTTTTAAATTTTTTTTTTAAAAATTAAATTTTATTGGGGGGGTTTTAAAATTTGTTAAAATTAATTTTTTGTTTTTATTTAAAATTTTTTTTATATTAATTATTTTTTAAAATTAAAGGGTTTTGTTAATTTTTGGGGGATTTATTTTTTTAATTAATTTTTAATTTAAATTTGGGGGGAATTTTATTTTAAAAAAGGTGGGGATGGGGTAAAAAAGGGGGGGGGGGGGGTTTTAGAAGGAAAAGAAGGGGAGGAGCCTCCGGGGGGTGGGGGGGCCCCCCCCGGGGGGAGGGGAAGGACCCTCACTTGGGGGGGGGGAGCCCCGGGGGGGGGGGGGGGGAGGGGGGGGGGGGGGGGGGGGGAAAAGGGGGGGGGGGGGGGAGAAGGGGAGCCTCCTGGGGGGGGGGGGGTGGGGGGAGGGGGGAGGGTTTCAGGGGTGGGGGGGGGGGGGGGGGGGGGGGGGGGGGGGGGGGGGGGAGGGGGGGGGCCCCGGGGGGGGGGGGGGGGGGGGGGGGGGGGGGGGGGGGGGTTTTTGGGGGGGGGGAAAATTTGGGGGGGGGGGGGGGAAAAAGGGGGGGCCCCCCCGGGGGGGGGGGGGGGGAAGGGGGGGGGGGTTGGGGGAGGGGGGGGCCTCACTGTGGGTGGAGGGTGGGGGGGGCCTCACTGGGGGGGAAAGGGGCAGACCCGTGTGGGGGTGGCTTTTTTTTGGGTTTGAAGTAATAAAATTAAAAGTTGGGTTGGGTTTTGGGGGGGGGGGGGAAAGGGTGGGGGGGGGGTTTTAAAAGGGGTTTCGGGGGGAGGAAAATCCCTTGTGGGAGTGTGGCCCTTTTTTTGATACTCAAATATGGAAATAAAAACCCAAAAGCATATAATGTGATCCTTTTTTTGCAACGTTTTACCCCCCACAGTGGGCTTTTTGAAGTCAACACGGACACCTAAGGTTGGAAGGTACGGGAGTATTTTTGTCATGTTCAGAATTTGAGGTCCCGGTGGAGAATCTGCATCTGATGATCTACCGGGGGGGGTTTAGAGTCTTGGTAGCTTTGGGAGGGTATTGGGCAAGTTGTAAACCTTCTGCAAATGTTCTACAACTTGTCCAAAACCCCTACCAAACTACCCAAGACCCATAAACCCCCCCCGTAGATCACAGATGCACATTTCCACCGACCCCAACATTTTGAACATGACTATAAATACTCTCGTACCTTCCAACCCCCCGGAGATCCGTGTGTGACTTAAAAAACCCACTGTGTGGGGTGAAAAATTGTCAATAAAGGATCACCCTTATACTGCATTTGTTTTATATTTCCTTTGTGTCGGTATTTTTACCATTTATTTTCCCTAACATATATATATATTATTATTATATATATATATATAATATAAATATAATATAATATATATATATATTTATTATATATATATTAAATTTTTATATAAAATATATATATTATGCAATAAAATCCCGTAAACAGGTGATTTCAAAATATGCAAAACGACCACTCTGAAAAATAAAAATTCCCAAACGCTTTCCGTACTACCACATTATCAAGGAACTATAGTTTTCCCTTTATAATGTGAGTTCACGAAAGCGCTTGGGAAATTTCTCTATTCTTTCAGATGGTCGTTTTGCATATATATATATATATATATATATATATATTATATATAATTATATAAAAACATGGCTCTGCTGAAGGAGACCGGGAAACCACAACCTTAGGACAAGGTACCAGTGCTTTAAAAAATCACCCACACTGGGCAATACCTTGGCGTGTAGCATGAGCTACACGTTTCCAAGGCAGCCAGTTTTAGGGAGAAGGGTTTCAGCTTTTCATCTCATCCCCTGCATGCATCAGCCTTACTAGAGATTTGAGCAATGCAAGGGGATGAGATGAAAAGCTGTAAGCCTTCTCCCTGAAAGCTGGCTGCCTTGGATCAAACGTGTAGCTCATGCTACACGCCAAGGTATTGTCCAGTGTGGGTAGATTGGTAAAGCACTGCGTACCTTGTCCTAAGGTTCGTAGGTTCGAGTCTCCTTCAGCCAGAGATCAGTGTTTGTGTATATTTCGCATGCTCTCGCGAATTCCTTGCATTGTTCAAATCTCTAGTAAGGCTGATGCATGCAGGGGATGAGATGAAAAGCTGTAAGCCTTCTCCCTGAAAGCTGGCTGCCTTGGATCAAACGTGTAGCTCATGCTACACGCCAAGGTATTGTCCAGTGTGGGTAGATTGGTAAAGCACTGCGTACCTTGTCCTAAGGTTCGTAGGTTCGAGTCTCCTTCAGCCAGAGATCAGTGTTTGTGTATATTTCGCATGCTCTCGCGAATTCCTTGCATATATATATATATATATATATATATATTATATATATATTTATATATATATATATATATATATATATATATATATATATTATATATATAAAGAGAGAGAGAGGGAGATCACAGTCGGCAGGAGTCGAACCCACCACAGGGAAACTGACACAGTTCCCGAGGAACTGACCATAGTTCCTTGATAATGTGAGTAGTCACGAAGCGCTTGGAATTTCTCTATTCTTTCAGAGTGGTCGTTTTGCATATATATAAATATATATATATATATATATATATATATATATATATATATATAATATATATATATATATATATATATATATATGTATATATTATATATATATATATATATATATATATATATATATATATATATATATATATATATATATATATATATATAAAGAGAGAGAGAGGGAGATCACAGTCGGCAGGAGTCGAACCCACCACAGGGAAACTGACACAGTTCCCGAGGTGACGCTCTTATTCACTTGGCCACAAATGCTTCAAAAGCCTGGCAGCCTGGTTTACAAGCAGTGTTTCTTTTCCAGCCGAGTGGATATGAGTATCACTTTGGGAACCGTGTCAGTCTCTCTGTGGTGGCTTCGACTCCTGCTGACTGTGATATTTCTCTGTATATTCCCGCTGTTTCTGCGTAGTGCGTTGATATATAAAATCACTTATGACGTCAGAACATACAGGAGGAGATTGAAATATCTTGAAATATGTGTATGTGTGTGTGTGTGTGTGTGTGTGTGTGTACTCACCTAATTGTACTCACCTAATTGTGGTTGCAGGGGTCGAGACACAGCTCCTGGCCCCGCCTCTTCACTGGTCGCTACTAGGTCCTCTCTCTGCTTCCAGTGCTTTGTCATACCTCGTCTTAAAGCTATGTATGATTCCTGCCTCCACTACATCACTTGTAAGGCTGTTGCACTTCCTGACGACTCTATGACTGAAGAAATACTTCCTAACATCCCTATGACTCTTCTGAGTCTTCAGCTTCCAATTGTGACCCCTTGTTTCTGTGTCCCCTCTCTGGAACAACCTGTCTCTGTCTACCTTATCTATTCCACGCAGTATTTTGTATGTCGTTATCATGTCTCCCCTGACCCGCCTGTCCTCCAATGTCGCCAGTCCGATTTCCCTTAACCTTTCTTCGTAGGACATACACCTGAGCTCCGGAACTAGCCTTGTTGCAAACCTTTGCACTTTCTCTAATTTCTTGAGTGTTTGCCAGGTGTGGGTTCCAACTGGAGCTGCATATCCATAGGGGCCCTGATGTACACAGTGTACAGTGTCTTGGCGATTCCTTACTAAGGTACGGAACTTTTCTCAGGTTTGCCAGGCCCCCTTTGCTGCAGTGTTTTGGTTGATGTGTGCCCGGGAATGCTCGGGGTTATGGCCCCCCCAAGATCTTTCTTTTTGAGCGGGTTTGGCCTTGGCACCTTTGTTTACTCTGTCTGCGGTCTTCTTTCCCCTTCTCGATTTCAGATTTGCACGGCAGGGGTGAATTCAAGAACCCAGTTGCGGCCCACTGTCAGTTTGTCCCAGGTGTTTTTTGAAGCCCTCCCTGACCCTCATCTGTTTTAAAATTTTCCTTTTTTAATTCACATCATCTGCAAACAGGGACACCTCTGGTCTATCCCTTCCCATAGTCATTCCTATGCCAGAAAAGCATGGTCTAGGCGGACCCCTGTGGGACCCCGCTGTACAGGTCCCCACTGTGTCCCTCATCCTGTCCTTTGACTGGGTTTTTGCCTCCCTGTAGGTTTTTTGACCATACGTGCCTTTGTTATACACGTATATCCCAGTTTGCATGTCTCTGTGAGGAATGTGTCGAAGGCCTTTTGCGTCCAAAAAAATTTGTAACAACCCCCCTCTTGTGTCGCATTCTGTAATTTTGATAGAACTCCAATCCCTCCTATAATTTCCCCATGACTTTGCATGCAAAAGGTCGTGACCCTGGTCTGAAATTTGTGCCTCTTTTCTGTCTTTTTTAAAAATGGGAGCTCATTTGAGGTTTTCCCAAATCCCCTCGGTGTTGTCCAGTTTCAAGGGATGTGTTGAAGATTGTGGTTAATGGCACAACAGTAATCTCCCTCCCTGAGGACCCTGGGAGATGTTTTCCGGCCCCTTCCCTTTGATGTACAAGATCATTTTTAGCAATTTTTCATCCCCTCCTCAGTTGTGTGTATCGTCCAGACCTGTTTTGGGCTTTCCCCTTGGTGTCCCCTCTGTCCTGTCTTCCCCGAAAACTTCCCTTTTCATGTGAATACTTCCTTAAAACTCCCGTTGAGCTCCTCGCTACCCCTTTTATCGTTTCTTGGAGTTTCCCTTCTTTCCCCAGCTGATCCCTGGCTTTGATGTCGTTGCAGCGCTGTATGCCCTTGTGGGTTAGCGCTTTTTTTTGTTTTAATAAAAATAATTTGACTGTGTTTTCTTAAAGTGTTTAAAAAGCAGTTTCGGGGCGATTGGCTTGATGCTATGTCATTTTTTGTCGTGGGGCTCCTCCTTATTTGCTATTCGTTTCGCCTCTTCGATGATTTGTTTCCGGGTCCCTTTTCCTTCTGTACCCCTTCCTTCTTAATGCACTTAGTTTTTGCCCCCTGCACCTTTGGGTAAACCCAAAGGATCGCTTTGGTTTCCCATGCTTCGTTGCCCCTTTGGGGAAAAACCCTTTTCTCCTCCTTTCTTTTGTTGTTACTATTCCATTTTCATTTATTGTCTTTCTCCTTTCTCTGTCCCTGCCCCCTGTAGGAAAGTTCCCCATACCCGTGTAGCCCCCCTTTATAGTTTGGCTTTCCCCTTCGACTCCCGTTACCCTTCCCCCTGTAATTACTATGTAAAACAGAATCGGATACGTGGTCACTAGCTCGAGGGGGGGCCTTTTTTCATATTTTTTTTTTAACGGGTTTGACAAGGTAAGGTCCCTGCTTTATTGACAGTATTTACAGGTTTTAAAGGGTTTCCCAACTTTATGGCAAGTAAGAGCTGTTACTACCAGTCATTTTAAAGCATTTTTTTTGTTATGGACATACAAATAGGAAAAAGATTTTTTTGTTATGAGACATAAAGTAGGAAAAGGGTGAAGTTGGGGCCATCTGTGGGCAGATTTTTATTTGTCAACTGCTTTATCTCGTTGACATCATTATCCCGTCGAATGTGTTCCCTACTCGAGTAAACTGGGTATGAAGATCTGTGGTTTGGTTTTGGAGAAGGGTACGCCAGATGAAGTTGCTGCTTTCTGCCCCTCTTGTGGCATAAAAGCTTGTTTCACGCTGTCCTCGAAGTGGATCCAAGTGTGGTGTTTTGACAATATTGGCCTTGTACATAACAGTAAGGCCACCCACATCCCTCCTATGTTGAAGGCTCTGCTGAAATGAAAGATCTATCCAGGATGGGTCCAGGCGAGAGATGAGACGTCTTGCTCTGTTCTCTACTCTGTCAAGCAGTCGCAGATGAGAGGGGGGGGGGGCAGGCAAACCAAGAAAGTGGAGCATACTCAAGGTGCGAGCGTACTTGTGCCTCGTACAGGATCTTGCAACCCTACTGTCAAGCAGATGGGAGATACGGCGAAGTGCTGTAAGCTTCCTGGCTGCCTTGTTTGCAAGATTTACAACATGGTTCTTCATGGTTAGTTTGGAGTCAAATTTCACCCCAAGGATATCAACTTCTTCTCCAGGTGCCAACATCCTCCATTCATCCTTACTTCTGCACCAGCATTACCATCATGGTGCCTAGAGACGATCATCATTTGCGTTTTCTCAGGTGCAAATGTTACTTGCCATCTATTTCCCAAGCTGATATAGCTCTCAGCTGGTGATTGATGTAGCTTAGAGCAGCTGGCATTTCTTCTCTTGGATAAGTGAATGTCAATGTACAGTCGTCTGCATATGCATGTGATTCTGGGATGAGATGAAGAAGGTCGTTGAAGTAGACATTCCATAACAATGTCCCAGCACGCTTCCTTGTGGAACACTTGCCCCAATAGGATGTCTTGCTGATTCCGTTCCATTGAGAACTACACTTAGAGATCTACCATGAAGGTAATCACTGAGGAGACATAGCGTAGAGCCTGCAATTCCCAGTGCTTGAAGTTTTGCTAAGAGGCCCTGGTGCCACACCCGGTCCGAAAGCGCCAGCAATGTCCAGTGCTACCACACAGCTGACTTTGGATTCATCCAGTGACTGGTGCCACTTAGTGGAGAGGTTTAACAACAGATCAGCAGCAGAGTAACCTTTCCTGAAGCCATATTGACGATCACAAAGTAGTGAGTGGTAGTCAAAAAACTCTGTCATTTGTCTTGAGATTATTGTCTCAAGGATCTTACCAGTGATTGACAGGAGTGACACTGGTCTGTAGTTGCTGATTTCTGCTCTGCTCTTCTTTTTGTGAACAGGGACTGCATTTGCCTCTTTCCATAGAGAGGGCCATTTACACTGTACTAGGCAGTGCTGAAAGATGCGAGTTAGAGGTGCTGCTAGCTGGTCTGCGCATCTTCTCAACAATCTTGGGCTCAACTTGTCTGGGCCCACAGCCTTTTCTTGGTCAAACGATTTAAGTAGGAAATGCACCTCCTCCTGCCTTATTGTCACCACTGACAGTTTTGACACAGTTCTTGCAGCTAGCCAAGGAGGGTCCCTTGCTGGATCAGGAACTTGCATTTTGGTAGCAAAGTGTTCAGCAAAGAGGTCCGCCTTCTCTTGACTACTAGTAGAGGTGGTCCCATCCTGTCGATTTAGAGGTGGAATAAGTTCATCAGGCAGATAACCTTGTCTGTCCTTGACCAGGGACCACCAGGTTTTGGAGCCTACCCTACCTGATGCTAACTTTCTTTTAGTGTCCACCTCTCATTTAGCAATGGCCCACTTTTGAACATCACCCATATGCCTACAGGCTTGCATGTGCAAGTTCCTGTTATAGGTGGTAGGATGTCTCTTATACCTTCGCCATGCTTTGTACTTAGCAGTAGCAGCCTCTCTACAGCGAAAGCCAAACCAAGGCTGATCTGTAGGCTTCGTCACATATTGCCGGTGAGGAATGTGTTCTTGTTGTAGATTAAGGATGTGTCCAGTGAAGGCTTTCACTTGGTTGTCAACATCCCTTGGAGAAGAGCATTCCAGTCGGTGGTGGCGAGCTCAGAGCAAAGGGCTGGCCAATTACCTCTTTCCCATAGCCAGGTTGTGCGTGTGGACTCCTCACCTCGTTCTGTTGGGATCTTAAGTGTCGTAAAAACAGCTTTGTGGTCAGACGATCCAACGTAGCCGAGGGGTTGACAAGTGACTATGCCTTCTGCCAGATCACTCACTACTGGGTCAAGGGAGGAGCCAGAGATATGAGTAGGGAAATCAACAAAGTCTCTCATGTCAAACACTGCAAGAAGGTCATCAAAGTCCCTCTGTATAAGGTGCTGGTTGAGGTCACCAAATTATAATTATGTTGCCCAGTTGTGTTGTAGCAGAAGGGAGTCAATATTTTCCATTAGGAAGTTGATAGGGTCTGCATGTTGCCACTGAGGTCTGTACATTGCACATGCTAGTACAGAGGTACTAGTGTTTTTTACAGAGCTTGAAGAACATCATTTCAAGATGTGTGGGGGGTGGCAACATCAATGTGCTGGGCATGAACACTTTTAGAGAAGCACACAGCAAACACCCCCTCCTTGTCCTTGCCTGTCTCTTCTCATCCATGAGGTGTAGCCAGCAATTCTTGAAAAAATTTTTCTGGAGTCGGGTCATCCAAAAATGTTTCAACAAACAGCTATATGTCGGGACGTCGAGTGTTCACAAAACTATGTGTGAGTCTCCAAACATTAGTAATGAAACCCCTAATGTTGGCCGACAGGATGCTGATAGACTGGCTCCTCATGATAAAGTGGCAGCTTGGGGTGGTGGGTGTGTAGGGAATGTAAGGTGCCTGCCCTTGAGAGGGGTTTAGGGTTACTGGGGCAGCTGCAGGGATGTAGGTCTGTGGTCTGTATAAAGGCACAACCCCACCTGCTGGGCTGGGATAGGAGTAGCTAAGTGGGTGACGTGTGAGAGTGTTCACCAATTCAGAGATCCTGCTGGTTTGTTCTGAGAACAGGTCTCTAAACAGGTGGCCCTGTCTGTCAAGTTCCTTTTTCTTCCGACACTGGTCCTCCTTATGTCCTTTCTTGTAGCAGTAATTACACCTGGTATCTCGCAGGCAGTTGTTGGCAGTGTGCCCCTTCCGGTGACAGCGAGAGCACAGACTAGGTGCCTGGGAGGGTGGACTAGGATTTGTTGCACCTCCTGTGTGATGTTATCAATGTCTGAGCTACTCAGGGTGAACACAAGGTCCAGTGTTTCTGGTTCATCCTCCCCTCGCTCTCTGTTAGTGTCCTTGATGAGTTGATGCATGAGGTTTTCCAGTACCACATCCATCATCTCGGCTCTCCATGTGTGTGTGTGTGTGTGTGTGTGTGTGTGTGTGTGTGTGTGTGTTTAGTGATTTGCGTCGTTACTGCTGTCATTTAATTTTTTATTTGTTTTTATTTTTTATTTCTTGGAGAGAGAGAGAGAGAGGAGAAGAGGAGAGGGAGAGAGAGAGGTAGCCTTCACTTTGTGGTTTTGCCGCAGAGGGTTAGTGTGTGTTAACGCTGGGAGTGGTGGGTTTACCGTGGGCTGTGTTCCCCTGTGACTGATTATTAGGCGGTGGCAGTGAGAGAAATTCCTTTCTTCTTCATCCCCCTTTCCTTCCTTCCCCCTCTCCTCTCTCTCTCTCTCTCTCTCCTCTCTCTCTCTCTCTCCTCTCTCCTCTCTCTCCCTTTTCTCTCTCTCTCTCATCTCTTCCATTCCATCCTTCCGAAATCTCTTCCATTTCCCTATTAAAATAACCTCCTCCTTAATTCTGTTACCCATTTTTGGGGTAAGGGATGGGGGAAGGGGGACGGGGAGACGAGGGTTCACGTAACCCCCCTCCTCCATACCTAGAACATCTCCCTACACTAATTGGTCTCTCTCCCTCTCCAACCGGGGCCCACTTTGGATTTTTCACCCCAAATTATTTCTGGAATTATATAAAATATATATAATATAATATATATATATATATAATATAATATATATATATTATATATATATTAAAGTATATATATAAATAAATAAAAAAATTTAAATTTAATCTACACAATTTTGAACCTTTACAAACTCCGCAAGACAGCCAGACTCGCCCTACCAAACCCTTACGCCTCCACAGGACCAACAATGACCGCATCGTACCATGACCAGCGACCTACAAGTTCAAGGCGGGGGAGCCTATAGTTTTCTCTGATCGGGCCCCGTGAGTGGCATTCAGGATTAACCCGTGTACTTGAGCTTGTAGGGTCTGCCAAATAAAGGGATAGTACATGGCTCTTTAAGCGTTTTGGGAGGGTTTGAGTCCTGGCCTGCTGCCCGTTTGCTAAAGATTAATTTTATTATTATATATATTAATTATATTTTTCTATATTTTATATAATTATTTATATATATTATATATATATATTTTAAATAGAGAGAAGAGGGGGGAGCATAGTTAAAACCAACCTCTTATATGGATGCGAGCAGGGAGGCTGGGGCAGGGAGATGTCGTGTCTGAGGGCAAGTGTTGGGGTGAATAAATGCAGAGAATCGTAGTTTGGAAATTAGGAGGAGGTGTGGATTAGCAAACATTATCCAGAGGGCTGAGGAGGGGTTGTTGAAGTGGTTTGGACATGTAGAGAGGATAGAACAAAATAGAATAACTTCGAGAGTGAATAAATCTGTTGTGGAGGGAAGGCGTGGTAGAGGTCGGCCTAGGAAAGGTTTAAGGGAGGGGGGTAAAGGAAGTTTTGTGTGCGAGGGGCTTGGACTTCCAGCAAGCATGCGTGAGCGTGTTAGATAGGAGCGAATGGAGACAAATGGCTTTTAGGACTTGACGTGCTGTTGGAGTGTAAGCAGGGTAATATAAAGGGATTCAGGGAAACCAGCAGGCCGGACTTAGGTTCTGGAGATGGGAAGTACAGTGTCTGCACTCTAAAGGACGGGTGTTAATGTTCTGCACCTAGTAACACGAATTCTATGCAACTAGTGACACAACACTTTGCACCTAGTGACACGGATTCTTTGCACGTATCGACACGACGAACACTTTGCACCTAGTGACACGACGAACACTTTGCACCTAGTGACACGACGAACACTTTACACCTAGTGACACGACGAACACTTTACACCTAGTGACACGACGAACACTTTACACCTAGTGACACGACGAACACTTTACACCTAGTGACACGACGAACACTTTACACCTAGTGACACGACGAAGACTTATACACTGCATATACACCGAGAGGTGTATCTCTCATTGTATATACACTGACATGTGTGTATCTCTCAGTGAATATATACAGAGAGGTATGTAACTCAGTGTATATACACCGATAAGTGTGTATCTATAAGAGTATATGCACTGAGAGGTGTATCTCTGAGATCTACTATCGCATATGTATCCTTACATGTATCCTTGCATGTATCCCTGCCTGTATCCTTACATGTATTCTTGCATGTATCCTTACATGCATCCTCATATGTAAACTTGTACGTATCCTTGCATGTATCCTTACATGTATCTTTATATGTACACTTGCATGTGTCTTTGCCTGTATTCCCACATGTATTCTTACATGTATCCTTAAATGTATACTTGCATGTATCCTTGCCTGTATCCTTACATATATCCTTACATATATCCTTACGTGTATCCTTACATGTATCCTTACATGTATCCTTGCATATATCCTTAAATAGAATTATTCAATTTATTACCATTGGATTTAATTAATAATAATGATCAAAATATTCAAAATAATACATATAAGATTTAAAGAAGAGGTCGCTGGTGTTGGAAATGGGTAATGAAGTGGGTGCTGGAAATGGGTAATTAGGTGGGTGCTGGAAATGGGTAATTAGGTGGGTGTTGGAAAGGGGTAATGAGGGTTGGGGTTAGAAATGGGTAATGGGGTGGGTGTTTGAAATGTGAAATGAGGGTGGGTGTTGGAAACAGGTAATTGGGTGGGTGTTGGAAATGGGTAATGGGGTGGGAACCTGGTAAGATTCGTTCCCCTCCCCTCTTCCTCCTGAAAGGGGATGTGCCCTGCTTACCCCCTTCCAAATACTCACAGGACCTTCCCCTCCCCCCTCCCACGGGATTTCCCCCCTTCCCTTCCCACTCCCATGGGACCTCCCCCATCCCCCCCCACTCCATGGGAACCTCTCGACCACCCGGCCCATAGAATCTCCCCCTTCCCCTCCAATTTGACCTCCCCTCCCAGGTGACCTTCCCCTCCCCCTCCCATGGGACCTCCCCCTCCAGTATGACCTCCCCTACTCCCACTTCCCCTCCAATGATTCCCCCCTCCGCGGGACCTCCCCCTCCCTCTCCAAGGAGACCTACCCCTCCCCTCCCTCCTAAGAGGACATTAGGCCACAGGTGACGTCATCTATCTGGCTCGCCACTATTAATCACAGTAATTAACTGATAATCAATTAATTGGTTTCTTGTTTTCTCCGGCCAGACCACAGCTGTTGTTGTTTTTGCTGTTGTTGCTGCTGTTTTTCTTGTTTAGTTGCTCTTGTTGCTGTTTTGTTGTTTTTGTTGCCGTTTGTTACTGTTTTTTGTTGTTGGTGCTTGTTGTTGTTTGTGGTGGTGGTGTATTGTAATTTTGTTATTATTCGTGGTGTGTGTGTGTGTGCACGCGTGTGTGTGTATTGTGTCCAGCACTTGATGGTGTACACCACTATTCCGGTTCTAGAGTCATTTCTGTCTCCGCTGAAAATACTTCCTTAAATTTCTTGTTGATCTCTCCACATACCTCTCCGTCGTTTGTTGTGATCTCTCCTCCTTCCTTCCTCGGCCTGATTACATGGTCCTTAACTGCTGTTTTCCTCCTGACGTGGCTGTACAACAGCTTTGGGCCAGATTTGGCTTTCGATGCTATGTCATTTTAATTTTGCCGCTGTGCCCCCCTCTTTATCTTTGCATATTCGTTTCTGGCTCTTTGACTAATTTCCCTATTTTCCTGGGCCCTTTGTCTTGTATACTTTTTTCCATTCTCTAGCGCACTTAGTTTTGGCCTCACTACACCTTTGGGAGAACCAAGGGCTCGTTCTGGCCTTCTCATTGTTTCTGGTGCCCTTGGGTACGAACCTCTCCTCTGCCTCCTTGCATTTCGTTGTCAAATATTTCATCATTTCACTTACTGATTTTCTCACCAGTTCTCTTTCCCACTGAACCTCATGCAGGAAATTTCTCATACCTGTGTAGTCCCCTCTTTTGTAATTTGTCTTCTCCCACCCTACTCGTCTTGCTTCCCTTTCCACTTGTAACTCTACTATGTATTCAAAGCTCAGGACCACATGATCACTAGCTCCGAGGGGCCTTTTACATACGACGTTCTTAGTGTCTGAACTACTCAAGGTGAATACTAGGTCCAGTCTTGCTGGTTCATCCTTTCCTCTCTCTCTCTGGTAGTGTTCCTAACGTGTTGGTGTATGAGGTTTTCCAGTACCACCTCCATCATTTGAGCCCTCCACGTTTCTGGTCCTCCATTTTTTTTCAAAATCTTCTATTGATTGAAACCACCCACAACTAGTAACTTTGCCCTACCCATGTGGGCCCTTCTGGCCTCCTCACCTAGTGCATCAGCCATTGCTCTGTTGCTCTCATCATATTCTTGTCCTAGCCTCCTGCTATTCTGTGGTGGGTTGTACATCACTGCAATCACCATCTTGGGACCCCCAGTCTGCATCTTCCTATATGTAGTCCCTCGCTGCCTCTCTGTCTCCTCCTTCCAACTCCTCACATCTCAATTGTTTTTTGATGAGCACTATAACTCCTCCACCCCCTCTATCTTTCCTCAGTGTGTGTGTGTGTGTGTGTGTGTGTGTGTGTGTGTGTGTGTGTGTGTGTGTGTGTGTGTGTACTCGCCAAGTTATGTTTATGTTGGGGTCGAACCTCAGCTCCTGGTCCCACCTCTTCAACTACACTCTCCAGCATTTTTGGTTAAAAGTTTCATTGGCATTATCATACCTACTCTTGAAACTGTATAATGAGTTTGTCGCTACCACTTCCTCTATACAGTTCGTTCCACTTATTCACCATCATAAGAATGAAACCAAATATTTTCTCACATCCCTGTGGTTCATCCGCGCCTTGGGCATCCATGAATGATCCCTCACCTCAGCGCCTCACATTCCAAAAATGTACAGCTGTATTGCTTTATTAAATTCTCTGGGTACCTTGCACATCATAATCATATCTCCCTTAGTCCCATCTTACACACCAGAAAGTTTAGCAGTGTGGTACTGATGCTGTCATGTCACCCATCAGAAGACCTGAATCATGTTACGGCTCCTTTGTTGCGCAGACAGTCCTAGGCTCCGGGACTCACTCTGCGATGACTACTGGTCTGAGTGGTCATTTCTCAGTGGGGAATGATGTGCTGGTAAGCGAGTACCCAGCTCAGGTTATGCCTGCTGTTGTAAGTGCTCTCGTCCGCAGGACACTTCTATAGGAGCCAGTGGGCTCAACTCGTGTCTCAAATGAGAGTCTAGTTCCCGAACCTGGTCACGTCGTTACTAATAGCGACTCGTGCAATAATAATAATAATAATAATAATAATAATAATAATAATAATAATAATAATAATAATAATAATAATAATAATAATAATAATATCTTTATTTCTACAAGTACGTGTACTTGGTATACAGGCTTAGCTGACATCAGTGACATACTACTATAAAGAAAGCCGCTTGTTATGCAGAGCATTTCGGGCAAATTAGGTCAGTTTTGTCCCAGGATGCGACCCACACCAGTCGACTAGCACTCAGCACGCCCATGTTTCTACCCTCGCTGGGAATCAAACCCAGACATCGCCGTGCGAAGCGAGAGTTTTAGCCACCAGGCCACGGGGCACCGTATATGAAGATGTTCGCAAACTCTTCCCTGAGTGTTGTACGAGATGGTAAAATCCATCTCTGTCGCTACTGCTACTGGCAGCAGTTTACGCCTCAAGCCCAACACCAATTTGGTGTATCTTGCTAACTGTTTTTATTGTGTCCCGGTCGAGGATGAGCTACTTCCTGACCAGTGGGGTGGTGTTGTGTCCATGGGATCGAAACCCTGGGAGAGTCCTTCCATTCTGTCAGTGAAAGAGAAACATCTGTCGAAGATTTTTCCAGAAGCAGTAAGTGAACTACTGTAGGTGTTGAACAAGCAGTATCATTAAGGAGTCAAAAAACGGGATTAACCAACCTAATTAGACACTATATCCCATTAGAATGTGTTGATAGGTCTGTGTACATACCTGTTTACACACTATAATATTCACAGTACGCAATAGAAGAGGAACTTGTCAGCAGGGTTCATCCTCAGAACTCTACTTTTTACACATTTTCTTTCTGACATTTGTTTTCAGATACTCATTCTTTGTCTCATTCCCATAAAGTACTCTCTGATCCACTGACGATCATTCCTTGTTATTCCTGCCTGCCCCTCAAGTTTTTGTCCAAGGCCCATGAGGTACAATATCAAATGCCTTCTTGCAGTTCAAGAATATGCAATCCACCCATCCCTCTCTCTGCTGCCACCACTCCAGTAGGTTTGTGAGACAATGTGTATCCTTTCTAAATTCATGCAAATGCTTCACCACTCTCCTGATTGTCTTCTCCATTACCACACATTGTTTGCCTGTCAGTGATACTGATCTGTAGTGTAATGGGTCTTGTTTAGCTCATTTCTTAAATACTGGGACTACATTCACTCTCAGATCTCTGGTAATTATTTCCTATCCACTGACTTGTAGGTTTCAGTTATGGGCTCAGGCAGTACTTGGCTCTCTCTCACACAATCCTCGGGTGACTTTATGTCGAGTCCCATTATTTTTTCCCCTTGTTGTACGTATGATGTCTGGCAATTGCTGGGTTATCTCTTTATCTGTATGATTGTTGCCTCTTTCCACTAAAAACACCTCTTTAATTTGAGTCCCTGCTGACTTGTCGCTTCTCATGGGCTTTCCTTCTTCAGACTTATCAGTTAAAGAGGTTGGATTTTAGTGTGATTTCAACATCAGTTAATAGGCTTGCCATAGTTTATTCCTTGGCGTAGCATTGAAAATGATTTTTACCTGGAGAGGGTTTCGGAGGTCAACGCCCCTGCGGCCCGGTCTGAGACCAGGCCTGGAGTTGGGCAAATATTTTTATTTGTGGGTTTGGGTTTGAGAAAGACATGTCAAGTATGGGACAGTAGGCCTGTTGCAGTGCTCCTCCATTCTTATGTTCATGTGTAATTACCTGGTCATTTACTGTTGCCTGTCCTTTGATGTGACTATGAAATATTTACGGTTCAGACTTGACTTTTGCTGCTACATCATTCTAACATGTAGCTCAGTATCTCTTTTCATCCTTGCATATTCATTTCTGGTTCTAACTTCTTCATTTTCTTTTGTTCTTCACTTCATATAGCTTTTCGTGCACTTGCAACTTTGCTCTTTCCTTCCTGCATCTTTGGTTGAGTCATGGGCTCTCTCTCTTGTTTTTCACTGTTTTCTCTATCTCCCGGCACTTTCCTGCTCACTGACTTCCCTTCCAGTTCACTTTCCCATTGTGGTGCATTCAGGAATTATCTCATCCTATCAAAGTTTTCTCTTCTGAAATCTGAGTTCTCCTCTCCCCCACCCGATATTCTCCTCTCAATATTTACTTCCACAAGGTATTCGAAATTTAATACTGTGTAGCTGGTAGCACCCTGAGATCTCTCATATTGTTTCATCTCTGTCAGTTGCACTTATGTTAGATACCAAGGCTACAAGAGTCTTGTCGTACCTCTTCTTTAAGCTATGTATGGATCCTGCCTCTGTCACTTCTCTCTCCAGTTTGTTCCTCTTCCTGGCAACTCTAAGGCTGAAGACATAATTCTTAACATCCCTTTGACCTATGTGAGCTTTCAACTTTCAGCTGTGCTTTCTTGTTCCTATTTCCCATCTCTGAAACATTCTGTCCCTCTTCACCTTACAATTTCTCTCAGTATTTTGTACGTCGTTATAACATCCCCCTAAGTCCTCCAGTGTCATCAAATTGAGTGTGCGTTGCGTGTGACTGATTATGTGTAATTTGTGAGTAGTGAGCGAGTGAATAAACGAATATATGACATATTTAGACCCACAGTTAAAGAAATATACACAGAATCAGTCAGAAATGGTCACGTTTACCAATGAAATCTTACGAATACTTCCTTCCCGCAACACTCCATATCAGTCATCACACATGCACTTCCATTTCGGCTACAAAATCTACACCAGAAAGGAACAAAATATTATTTTTGGGGAAGGTTTTGAGAGGTATGAGGGTGGGCAAGGCGATGCTCACTTCCTCCTTCACTCTCCATAATAACAGTGATGGCATCTCAGGTGGACGAATTTACTCTGGAGTCTGTGAGGGATTACATGATATCCCGGGGCGGGAGAGTCACCAACCACGAGCTGGTCAAGCACTTTAAAGTGTACTTGACGAATCCTACATGTAAAGGTAAGGAAATATGCAAATTATCCCGTAATGAGAGAATGAACGCCAATGTTTACATCGGTAATGTCACCTGTTGAAATCAGCTGATTTTCGTTTATTTTTGTTATTTTTGCTGGTGTATCTCTTTATGTGTGTTTAATGCCGGTGTTTCAGTGTTGCCTAAATTAGTTACCAACAGGAAAGGCTTTTGAGGAGTGTATTGCGGGCAGGCAAGTGTTAATTAAGGTGTTAAATTCCGTGGAAGTTCTTCCTGCTTTTGACGTTGATGTGTCACCGTTATTACTGACGCTTTAATGTCCTGTATATTGAGGTTTTCCCGACACATAATGGTTGAAATATATTTTTCTACACGTTGTTGGTTAATTAAGACCTGTGGGAGACTTAATGAGCAGTTGTTTTTGCATTTGAACTGTGTTTGTTGGTCAGATATCGTCAGCTCTAGGGTGTGTGTTGCTGACACACACCCTAGAGCTGAAAAAATAAATAATAAAGGTGTCTTTATGCTGGTGAAGGGCTCATGATCCAAGGAGCTGAAACCAGTCTTTCTTGGGCTCAGTTGACAGGTCACTGGCCTCTCACACTTGAGTGTCCAGGGTTCAATCCCCGGCTAGTGGAAACATTGGGTGTGTTTCCTTACACCTGCTGACACTGTTCACCTAGCAGTAAGTAGGCACCTAGGTGTTAGTCGACTATTGTGGGTTGCATCCTGGAAGACAAGCTTTAAGGATCCAGTGGAAATAAGACAGATGGTTCTCTATGCACTGACTTGAATGGGTTATCTTGGGTGGCTAACCCTTCGGGTTAAAAATTCGAACAACTCTTATCTTGCCTCCCATAGCTGAGCTTGTGTGTGGCCCTTAGAGGTTTAATGCATCTGTGAAATACAATGCTACTGCTACAGTTTCACTGTCTTACCTGTTCAAGAGGGTTTGCCTTGATTACATGGGGGACTCTTGTTTCAAGAAATTGGAGCTGACTGAAGCCAGACCTAATTGTCTTCCATGTGGTAGTGGCCTTGGTTCATACTGAAGAACTGGATATTGATACCTGGCATGAGTGGATGTGTTAGGCATATTTCCTCATGCATGTTGACGCTGTTCACCTGATCACACAAGTACCAGTTTGCCTAGGTACTTTGATGTTAGCTAACTAGTGTTAGTTGCAACTTGGGAGATTGGATTAAGGACCTCTAGTGGAAATAGTCAGTCTGTCTGATGGCAATGGCTGTATTGGATTATCCTAGGTTGTTGACCTTCCAAGTTAATAATCCGAACAAAAACTTCTTTTTCTTAATTTTTCAGGCAATGTATGATCCCTTTTGGTTTAGCCTTTCTTAGGACTAATAGTAGTAATAATTTACTGCCAAAAATTCAGATATTTTTCATAATAAGACTTATTTGCAAACTTAATTTTGCACCTTGTATATTGTCTGGGACATGGTAATGAAGCTAATTTTGTATCGATTTATATGTAGTTTCTTTATTTCCAATCACTGCATTACAAAATATATAATAATCAGAAAACCCATAGGATGCACACCATTAATGTACTTGCAGTAAAACCTTAATATAACATCTTTATTTCCAATCACTGCATTACAAAATATATAATAATCAGAAAACCCATAGGATGCACACCATTAATGTACTTGCAGTAAAACCTTAATATAACAGACCCCTAGGTGATGAATTTTGAATATAATGGACAAAATATTTGGCTGGATAAATATTCAATGCAACTATGTCGTCTGCATTGAGATTTTGTACATTAGTGGTAGTATGTATGTGTGTGTTCTGTAAGCCTCTAGTACAGTGGAGCATATCTGTTGCATCTCACATTTCTGTAAAATGGATTTTCACTTAAATGAACACTCTATTACCCCTATGAGTCTGTTATACTTAAAGTTTCACTGTATAGTATTCACAGTCTACCATCCATTTTTGATTGTGTGTGACTATAGAAGTAATTCTATATGGCTTAGTATTTTTTTGCCAGTTGCAAATCCATATGATAAAATAATATACATGTTTGTAAAATACATGTTGCTTGACTTCATTGGGATATTGCAAGTTTATTTGTGTATTGTAAAAATTTAAACTTATATTTGAAACCTAAATCAAATTTACCACACATTATTTGTCTACTGAAAAATTTCCAGTCACAGTGGCAGGGTACAAAGAAAATAAATTTTAAATTTGAGAACTATATTTAACCATTAAATTGTGTATATTAAAAAAATATTTATTAGTTACAGTTAGCTGTGCAGTAAATGGTTTTATAATTTAAAGACTGACCTTTTACCATGCATGTCTCCCATGCAAATAATCACTTCATACCTAAAATTGTAAAACAATTTTTTTTTACTGTAGACCACTTAATTTGCTTCTTTATTTACCTGATAAGCTGAAATTTCATGGAAAGAATTCCTTTCAGTGTTTTATTAAAGGATTCAGTTAGGAAAACTTCCTCTGAGATTCAATAAAGTTAGGTCAGGATTTATTTTTTCCTTAGATTACATAATAATACATGTTGTGACTAGGGAATATTACAACAGTATTTTATTTGTGGAGCTATGGAGCTAATATTTACACAGGCAATATATTTTTGAGCTACATATGAAAATATTTCAGTCACTAAAAATGCAACAATTATTTTAAGGAGTGACTAACAACTAACGGTTTTTTCTGATCATCAGTTAGTTTAGTGTATGTTTCTTGTTTTATTTGTGTTTTCTGTTACTGGATTAGTTTTTAAACACACTATCTCTTTTGTATCTCATACATGAGTGTCGATGTTCATAATTGGGCATTCATACTAATCACAGTAATATTTTTTCGTAAGTGATTGTACGGTATAAATTTTCTTAATATCTCTACTTAAAGTCCAGAGCTTAGATTATAAATTACATTTGAATTACTCAAGAATGTGTAACGTATCGCATTGTGAATGATAATAATAATAAATTAGGCTAATTACACGACTGAATTTGATTTATTAATCAAAGGAACAGTTTATTAGGAGGTTATGTATTAACAGAAATGATATACGTATATTTGTTGAGGTGCTAAATTATCATTATGTTCCGTACTGTGCATAACTTTTCTAATGGCATGATGGATTTGATTGAAGTAGAAAATGTAATTGTAGTGGAAGCTATAATGGAGGTAGGACTTACCGTTGAGGTACAGTAGTTGTAACTGGAGAGCTAATATTAATATTAGTAGTATATATGTACTGTGTTTATATTGATAGAACAAACATATTTAAAGGAAAAGGTTTTTAAATATATTTAATTAGTACTGATGTTTTTTATGTTTTATTTAATGATTTTCCTTTCCAGATAAGGATTTTAATGTGAAAGTTGCATGTTCTTGACTGACTGAAACTGAAAGTTTTATTCTACAGTATAGTTGTAACAGAAATGCAGTGCTGTATGACCCTTGTGGGCTTAGCATTTAGTTTTGATTGTAATAATAATATGGTATACATTATGGTATTCATAAACAACTTTAAATATTTTTAAAACATAGTTAAATGTTAATCTCTAAAGTGAAATAATCCAGCAAACAAAATTTCAAAAACCCAGGTTGCCAGTCACTGTCTGATCAATACTTTCCCTAACATCTTGTATATTTCTCCCTCTGTACCCACTAGCAATATGTTCCACGAGGAGTTCGTATTTAAATGGGAAGGAGGGAGGTACACATTCCTGAACCCAGTGGCTTCTGCACTCAAACATAGAATTAGATGAACATTTGGGTCTGTTGTACAACTAACTCATCTAGCAAACGTATACTGAATTATGACTGAGTTTTGGTCATAATTCGTTCCGGAAGGCTGTTCGAGTGCCATTACCGAACAAATTTGTTCCCATAAGAAATAATGTAAATTAGATTAGTCCATTTCAGACCCCAAAAAATACACTTACACAAGCACTTACGATGATACACTTACATAACTGTTTGAGTTGGGAGCTGTATGAGACTCGGGGTACCACTGTACTATAATATGATATGGAGAAGAGTACAGTGGTACCTCGGGTTATGAACTTAATTCGTTCCAGAAGACTGTTTGACTACCGATGTCAAATGAATTTGTTCCCATAAGGAGTAATGTTAATTAGATTAATCCGTTTCAGACCCCCAAAGATACATTTACAAAAATACACTTATATTATTGTACAAGTTGGGAGCTGGTCATATGCCGAGGTACCACTGTATTAGTAAAACTCCACTTTAATGACCCTTCATTTAAGGATTTCAGAAATAAGACAAAATCCACTTTGTACATTGATTTCAGAAACAGTGGACAAAGTCTGCTGGGTAGATAATTACATGTATCTGTTACTGTTGTGTGAGCATGACAAAACAATATCATCTATTGTATATAAAATAACTACTGCTTTCAACTTTTATTTCCAATGTTTATTACTGCATATGTGCAATTAGTATGTACAGTACCATTTTATGTATGCAGTAGAGTACTGTAGTGTTTATTTTTCTTATTTTTCCTCAGCCAGTCAGCATTACTAGACACCCTCTTCCCTGATTAGTCTGCTAAATTAAAGTTTTACTCCACTGCAAATTGTAACTCCTGAAGCTAAGCTAGTGTTAACACCATGATACAACATTGTACATGAGTCATGGTTCCTCAAACTTGACTTGCAAATAACAATACTGTATAATACTGTATACAAGTCTTGGTTTCAGGAACCAGGTATGTAGATAATGTTATAACATACACAAGAATTGAACCCACAGACCCAGCTCATGGGAAACACATAGCAGAATACAGTGGACCCCCGCTTAACGATCACCTCCCAATGCGACCAATTATGTAAGTGTATATATGTAAGTGCGTTTGTACGTGTATGTTTGGGGGTCTGAAATGGACTAACCTACTTCACAATATTCCTTATGGGAACAAATTCGGTCAGTACTGGCACCTGAATATACTTCTGGAATGAAAAAATATCGTTAACCGGGGGTCCACTGTATAAAACAGCTCACAGATTGGCAAATTTGCGTACATACAAATGAAGCCCTGTGAAGTACTTAACACTAACCACACCCCTGAAATATGCTCCATAATAAAATGACTACGTTCAAGTGATCCAGCTGCAGTACATACAAGTGTGCAAGACAACTGCACGTGTACTGTATTATCAGCCATTGCCCCACTCATCAGCAAATTACTTGAATTTTAAACCTCAAAATTTCCCAAAAGAGCCATAATTACCCCTCATCCAAAACTTGAAGGGTTATCTGATAAATAGTTAGACAAATGTAAAATGTACCACTACTAGCAAAACCATTTGGAAAGGTAGTGTACAAGCAGGTATACTTATACATAATCAAACAACTTTTCCAAAGAGCACAAGAAATGGACAAGAATAAATAATATATTGGGCCATTAATTGATCAGCAAATAGGTTTTCACAATGGCTACAATATTCTTCCCTTCATACTAAAGCATTATGGACTCATAGGTCATACATTGCTAATACATGTACATCCAGTCTTACTTCACTGTTAAACACCAACCAGTAACCATGAACGACTTACATATTATCCACCTTACAAATACAGTGGACCCCTGGTTTACGATCACCTCCCAATGCGACCAATTATGTAAGTGTATTTATGTAAGTGCGTTTGTACATGTATGTTTGGGGGTCTGAAATGGACTAATCTAATTCACAATATTCCTTATGGGAACAAATTCGTTCAGTAATGGCACCTGAACATACTTCTGGAATGAAATAATATCGTAAACCGGGGGTCCACTGTATTAGTTTACCTCAGGGTAACATTTTGGGTCCACTTGTGTTCTTATTTTTGTATCAAGTACCTACTGAATGATCCTATTCAACTAATATGCCTTACTGATGGGACCACTTTTGTCTTAACAAATGCAGACCCTACTACTTGGAACAGCTTAGTTAACAATGAGCTAAAAAAAAAATGCTTACATCTGGATAACAACTTACAGACTTGCACTTTATGCAGAGTATTTAGAAATATCCAGACAAGTAAAAATTTAAAAAAGTTACCCAATAAAAAGAGAAGATGAAGGAAAATTCCTGTCTAAACCTGAACAACAAATTGAAATTTAATATTGTATTCATATTCACCACTTGTAAAAGAAAGTATAAAGTATCACTAGATGTTGGTTTGCGTGCAGCCAGCAGCAACAGCCTGGCTGATCAGGCTCTGATCCACCAGGAGGCCTGGTCTCAGACCGGGCCGCGGGGGCGTTGACCCCCGGAACTCTCTCCAGGTAAACTCCAGGTTCCTTCCCCAAAATTTTTGGTATATATGTACTCCACTAAACCACTTACTTATTCTTTACAGTCATTTAATATCTTTCATAAATTACAGTGGTATCCAGAGTTTCGTACAGCCCCCAACTCAAACTTTATTCTCTATAAGTATTACAATGCTGAGTTTACAGAATTTGGTTATTGTGTGGTTTACATGTAGTAAAATAATAATTACAGAGTGTACCACTAGAACGCCTAGCATGGCTAGGAATTTCGGGCAGACTTATATTAAATCTTAGGTTTAAAATGTTACAAAATTATGAGATAAGTTGGTATTATGGCTAAGTGACTAAATACTAGTTGTGAGTTTAGCAATGTGAATGCTTTTGTTTTGGCACTATACGTAGTTTCAGTATTGGAGTATCACAGGCCAACTTATGACTAGTTAAGATTCATTATTTTGAGATTGAGATTGATATTTCTGTTTATGGTCAAATGGGTGAGTGAGTGTAAGTGTGAACCACCAGGTGGTATTCGTATTATTAGTTGACAGGGTGTATCAGGGAGATAAGATGTTTTCTGATGGTAGTTTTGAAGGTGATGAATGTGTCTGCAGTTTTGGAATTTTCAGGTAGGGTGTTCCAGATTTTAGGGCCTTTGACATACATTGAATTTTTATAAAGGTTTAGTCGGACACGGGGAATGTCATAGAGATGTTTGTGTCTGGTGTTGTGCCTGTGGGTTCTGTCACAACTATCAAGAAAGCATTTTAGGTCAAGGTTAATATTGGAATTTAAGGTCCTGTAGATGTAGATTGCACAGTAGTAAGTGTGGATGTACTGAACAGGGAGTAAGTTTAGATCTATGAAGAGTGGGGGGGTGTGTTGCCAGGGATGGGATTTAGTGATTATTCTTACTGCGGCTTTTTGTTGGGTTATTATTGGCTTTAGGTGTGTTGCTGCAGTTGAACCCCAAGCACAGATAGCATAGGTGAGGTATGGATATATAAGTGAATGGTATAGTGTGAGAAGGGCAGTTTGCGGCACGTAGTATCGTATCTTGGAGAGGATCCCAACCGTTTTGGATACTTTTTTGGTTATGTGTTGGATATGGGTGCTGAAGTTCAGGTTGTTGTCGAGGTAAGTGTATTATTGTAAGTGCTTTTGTAAGTGTATTTTTTGGGGTCTGAAACAGACTAGTCTAATTTACATTATTCCTCATGGGAACAAATTCGCTCAGTTACGGCAGTCGAATAGCCTTATGGAAAGAATTATGGCTGAAACTCTGGGTACCACTGTATTACTTAACACAGGGTATCTGTCAGGGTGGTATAGAACAAAGGTTTTATGCAGCATGCTATACACATAACTTAGTGAATATACTTTATGTACAATACCCATTCTGTGGTTCACATCTTCAAGGCATCTGAACTGCATTGCAAAGCCAGACCCAGACTTAATTATAAGTCAAAATGGATTGAAATCTCATCAGGTTTTTCTTTAAGTGTGCATTATATATTAAAGGTTCCAGCCACTCAGTTGTGGTTTATTCTTTAGAATGGGGCCTACAGTTCTTCTCAGAGATTTCAACCAGAACACTGGAAACAAATACCTCTCTGATATTCTTCGTGTTTAGCAGACTCTATATATGTAAAAATCTTTCACCGTAGATGCAGAAATCTGTACGACAAATGAATTTAAAAAAAAATCTCAGAAGACGCCATCTTTTTGCAAATTAAGTTTATCAACCAATGTTTTACTGATGATGTATTACAGTGTATTGCTTAACCATTATGGCATCACCTTTAATTTTGAATTTTGTTAAAAATAATATATATAGTGTATGGCAGTTTTCAGTTACAGTATATACATACAGTAGTACCCTGAGTTTTGTACAGCTCCCAACTCGAACAGTTGTGCGAGTGTATTATTGTAAGTGCTTTTGTAAGTATATTTTTGGGGGTCTGAAACGGACTAATCTTATTTACATTATTCCTTATGGAAACAAATTTGTCCAGTAACGGCACTCAAACAGCCTTCTGGAACAAATTATGGCTGAAACTCAGGGTAGCACTGTACGTAGTCATTTATTTTTTTAGCTTATTATTATTATTATTATTATTATTATTATTATTATTATTATTATTATTATTATTATTATTATTAATATTTTTATTATTTTTATTATTATTTTTATTATTATTTTTATTATTAAATTTTTTCTAGGTATAGTGCCAAAACAAAAGCATTCACATTGCTAAACTCACAAACTAGTATTTAGTCACTTAGCCATAATACCAACTTACCTCATAATTTTGTAATATTTTAAACTTAAGATTTAATTTAAGTCTGCCCGAAATGCCTAGCCATGCTAGGTGTTCTAGTGGTACACTCTGTAATTATTATTTTACTGGCAAGACAGTGATGGAGTGAATGATGGTGAAAGTTTTTCTTTTTCGGGCCACCCTGCCTTGGTGGGAATCGGCCAGTGTGATAATCAAAAAAAAAAAAAATGTAAACCACACAATTAGCCCTTTCAGGGTCCAAGGCCAAAATCTGAAGTGGTGCCCCAGTGTCCAAGAATTTTCAAAAAAAAAAATTGTTATTTTTTCTTATGAAATGGTAGAGAATCTTTTTGTGAATGTAATAAAACAAAAAGTACGAAATTTGATGGAAAATTGACGAAATTATGCTCTCGTGAATTTTGATGTGTCAGCGATATTTACGAATCGGCGATTTTGCCGACTTTGACTCCCATTTTAGGCCAATTACATTATTCCAGTCGACCAAATTCTCAGCTATTTCACTAGTATTACTTCTATTCTATCGATTGAGCACAAGAAATCGCCAAGTCAAATGTTTCAACTACAAAATAAAGTGACCGGAAATTGGTAATTTGGCCAATTTAACACAAAGTTCAAAATATTCCAATTTCAAAATAGGGTCCAGAATAAACAATGTAGGTATTCCTGGCACTAAACTAACATTTCCTCTGTTCATTAGTTATGTTTTGAGGCTTTACAAATAAATTCCATTTTGATTTTTTATTCACATAATGAATTTTTATTCACAACAAAAAATAGAAGATTTACTGTTATGCAATATTGTAATAATTGTATAAATATCATCACCACATTTGTGAATGTATATTAGACCCACCAGCTGGTGTGTATTAGACGTGTGAGGTCGTTTGTTTACTCTTGAACATCGGCAAAAATTTAACATTTCCGCCACTTTGAGCTCAATTTCAAGCCATTTCCAGTGCTAACACCAATCAAAATTATCTCTATTTCTGTAATATGTCTTCCATTCTATCAAATGAGACCAAGAAATCACAAATACAACTATAAAAAACATACGAAAAAACACTGCAAAGTCGCTGTTTTAATCGAAAATCATGGTCTCAGTTTTTTTTCTCTCATACACAGTGTGCTGCAGGATTTGTTTTATGTGGTGCACACATACCACATAGATGTATTCTCTCATATCTAGACCCAAATTTACCACTCACAGTTTATTAGAGTGAGCTGAGCTCATGACGTAGATCTACGGTTTGGACCCTGAACGTAAAGCCGTAGATCTACGGGACAGACCCTGAAAGGGTTAATAACATTACATTTAAATTACTGTAACATAAATATTTTCGAGGTGGTCATAAACAACACTATATAGCCTCTCCTTACCTAACAATGGAGTTCCGTTCCTAAGACCACGTCATTAAATGAATTCGTTGCTAAGTGAGGAGCATACTATAATGGTAGTGGGTTTGTATCATTCATCCTTGATATTGTTTTAATGTCACCTTTGCACCATTTATAACATTTTTGGTATATTTTTAAATGTTTATACAGTAGTGTGCTGTATATTGAAATGAACAGAATAGAGGAAATCAGCTCTAATATACATTATTTAGGTATAAATACTGGTCAGAGCCCGTCATAAGTCCGAGGCATTGGTAAACGAGTATGTTGATATGTGAGGAGAGGCTGTATATATAATCCAGGTATGGATGTAATATACATGTGCATTTAATTTAATTTGTATCAAGATATCAAATTTATATTGCAGTTATAGTATTCCCTTTTAATAATTACAGTAAATCCTCCATATCCACTGATTCGGTACATGTGGTGTCAGTTATCCACTGTTTACTGTGGCCCAAAAATTCCTCATAATTTTGCATAATAATGTCCCCCAGAGTGCAAAAGCTGGCAGTTCTTCAAAGCCTAAGAGAAGCTGTGAAGTGCTTCTCATCAGTGAAAAAGTGATAATTCTCTACTTATTGTGCATAATTTATTAATTAAGCTTTATAATAGGTAAGTATAGGACTTATATATTAGTGTTTGCTACTTTTCGGAGTTCTGTTATCCATGGCAGGTCCTTGGAAGATATACCTCACAGATATGGGGGCCTTACTGTATTGCATTTGCTTAAGACCTGCTTGAAATGCTGTGTGTAGCTTGAGCTTTGCAAAAAATTCTGTAAAGTATCTTTGAAATGCAAATTTTCACTTGTATCTGTATCATATTTTTTGGCAAATATCTTATCTGAATTGCAACATCCTCACCTTTTGTTCAAGGTGCAGGAACTGTACTTCCTACCTAGAACTAGAATTTAGTAGTATGTGAAATTTAGGATTAATATCCCTGAAATGCTTGGCATATTAATGGGCTTTCATTTGATCATATAATTGTATCAGATTGTATTTTATTATAATTGTATCAAAGTTGTAACAGTATGCATTGCAGATCCCATCTATTGTATGTCCCCAAGGAATAAAGATTTTCATTTCTTTTAATTTTCACTTTATTGCTCAAGTCAAGCTAACTGGGAAACCTGTTAGTTGGATTTGAGTTTTGGTGGTGGGGAAAGTGCCTG
>NC_069402.1:79848198-79873198 GCF_026875155.1 Cherax quadricarinatus
TGTTATTTTATATGTATTACTATACATAATTAAAAACTAAAGTATTTGTTGTATGTAAAACTGTAATTAATCTCTATAAAATGTATTTTTTGTGTGAATATTTTTGGGTTTCTGGAATGGATTAATTGTATTTCCATTATTTCTTATGGGAAATATTGCTTCAAATTTCAGACTTTTCGAATTTAGAACTAGCTCCTGGAATGGATTAAGTTCGATTTTTGAGGTTCCACTGTACAGTATATGCATTACTTACCTTAATAAAATATTTTCAGCCTTAGCTTATAGTGAGTGGTGAATATAATTATTGTAGGAAGTCTGAATAAATGAAGAATGGGTATAACTGAAAAACCACTGCATTAGTGAAGCACTTTAAAGTGGGGCCTGCCTGTATAACCAAGTTTGTCAGTACAGTTTTGTATTGCTATCTACTTATTTTAACATTGTTGTCTTAATATATATATGGAGGGTTGCTACTTAAAATAATCCCTATATTTAATCATCTCATCTTCAGACAACTTAATTACAGTACACCTTCTCAGGATGTGTTTATATTCCTGAAAATCGGCCAAAATTAAAAAAAAAAAAATAGCTATGTGAAGTGAAGAGCATATGGGGAAAATAGGGTTACGTTCCAGACACCGTCGACTTGGATTTTTTTTTTTTTTTTTTTTTTAATTTCTGTACTAGGTAAATATTACTGTAGTTTATATTACCTTACATTCTAATTATTGTTGCTTATTGACATGGAAGCATGTGGAGAAGGCTGATATGACCTTACTGGGTGGTGGTGGATGGTTGTGGTTCATGTGGATGCAGAGTTGTTAGTAGATGATGGTTACACTGGAGTGTTCAAATATTTCATAATGTATCTTTGGTCTATTTTACACTGCAGTGCTTTATAGTGCTGACAATGAGACATCATTATTTGCTTCAGGCCCTGCTTCAGAACAATGCTTCTAGATGTGTGAGTCCTCTTCAGCAAGTTGATCAGTAACATGGACTGGCCTACTAAATTCTTATACTGTTAATGGATTATCTCCAGGTTCCCCCTATTCCTCATTCTCTTTTTATATTCCTGTCTTTTTACCTGAGAATTGAGCTACTCCTGCAATTTTTGACACCATGTGACTCCAACATAACCCTGTCTCATCACCATTTCAGAATGTTTCATTAACTCCATTGTCAGTTTGTTTGTAATTCATTATATGTTTATAAATTATAGTACTGGATAAGTTGTGTTATCTAATTTTGTTAATTTTCTTTCAGAAATTGCGAGGAACAAGTTTAAGCAATATGTGAACACACTTGCTAACATCAGCCAGGAAGGTGGTGAGAAGTATCTCGTTCTCAAAAGGAAATATAGAATTGGCACTCCACTTTCTGAATCTGAGTACCTCAGCCCTGGCTGTTCACCTGGAGGGGTCAGCTTCAACAGTACTAATCAGTTCAGTATTTATGGTTCACCTCCACATAGTGGAGGTTACAGCCCACAGCCTTGCACCCCAATGACTATACCTCCCCCTCCACCTCTTTCCAGAACAACTCCTCCATACCGGGCTCCTCCTCCATATAGACCCCCTCCTGTAACAACACCAACACATCAGGTTTATTCATCTCAGGAGGACCTAAAATATGGAGACAGAAGATTTGATCCCCCACCTCCTCACTTCAATGGACGTAATCAGGGAAGCGGTGAGTCAAGATATTCAGGGGAGCTTCCCATGTACACACCTACAGAAACAAGATACCCTGCTGTAGGTGAACCAAGGTACCCACCACCACCAGCACTGCCAGAGCCACTCTTTGGTGAGGCAAGGTACCCGTACGATGAACCTGCTGACCTAGGAATTCCTCTTGCACCACAAATGACTCGCCCTTCGAGTTCTCTCTCAGCATCCTCAAGCAGTTTAGTGACATATGGGGGATCTTCAGGCCCACAACCCTCTCCAGTATCTTTTGCAAACTATAGCATTCCTCCACCACCTTTGGCACCTTTGTCAGCCTCCCGTCCGAAAAGTCTACCTATTCAGCAAACATCATCCATTTCTTCTCCCTCGGAAGATGGTGACTCTGTGTCAGTTTCTGCTACACAACAACAACAGTGTCATCTGCCTCCACACCATCATCCGATGAACCCCCACCTCCAGTTCCACCAAGAAAAAGACCAGGAGAAAATAAAGAAAACTTAAGACCTTCTCCAGACGGAGAAGAAAGTGGAAAAAACGTAAGTTTCCCATTTAATTTTAATTACATATATTTTCTTAATTATGTTTTGCAACACTGAACAATAACAGGTAAACAGTGCCATATTTATTTAGATAGGAGTGGAGGCAAGTGGTTTTAATAATTTGATGGGCTGTTGGAGTGTGAGCTATGTAACGTTTAGAAAGGGCTTCTGGGAAACCGGTTAGCCGGACATAAGTTCTGGAGGTGGAAATACAGTGCCTGCCCTCTAAAGGAGGGGTGGAGACGTTGTGTTTGAAGGATCATCTGAACTGTGATATCGGCACCCTTCTGATAAGGCAATGATTGAATGAGTGATACCGAGTGTTTTCTTCTTTGTTGGGTCACACCTCAGTGGGCACTGGCTGGTGCATTAAAAATTTTGGAAAAGTAAAACACATTGTATATTCTAGTCTCACATTCCAGCAGACTAAGCGCTAGGTCTAAATATTCAGAATCTGATGAGGGGCTCTTGATCTGAGGAATTGGATGTATCCTGCACTTTGAATCAAACCTGATTGCCTCCCATTCCCAGCACTCTTAGACCCCCATACAGGATTAGCTCTTCCCCATGATATTTTTTTTACAGTACTAAGCGTGTTTTATATTCATGAATATTCATTTGTGGAATTGATTGATTATTGTTGTTTAATGTTCACCAGTACGCGGCCGGTCACGGGTCTTAATGGTAAGATGACCCGTCAGTAGTGCAGCATGTAAGCTGCAGGCAGGGTTGTAGCAGGGGTCCGTGGTCGCAGCTGCAGGCAGGGTTGTAACAGGGGTCTGTGGTTGCAGCTGCAGGCAGGGTTGTAGCAGGAGTCCGTGGTCGCAGCTGCAGGCAAGGTTGTAGCAGGGGTCCGTGGTCGCAGCTGCAGGCAGGGTTGTAGCAGGGGTCCGTGGTCGCAGCTGCAGGCAGGGTTGTAGCAGGGGTCCGTGGTCGCAGCTGCACTGACGTGCTCACTTCATCTCAACTTGCCTTCGCTCAACAATGTAACTCTCCGGACTCTGGAGCTCGTGGTCATGCAGTCGCCTTGATCATTCCGTGTAGTGACGGGATTGATTAGTGTGTCTTAGATTACTGTGTTTTAGAGTTACTGACGCATGCTTGAAATACTCCTACGTGTGATT
Organism: Cherax quadricarinatus; assembly: GCF_026875155.1. Lineage (NCBI taxonomy): Eukaryota > Metazoa > Arthropoda > Malacostraca > Decapoda > Parastacidae > Cherax > Cherax quadricarinatus. The sequence goes on from NC_069402.1 coordinate 79,851,550, forward strand.
GGTGTCAAGGACTAGGACCAGGCACTAGGATCAGGCATAACTGTTGACTGCTTGCTTCACCAGTCTGTTAGTGGCACGTAGGCCTACATAGCTATCGCAGTCTGGCTGATCAGACACTTGCAGGAGATAGCTGTCCAGTTTCCTTTAGAAGGTCTCTGCCTTCGTTCCTGTGTGAATCATTAGTAAATGCTGGAAGGTTGTTCTAGGGTTGTGGAAGATTGTGAGTAGGGCCAAACTGGTTCGTGAAGTGTAGTAACTCACACAGCAAGACATGTCATGGAGCTAACACAGGGAGGAAGACATGTCGGGGAGCTAACACAGGGAGCAAGACATGTCGGGGAGCTAACACAGGGAGCAAGACATATCGGGAAGCTAACACAGGGAGCAAGACATGTCAGGGAGCTAACACAGGGAGTAAGACATGTCGGGGAGCTGACACAGGGAGCAAGACATGTCATGCAGCAGCTTAAACAGGGAACAAAACATGTCAGGTAGCTTACACAGAGAGCAAAACATATCAGTCAACTTACGTAGGGATAAGACGTGTCAGATAGGTCACTGTGCACCACCGTGTGCATTGAAGCAGTAAGTGTAGTGAGAAGGTAAACATACTTGACACTGAGGTGAGGAAGCGAGTTATCCAACTGAAGGACGAGAGATAAGGATTTCCTGTAGGGAGTGTTGGTTCAACAGTCTTGTCAGTGTTTCCATACGAAGTATGCGTCGCCACTCTGTCTCCGGAGCCCTGCCACGTCGAGTCACCTTTAATCTCCCCGTAAGATCCTAAGGCGGTAACTCAAGAACAGGGAAGGTGGTGGGGGTGCCTTTGGTGCCATGATACGTAGACCATCAGGAAAATAAAAGTTCAGTACGGGGTGTGTGCCTGGCGTACCACCAGTTGTGCTTTCTGTATAATATCTCAATTAACGCTGTGAATAACGTAGAGTTTGTTAGTGTGTTTATTCATGTACAGGTACACATTAATGCAGTTACATAAATTATCATACGTAGCAGCATGTGTATGGATTACCTAGGATAACCTCCCAAAAATTCAGACAGTGACTTTTGTTGTTTGTACTTGTGTCGTAGAAATCTGCAGTGTGCTATCTGTATTAAAGAAAAGATACAGGTGGTAATTTCTCCTTAGTGAAGAAAAAATACAGATGCAAAACAAGCTAATATTGTGTCACCGTTGGTTGTGTTCCTTATGTTTAAGGTCGGCGCCAGTGGGGGAACAGAGGGGGGGGGGGCTCGGGGAGGCTTCAGCCTGGCCAAAAATTCTCTCGGTTCTCGTCCCCATCCAAATAAAATAACAATAATAAAACGTTGCTTCAAAATATTTCTCTTAGCCCCCACCCCCTTTCCCCTTCCCAACAAGATAGTCACCCCTAAGCCACATTAACCCCCTACCCCCAGTATGGAAGTTCAGGCGCCTGCCCTGTTGCTACTGCTGTATTTCTGCTTCTCATGTTGCTTCTGCTGATGTATGTGTTGCTGCTTCTCGTGTTGCTGCTTCTCGTGTTGCTACTTCTCATGTTGCTGCTGCATGTGTTGCTGCTTCTCATGTTGATGCTGCTGCTGCTGCATGTGTTGCTGCTTCTCATGTTGATGCTACTACTGATGTATATGTTGCCGCTTCTCATGTTGATGCTGCATGTGTTGCTGCTTCTCATGTTGATGCTGCTGCTGCATGTGTTGCTGCTTCTCATGTTGATGCTACTACTGATGTATATGTTGCCGCTTCTCATGTTGATGCTGCATGTGTTGCTGCTTCTCATGTTGATGCTGCTGCTGCATGTGTTGCTGCTTCTCATGTTGATGCTACTACTGATGTATATGTTGCCGCTTCTCATGTTGATGCTTCATGTGTTGCTGCTTCTCATGTTGATGCTGCTGCTGCATGTGTTGCCGCTTCTCATGTTGATGCTGCTGCTGCATGTGTTGCTGCTTCTCATGTTGATGCTACTACTGATGTATATGTTGCTGCTTCTCATGTTGATGCTGCTGCTGCATGTGTTGCTGCTTCTCATGTTGATGTACTACTGATGTATATGTTGCTGCTTCTCATGTTGATGCTGCTGCTGCATGTGTTGCTGCTTATCATGTTGATGCTACTACTGATGTATATGTTGCTGCTTCTCATGTTGATGCTGCTGCTGCATGTGTTGCTGCTTCTCATGTTGATGCTGCTGCATGTGTTGCTGCTTCTCATGTTGATGCTACTACTGATGTATATGTTGCTGCTTCTCATGTTGATGCTACTACTGATGTATATGTTGCTGCTTCTCATGTTGATGCTACTACTGATGTATATGTTGCTGCTTCTCATGTTGATGCTACTACTGATGTATATGTTGCCGCTTCTCATGTTGATGCTACTGCTGCATGTGTTGCTGCTTCTCATGTTGGTGCTACTGCTGATGTATATGTTGCTGCTTCTCATGTTGATGCTACTACTGATGTATATGTTGCTGCTTCTCATGTTGATGCTGCTGCTGATGTATATGTTGCTGCTTCTCATGTTGATGCTACTACTGATGTATATGTTGCTGCTTCTCATGTTGATGCTACTACTGATGTATATGTTGCTGCTTCTCATGTTGATGCTACTACTGATGTATATGTTGCTGCTTCTCATGTTGATGCTGCTGCTGATGTATATGTTGCTGCTTCTCATGTTGATGCTGCTGCTGATGTATATGTTGCTGCTTCTCATGTTGATGCTACTACTGATGTATATGTTGCTGCTTCTCATGTTGATGCTACTACTGATGTATATGTTGCTGCTTCTCATGTTGATGCTGCTGCTGATGTATATGTTGCTGCTTCTCATGTTGTATATGTTGCCGCTTCTCATGTTGATGCTACTACTGATGTATATGTTGCTGCTTCTCATGTTGATGCTACTACTGATGTATATGTTGCTGCTTCTCATGTTGATGCTACTACTGATGTATATATTGCTGCTTCTCATGTTGATGCTACTACTGATGTATATGTTGCTGCTTCTCATGTTGATGCTACTACTGATGTATATGTTGCTGCTTCTCATGTTGATGCTACTACTGATGTATATGTTGCTGCTTCTCATGTTGATGCTACTACTGATGTATATGTTGCTGCTTCTCATGTTATTGCTACTGATGTATATGTTGCCGCTTCTCGTTGATGCTACTACTGATGTATATGTTACTGCTTCTCATGTTGATGCTGCTGATGTATATGTTGCTGCTTCTCATGTTGATGCTACTACTGATGTATATGTTGCTGCTTCTCATGTTATTTCTACAGATGTATATGTTGCCGCTTCTCATGTTGATGCTACTACTGATGTATATGTTGCCGCTTCTCATGTTGATGGTACTACTGATGTATATGTTGCTGCTTCTCATGTTGATGCTACTACTGATGTATATGTTGCTGCTTCTCATGTTGATGCTACTACTGATGTATATGTTGCCGCTTCTCATGTTGATGCTACTACTGATGTATATGTTGCCGCTTCTCATGTTGATGCTACTACTGATGTATATGTTGCTGCTTCTCATGTTATTGCTACTGATGTATATGTTGCGCTTCTCATGTTGATGCACTACTGATGTATATGTTGCTGTTCTCATGTTGATGCTACTACTGATGTATATGTTGCTGCTTCTCATGTTATTGCTACTGATGTATATGTTGCTGCTTCTCATGTTGATGCCACTACTGATGTATATGTTGCTGCTTCTCATGTTGATGCCACTACTGATGTATATGTTGCTGTTTCTCATGTTATTGCTACTGATGTATATGTTGCTGCTTCTCATGTTATTGCTACTGATGTATATGTTGCCGCTTCTCATGTTGATGCTACTACTGATGTATATGTTGCTGCTTCTCATATTGATGCTACTACTGATGTATATGTTGCTGCTTCTCATGTGGATGCTACTACTGATGTATATGTTGCCGCTTCTCATGTTGATGCTACTACTGATGTATATGTTGCTGCTTCTCATATTGATGCTACTACTGATGTATATGTTGCTGCTTCTCATGTTGATGCTACTACTGATGTATATGTTGCCGCTTCTCATGTTGATGCTACTACTGATGTATATGTTGCCCGTTTCTCATGTTGATGCTACTACTGATGTATATGTTGCTGCTTCTCATGTTGATGCTACTACTGATGTATATCTATGTTGTCTGCCGCGTTATCTTCTCATGTTGATGCTACTACTGATGTATATGTTGCCGCTTCTCATGTTGATGCTACTACTGATGTATATGTTGCTGCTTCTCATGTTGATGCTACTACTGATGTATATGTTGCTGCTTCTCATGTTGATGCTGCTGCTGCATGTGTTGATGCTTCTCATGTTGATGCTACTACTGATGTATATGTTGCTGCTTCTCATGTTGATGCTACTACTGATGTATATGTTGCCGCTTCACATGTTGATGCTGCTACTGCATATGTTGCTGCTTCTCATGTTGATGCTACTACTGATGTATATGTTGCTGCTTCTCATGTTGATGCTCTGACTGATGTTTGTATGCTCTCTCATGTTGATGCTTTCTGATGTATATGTTGCTGCTTCTCATGTTGTTGCTACTGATGTATATGTTGCCGCTTCTCATGTTGATGCTGCTACTGATGTATATGTTGCTGCTTCTCATGTTGATGCTACTACTGATGTATATGTTGATGCTACTACTGATGTATATGTTGCTGCTTCTCATGTTGATGCTACTGATGTATATGTTGCTGCTTCTCATGTTGTTGCTACTGATGTATATGTTGCCGCTTCTCATGTTGATGCTACTACTGATGTATATGTTGCTGCTTCTCATGTTGATGCTACTGCTGATGTATATGTTGCTGCTTCTCATGTTGATGCTACTACTGATGTATATGTTGCTGCTTCTCATGTTGATGCTACTACTGATGTATATGTTGCTGCTTCTCATGTTGATGCTACTACTGATGTATATGTTGCTGCTTCTCATGTTGTTGCTACTGATGTATGTATATTGTTGCTGCTCTCAGTTGTGCTGCTACTGATGTATATGTTGCTGCTTCTCATGTTGATGCTGCTACTGATGTATATGTTGCTGCTTCTCATGTTGATGCTACTGATGTATATGTTGCTGCTTCTCATGTTGATGCTGCTGCTGCATGTGTTGATGCTACTACTGATGTATATGTTGCTGCTTCTCATGTTATTGCTACTGATGTATATGTTGCTGCTTCTCATGTTGATGCTGCTGATGCATGTGTTGATGCTACTACTGATGTATATGTTGCTGCTTCTCATGTTGCTACTGTTGATGTATGTGTTGCTGCTTCTCATATTACTGCTACTGTGTATGTGTCTGCTTGCTCTACTCTGAGTCATATATCGTTGCTGTTATATTGTTGAGACAGGTGTCGATGCATGGTTGATCTACTACAGATTATAATGTTTGCTGCCTCATGTGAACGTTGGCAGTATTTCCTGTAGCTTTATTTACTGAATGGATAGCGTTGTGTTGTCAGTGAGCGGCGAGTGGGTGAAGGGGTGCTGGTGGTTGATGATTGGGTGAACCAAGGTTGTGTATCTGCCGCTGGCGAGGTTGAATGCTATCAGGTTTATATTGAGCGAGACTGAACCTGGCGAGCGAGGTTGAAGATGACAGTTTTAACGTTGGGGAGGGACTGTGGGGTGAGGTGGGATGTGTGGGTGAATGTGGTGATCAAGGTGTGTTGGCCGTTGGAAGGTGCCACATGGTACCGTTTGGTGTATCTATGCCGTGGATGGAGGTGACAAGTGCTGCCACGTTTTGAACGTGAGCTGTGTCAGGTGTGGGGGTGTGAGTTAATGTGTGTGCTGGTGTGTGCACTGTGGTGCCATCTGGTATCAACGTTTGGTGTAATCTTGACATGGAGCTGGAGTAAAATAGCAGTTACCACGCAGTTCTTCAAAGTACCTTGCACTGTGGTAGTGTGAACACTGCATAACTTGACACATTGTGGTCTGAGGGAATTGGCACTCACACTCTGCCACGTAATCTTGATGTGGTTTAGTGTAGTGCAGTTAGCCATGCTGTGGTTTGTTGATTGTTGTGTGTGTATTATTTTGTGGTTCAGGATGAGTAGGTTCCTGGCCCGTTGTGTGTGTGTGTGTGGTGTGTTGTGTAGATAAGGAAGAAGAGTAAGATTTGCAAGATACAGCATTCTTCAAGGGTAAGCCCCTGGCCAGGGTGTGTGAACGAGCTCATTTAGAAAGAATGAAATTGCTGGAACGAAGGTTCAGGTCTAAAAGAGGAAATTGGACCACCACTTGCTTCAAGTACAAGAGCACCCCCATGGCTATGGATGCAAGATGCAAGCAGCAGCAGCAGCCTGGTTCACCGGTCCCAAGCTGGGCCGCTAGGTTAGAACTGCACTCAAAACCAGTCACAGGTATGTGAGGGTATTCAGCTATGTAAACAGTCTCCGCGGCACTTTAGGCTGTGACCCAAACAGGTTTAGTGCACATTTTTTAGTGCTAAACTTGAGTGTAAAGTTAAGGGGTGCATAGGGTGGTGATCTAGTGAGAGGTGCACGGGGTGGTGATTTAGTGAGGGGTTCACGGTGTGGTGCTCTAGTGAGGGGTTCATGGTGTGGTGCTCTAGTGAGAGGGGTTCACGGTGTGGTGCTCTAGTGAGAGGGGTTCACGGTGTGGTGCTCTAGTGAGGGTGCACGGGGGTGGTGCTCTAGTGAGGGGTGCACGGGGTGGTGCTCTAGTGAGGGGTGCACGAGGTGGTGACCTAGTGAGGGTGCACGGGGGTTCTGCTCTAGTGAGGGGTTCACGGTGTGGTGCTCTAGTGAGGGGTGCATGGGGTGGTGCTCAAGTAAGGGGTGCACGGGGTGGTGATCGAGTGAGGGATGCACGGGGTGGTGATCTATAGTGAGGGGTGTTACGGGGTAGTGATCTAGTGAGGGGTGCACAGGGTGGTGATCTAGCAAGGGGTGCACGAGGTGGTGCTCCAGCGAGGGGTGCACGGGGGTACTTGCCAAGACAGATATACCTTGAGCACGTTCACCAACCTAACTCGCTCCACCACACACAAACGTTCATATACGAACGTTGCTTGTCGTTTCTCGTTACCAGACGTATCACAGCCGCTTTTGTTTATGAAAAAAAATACAGGAAAGTGGGGGTAGGATGTTTGAACCCGCTTGCCGTGGGTTCAAACCTCCGGCTGCATTCATGTACGGTTTCGTGAGTTTTGTTTATCCGCTTGTTTGTGATTAGATGCAAGTAGGAGACACGTAGCTGGTAGACTAGCTTTCGTTAAGTGACTTTTTTTTTTTTTTGTCGCACCCTCCCGATGGAGAGCCTGGCATCTTATCCTCTTCCTTACTATCCTGTCTCCCTTCCTCTCTGTCCTCCTCCTCCTCCTCTTGCATCTTCTCTTGCACCACCTCCTCTTCTGCCTCCCACCTTCACCTCCTCTTCTGCCTCCCACCTTCACTTCCTCTTCTGCCTCCCACCTTCACTTCCTCTTCTGCCACCCACCTTCACTTCCTCTTCTGCCTCCCACCTTCACTTCCTCTTCTGCCTCCCACCTTCACTTCCTCTTCTGCCTCCCACCTTCACTTCCTCTTCTGCCTCCCACCTTCACTTCCTCTTCTGCCTCCCACCTTCACTTCCTCTTCTGCCTCCCACCTTCACTTCCTCTTCTGCTCCCACCTCATCCTTCTGCATCCACTTCACTTCCTCTTCTGCCTCCCACCTTCACTGGCCTGCTCCGTTCAACTCGCACTCAATCCTCTTCTGCCTCCACTTATTCCTCTACTGCCTCCACTCCTCACCTCCTCTTCTGCTCCCACCTTCACTTCCTTTCTGCTCTCACTTACACTTCACTTTGCTAGCCTCACTTCGCCTCTCTTCTGGCCTCCACTTCACCTCCTCTTCTGCTCCACCTTCACTTCTCGTTCTGCCTCCAGACTTCACTTCCTCTTCGGGCTCCCACCTTCACGTCCTCTTCTGCTCCCAGGCTTCACTTCGTGTCTTTTGTGCCCCCACTGTCATCTCTCTGGCTCCCGACCTTTCACTGGCTCTGCCTCCCGATGTCACCTCCTCTCTGCCTCCCACCTTCACTTCCTCTTCTGCCTCCACCTTCACCTGCCTCTTCTGCCTCCCGCTCACTTCCTCGTTCTCAGCTACCACCTTCACTTCCTCGTTTGCTCTCACCTTCACTCCTCTCTGAGCCTCCCCCTTCACCTGCTCTTTGGCTCCCACCTTCACTTCCTCTCTGCCACCTTCACTTCCTCTTGCTCCCACCTTCACTTCCTCTTCTGCCTACCACCTTCACCTCTTCTGCCTCCACCTTCACTTCCCTCTTCGCCTCCCACCTTCACCCCTTTCTCTGCTCCACTTCACCTCCTCTTCCGCCTCCCCTTCACTTCCTCTTTAACTCCCACCATTCAGGCCTCCTTTACCCTCGCCCTTCACTCCTCTCTGCTCCCACTTCACTGTCTCTTTCTGGCTCCCACTTCATTCCTCTTCTGCCTCCACCTTCAGCTTTCCTCTTCTGCCTCCCACCTTCACCTGCCTCTTCTGCCTCCCACCTCACTTCCTCTTCTGCCTCCACCTTCACCTCCTCTTCTGCCTCCCACCTCACTTCCTCTTCTGCTCCCACTTTCACTTCCTCTTCTGCTCCCCTTCACTTCCTCTTCTGCTCCTCCCACCTTCACTTCCTCTTTTTGCCTCCCACCTTCACTTCCTCTTCTGCCTCCCACCTTCACCTCCTCTTCTGCCTCCCACCTTCACTTCCTCTTCTGCCTCCCACCTTCACCACCACCTAAGCCTGACAACTACAACATCAGTCTGTTCTCATTGCAAGTTGCTCCACAAACGTACTTATGTACTTTCATTGCTAGATCTGATCACGACTGCTTTTTTTTATTTGTTTGTGTGGTTACATATACACTTTTGCAAGTTTATTTAAGCTAACCAAAGTTGACAAAGAAAATGTGTTTGTAAGTTTGCAGGGAATGGTCAGAAATTGATGGTGGGAATCACGTAAGAAAGTTAACCCAGTGAAACGTTGATAGATTGTGTGTGATGTGTTGAGACACTTGCGGGGACAATGTGGTTGACTTGTAATTGATTTTGGGGGTTATCGCAGTAGTGGTCCACCACTAACAGCCTGATTACTGAAGCTATCAACCATGTTGATAGCTTCAGTTATCAGGCTGTTGGTGGTGGTAGTAAAACTATTATATGAACCATACCACGGGCGGGGATAGAACCCGCGATCAAGAGTCATAAAACTCCAGACCAACACGCTAGCCACTGGCCCAGTGCCTAGCGCGTCGGTCTGGACTTTTATGACTCTGATCGCGGGTTTTAACCCCGCCCGTGGTATGGTTTGTTTGCAATCGTGTCATTACGATTTCATGAATCATGTAAACTGTTGTATCTCAATTATATATAACGCCCGTGTAGCCTTGAAAATACTGAATGTGTGATCTGTGTATCTGGGCCAGTACTATGTACTTGGACAATGTTCTGAGTCCCTTGAAATTTAGTGTCTATGGTTACTGTTATGGAGTAAGTCCAGTAATTAATGGAAATAAAAGGACCCCAGTGGAAATAAGTCACTCTGTCCGAGTTTTTTGGGTTATCTCAGGTTCTCTACACAAATGCAGCTATGTATCATAATCTGTGTAACTGTATTTATATATATGTGAATATACTTGCTTGCTTACTTTTGCCCCTTCTTGCTTCACATACTGCAGGTGGGAGGTGAAGGCAGCAGCGATGGTGGTGGTGGAGACACTGCCGATATGGGAGGTGGTGGTGGTGGAGAACGCTCGGAGGAGGAACGTAAGATCTCCGTGTCTGTCAGGGAAGCTACTCAGAAGTTCAACCGCTTGGCCTCCGAGTCCCAGCTGCTCTCCTCCTCCCGCGCCTCCTCCAAGAGCAACAGGAGCTCCAGGAGTGATAAAGTAAGTACCACAGGGAAGTGCCTGCAGAGAAAGTACCTAGTTGTATTAGTATCTTCACCAGGTGCCAGATCAACCAGGCTGTGATGGATATGTGGGGCAGCGGACCACCAGCAGCAACTGCCTGGTTGACCAGGCAAACACCAGACGAGCCTGGCCCATGACCGGGCTCCGGGAGTAGAAAAACTCTGGGAACTCATCAAAGGTAGAACAGTACTCATGATTTTTTTCCTATCATGGATGTTGCCACTTGCAGCCCTAGGCTGTAATAAAATAACTATGACCCTGGCGGGTTTAGCGCTTAGTTTTGATAATTATAATAGCTAAAATAATCATACGAAAACAATATTTTATAAATCTAGTAATATGTATAACTAGAATCTGTTATAACAAACCGACAGAAGTAAAGGAAACGATAGAATGCCACGCTACATGCTTTTATTGAGTCGTTGACTCACCTTGGTGAGGGGCTCTTGATCCAAGGAACTGGACATGTCTTCCCTTGGAAAGATTCTAAAAGCGTCCCATTCCCCCAGGTGCTACATGATCTGTACGGTGGGTAGTGCTTTCTCCCTGGCGAAAATAAAATTGTTGCGCAACACGTGTATTTGTTAGTAGTCTGCTGTTTCAGTTCAACTTACGAAGCTTTTTTTTTTTTTTTTTTTTATATTTTATTTAGAACAATACAATACAAGAGATAGATAAAGACAAAAACAGGTCTTACACAGAATAAATCATTAACAACCACACAAACATGAACTTGAGATAACACAAATATCCCTCCTCACCCATACATGAAAACCCCTACACCTATGATAACCAATAAACGACTAATTCCAATTGCATTGTTATATGATTAACAAAGCTAGTAACTTTAATAACTAGGTGTATAGTGGTCACTAGTCCGAGGAAAGTATCCCTGCGTTACATAATCCCATTTCCCGGTACCTCAGTGTATGGTACCTCAGTGTATGCGGGATTCAAAAAAGGTATCCCTGCGTTACATAACCCCAGTTCCTTGTACCTCAGTGCACGCGTGAACCGAGAAGGGTATCCCTGTATTGCATAACCTCAGCTTCCTGTACCCCATTTGCATGCGAAAGGAATAGTGAAACATTAGTTTGTATTTTAAATATCACTGAAGCTTCGAAATGAATAAGTTGAGGTATTCACGAGTTATGGATCCAGTACCCAATTTCTTCAATAAAGACGGCAAATTAGGACATACACAGCCCAAAACCAAATCAGAACTTCAACCAAGAAACACCAGCTTTGAATCCAAGCTGAAGAAGCATTTATCTTGATATCTGAGGGACCAATATCCTAAAATACACCAGCACATCAAGTTTGAAGCCACTAACAATTTAGATTTTCATGTTATTACCATTAATGAGTAAAACAGGTAGGATGGGGCACTAAATTTATCGCATGCAAATCAGTATATCAATTCTTCTAGCTTCTCTGATGAAAAAAATGAAAATTGAGACTTACAATGCCAAAATGAATACAAGGTTATCCATATGTAAAATTGATAAACCTTAGAATGAATGCAAGGTTTTCCATATGTAAGATTGATGAGCATTTAAGGTTTAAACGTGTAAGTATTTATGTAAGTTTTCTATAAACTTTGCATACGTTACAAAATACATTATTTACAATGGTCTTGAGAACACATGTGCGCATAAAAGTACATTGTGAAGATTTAATCTAGGATACCTCTTCAAGGGGGGCTCCATGGCATGGTGAAGAGGCTCTTGGTCTGAGGAATTAGACCTGTCGGTCTCCTTCCTCAGACTGAACCTAATTACCCCCCAATCCCCTGTTCCCTATCCCATCCTCCCCTTTTTCCTTTCCTCCTCCTCCTCCCCACCCCTCCCTTTTGCCCTTCCTTTTTGGCCTTTGGTTTTTTTTTTTTTTTTTTCCCACAGGCACGCTAGTTCCTAGGTAGGGGAAAGGGTACCGGGGTCCATCCCATTCCGTTGAGGTTCTTGGCGGTGGCGTAGTTTGCCGTGGAATCTGGATTGCCTGGGGATGTCCCGATCCCTCTCCGATATCCCGGAGGGTGGCTTTGGGTGTCTCTCGGGCGATGGGTGTATCTCTGGAAGCCACCTTTCGGATTCCGGGGGTGGTGGCCGAAGGAGGTATGCTTTGTGGCGGATTTCCGGCTGCCCTCTCTTTTGTCCACCGAGGTAGCTCGGCAGATGTGAGGTTGCTATCCCGGATTGCCGGTTTACTGGCATGATGGGTAGGGTATGGCACGGGTTCCATGCTGCATCTGCGCTACTTGCGGTGCTGAGGTCCTCTTGGGCGTGGAGGGAGATTTCTGGCCCTTTCATTCCTCCTAGGAACTATCCCTCCCCGGTCCCCCCTTTTTTTTATTCTTTTTTTTATTTTTCTTTTCTTTTCTTCTTTCTTTTTTTTCTTAAAAACAAAAAGAAAGAAGTAAACTAACCATGCCAGCCCTAGTCCATGAACCTGCTACCCCCGGGCCCCTTCTTGATACCGCACCCCGTTCTGACCCCGCCTTGTCTTTGGACCACTCTTCGGACACTCCTCATGCCTCTGTACCTCTTGCCGGTGCTGTTTCCTCACCCGCTTCAGGTACTGAGGCCTCGACCGACTCCTTCGATTTATCTGACTTTCGCTCTCCTCTGACTATGCTTCCGGCCTCTCCCTCTACGGTGCGGCAATTTTCGAATCGCCGACCCGTTCCACGTCGGACCAACTCTGGTCCCACGCCTAAACGCCAATGACAATTACCTGCTGATGATACTTCTCCACCTTCTCGTTCTTCTCAGAAAAGATCGACACGTCCTTCACTACCTTTCCACACTCAGTTTCAGACTGCACAATGGACTAAATTCTTCACTTTACGACCGACTTCCTCTGCTGCCTATCTTTCTGACCACAGTATTGGCAAGGCACTCCTACGCCATGTTGGTAAAGATATTTCTTTTCATGCTCTTAAGAACGGTACGTGCATCATCACCGTACAGAATGCTACCCAGGCTCATGAGCTTTCTCGTCTTTACAATACCGATACTGTTCCTGTCACTATAGAAAAACATCATTCCCTCAATTCTTGTAGTGGTACCGTCATTCTGCCCCATACCATAGTTCAACAAAATTTCCAGACATGTGGCACTGACATTCTTGAACAGCTGGAACTCCAAGATCTCCCAGTCCTCAAGGTAGACACTTATGTTCTTCCTACCCGCGGGCGGAGACAATACCCTAGCAATGTGGCTCGTATAACTTTTGACAGCCGTGAACTCCCATCCTCAGTTTATGTAGCAGGACATGGGTTACAAGTTCGAAAGGTGATCCCTACACCGCAACAGTGTAGAAATTGCTGGTGATTTGGCCATCCAGCAAAATATTGCAGATCTATCGCCGAATGCCCAGTCATGGTGCCGATGACCATTCTAATACATCTTGCAATCGACCTCCCTCTTGCCTTAATTGTCATGAGGCTCACCCTTCGTAGTCTTGCCGTTGTCAAGTCTACTTAAACGAGCGGGAAATCCGTTACATCAAAGAGGCAGAAGGTCTCCCTTATGCCATGGCAGTTTCTCATCTCCGCCTTCAAGGGAGACTACCTCGTGTTTCTTATTCCCGTGTTTCAAAACGTCCCCCCACTTCTGGTATCCCATCTTCTGCACCCACCTCTGTGGTTCCCTCTCCCATAGTCACTCCTGTATCTAATTCTTTTGCTGTCCTCGGCTCAGACGTCCCTACTTCAGCGCCTCGGTCTGATCTCACTTCTTCGTGTTCTCTCTCACAAGCCTCAGTAGCGATGAGATCTCGTATGACACCACCTCCCAATCGTCCCTCTACTTCTCAAAAGTCAAAAAAAGGTCCGTTAACACCTACCCATCTTCCACCTCCTCATTTTACCTTCCCTGTCTCTGTACCTGGTTCTCCCCCTCTCACTGGCTCTGTTACAAGTGTAGAGGTTCACCCTCCTCCTCGTACTGTACCTTCCTCCCCTGTTCCCTCCCAAGTTTCTTCCTCTTCTGCCACCTCCCAGGTTTCTGCCTCTTCTGTCCCCTTCCACGCTTCTCCAGTTCCCTCCACCCTTTCCGCCCCCCCCTACCTTGGTAGAGTCCAATACAGTTCCAATCTTTACTCATCCTCCCCCTACCATTTCCAATATTGTCTCCCATACGACGTCTCTGAATTCCGAAACACTTGAAGCAATCTCTGAATATATTGCAGAGACCAAACCATCAATGGACACTGATCCACCCTCCGCTCCTTCTCTCTCTGCTCCATCTGCGCAACTCCTTTCTTCACAGCGCACCGTTCCTTCACTGCTTGAACGTTTTCCACTGCCTCTGCATGTGGACTTTTCTAACCCCTCTAGTCTGTAGGGACCCTTACCTGCGTATTTCAGGTATCTTTATCATTGCCAATCATGGCCTATTTACAGTGGAATATACATGGCCTCAGGGGTAATCAGGGTGAGCTTCAGATGTTACTCTCCCAGTTTTCCCCTGTTGGTGTTTGCTTACAGGAACCAAAATTACACTCTGCTGTTATCTCTCCCATCTCAGGCTATAATTTATTGTATTCTTCAGATCCTTTTCCTGATGGGACCTTTAATGAAAGTGCCCTTTTTCTACGCACTGATATTCCGTACCATCAGCTATTTGTTCGTACTTTGCTGCATTACACAGCAGCCCGTATCCACTTGCATAGGTGGTACACACTCTGTTCTTTATATCTCTCTCCTTCTCGGGCATTATCTATTCCGGATATTGCCTTTTTTGTTTCGTCATTACTGCCACCGATTCTGTTACTTGGTGATTTTAATGCCCACCATTTCCTCTGGGGGGGGTCTCACTGTGATTCCCGTGGCATTCAGTTAGAGGCTTTTCTTGCCACCCACCCCCTCCATGTTTTAAATACAGGTACTCACACCCATTTTGATCCTCGGACTCGCACTCTCTCTTGCATCGATCTCTCAGTCTGCTCTTCCTCCGCCGCATTAGACTTCACTTGGTCTGTTCTCCCGGACTTACATGACAGCGATCATTTCCCAATCATTCTTACTTCCCCTTCATATTCACCACCTCTTCGCATCCCATGCTGGCAATTTGATCAGGCAAATTGGAACCTTTACTCACACCTAACTGTTTTTAGAGAGGTTCCTTCTTCGTCCTCCATCGATGAGCTTTTACACCTCTTCTCGTCCTCTGTTTTAACCGCAGCTTCTCATTCTATACCCCAAACTTCGGGCAGGCATTCTCAGAAATGCGTGCCTTGGTGGTCTCCTGCTTGTGCTCGTGCAGTACGTTTGAAACGCGCTGCATGGGGCAGGTACCAGTACAATAGAACCACAGAGAGACTTCTTGATTTTAAGCAGAAGCGTGCGATCGCTCGCCGTGTCATCTGTGATGCTAAACGCACTTGCTGGAGAGATTATGTCTCCACCTTCACCTCTGCTTCCTCTATGAGTGCAGTCTGGAAAAAAGTACGAAAACTGAGTGGTAAATATTCCCCTGACCCGGCTCCTGTTCTGCGGGTTGCCGGTGTTGAAATAGCAAACCCACTAGATGTTGCCAATGAAATTGGCAATCATCTGGTCCGTATTTCTCAGGGACTCCATCTATGCCCCTCATTTCTTTCCTCAAAGTCTGCCAGAGAGTTAGCACCCTTGGACTTTTCTTCTCTCCACTTCAAGAACTGGAGGCAACACTCTCAGCTTGCCGATCATCGGCAGCTGGGCCCGACGACATTCATATTCGTATGCTACAACATTTACATCAGTCAGCCCTTGCAGTCCTATTACGCCTTTACAATCTTATTTGGTCACAAAGGGTTCTTCCACAGCTGTGGAAATCCGCCATTGTTCTCCCTTTCTGCAAACCAGGCACTACGGGACATGAAATCTCCCACTATCGTCCCATTGCTCTTACCAGTGCAGTTTGCAAAGTGATGGAACGCCTAGTAAATAGACGTTTAGTGTGGTATTTAGAGACACACAACAGTCTCTCCACTCGTCAATATGGCTTTTGTAAGGGACGTTCTACCATAGACCCCTTACTACGCTTGGATACGTATGTTCGTAATGCCTTTGCGAATAACCACTCAGTTATTGCCATATTTTTTGACCTTGAGAAGGCATATGACACAACTTGGAGGTATAATATTTTAGCCCAAGCCCACTCCTTAGGCCTTCGAGGCAATCTACCATCCTTCCTTAAGAACTTTTTAACTGACAGGCATTTCCGTGTTCGGGTTAATAATGTGCTCTCCCCGGACTTTATCAAAGCTGAAGGTGTCCCCCAGGGATGTGTTCTGAGCACAACACTTTTTCTCCTTGCTATTAATGATCTGGCCTCTAGTCTTCCATTAAATATTTGGTCATCACTCTATGTTGATGACTTCGCTATTGCCTGTGCAGGCACTGACTGTCACCTCATTACAGTTTCTCTCCAGCATGCAGTCGACCATGTTTCCAATTGGGCCACCACACGTGGGTTTAAATTTTCCAGCACTAAAACCCACCAAATTACTTTCACTAGACGCTCTGTCATCTCCGATCATCCTTTGTACCTCTATGGCTCCCGTATCCCTGAACGTGATACAGTCAAGTTTCTGGGCCTCCTCTTTGATCGTAGGTTATCCTGGAAACCTCACATTACCTCTCTGAAGGCAACTTGTCACAGCCGGCTGAACCTTCTTAAAACCCTTGCTCATCTTTCATGGGGAGCTGATCGTCGAACCCTCCTTCACCTACATTCCACCCTTATTTTATCGAAACTTGATTATGGTGACCAGATCTATTCAGCGGCATCTCCTGCTACTCTCTCTAGCCTTAACCCCATTCATCACCAAGGATTACGTTTATGCCTTGGTGCTTTTCGCTCTTGCCCTGTCGAGAGCCTCTATGCAGAAGCGAACGTTCCATCCTTATCCGATCGCCGTGATGCCCATTGCCTGCGCTACTATGTACGCTCTCATGATCTCCGCAATCCTTCCATTTATAGAATGGTCACTGATATTAGTAGACATTCTTTATTTGTTCGCCGCCCCTGTTTACTCCGTCCCTTCTCTCTTCGCCTTCATTCGCTCTTGTCTTCTCTTCAACTACCACCTTTCTATGTACATGTAGCATCTCACTTTTCCCTACCCCCCTGGGAAGTTCCAGCTGTTCGAGTCTGTTCTTTCTCCCTCCCTTGCTCGAAAGCCCAACTGTCTACGGTCGCTTCCCGCTCTCTTTTTCTTGACCACTTTCACTCTCATTCTCATGCCATTGCTGTGTACACAGATGGCTCTAAGTCTTCTGACGGCATAGGATTCGCAGCAGTGTTTCCGGACAGCGTCGTACAAGGGCATTTACTATCTTCGGCTAGTATTTTTACTGCTGAATTATATGCCATCCTTACAGCACTTATCCGTATTGCATCTATGCCTGTGTCATCATTTGTGGTTGTCTCAGACTCCCTTAGTGCTTTACAGGCTATACAAAAATTTGATACACCTCACCCCTTAGTCCTCCGTATCCAACTTTGGCTACGCCGCATCTTTACCAAGCATAAAGATATTGTTTTTTGTTGGGTCCCTGGTCATGTTGACGTACAGGGCAATGAACAGGCAGACACTGCTGCGCGGTCAGCAGTACATGACCTACCAGTTTCTTATAGAGGTATTCCATTTACGGACTATTTTGCTGCAATATCTTCCCACCTTCACACCTGTTGGCAACAACGTTGGTCTGCTATGCTCGGCAACAAACTTCAATCTATTAAACCGAGTATAGGTTACTGGCCGTCTTCTTATCACCAGTGTCGAGGTTGGGAGACTACTCTCTCCCGTCTTCGCATTGGCCATACTCGTCTTACTCATGGATATCTCATGGAGAGGCGTCTTGCTCCTCTCTGTGAGAATTGCCAAGCTCCATTATCAGTCAGCCACATTCTTTTGGACTGCCCACTTTATCAACGAGCACGCAGAATTTACCTCTGTCGTCGTCTTCGCTCCGCTGCTCTCTCTTTACCTTCCCTTCTCGCTGATGGACCCACCTTTCATCCGGACTCTCTCATTGACTTTTTGACAACAACTAACTGACTTCACAAATTCTGATACCTTCAGCCCTTTCTACTTCAATCTCTTGCTACCCTCTACCCCTGTACTATCCCCTGCCCCGCTGTTTTCTGTAACCTGCTGATCATCCCTCCTCCCTTCTGCCATCCAATACCCTCGCTTCCTTCCCTACCCTGCAGCGCTGTATAGCCCTTGTGGCTTAGCGCTTCTTTTTGATTATAATAATAATAATAATCTAGGATAACACCCCCCAAAAAAAATCACTTTTTTTCTAACTAGAAGATACAGTTATTTCGCAGAAACACCAGTTTGATTAATTGGTGCGTTAGAGATTTCTCGTCGCAACATGAAGGTGGAGTTTCCTTTGAGGAAAGCACATCAGCACTAAGTTGAAAGTTGGCCGAAAGATACGTTCTCCAGGTAGTGCGCACAGTGCAGTAGAAGGTACAACTACACAGTCTAAAACCCCCACAAGTGTTTCATTCATTTCATTAGAGG
This sequence comes from Cherax quadricarinatus, assembly GCF_026875155.1. Lineage (NCBI taxonomy): Eukaryota > Metazoa > Arthropoda > Malacostraca > Decapoda > Parastacidae > Cherax > Cherax quadricarinatus. Next base: position 79,870,064 of record NC_069402.1, read on the forward strand.
AATCACCCGTGAAAAATTAGATAAATCGGCCATGAAAAATTAAATGAATCTACCTTGAAAAATCAGGCGAATCGGCTATGAAAATTAGATAAATCGGCCATGAAAAATTAGGCGAATCGGCCATGAAATAAATTGATGAATCAGCCTGAAAAAGTTGATGAATCAGCCATGAAAAATTCGATGAATCAGCTATGAAAAATTGATATTATTCAGAGTCGTCCGATTTAATCATGGGAAAGCATTAAACCAGTAGGGGTCATATAATACCTGGGGTGTATTTAGATTCGATCCACATAAGGGAAGAATGAGTCCAAGTTCTTGGATGAAGAACCACTTCCTAGCATTGAGGGAAACTAATGCAACAATGTACAATACTGCGAAATATCGAGATTAAAAGTGGCAGAATGGCACCTACACACACACACACCCTTAACAATTTCAACCTAATTCAAGGTTGCATACACGAGTGTCGAAATGTTAAAGCTAATCAGAAGAGGCTGTATAAAGTTATCTCTTGGAGACCAATTTCCAGCATGGTGTATGTAAAATTGAGCCGAGGGCCCCGTCAGTTGTTCTGCAAACCTTCGCTTAATAATAGCTGACCCGGGTTGAAAAATTGAAGATAGTGGGATAAGGTAATCTGTAGCTACAAAAGATAACCGTTGAGGAAGTTGGTGGAAAATAAGAATACCCTAAAAATGTGCCTCTGCTCAGACATGAAGTGCAAGTTTTAACGTAAGAACATAAGAAAGAAGGAACACTGCAACAGGCCAACTGACCCATGCGAAGCAGGTCCATTTCCATTCCCCCCCCCTGATTATCCCAATGACCCACCTAAAAGCTCTAAAAATGCAGGTTTTCAATATTTTTTTTATTTCTATTCTATTTTAAATTATATAATATTCTCTAAAATATTTTTTTTTTGAATGAAGTTCAGTTTGATAAAATTTAAGACTGAAAAATTGGCATGTACAAAACCCATATTAAATATAGACTTGCAAGACAGGCCACAAGATATGGAAATCTTCAGCTCAGGATCTTTCACACGTCACCGTGTTTCATCAGGAGCTATGCAATGTTGCAAGAGTAGCAACAGGTGAAATGAGGGGAAGTATGTTCAGATAAAGTAGCATAGCGATGCCAGGAAGTTCCTCTCAGAAGTGGTCAGGACTCAGGCACTGTCCGCCATCCACACAACTGTATTGTAATAAAAGTACTTATAATTAAGATAGCACTTCAAAGTTTGAAGCCGAACAGAAGAGGCATTCTCGAGTTATCACAAGGGTTGTCGACCAATGGTTCAGAGCCGACAAGATGATAAATTAGACACTTGTGCAACACTTGGGTATCTTCATTGTGGAAACGTATTGCCTCACAGTGGCTTCATCAGTCCATCAGTCTTGATGGACTGATTACCTCAGACTCGGATCTTGAACAATTCTTCTCTGTACTGGACTGATGAAGCCACTGTGTAGCGAAACGTTTCCACAGCACTGGTACCCAAGTGTTGCACAAGTGTCTTAATTTATCATCGCAACGATTCCATCGATTACAAGTTTTATATAGTTTTATATAGTTTTTTTAGTGTATTGCAAAATAAGGCCGCACACAAACTAAACTTAATGGACACTCTCCCGGCCGCAAGTTTCACCAGCCATTTAAATATATCTGAAGCCATTTAGAAGAGATACTCAAATATCTTTTAACTTGATTAAATGGTGGTTAAAACTATCATACTGTTTCACACAAGTGGGCAGATGTGCGCCTACATACTTGAATTTTACTCTTTGCTCAGCGTTGCATGACCCTTGTGGGTTTAGCGCGCCGCGGAGGATTTTGGAAGTTATCGGAGCCATTCCAGGATGCTGGGAATGGGTTCAAGACTTTTTTTTTTTTTGGGGGGGGGGTCATTAAAACACTTGCAGGTGACAACTGTTCGTATAATCTTGGCCGCCTAGATGCCCCATATTAACCTTGAAAGTTTGAAACCGATCGGATGAAGCTTTCTCGTGTTATGAGCGAAATACCAGCGAAATGTTGGAGGAAGACAATGGAAGAGGTTGGAGGAAGACAAAAAGGTTGGAGGAAGATAAAGAAAAAGGTTGGAGGAAGACAGACAAAAAGGTTGGAGGAAGACAGACAAAAAGGTTGGAGGAAGACAAACAAAAATGTTGGAGGAAGACAGACAAAAAGGTTGGAGGAAGACAAAAATGTTGGAGGAAGACAGACAAAAAGGTTGGAGGAAGACAAAAATGTTGGAGGAAGACAGACAAAAAGGTTGGAGGAAGACAAACAAAAAGGTTGGAGGAAGACAAACAAAAAGGTTGGAGGAAGACAAAGAAAAGGTTGGAGGAAGACAAACAGGTTGGAGGAAGACAAAACGGTTGGAGGAAGACAAAATATTCTGACAACCACTTACTATCCCCCTCGGGGGATATCAAATAATGCTGTTAACTATAATAATACTACTACTTGTAAGAGTAATAATAATGGTGACAGTATTACCTTGGGTAAGATGTAGGAAGACTTTCAGCTTATGATAACAGTGGTACGTGTTGGCATATTAAAATGAATATTAGAGGTTCTTGTCTGAAGCAGTTAACAAGCAGTTAGGAGGAGTGTGAAGTTAATCCCACCAACACTTAATTGGCCGAGTCGGTGGTGTCATGTGAACACCAGCAGACACCCGGATAAACTACGACTTAACATTCTCAACAAAACCATTGCATTCTGATACACGCAAAGAATGTTAGAGTGGGAATTATTTTTTGTACGTATACGTTGTGTGTCTACGTACGTACGTGCGCGTGTGTATATAAGTCATCAAGGGAACATTGAGGCCAAGCTAGGTAGATCTGATAACTGAGTACAGTATATGTCGTCTTTCCTTAACTTATGCAAAGTATCTTAATTATTTGCGGCCATCTTTGTCAAGTTATTCACGGTATCTTAGTTACGTCTCATCAGTCCACGAAAGTTTTGTCTAGGACTTTCAATTATTATTAGTATTAATAGTTGTAGTATTAGTAGTAGCATTTATTATTTAATTATTATTATTATTATTATTATTATTATTAAAAAAGAAGATCATTATAGAACTTTCAAAACTTGCTGTGTACTCCGGTGTTGACCTCC
>NC_069402.1:79878198-79885698 GCF_026875155.1 Cherax quadricarinatus
AGGGCGGGGGTGTTAGGACGAGGACGGAGTGGGCGTGATCGAGGGTGGACCTGTGTATACTTACTCGGGATATGCCAAGGTATCGGCCACAATTTTGGTACCGTCCCATCCCTAGTACTTACCTGTGTGTGGTTGCAGGGATTGATTCTCTGCTCCGCTTGTTAGATTCACTCCATCCTAGTCTTGTGGACCCTGCCGTGCCTACTCTCAAAGCTGTGTAAAGGGAGATGCAGGTGATGGAGGGGGGGGGGGGGGGTAAATAAGTTGGTTAAGGAGTGGGAAGAGTGAATATGAGGGGTGGGTGTGTACTCACCTACAGCTCCTGTCCCCGCCTTTTCGCTGGCCATTACTGAGTTCACGCACTAGGATATCATGTGTGAACTCAGTACGAGTTATTTGTGTGTTGTTCCGGTCGCAGTATTGTGCCTGTTTTGTTTTTTGTGTGTGGGTGTGTGCATGGGTGTGTAGTGGGTGGGTGGGTTGATGGGTGGGTGGGTTGATGGTGGGTGGGTTGTAGGTGGGTGGGTTGTAGGGTGCTCAAGACGACAACAAGGTGTTTGGCTAGTCAAGACACTTGTCCTATTATTTAAAGAGATAGGACGCGTCACCCGCTGATAAGGATGGACGGGGAGTGGCCGGGTGTGGGGGAGGGTCGGTGGGTCGGGTGGCAGGGTGGAGGGGGCCGGGTGGGGGTGGCAGGGTTGTGGGGGCCGGTGGGTGGGGTGGCAGGGTGGCGGGGACTGGTGGGTGGTGTGACAGGGTGGGGGCGGCCAGCCACCTTTGTACCTCTGCCGACTCCACACATTAGAATTTTTATGTCGCTAGTTATAATGCTGCTCCATCTACTCTCCTTCCTTCTCTCCCCCATTCTTGCACTCCTTCAATGTCTCTGTCTCTCTCTCTGTCTGTCTGTCTCTCTCTCTCTCTCTCTCTCTCTCTCTCTCTCATATTTGAATGCTAAAATGTTGTCTTGGTATCTGCTGTCTGGCTTACTCGATGAATGGCATTCTTACTTAGTGATTTACTCTAAGGCTGATTTACCGAGGATATTATTGAATACATTATTGTCTAGGATAGAATATAAATTAGCCCCTTAGATGGACTAGTGAAAGATAGTCACTGAACGTTGTATCAGCACCTTTCTTTCACAGCAGTCACTGAACGTTGTATCAGCACCTTTCTTTCACAGCAGTCACTGAACGTTGTATCAGCACCTTTCTTTCACAGCAGTCACTGAACGTTGTATCAGCACCTTTCTTTCACAGCAGTCACTGAACGTTGCAAACTATTACTGTGAATTCGAAGTAACTAATATTTTGCCGTCAAAGAGGCTAGTTTGTGTACTATGTATCTTTCGTGGATGGTAGCGGCTAGTATCATATATCTACCCTGCGGATAGTAGCTGCTAGTTTATGCACCATGTATCCATCCTGTGGATGGTGGCTGCTAGTTTCTGTTCTGTATATCCATTCTGTAGATGATAATGGCTAGTTTGTATAACATATACCAAGTCTGTGGACGGTAGAATACTTGAAGTATGTTTTCGAAGGGTCAACGCCCCCGCGGCCCGGTTCTAGTCCAGGCCTCCTGGTGGATCAAGTCCTGATCATCCAGACTGTCACTGCTTGACAGCGACTAGCTGGTGTACGCCATTGTACATAATTATAATGACAGGTTATTGTGGGCAGTTGTATGGGCAGTGAGGCGATGATGGTGCAGGCAGCAGTTGTTTTTATCAGGGCAAGTACCAGTATTAAATTAGAGAGAGAGAGAGAGAGAGAGAGAGACAGACAGACAGACAGACATACTGTCTGCCTCTGCATATCTGTTAGACAGATATACAAAGGCAGACAGACAGACAGGTAAGCGCGACTGCAAAAAATTGATTGATAGGAAGACATACTGAGACATAAGAGAGTACGAAAGTCAGAGGCGCAGATGAGAGGTGGCTAGAGTGGTGACGGGGGGGGGGGGGCGTCTTTCACATTGTTAGGTCATGTCCTGCTGGTGCCTGAGGTGATTGCTCCAGAGTTTTTTGCGAGTATTCACCGTGTTGGTGCGTTATTCATCCGCTTATTGATAATCGGTGATACAACACTTGAGTCATGAATACACAAATAACCTGCACTTAGGAGACAAACTTATGACGACGTTTTGGCCCAACTTGGGTTGATTCATTTATTCATGAACAGACGGACCTTGGCATCTGGCGTTTACTTGTCCTCTAAGATATGTTTAAGGAGCAGCACCTCTGCTATTCCGTTTGCAGTTATGCTTTATTGAATTTGGCTTGTGTATACTTATGGGGTGTGTCGTGTCTTGCTGCGATTGTTACCTGTGTGTACTTACCTAATTGTTGTTGCAGGGGTCGTGTCTCGGCTCGACCCCTCCCCCCCCCTCGTCTGTGTATGTGTGTTACCACCAATTGTTAGAGGCACCTGTCAGTAGATACTTCGCTTGGCCCGGTTGTGTGTTTCTTTGTGTATGTATGTATACTCACCTTTATGTATTCACCGGTATGTGGTTGCAGGGGGTTGAGTCCTTGTCCGTGGCCCTGCCTCTTAACTTGCCGCTTATCTAAATCACTCCTAGCCTCTTGGACCTTATCGTACCTACTCTTCAATCTGTATATGGAGCCTGCCTCCACTTCGTCGAGATCAATACACTTCCCGATCACCCTGAGACTGAAGAAATACTTCCTGACTTCCCTGTGACTCATCTGTGTCTTTAACTTCCTACTGTGCCATCGTTTACCAGTTTCCACTTCTCGTGCAGTCTTAATCTATTCTGTCAGGTCCTTTGAGTATTTTGTAGGTCGCTGTCATGTCTGCTTTATCCTCTGATGTCGTTAGGTTCACTTCCTTGATAACAAAAAAGGCACAATACCGTGACTGGAACGATACACAAATAACCCGCACATAAAAGAGAGAAGCTTACGACGACGTTTCGGTCCGACTTGGACCATTGACAAAGTCACACAGTCACACAGTGTGACTTTGTCAATGGTCCAAGTCGGACCGAAACGTCGTCGTAAGCTTCTCTCTTTTATATGCGGGTTATTTGTGTATCACTCCCTTGATCCTACTCTTATACATCATTCCCCCTACCTCTGGGACTAGTCTCGTTGCATACCTTTGCACTTTCTCTAATTTCTTAATCTCAATATGCGTGTTGCATACTCCAAGATAGGCACAACATATGTCGTATACAGCTCCATAAATGAGTCTTTTTGAGACTACTGAAAGCTACTCTTAGATGTGCAGAACGAGCATTCACTGTAGAGGTTGTTCAGTAACTATGTATCTCTGGTGATATACTCTGTATTCTACACACCCCTAGGTCTTTCTCCTTGAGTGAAGTTTGCGGCCTCTGTTTGCCGAGTCTGTATTCAGTTTTTGACATAGCGTATTCCCACTTTTCATAACTTTGTATTTGCTGGGGTTGAAGCCCAGTAGTCACTTGTCCGATTAATCTTGCAGTTTGTTCTGGGTCATCTGAAGCCTATCCTCGTCCTCATCACTGTTTATTCTCGTTAATTTTTGCATCATCTAATGACACGGCTGTATCTGATTCCATCTCTTCGGGCATGTCATTCACATATAACAGAAACAGTACTGGTCCTAATGTTGATTCTTCCAGCACCTCAATTGTTATACTTGTTATACTCTCTGATTCACTGTACCACATTCACTTGTATTAATGCTTGCTCATCAAGACTTTGAGTCTCTTGTATGGTACGGTATCCAGTTCTTTCTTGCAGTCCAAGAAAATGCAGTCCTTCTATCACTCTCTTTTCTGTCTCACTTCTGTTATTTTTCTCATAGAACTCCAGCAGGTTTGTGAGGCAAGATTTACCATCTCTAAACTCACGCTGATGGTTGTTCATAAAACCATGTCTCTTCAAGTGCTCTGCCACCCTCTGATTATCTTCTATATTACCTTACATAATCTGCATGTAGGTGGCTACTGCTCTGTAGTTTAACGCTTCCTCTTACCTTTCTTAAATATTGGAATTTACATTCGCTCTCTTCCAGATCTCTTACAATTGTCATATTTCCATTGATATATTAATTTTAGCTAGTGGTTCAGAAAGTGCTTCTGTTCCCTTTCACTGAATCTGTGGTGACTTTCTCTTCGGTCCTGTTGCTTTTGATGAGTCTAGTTCTCTCAAAACTGTTTTTTTTAATTTTTGTTATGTGTATGGCGTCCTGTTGGGCACTTGATGTTTGAAGCATTGGTGGCTGAGTGGACTAAGGCGTCTCGTAATTTTGGCAGGCTTCTCACGAGGCGTGCTCAAAGCTCGAGGGTTCGATTCCCGGCCAATCACAATATTGTTAATTGCTTAAAACCACTCGTTTATGGATGCATTAATATATATATATATATATATTATATATATATATATATATATATATATATTATATATATATATATATATATAAAATCCATTGCTTAGGTAATTCCATTAAAAACTTTCTTTTTTCCAGGATGATGATGACTCGACTTCCATCCTGTCGGTAAGTCAGTGGATGCCTGGGATTACCACCAGTGTGTATAGTACGTGTTTGTTCTCGTATACAGTACTGTGTGTAGTAACACGGTCTCGTGCAGTGATTATAGTTCATGGATGTTCACCTATACAATAGAGTCTGTCGATATTGAATGATCTAGTACATTGGTTTGTTATAAGTGTTTTTGCCTGCAGTATGGCGCTGACGGACAGGAGTGGATGTTAGCAGCTGCCAAGAGTGACTTTAATGAAATCCTGAGATTGCTGAAGGTACACCCAACACTCGCTAGGTACAAGGTAAGTTACCCTGTGTGTTATTACAGGACCCTGGCCAGGTACAAGGTAAGTTACCCTGTGTGTTATTACAGGACCCTGGCCAGGTACAAGGTAAGTTACCCTGTGTGTTATTACAGGACTCTGGCCAGGTACAAGGTAAGTTACCCTGTGTGTTATTACAGGACTCTGGCCAGGTACAAGGTAAGTTACCCTGTGTGTTATTACAGGACCCTGGCCAGGTACAAGGTAAGTTACCCTGTGTGTTATTACAGGACTCTGGCCAGGTACAAGGTAAGTTACCCTGTGTGTTATTACAGGACTCTGGCCAGGTACAAGGTAAGTTACCCTGTGTGTTATTACAGAACTCTGGCCAGGTACAAGATAAGTTACCCTGTGTGTTATCACAGGACTCTGGCCAGGTACAAGGTAAGTTACCCTGTGTGTTATCACAGGACTCTGGCCAGGTACAAGGTAAATTACCCTGTGTGTTATTACAGGACTCTGGCCAGGTACAAGGTAAGTTACCCTGTGTGTTATTACAGGACTCTGGCCAGTACAAGGTAAGTTACCCTGTGTGTTATTACAGGACTCTGGCCAGGTACAAGGTAAGTTACCCTGTGTGTTATTACAGGACTCTGGCCAGGTACAAGGTAAGTTACCCTGTGTGTTATCACAGGACTCTGGCCAGGTACAAGGTAAGTTACCCTGTGTGTTATTACAGGACTCTGGCCAGGTACAAGGTAAGTTACCCTGTGTGTTATCACAGGACTCTGGCCAAGTACAAGGTAAGTTACCCTGTGTGTTATCACAGGACTCTGGCCAGGTACAAGGTAAGTTACCCTGTGTGTTATCACAGGACTCTGGCCAGGTACAAGGTAAGTTACCTTGCGTGTTATCACAGGACCCTGGCCAGATACAAGGTAAGTTACCTTGCGTGTTATTACAGGACTCTGGCCAGGTACTAGGTAAGTTACCTTGCGTGTTATCACAGGACCCTGGCCAGGTACTAGGTAAGTTACCTTGCGTGTTATCACAGGACTCTGGCCAGGTACAGGGTAAGTTACCTTGCGTGTTATCACAGGACCCTGGCCAGGTACTAGGTAAGTTACCTTGCGTGTTATCACAGGACCCTGGCCAGGTACTAGGTAAGTTACCTTGCGTGTTATCACAGGACTCTGGCCAGGTACAAGGTAAGTTACCTTGCGTGTTATCACAGGACCCTGGCCAGGTACAAGGTAAGTTACCTTGCGTGTTATCACAGGACCCTGGCCAGGTACTAGGTAGGTTACCTTGTGTGTTATCACAGGACCCTGGCCAGGTACTAGGTAAGTTACCTTGCGTGTTATCACAGGACCCTGGCCAGGTACAAGGTAAGCTACCTTGCGTGTTATCACAGGACCTTGGCCAGGTACAAGGTAAGTTACCTTGCGTGTTATCACAGGACTCTGGCCAGGTACAAGGTAAGTTACCCTGTGTGTTATTACAGGACTCTGGCCAGGTACAGGGTAAGTTACCTTGCGTGTTATCACAGGACTCTGGCCAGGTACAGGGTAAGTTACCTTGCGTGTTATCACAGGACTCTGGCCAGGTACAGGGTAAGTTACCCTGTGTGTTATCACAGGACCCTGGCCAGGTACAGGGTAAGTTACCCTGTGTGTTATCACAGGACTCTGGCCAGGTACAGGGTAAGTTACCCTGTGTGTTATCACAGGACTCTGGCCAGGTACAGGGTAAGTTTCCCTGTGTGTTATCACAGGACTCTGGCCAGGTACAAGGTAAGTTACCCTGTGTGTTATCACAGGACCCTGGCCAGGTACAAGGTAAATTACCCTGTGTGTTATTACAGGACCCTGGCCAGGTACAAGGTAAGTTACCCTATGTGTTATCACAGGACCCTGGCCAGGTACAAGGTAAGTTACCCTATGTGTTATCACCAGACCCTGGCCAGGTACAAGGTAAGTTACCCTGTGTCACCACACACACCAGGTACTAGATAAGTTAACCTGTGTGTCAGCACTCACCAGGTACTAGATAAGTTAACCTGTGTGTCAGCACTCACCAGGTACTAGATAAGTTAACCTGTGTGTCAGCACTCTCACCAGGTACTAGATAAGTTAACTTGTGTGTCGACACACTCACCAGGTACTGGATAAGTTAACTTGTGTGTCGACACACTCACCAGGTACTTGATAAGTTTACCTGTGTCTCACAACTCACCAGGTACTGGGTAAGTTAACCTGTGTCTCACAACTCACCAGGTACTGGATAAGTTAACATGTGTCTCACAACTCACCAGGTACTGGATGAGTTAACCTGTGTGTCACCACTCTCACCAGGTACTGGATAAGTTAACCTGTGTGTCAGTACTCACCAGGTACTAGATAAGTTAACCTGTGTGTCACCACTCTCCAGGTACTAGATAAGTTAACCTGTGTGTCAGTACTCACCAGGTACTAGATAAGTTAACCTGTGTGTCACCACTCTCACCAGGTACTAGATAAGTTAACCTGTGTGTCAGTACTCACCAGGTACTAGATAAGTTAACCTGTGTGTCACCACTCTCACCAGGTACTAGATAAGTTAACCTGTGTGTCACCACTCTCACCAGGTACTAGATAAGTTAACCTGTGTGTCAGTACTCACCAGGTACTAGATAAGTTAACCTGTGTGTCAGCATTCTCACCAGGTACTAGATAAGTTAACCTGTGTGTCAC
>NC_069402.1:79888198-79970698 GCF_026875155.1 Cherax quadricarinatus
TTATCAGGTGAGATCTTGCTCAAGAAAGGTGTTATCAGGTGAGATCTTGCTCAAGAAAGGTGTTATCAGGTGAGATCTTGCTCAAGAAAGGTGTTATCAGGTGAGATCTTGCTCAAGAAAGGTGTTATCAGGTGAGATCTTGCTCAAGAAAGGTGTTATCAGGTGAGATCTTGCTCAAGAAAGGTGTTATCAGGTGAGATCTTGCTCAAGAAAGGTGTTATACGGTAAGATCTAGCTCAAGAAAGGTGTTATCAGGCGAGATCTAGCTCAAAGGTGTGTTATCATTTCTGTAATGTTGTACACTTCCGACAAGATGAGGAATTAGACATGTTCTGTACCTGGGTATCTTTATTTTAAAAGAAGGTTTGTCAGTGTATTTTTTTTAACATTTCAATACAGAGATATGCGATTACAGACGAGGTAATCAGTCCCTCAGCCTTTTAGACATATGTACACAAGACAGTGTGAGAGGTAATCAGTCCCTCAGTCTTGTAGCACTATACACCCAAGACAGTGGAAGATGAGGTATCAGTCCCCCAGTCTTGCAGAACTATATACACAAGACGATGTGAGAGGTAATCGATTCCTGAGCCTTGAAGAGGTAAGTGTAAACAAACCCAGTAAGACTGAGGTGATCGTGGTGTAGTGAGCCCAGGGTGTTGTTTCCATGAACAGGCTTAGTTGTTTGACAGATAAGACGGGGGGAGGGGGAGGGGGTGAACTATGCTGGGAAGCATGGCGAAGAAAGGTTAAGGAAAGGAAAAGAGGAATTAGAAAGAAATGATGGGAGAAGGTAAAAAAAATAATTTGAGTGACTGAAGGGAGAAAGAAAGTATGGAGGGACGCGAGGTAGATTGTATAAATAGATTGAGAGATAGGATGTATATTGGGTTAATGGATAGTTGGACGGAAAGTAGATTGAATAAGTAAAAGAAGGGATGAGATTAGATTGGATGGGATAGAGTGGACCAGTAAAGGCAAGTGTTAGAGGAGGAGTAGTAACAGGAAGGTGATATAAGGAACACAGAAAAGATGGATGGAGAGAGAGTGAGTGAGGGGCTAGTTTAAGGAGGTTCATTTAACAGATACAAAGAGAGATTGAATTTACACTAACGAAGGAGGAAGATAAAATAATAGACTTGTGAAAGCAGATAAACAAGTATGAGAAGAAATAGAAAAGTATGTGATTAGATGAGTGTGTGAAGAAAAAAAATGGGAAGAAACTGATATCCTTGAGGTAAAATTTGACTCCAAACGGACCATGAAGAACCACGTTGTAAATCTTGCAAATAAGGCAGCCAGGAAACTTACAGCACCTAGACGTATCTAGCATCTGCTTGACAGTATGGGTTGCGGGATTCTGTATGAGGCACAAGTATGCTCACATCTTGAGTATGCTCCACTTTCTTGGTTTTCCTTCCCCCCCCCTCTCATCTGCGACTGCTTGACAGAGTAGAGAACAGAGCAAGACGTCTCATCTCTCGCCAGGACCCATCCTGGATAGATCTGTCCTTGTAGCAGAACCTTCAACACAGGAAGGATGTGGGTGGCCTTTCTGTTATGTACAAGGCCAACATTGTCAAAGTACCACACTTGGATCCACTTCGAGGACAACGAGAAAAGCTTCTATACCACAAGAAGGGCAGAACGCAGCAAAACTCTGGCTGTACCCTTCTCCAGAACATCACTTCATCTGAGATCATTTATCCCCAGGATGACTCGAGTCTGGAACACATTCGTACAGCATTATGATGTCAACGAGATCTAGTCAGTTGATCAAATGAAAATGCTGGCCCACAGATGGCTCCAACTTCATCCTGTTCCCTACTTGTATGTTTCATAACTAAAAATGCTTTCAAATGAGCTGATGTAGGTAACAGCTCTTAGCCTGTCAATAAAGTTAGGAATCCTTAACTTGTAAATAGCTTGTCAATAAAGCTAGGGAGCCCCTTAACCTAACCTTGTCAAACCTTGTGTAAAAAAGTGTGCGAAATATGAGAAGAGGCGAGGGAAAGGATTATGAAAATGGGGAGAGACGAGGGAGAAGTTGCTGAACATTAGGAGAGACTTGGGAGTGTGTGACAAATATGGGGAGAGGCGAGTGAGTGGGTGATAAACACGGGAGAGGCGAGGAAGAGGGTGATAAGTACGGGGAGATAAGCGGTTGTTGTGGGAGATAAGAGGTTGTTGTGGGAGATGAGCATCAACAAGGTCCAACTGCACTTTGTGGCGCTTCAAAGGTGCCGGCAGGAGAACCTACCTCAACTGATCTTCCTGATACTCTCCTTATACTCCCCTCAGGTCTTTCTTCATGGGAGAGGGAGGGGGTGTGAGAAGAAATGGGGAGGTTCCTGATGCTGTCCCTCATACTTTTGGGCCATTCCTCCTGGGGGAAAGGATCAGGCGAGGCACACATACACGAAAAATGCGAATGTACACACGAGTGTACACACAAGTATTATTATTTATTTTTTATTAACACATCGGCCGTCTCTCACCAAGGTAGGATGACCCGAAAAAGAATAACTTTCACCATCATTCACTCCACTGTCTTGCCAGAGGCACGCTTATATTAGTTATAAAACTGCAACATTAACACCCCTCCTTCAGAGTGCAGGCACTGTACTTCCCATCTCCAGGACTCAAGTGCGGCCTGCCGGTTTCTTTGAATCCCTTCATAAATATTACCCTGCTTACACTCCAACAGCACGTCAAGTCCTAAAAACCATTTGTCTCCATTCGCTCCTATCTAACATGCTCACGCATGCTTGCTGGAAGTCCAAGCCCCTCGCACACAAAACCTTTACCCCTTCCCTCCAACCTTTCCCAGGCCGACCTCTACAACGCCCTCCCTTCCCTACACAAATGCACTCTCGAATTTATTCTGTTTTGTTCCACCTCTCTACATGTCCTAACCACCTCAACAACCCCTCCTCAGACCTCTGGATAATAGTTTTGGTAATCCTGCACCTCCTAATTTCCAAACTATGATTTCTCCGCATTATATTCACACCACACATTGCCCTCAGACACGACATCTCCACTGCCTCCAGCCTTCTCCTTGTTGCAACATTCACCACCCATGCTTCGCACCCATATAAGAGCGATGGTATAACTATACTCTCACACATTTCCCTCTTTCCTTCCATGGACAAAGTTTTTCTTCTCCACAGACTCCTAAGTGCACCACTCACCTTTTTTTCCCTCATCAGTTCTATGATTCACTTCATCTTTCATAGACACATCCGCTGACACGTCCACTCCCAAATATCTGAATACATTCACCTTCTCCATACTCTCTCCCTCCAATCTGATATCCAATCTTTCGCTACCTAATTTTTTTTATCCTCATCACCTTACTCTTTCCTATATTCACTTTTAAGTGTGTGCACAAAATGCAAGCGTTCATATTAGTGTACACACGCGTGCACACAGTACAACTGACTGAACACACGTGCACACAACATAAATGTGTTCATAAAAAATAAATAAAAACTAAATATTTCTTCCAACAAACCGGCCGTATCCCACCAAGGCAGGGTGGGCCAAAAAGAAAAACAAAAGTTTCTCTTTTTAAATTTAGTAATTTATACGGGAGAAGGGGTTACTAGCCCCTTGCTCCCGGCATTTTAGTCGCCTCTTACAACACGCATGGCTTACGGAGGAAGAATTCTGTTTCACTTCCCCATGGAGGTAAGAGGAAATAAACAAGAACAAGAACTAGAAAGAAAATAGAAGAAAACCCAGAGAGGTGTGTATATATATGCTTGTACATGTATGTGTAGTGTGACCTAAGTGTAAGTAGAAGTAGCAAGACGTACCTGAAACCTTGCATGTTTATGAGACAGAAAAATGGACACCAGCAATCCTACCATCATGTAAAACAATTACAGGTTTTCGTTTTACACTCACTTGGCAGGACGGTAGTACCTCCCTGGGCGGTTGCTGTCTACCAGCCTACTACCTAGGTAAAAACTAAGTATCTTTAATTATATATGTGTGTGTGTGTGTGTGTGTGTGTGTGTGTGTGTGTGTGTGTGTGCACATACAGTGCACATTCACATCATAAGTACATTAATATAAACAAATTTTTTTTTTACCTCAGAAAAGTGTGACTAAACATTTAAATATGCATGTATTTGTGTGCAATATGTCTTGTAGCAGAAGGCAAGTGTTTATATCGCAGGTGGGCGTGGTAGGTGTGGGTGTGGCAAGTGTGGGCGTGGCAAGTGTGGGCGTGGCAAGTGTGGGCGTGGCTCTAGTGCAAACCGTCTTGCAGAGGAAAGTGTTGATGTGATAACTCGCAGTTGCATAGTGTTGATGTTGTGATAACTCGCAGTTGCATAGCTTATATTTCTTTAGTTGTGGTGCGCTCGACCGTGGTTGTGTGTTTACTAGACATACATGCGCTCGGCGATAGTTCGTGGCTTAAGGTAGACGTCTGCGGTTAAAGGTAGACGTCTGTGGTGAAAAGTAGACGTCATTGCTTAAGGTAGACGTTCTGTGGTTAAAGGTGGACGTCTGCGGTTAATGGTAGTGTGAGGAAGTTGCATTGCAAGGATCCACCTCCATTTTGCTTGCTCCCAGGTGGGCGTGCGACCAGTGAGACTGTTGTTGTGTAGTCAAGACGGTGAGTAGATGAGTTACACGACACCCATTCATCCCTTCATTAATGATTATTAAGGTATATCAAAGGTAAAACCACAGACAGTATATTATCTAAATGAGCATGTGTCTACCTGTATGTATCTCTAGCCTGCGCTCCAGTGAGTACAAGTCAAGTGCTTCTGTTCAGACAATGCCTTTACGTTTCGCTAACCAGGAGCTTCATCGACCAAGTACAATGCAATTCAGGGGGACAAGAAATGTAGAGGATCAGTAGACCTGTCTTCAAAAGGCAACTCGACAAATTTTTCAGATGGTTCTTGATCAGTCGTTGTGGTGCATGCGTTGTGCTTTAGGCGGCGGGCTTTAGGCGTTGTGCTTTAGGCAGCTTGATCAATCAAGCGAACAACCAAGAGGCTTGGTCTGCGACCGGGCCTCTGGGGCGTTGACCTCTGGAAACGACTACAGGTAACCTACAATTAAGGGAGTCCAGAAGGCAGAGCAGTAGGAGCAGCAACAGCAACTACTACTACTGCTGCTAGTAGTAGTAGAGTAACTGGCAGGAATGTTCCTTTCTAGAACTATTTTCCAGCACTCTCTGATGCTTGGAAACTGCCGGTAATAACGTTGGTCCAAGTTAGAGCACGCAATTGTTTTCTATCAAACCACAGCTAGGCTCCTGGCCGTCGTCTTTCCAAAGCTGACAGTATGGGTAACTACACAGTTACGAATCGGACACACACAACTCACAAATGGACAATACCACACAGTCTGGCAGCGGTGTATAGCTCATTCAAGTTAGCTTATTTTTTTTAATAATGTATATTTATCGGGAAAAGTCAAACCGTAAGAGCCATGGAAATAATAGCTCTAGTTTCTTGGATCACGAACCCTTCGGTAGCCTCAAGGCATCCATCTTGAAGATTTAGATTTTGCTGCCGAAGTGGCTAGTTTATTGTACACCTTATATCCATCATGTGGATGGTAGTGCAAAAGCATATGCATACGCATACACAAAAGGCCTAGGAACTAGACCCTAAAAGGGTTTACAGGGGTACATCTGGATTTATATCTACAGTTCCCTTATCTGTTGCAAGCAAATTTAGGAAATTTGCTTAATATGAAGGGTGAGAGAGAGCTGCAAAACACAAGGCATCACAGCACTGACACAGCCCACGACACCGTGGGTTTACACGACACTTCTGCCTTTCATAACCAAGGGTCCACTGTGACAAGGTTTGGAGTGCTCTGGAAAACAGCAAAATGCGGACCTGGCAACGCCGCCGTCGACAAATCTGATCATATTATATTAGCACAGATTATACACACAGGATCCACTGTATAGTCAGCAGGTGGATCACGAACTTAAAAGAAAAATCCGAGTCAGAGCAATAACAAACAAAATAGAAGTTTAGGTATATATTGTGAACATTTGTGTAACTTACTACACACTGGAGTGTGTAGTGTGTACTGTGTACTAGCTTAACTCTTAATAATAATATGTCACAAATCATATACATTGTTGGATCTAAGCAGGAGCCTACTGGCAGGGCTGCATCTGCTCTTGTTGTCACCTCCCTAAGATAAGAACTGTAGCAACCGTGTTGAGTTTGACATAAGAATTAACAACTGGGCGTCTACACTGCAAACTGAATTGTTTACCTTCATAATGACACTAAAGTTAATTTATGACACTGAGCTTAACGCTTATGATTATTACTGATTCTGTGTCATCACTGAAGACACATGACTCTCATAATGACTCTAAAACTCATTGGAGAAACCAGTTATAGATACTCCAAAAACAGAAAAAGGAATTAATGTACAATTTTTGTGGACTCCATTACACACTGAATTACTCCTTCACGATGAAATTAACTTGTTAGCCAAAACACTCAGAAGGAAAATACAGAATATAACTTCAGTATGTCTGTGTTAAGCATTCAGAATATTATTAGGAGAGAAGCAAATAATAAAAAGGAACATCAGAACTGTAGCTAGAAGCTTGAGGAAATCTATCACGCTGATAACATGAACGTAGATAAAAAAGAAAACGTCTGTGAACAACTTTTAAAGTGAACAGACTGATGTCAAAGCCAGGCTTCGGCTTGGTTACAACTGCAGTGGTCAGTCTTTGGTCACCTTCTTGAACACAGTGTACTTAATTGTCCATTTATTGAGGAATATATGATTATAATAACATATGTGCAATGTCAAGGCCTTTTCTCAATAAAAATTGGCTATAATAAGCAAATATTCGATATTTATTTACAACAGATATAAAATCTTTAGCAATAAATATAGATGTACTATTGGTAACCTCCTTTGCGGCCTAGTTCCTGGGTCTCTTGTGTATCCATATACTCTTGCGCTACCACCCACAGGACGGATATGGGCGGCAAAATCTAACCTCATACCTGGGGGCATATTCAGATATTTAAATATGGTGCTGCATCACCCTTCGTGGACCACACTAGAATTTATACTACAATAACGTACTTTAATCGTTCGGTTTATGCAAATCATATCTTCCAGTGAGCCGTAGAAAATCCAAGCTGAGGTGAACCAAATGTTCCAGTGGGTCATAGATTATGCAGGTTTAAGTAAACCCACTTTTCGAGTGGGTCACATAAAACGGCAGGATGCTCAGGAAAGATGCATTTCAGCTTCTCCGCTATGGAACACGTGGAGGTTACCTGGAGGTTATTCCGGGGATCAACGCCCCCGCGGCCCGGTCCATGACCAGGCCTCCCCGATTACGAAATTAAAATTGGAAAAATCTAGAACGCAGTCCAGCAATACCGTGGAAGGGAAAGGGATCTGGAAGTACAGAAGGCAAATTTCACGTTCTAAAAAGCACAATAGAGTTACTGTCATAACTACAAGACAAAAATATTGACTGCATTAACAAGAAGTTTGCCAGCGAGAGATGCCGAAGCCACTGTAAGTACATTTGTTTAGGCACAGGTACACTTACGACAACGTTTCGGTCGGATTTGGACCATTTACAAAGGAGTGAGGGAGGCAGTATATATATTAGTTTCCTCACTCTTTTGTGTTAGGGTGACTTTGTAAATGGTCCAAGTAGGACCGAAACGTCGTCGTAATCTCTCTATCTCTCTCTCTCTCTCTCTCTCTCTCTCTCTCTCTCTCTCTCTCTCTCTCTCCTCTCTCTCTCTCTCTCTCCTCTCTCTCTCTCTCTCTCTCTCTCTCTCTCTCTCTCTGGGTTATTTGTGTGTTTTTTCCAGTCACGGAATTGTGCCTTCCTCCTCCTCCCTTACCAAGGATAACCCCCGCCCCCTCCCCCCCCCCTCCCAAAAAAAAAAAGTCAAAGTGACTTGTCTTCTTGACTGGGTTGTTAATTTTCATTAATAGTCTGAGAAGAAAGTGGCAGTACCGTAGTTGGAACGGTTTATAACTAACCCAAAAATTCCCTACGTGGAATCATTTTCCGCAGAGCTGCAGTGGCGGTGATCACCTGTTGCTTCCACTCGTCTTAGCTTTACTGCCCAGTAAATACTTTATTCTGCTTTTGTCTTAGTCAATAGCTCTTCAGTTTGAAGCTGTTGTTGAAGTTTCTTAATGTTCATATACTGTCTGCACCTCGTTGTATCCCTCTGTGTAGTTTCTCGCCCTTATATACACTTTAGTGCCAACACAGACTTCATCTCTAGGTATATTCAGTGGCCGTGTAGGAGGAAGAGTCGGGTAGGAGGAAGGTCGGGCAGGAGGGCATCGGACCGTAGGAGATCGAGCAGGAGGGAGGTCGGGCAGGAGGGGGTCGGGCAAGAAGACACAGACGACCACAGCAGGCGGCCAACCAGTGTCGCCAAGATACTATTGTGGTGCTGTCACTGCTGCCCTGCCCCCTGCTGCCCTTCCCCTGCACTGCTACCACCACTCTCCTGCCTTGCTGCCCCCTCCCCCTGCCATGCAGCCCATCCACTGACCTCCCATCCCTCCTGTGCCATGCGCGGGGTGTAGCACTCCTGGAGTATGCTTTAGGAGGGTGGTGGTGCACTGGGTTTGGAGTGCCGGGTGGCGAGGAGGGGCCCAGGCGTGCCCCGGCGATACCCTGGGGCCCCGCGGCGTCCCGGGGTCACCTCCCTGGGGGGTGCGGCAGCCTCGGAGGGGGGTCCCAGCTGCCAGCAGGGGACCCCCGTGGCACCCAGCCGCACTGCCATAACCAGAGTTTATCTGAGCAAATAATGTGGCTAATATATTATAGCTGGCTGCCAGCCAGTTTGTTTTGATGTATACACAGTCCTCACCACCTGCTGCTGCTGCCCTCACCTGCTGCCCTCACCACCTGCTGCTGCTGCCTTCACCTGCTGCCCTCACCACCTGCTGCTGCTGCCCTCACCACCTGCTGCTGCTGCCTTCACCTGCTGCCCTCACCACCTGCTGCTGCCCTCACCACCTGCTGCTGCCCTCACCACCTGCTGCTGCTGCCCTCACCACCTGCTGCTGCTGCCTTCACCTGCTGCCCTCACCACCTGCTGCTGCTGCCTTCACCTGCTGCCCTCACCACCTGCTGCTGCCCTCACCACCTGCTGCTGCCCTCACAACCTGCTGCTGCCCTCACCACCTGGTGCTGCTGCCCTCACCACCTGCTGCTGCTGCCCTCACCACCTGCTGCTGCTGCTTCTGCCCTCACCACCTGCTGCTGCTTCTGCCCTCACTACCTGCTGCTTCCCACACCACCTGCTGCTGCTGCCCTCGCCACCTGCTGCTTCTGCCCTCACCACCTGCTGCTGCCCTTACCACCTGCTGCTGCCCTTACCACCTGCTGCTGCCCTCACCACCTGCTGCTGCCCTCGCCACCTGCTGCTGCTGCCTTCACCTGCTGCTGCTGCCCTCACCCCCTGCTGCGGCTTCTTCTGCCTCACCACCTGCTCTGCTTCTGCCCTCACTACCTGTGCTTCCCCACACTCCGTGCTCTGATGGCTGTCCATCGCCACTTGCTGCTGCGCTGCCACGCGCCACTTCGTCTGAGGCTGTCCCCCACGTGCTCCCTCAGCTACTCTGTTCCACACACGCTGTCAGCAGCTGCCATCCCCACTTGTTGCATGCTAGCTGACCGCCACAGTCTCCCTCAGCCACTTTGTTCGATAAGGCTGTCCACACCACCTCAGCTGTCGTGCATGAAGCCTGTCACAGTCTCCTCTGCGCCATCGCATATGGCTGCTGCAGTCCACCGCACACTTGCTGCTGCTGTCACCAGCTCTCCCTCACAGCTTGCTGAGGGCTGTCAACATGTCTGCTGCTCTCACCCTGCTGCTGCTGCTCTCACCACCTGCTGCTACCCTCACCAGTCTCCCTCAGCACTCGTTCATGAAGGACTGTCACAGTCTCCCTCAGCAGTCGTTCATGAAGGACTGTCACAGTCTCCCTCAGCACTCGTTCATGAAGGACTGTCACAGTCCTCCCTCAGCACTCGTTCATGAAGGACTGTCACAGTCTCCCTCAGCACTCGTTCATGAAGGACTGTCACAGTCTCCCTCAGCACTCGTTCATGAAGGACTGTCACAGTCTCCCTCAGCACTCGTTCATGAAGGACTGTCACAGTCTCCCTCAGCACTCGTTCATGAAGGAGGCCGCTACTATCTTCAACAAATTACTCAACTTTCCCAACAAACACATATAAGGTACTGTACACGAACCGAGGAGGACCCAGCCAGTTGACTTGAGGTATCCCACTCGCCCGCCCCCCCTGCTCGGAGATTTCAATCTAGATGGAGTTCGAAGCGGGTGTTTTTTTGGGGTATGATTTCATATTACGTGTGTGCGAGTTTGCCGCCTTTGCGATCATACTATGCTAGCTTGATTATATGCCTTGGCTCGTTAGGTTTGATTGATTTGTGATTTGTGTCGTTAGTTGAGGCTGGTGGGTTTGTGGGTGGGTGGGAGGGTTTATATTTACTCGTCTATTTGTGGTTGCAGTTGTCGAGTCATAGCTCCTGGCTCCTGTGTGTGTGTCGGTTGAGGCTTTTTTTGTCTACTCTCTGGCACTGCCGTCCATAGGATGGACATGGAATGCACAATAATGTAGCTGCGCCTACAAAATCTAATCCATCACGTGTTTGACTCGTTGAGTGTTACGTGCCACCCCGTGTTTGTTACGTCCCACCCCGTGTTTGTTACTTCTTACCCTGTGTTCCGTTTCGTCCCACCCCGTGTTTCTGTTACGTCCCATCCCGTGTTTGTTACGTCCCACCCTGTGTATCTCCTGTTACGTCCCACCCAGTGTTTCTTGTTATGCCCCACCCCGTTGTTTTCCTGTTACGTCCCACCCCGTGTTTTTGTTACGCCCACCCTGTGTTTCTTCTGTTATACCCCACCCCATGGTTCTTCTGTTATGCCCCACCCCGTGGCTCTTCTGTTATGCCCCACCCCGTGGTTCTTCTGTTATGCCCCACCCCGTGGTTCTTCTGTTATGCCCCACCCCGTGGTTCTTCTGTTATGCCCCACCCCGTGGTTCTTCTGTTATGCCCCACCCCGTGGTTCTTCTGTTATGCCCCACCCCGTGGTTCTTCTGTTATGGCCCATCTCGTGGTTTTCCTGTTACGTCCCACCCTGTGTTTCTTCCTGTTACGTCCCACCCTGTGTTTCTTCCTGTTACGTCCCACCCCGTGTTTCTTCCTGTTACGTCCCACCCTGTGTTTCTTTCTGTTACGTCCCACCCCCGTGTTTCTTCCTGTTACGTCCCACCCTGTGTTTCTTCCTGTTACGTCCCACCCCCGTGTTTCTTCCTGTTTACGTCCCACCCTGTGTTTCTTTCCCGTTACGTCCCACCCCCGTGTTTCTTCCTGTTACGTCCCACCCTGTGTTTCTTCCTGTTACGTCCCACCCCCGTGTTTCCTCCTGTTACGTCCCACCCCCGTGTTTTCCTCCTGTTACGTCCCACCCCCGTGTTTCTTCCTGTTACGTCCCACCCCGTGTTTCTTCCTGTTACGTCCCACCCTGTGTTTCTTCCTGTTACGTCCCACCCCCGTGTTTCCCTTTCCCGTTACGTCCCACCCCCGTGTTTTTCCTGTTACGTCCCACCCTGGTTTCTTCCTGTTACGTCCCACCCCCGTGTTTCTTCCTGTTACGTCCCACCCTGTGTTTTTCTTCCTGTTACGTCCCACCCCCCGTGTTTTTTTCCTGTTACGTCCCACCCCCGTGTTTTCTTCCTGTTACGTCCCACACCCTGTGTTTCTTCCTGTTACGTCCCACCCCCGTGTTTTCTTCCTGTTACGTCCCACCCCCGTGTTTCTTCCTGTTACAGTCCCACCCTGTGTTTCTTCCTGTTACGTCCCACCCCCGTGTTTCTTCCTGTTTACGTCCCACCCCCGTGTTTCTTCCTGTTACGTCCCCACCCTGTGTTTCTTCCTGTTACGTCCCACCCCCGGTTTCTTCCTGTTACGTCCCACCCCCGTGTTTCTTCCTGTTACGTCCCACCCCCGTGTTTCTTCCTGTTACGTCCCACCCTGTGTTTCTTCCTGTTACGTCCCACCCCCGTGTTTTCTTCCTGTTACGTCCCACCCCCGTGTTTCTTCCTGTTACGTCCCACCCTGTGTTTCTTCCTGTTACGTCCCACCCCCGTGTTCTTCCTGTTACGTCCCACCCCCGTGTTTTCCTTAC
This sequence comes from Cherax quadricarinatus, assembly GCF_026875155.1. Classification (NCBI taxonomy): domain Eukaryota; kingdom Metazoa; phylum Arthropoda; class Malacostraca; order Decapoda; family Parastacidae; genus Cherax; species Cherax quadricarinatus. The sequence continues at coordinate 79,900,430 of NC_069402.1, forward strand.
GTCCACCCGTGTTTCTTCCTGTTACGTCCCACCCCCGTGTTTCTTCCTGTTACGTCCCACCCCCGTGTTTCTTCCTGTTACGTCCCACCCTGTGTTTCTTCCTGTTACGTCCCACCCTGTGTTTCTTCCTGTTACGTCCCACCCCCGTGTTTCTTCCTGTTACGTCCCACCCCCGTGTTTCTTCCTGTTACGTCCCACCCTGTGTTTCTTCCTGTTACGACGTCCCACCCCCGTTTTCTTCCTGTTACGTCCCACCCCCGTGTTTCTTCCTGTTACGTCCCACCCTGTGTTTCTTCCTGTTACGTCCCACCCCCGTGTTTCTTCCTGTTTACGTTCCCACCCCCGTGTTTCTTCCTGTTACGTCCCACCCTGTGTTTTTCTTCCTGTTACGTCCCACCCTGTTTTTCTTCCTGTTACGTCCCACCCCCGTGTTTCTTCCTGTTACGTCCCCACCCTGTGTTTCTTCCTGTTACGTCCCACCCCGTGTTTCTTCCTGTTACGTCCCACCCTGTTTTCTTCCTGTTACGTCCCACCCTGTGTTTCTTCCTGTTACGTCCCACCCTGTTTCTTCCCTGTTACGTCCCACCCTGTGTTTCTTCCTGTTACGTCCCACCCCGTGTTTCTTCCTGTTACGTCCCACCCCCGTGTTTCTTCCTGTTACGTCCCACCCTGTGTTTCTTCCTGTTACGTCCCACCCCCGTGTTTCTTCCTGTTACGTCCCACCCCCGTGTTTCTTCCTGTTACGTCCCACCCTGTGTTTCTTCCTGGGTTTCGTCCCACCCCCGTGTTTCTTCCTGTTAACGTCCCACCCCCCCGTTTCTTCCTGTTACGTCCCACCCCCGTGTTTCTTCCTTTACGTCCCACCCTGTGTTTTTTTCCTGTTACGTCCCACCCCCGTGTTTTTTTCCTGTTACGTCCCACCCCCGTGTTTCTTCCTGTTACGTCCCACCCCCGTGTTTTTTCCCGTTACGTCCCCCCCCTGTGTTTCTTCCTGTTACGTCCCAAACCCCGTGTTTCTTCCTGTTACGTCCCACCCCCGTGTTTCTTCCTGTTAAAGTCCCACCCCCGGTTTCTTCCTGTTACGTCCCACCCTGTGTTTTTTTCCTGTTACGTCCCACCCCCGTGTTTCTTCTTTGTTACGTCCCACCCCCGTGTTTTCCCTTCCCGTTACGTCCCACCCCCGTGTTTCTTCCTGTTACGTCCCACCCTGTGTTTCTTCCTGTTACGTCCCACCCCCGTGTTTCTTCCTGTTACGTCCCACCCTGTGTTTCTTCCTGTTACGTCCCACCCCCGTGTTTCCTCTACACCCGTGGATGTATGACGCTCAGTTCTACATTATACAAGTAACGCCTCGTGGATGCGCGTGATAAAAGCGTCGTATTAAGGCTTCAGCGTGGTATTTAGATGTGCAACACTATGACGCACCACGCCAGCTTTTCTAGCGAAGGATTCTGTCTTATCCGTTCGTGAATGTGACTTATAATTATAATAATAATAAATAATAAATAATAATAATAATAATCTGTTTGTACAAGTACGTGATACAACTTATACAGACCATAGCTGACATCAAATGACTTATTATATAGAAAGCCCCTGGTTATGCAGAATAATTCGCGCAACTTAGGTTAATTTTGTCTCCAGGATGCGGTCCCTCACAGGGGCAGCAGGTGTCCTAAGGAAACACGCCCAGTGCTTCCACTCGTACCGGGGATCGAACCACGGACACTCGTGAACTGGTTGCGCTTTACATCTTTAAGCAGCCGCGAGTGTGTCAGCTTTTAAAGACACGTCCACTGGTGCCGTAGAGGGGCAGTAAAGGACAAATAAAAATGTATTGTTGACTATTCCGGTAAGCTTTCTGTTACCAGTGGTAATACTGTCCCCATAAAGTGGTGTTATGAGTAGCGATACTGACCACATAATGTGCTGTTACAAGTAGTAATACTGCGAACGTAATGTAGTTCTGTGGGTGTATGTTAGGAGAGTAATACCCGAGCATCTTTCATTGAGGTGTCCCAGTGGGGGTCTCCTCTCTTCCTTACTGGAGCACCTTGCGTTGTGCTGCCACACAACAGCAGCAGCAGCAGCGGAGGTTACAGCAGACGACCAGCAAAGGTAATATATTAAAAAGTTAATTCTCTCATCTGTTTATCGGGGCATCGCGCTCTCAGGCAACTATAATTTGTTAGAAATCTCCGCAACATTGTCGGGGCCAGTTATGCTTCTCGTAAATCCTGTCCCAGGCACGCCACAGGTACCCAAGCCAGCCATGCTACCCCCCCTTCCACTCTGAGGGTGTGCAGCTGATGCTTCCCTGCCGCAGCAACCTCTTCCTCTTCCTCGTAGACCCTTTTCCTCCTAATCCCTCTTCCTCCTCCTCCTCCTCTTTCTGCTCCTCTTCCTCTTTCTCTTCCTCCTCCTCCCCATTGCTTCTCCTCTTCTGCTGCTTCTCTTCCCCTCACGTTCTCCTGCTTCTCTCCTCTTTTCACATGCATTTTTCTAACGTGTTTTTTTTCTTGTTCTTCCTCTTCCTGCTGCTGTTTATTCTTCCTCTTGCTATTCCTCGTTTTCCTGCTCGTTATCCTGATCCTTGACGTGCTCCTCCTCCTCCTCCTCCTCCTGCTTCTCCTCCAGCTTTTCTTTGCGTGCAGGAGCAAGAGTACAAGTGTAAGGTGATGACACTGAGTACAGTCGTGTGAAGGCAGAGTACAAGAAAGCCATAACTTCAGCAGAAGTCTATGAATGTAAGTGACTAGCTGAGTGCAACTCCAGACGAGTACAACATGTATGTACTTTTGTCCGTCTTACTTACCTACGTGTGTGTGTGTACACACACACACACACACACACACACACACACACACACACACACACACACACACACACACACACACACACACACACACACACACACACACACACCCTACCTACCTGTGATTGAGTCTTGTTCGGGTACACACACGTGTACTCAGAACATCTGTGCTCTAGTCTTGCAGCTGTGCTTAATGCTAGGCTTGCTGACTGAGCTAAGTCTGCAATTTCAGCTTAGAAAATTCACAGTACGTATTTCTCAGTCATGTTTCATACATGTCACAGTATTTATGGTCGTGTATCATACGTGTTGTCTGTATAAGTGTGGACGTGCACGTGTGTATACGTGTACGGATGTTAAAAATATGCATGCTGTTACGACGTTAATGTTAGTTTACGTTTGCCTCTGGATGATCAAAGTATTAACCGCCTGTTTAACAATTTTTTGGGGGGACGAGTTTACGAAGTGTGAATGGGATTAGCCTGGCTTATTTTTTTTTTTTTTTTTTTAATTTTATACTTACCCCCTAGACAAGTATTTTACCCCCCTAATCGTCCTCCTTAACTTCCTAAAACATTTGCATTGGTGTTGGCACGTGTATGTTTGCAGGTGTTGGTACGAGTATGTTTGCAGGTGTTGGTACGAGTATGTTTGCAGGTGTTGGTACGAGTATGTTTGCAGGGGTTGGGAGGTTCATTTTTGCAGGTGTTGGTACGTGTATGTTTGCAGGTGTTGGGAGGTTCATGTTTGCAGGTGTTGGTACGTGTATGTTTGCAGGTGTTGGGAGGTTCATGTTTGCAGGTGTTGGCACGTGTATGTTTGCAGGTGTTGGTACGAGTATGTTTGCAGGGGTTGGGAGGTTCATTTTTGCAGTGTTGGTTGTGTACGTGTATAGTTTGCAGGTGTTGGTACGTGTATGTTTGCAGGTGTTGGGAGGTTCATGTTTGCAGGTGTTGGTACGTGTATGTTTGCAGGTGTTGGTACGAGTATGTTTGCAGGTGTTGGGAGGTTCATGTTTGCAGGTGTTGGTACGTGTATGTTTGCAGGTGTTGGGAGGTTCATGTTTACACATGTTTGGTACGTGTATGTTGCTCACAGTCCCTCGTGTTCTTGTTCACCTCATTATCCTCCCCATCACCTCATTCCCCAATCATCCTCATTATTCCCCACTACCACCCTGTCATCCCATTTCTCAATCCCCATCCCCCATCGTTCTGCATCCCCATCCCCCATTACTCCCCCACCATCCGCCATCACTTCCCCAACACTCCCCCATTCCCCTCAGAAGTTGCAGCTGAGGATACATGTCCGGCTGAGGCGTTGTGTTGTGGTCTCCTAAATTATGTAGTGAGGGAGACTGTGTCTCTCCTGTCTGATCTCCAACACTGTCCTCCAACACTGTCCTCTAACACTGTGTGTCACCTGTTTGATCTCCAACACTGTCCTCCACTGTCCTCCAACACTGTCCTCCAACACTGTGCCTCTTGTCTGATCACTGTGCATCTCCTGTCTGATCTCCAACACTTTACATCTGTCTGATCTCCAACACTGCATCTGCTGTCTTATCTCCAACACTGTGCATCTCCTGCCTAATCTCCAACACTGTGCATATCCTGTCTGATCTCCAACACTGTCATCAGCTGCTATCTCCACACTGCATCTGTGCATCTCCTGCCTAATCTCCAACACTGTGCATATCCTGTCTGATCTCCAACACTGCGTATCTCCTATCTGATCTCCAACACTGTGCATCTCCTGTCTGATCTCCAACACTGCGCATCTCCTATCTGATCTCCAACACTGTGCATCTCCTGTCTGATCTCCGACACAGTGCATCTCCTGTCTGACCTCCAACACTGTGCATCTACTGTCTGATCTCCAACACTGTGCATCTACTGTCTGATCTCCAACACTGTGCATCTACTGTCTGATCTCCAACACTGTGCATCTACTGCCTGATCTCCAACACTGTGCATCTACTGTCTGATCTCCAACACTGTGCATCTACTGTCTGATCTCCAACACTGTGCATCTACTGTCTGATCTCCAACACTGCATCTACTGTCTGATCTCCAACACTGTGCATCTACTGTCTGATCTCCAACACTGTGCATCTACTGTCTGATCAACACTGTGCATCTACTGTCTGATCTCCAACACTGTGCATCTACTGTCTGATCTTCAACACTGTGCATCTACTGTCTGATCTCCAACACTGCATCTACTGTCTGATCTCCAACACTGTGCATCTACTGTCTGATCTCCAACACTGTGCATCTACTGTCTGATCTCCAACACTGTGCATCTACTGTCTGATGTCCAACACTGTGCATCTACTGCCTGATCTCCAACACTGTGCATCTACTGTCTGATCTCCAACACTGTACATCTACTGTCTGATCTCGAACACTGCGTATCTCCTACCTCGTCTCCATCACTGTGAGGGAGAGACTATGTTTTTTATTTAGTTTCGTATTAATGTTTATGTAGGTGAAATTTGACTTATAAATCAGTTAATATACGCTTAGTACTAATATATCAAATTTAAAGGGGGATGGTGGGTGATTTTGGGGGTGGATGTGTAGGTGGTGGATGTGGTGAGGTGGTAGGTGTGAAAGGGTGATGGGGGATGGGTGGTGGTGGTGGTAAGTGGTAAGGTGGTGATGGTGATGGTGGTGGTGATGGTGGGGGTGATGGTATGTGGTGGTAATGGTGTGTGGTTGGTAAGGTGGTGATGGTGGGGTGGTGAGTAATGGTGATTGGTGGTAGTGTAATTGGTGGTAGGGGGTTGGTGGTAATTTTGGGGGGGTGATGGTGATGTGTGGTATGGTAGTAATGGTGGTGATGGTGGTGTATGTGGTGAGGTTGAGGTGGAAGTGGTGATGGTGGTATAATGTGTGGTGTGCAATGGTTAGGTGTAATGGGATGTGAAGTAAGGTGGGTGATTAGAGTGTGATTGTGGTAGTAAAGTGGTGGTGATTGTAGAAGGGAGAATTTAGACACGTGTGCGACATCTGGGTATCTTTATTTGTAGACGTTTCGCCATCCAGTGGCTTTATCAGTACAAGGACATAATGTGAAGACTGTAGAATTATATACAAAACATGAGGTAATCAGTCCCTCAGCCTTGTAGTTGGTGAAGAGCACCGTAGGACTGAAGATTCTGAAGCACAGGCAGGAAGATTGGTGCTTATGTTCCAGCGTCAGTCTTCATTCCTGTGCTTCACCAACTACAAGGCTGAGGGACTGATTACCTCATGTTTTGTATATAATTCTACAGTCTTCACATTATGTCCTTGTACTGATAAAGCCACTGGATGGCGAAACGTCTACAAATAAAGATACCCAGATGTCGCACATGTGTCTAATTCTTTAGCTTGTCGGTATTGTATACCAATGTACAGTGGTGACGTCGATGATGGCAGCATCAATCAACACTCCTTCGTCATTAATGGTTACATGCGTCACATTGATGGGTAACATGAATGTGCTACATTTGGGTAGCTTTATCTTTCCAACGTTTCGCCCTCTTTGCAGGCTTCTTCAGTCGAATGCAAAGATACTAAATGTTTTTGCTAGTGGGTTTTGGTTTGAGAAGGACTTGCCTAGTATGCGCCCAGTAGGCCTGCTGCAGTGTTTCTCCTTATGTTCTTGAGATAGCAGAATCAATGAAGGTCTTGAGAAGCATTCAGCTTCAGTGTTGATCAGAGGTTTCCAGGTTGTGGAGTTGAACACTTCTCAAGTCTGAGGGACTGATACCTCACTACCAGTTAAGGGACCGATTCCTCATCTTTACCTCTTCATTACTTCTGCTTTCTTCAGTATCTGGTGAGACTTGTATTCGAATGAAAAAGCCTACAGAGCAGGCGAAACGTTTCGAAATGGAGATTAGTAAGACGCACGTTTCACATGAGCAAGACACCTCTTTTAAATGTTATTCTTTGTATTGGACTGAAGAAGCCACTGATTGACGAAACGTTTCCTCAGTAAAGATTCCAAAATGTTCCACAAGTATCTCATTCTTCATCTTGTCGGTTTTCAAAATAATTTTCATCACATCTCCAGTTGGTCTCCGGTGTTGAGTATTCTCTTCACTGCCACAAATTTTGTCTACCCGGGGGGAAATGCGAAAATTTCCCCTTATTATAACCACGGGGAAGCGCTTAACTCGGAAGGATCATAATACAGCACCTTTGGGATGGAAGGTAATCGGGCTCTTCCGAGAATGGGATCTAGATTTGCCCGAGGCGTTTATGTGTACTCCATATCACCTGTTAGGTGCGCAGAGCATAAGTTGTTAGTGATGTATCGGGTATCCGCATCCGGAAATCCGCACAATTCTGCATCGCTCCATTACTATAAACAGTGCACAGCATCGACCGGACGTCCACACAATTTCTTACATCGCATCCGTGAAATAGTAAGACTATTTAGACACCATCATCTCTCATCATACACATCCCTTTGGGTTTTCTTGCTATTCTTCTTGCTAGTTCTCGTTTATTTCCTTTATCATCCATGGGAGGCCTAGGAACTAGGCCCAAAAAGGGTTTTTACAGAAGGACATCGGATCTGTATCTACAGTTCACCTATCGTTACCAAGGAAAAACTTCCTCCACACAATTTCTTACTCGAAGTTTGCGAATACGAAGATTTTGATTGAGACAAAAGATTTATTATCCGAGTCATGTCGGCTACTATTTCTTGTCTGTTCTCGTGTACGAGGAAATTATCGAGGCTTGTTATAGGAGTGCTAGGACGCTCCACAAGAATAGGTCAATGTTTGAGCGAGAGTAAGACAGCTGCAGTTGTACAAGTCTATCTTTGACAGGAAGAATTGCTGCAGGTGTACATTACGAAGTGTGTTGACAGAGATATCTTTGACGGAAGATTGTGTTGAGGTTGTAGAAGCGACTAGTTGTTGTCAGATATCTTGACGGGAAAGTATGTGGTTGTTTAGGTGAGAGTAAGAAGCTGCTAGTTTACAAGGATATGTGAGGAGATTGGTGAGGGAGTAGTAAGAAGCTGCTAGTTGTACAAGGTATCTTGACGGAAGATTGTGTTGAGGTGTAAGTAAGAAGCTGCTAGTTGTACAAGGTATCTTGACGGAAGATTGTGTTGAGGTGTAAGTAAGAAGCTGCTAGTTGTACAAGATATCTTGACGGAAGATTGTGTTGTTGAGTGTGAGTAAGAAGCTGCTAGTTGTACAAGGTATCTTGACGGAAGATTGTGTTTGAGGTGTAAGAAGCTGCTAAATCTTACAAGGTGTCTTGACGGAAGACTGTGTTGCTATGATCTTACTAAGAAGCTGCGAATCTTACAAGATATCTTGACGCTCCATGGAAGAGTACTCTGTTGCCGGGGTCTGGGTAAGAAGCCATCAATCTTACAAAATGTCTTGACAAACTTGCTGGCTTGTTTCTACTGAATGTCTCCAGTAATTTGCCAACATAGATAGGCAGTCGCATTGGGATTAGTGTATTGCTTTAGCCCGTGTGTTTGTGCGTGTGTGTATGCGCGCATGCGCCTGTCCGTGCTTGCATGTGTGTGTGCGCGCAGGCGTGTGTGCATGAGTGTGCATGTTTTATTACCCTGAACATTGATGCGACACCGGGAGGAACATGTTATATTGTGTTTGCATGTGTCTAGATAAGCAGGAACCAGCGACACAGGCGGTGGACCAGTGATGCATGGACGTGTTCTCTCACACTCAAAACTTAAGTTATATGCCGCGTTCTGAACTCAGCCACAGCACCCTCTGAGGAAGCTGCTCTCCTAATGTGTTTGGTGGAGAGATGTTCAGGTGTGGGGGTGGGTGTTTGAATGTGATCATGTGTGTTGAGGGAAGGACAGGTGTGGGGATGGGTGTTTGAATGTGATCATGTATGTTGAGCGAAGGACAGGTGTGGGGATGGGTGTTTGAATGTGATCATGTGTGTTGAGCGAAGGACAGGTGTGGGGGTGGGTGTTTGAATGTGATCACGTGTGTTGAGCGAAGGACAGGTGTGGGGATGGGTGTTTGAATGTGATCATGTGTGTTGAGCGAAGGACAGGTGTGGGGATGGGTGTTTGAACGTGATCATGTGTGTTGAGGCAAATGAAGGACAGGTGTGGGACAGGTTTATTGACCATGTTACAATGACGTGTGGATGGGTGTTTAACAGGTACCGGGTGAGTGATAGGCCAGCTGTGACTCTGTCGTTAAAGTTATACGCTAGCACGTGTTGGGATGTGTTGATTATACTTGAGCAAGGCGGTGTGGGGTTTTAGCTACGGGGACAGAGCCTGCGCCACACCTGTGTGTTGAATTAGAACACACTGTGTTAGAGTTTTACCATTTAAAGATCTATAATTGTTATAGAGAGATTGTGTTGTCGTTTTTTAAGTGTTACTCTGTAAAGCCAGCGGGATATATAGTAGGTAGGAAGAATGACGCTTTTTGTTAAAATGTTTTAGTAAAATGCTATTTAAAATGTCTTTTGTGTGGAGGCATGATAATGCAGACGCGCAATCAAAGTGTATGTGTTTTTATAATGATCTTGGTTTTGTGTTTTGTGTGTGCCTGGTGTATTTACGTAAACCATACCACGGGTGGGGGTTAGAACCCGCGGTTTGGAGTTTTATGACTCTCTGATCGCGGGTTCTAACCCCACCCTGTGGTGTGGTTTGTTCGCAGTCGTGTCATTACGATTTCGTGAGTCGTGTTTACGTAATTTGGTGTATGAAATGATAGAGTTGTAGGTAGGAATCGCAAAACTGGGACTGGCTGGGAGGAACTAGATGGAGGTGCAGTTATTTTAGTGTGGGCGCCTCTGTAAACGCATGTATAAACACCAGTTTTTGCGTTGGCATCTCTGTAAATACCAGTGTAAACACCGGTGGAACAAGTACCCCCGAGGCCACCAGCAGAGTGCATCAGCTGGCTGTCTTTACACTGGAAAACACGTTTGTGTACATGGAAAAGCAGGTTGGTGCGTGCATGGTAGAATACGGTTCTGTCTTCATACCGAGGCTACACGATTTTTCTGGCTGCACAATGTAATGTGGAGGGTGTACACGGGCGGGAGGGAGATAGGTCACACCCCTGGCAGCAGTCTGTACACGAGGGTAACAATGCGCTTCTCATTACTTGCTCAGTATCACTCCCAGCAATAGGTCAGTCTTTACTCATGTGTGTTATGTATCTTACTCAGGCGAAACGTTTCGAAATCAAGATACCTAACTGTTGCACGTGTCTTACCTAACAACCTGTCGGTATTTTATACCATTTTAATATTTACACTCATATATATTGAATTGTTTGGTATACTACACTGCATTTACTGGTTCATTTTCTGATCTTTTTCATATCTACTCTTGAAACTGTGTATGGAGCTTGTTTTTCCCTGCTTCATGTTGTTTTTTCCCCTTTTTTCCAACCACCCCAAGAATGAAGAAGTTTTCTCTGACGTCTGTATAGTTGATTTTGCGCTTTTAACTTCCCACTGTGTCCCGTTTTTCCCTGGTCTGCGTATTTTGGTGACTTCGTAATGATATGAAGGACAAGAAGGCACAATACTTCGCCTTTATACACTGGCTCCCTACTCTTTTATATTGGTGTGACTTGTTAATGGTCCAAGTGGGAGCGAAACGTCGTCGTAAGCTCCTCTCTCCTATACCTGGATTACCTGGAGAGAGTTCCGGGGGTCAACGCCCCCGCGGCCCGGTCTGTGACCAGGCCTCCTTAGGTCAGTGTCCCAGGATGCGACCCACACCAGTCGACTAACACCCAGGTACCCATTTTACTGATGGGGAACATAGACAACAGGTGGAAAGAAACACGTCCAATGTTTCTACTCTGGCTGGGAATCGAACCCAGGCCCTCACCGTGTGAAGCGAGAGCGATTAACCACCAGGCGGGTTATTTGTGTATATGATATACTTCTTCATGTCCCCCCCCCCCTAGTCTTCTGTTTCAAGACTAGTTGAACTCTCGAACTTCGTGGGAAGTCTCATCAGACTGTCAGCGCTGTATGACCCTAGTGGGTTTAGCGCTTCCTTTTTGATTAGCATAATTCATCACACTGTGGAATCACAGTGTTTCTTGAGACTCGTGTCATTTTGGTCCGACGCAATTTCTGTATAAAATCCTACACGATTTTCCTTGTAAGGTCCCTCTGATTTTTGTCCTGTTGTTCTCCAGCTGTGTTGAGGGTGAGTTCGGGGTGTGATCTCCCTGGTACGTCACTGCGTCTCATCTTAGGGTGAGTACCGGGTGTGATCTCCCTCTGGTACGTCACTGCGCCTCACCTTAGGGTGAGTACCGGGTGTGATCTCCCTCTGGTACGTCACTGCGCCTCACCTTAGGGTGAGTACGGTGTGATCTCCTCTGGTACGTCACTGCGCCTCACCTTAGGGTGAGTACCGGGTGTGATCTCCCTCTGGTACGTCAGTGCTTCTCGTTTGGACAAAATTTCGTTCCTCTAAAGCTTTAATGAAGTTATCCAAATTGATGAAGGTCTGATAGAGGGAAACGTTGGTACAGTGAGAAGTTGGGCTGTATGGTGATGTATGTGGCTGTATGGTGGTGATGTATGTGGCTGTATGGTGGTGATGTATGTGGCTGTATGGTGGTGATGTATGTGGCTGTATGGTGGTGATGTATGTGGCTGTATGGTGGAGATGTATGTGGCTGTATGGTAGTGAGATGGGCTGTATGGTGGTGATGTATGTGGCTGTATGGTGGTGATGTATGTGGCTGTATGGTGGTGATGTATGGTGGTGATGTATGTGGCTGTATGGTGGTGATGTGTGTGGCTGTATGGTGGTGATGTATGTGGCTGTATGGTGGTGATGTATGTTGGTGATGTATGTGGCTGTATGGTGGTGATGTATGTGGCTGTATGGTGGTGATGTGTGTGGCTGTATGGTGGTGAAGTATGTGGCTGTATGGTGGTGATGTATGTGGCTGTATGGTGGAGATGTATGTGGCTGTATGGTAGTGATGTATGTGGCTGTATGGTGGGGTGTATGTGGCTGTATGGTGGTGATGTATGTGGCTGTATGGTGGTGATGTATGTGGCTGTATGGTGGTGATGTATGTGGCTGTAGTGGTGATGTATGTGGCTGTATGGTGGTGATGTATGTGGCTGTATGTGGTGATGTATGTGGCTGTATGGTGGGGATGTATGGTGGATTATGTGGCTGTATGGTGGTGATGTGTGTGGCTGTATGGTGGTGATGTATGTGGCTGTATGGTGGTGATGTATGTTGGTGATGTATGTGGCTGTATGGTGGTGATGTATGTGGCTGTATGGTGGTGATGTGTGTGGCTGTATGGTGGTGATGTATGTGGCTGTATGGTGGTGATGTATGTGGCTGTATGGTGGAGATGTATGTGGCTGTATGGTAGTGATGTATGTGGCTGTATGGTGGGTGTATGTGGCTGTATGGTGGTGATGTATGTGTGCTGTATGGTAGTGATGTATGTGGCTGTATGGTGGGGTGTGTGTGTGTATGGTGATATATGTGGCTGTATGGTGGTAGTGTATGTGGCTGTATGGTGGTGATGATGTGGCTGTATGGTAGTGATGTATGTGGCTGTATGGTGGGGTGTATGTGGTATGTTGTGGCTGTATGGTAGTGATGTATGTGGCTGTATGGTGGTGATGTATGTGACTGTATGGTAGTGATGTATGTGGCTGTATGGTGTGTGTGTGTGTCTATGGTGGTGATGTATGTGGCTGTATAGCAGTGATGTATGTGACTGTATGGTGGTGATGTATGTGGCTGTATGGTGGTGATGTATGTGGCTGTATGGTGGTGGTGTATGTGGCTGTATGGTGGTGATGTATGTGGCTGTATGGTGGTGGTGTATGTGGCTGTATGGTGGTGATGTATGTGGCTGTAGTGGTGGTGTATGTGGCTGTATGGTGGTGGTGTATGTGGCTGTATGGTGGTGATGTATGTGGCTGTACGGTGGGGGCGTATGTAGCTGTATGGTGATGGTGTATGTGGCTGTATGGTGATGGTGTATGTTGCTGTATGGTGATGTATGTTGCTGTATGGTGGTGATGTATGTGGCTGTATAGTGGTGGTGTATGTTGCTGTATGGTGATGTATGTTGCTGTATGGTGATGTATGTGGCTGTATGGTGATGTATGTGGCCGTATGGTGGTGATGTATGTGGCTGTATGGTGGTGATGTATGTGGCTGTAGGTGTGATGTATGTGGCTGTATGGTGGTGATGTATGTGGCTGTATAGTGGTGGTGTATGTTGCTGTATGGGGATGTATGTTGCTGTATGGTGGTGATGTATGTGGCTGTATAGTGGTGGTGTATGTTGCTGTATGGTGTGTATGTTTCTGTATGGTGATGTATGTGGCTGTATGGTGATGTATGTGGCTGTATGGTGGTGATGTATGTGGCTGTATGGTGGTGATGTATGTGGCTGTATGGTGGTGATGTATGTGGCTGTATAGTGGTGGGTATTGCTGTATGGTGATGTATGGTTGTATGGTGATGTATGTGGCTGTATGGTGGTGATGTATGTGACTGTATGGTGGTGATGTATGTGGCTGTATGTGGTGGTGTATGTGGCTGTATGGTGGTGATGTATGTGGCTGTATGGTGGTGATGTATGTGCTGTATAGTGGTGTATGTGGCTGTATGGTGGTGATGTATGTGGTTGTATGGTGGTGATGTATGTGGCTGTATGGTGGTGATGTATGTGGCTGTATAGTGGTGTATGTGGCTGTATGGTGGTGATGTATGTGGCTGTATAGTGATGTATGTGTCTGTATGGTGGTGTATGTGGCTGTATGGTTGTGATGTATGTGGCTGTATGGTGGTGATGTATGTGGCTGTATGGTGGTGATGTATGTGGCTGTATGGTGGTGATGTATGTGGCTGTATGTGGTGTATGTGTCTGTATGGTGGTGATGTATGTGGCTGTATGGTGGTGATGTATGTGGGTGTATAGTGATGTATGTGGCTGTATGGTGGTGATGTACGTGGCTGTATGGTGGTGATGTATGTGGCTGTATAGTGATGTATGTGGCTGTATGGTGGTGATGTATGTGGCTGTATAGTGATGTATGTGGCTGTATGGTGGTGATGTATGTGGCTGTATGTGGTGATGTATGTGGCTGTATAGTGATGTATGTGGCTGTATGGTGGTGATGTATGTGGCTGTATGTGGTGGGTGTATGTGGCTGTATAGTGATGTATGTGGCTGTATAGTGATGTATGTGGCTGTATGGTGTGATGTATGTGGCTGTATGGTGGTGATGTGTGGCTGTATAGTGATGTATGTGGCTGTATGGTGGTGATGTATGTGGCTGTATAGTGATGTATGTGGCTGTATGGTGTGATGTATGTGGCTGTATAGTGATGTATGTGGCTGTATGGTGGTGATGTATGTGGCTGTATGGTGGTGATGTATGTGGCTGTATAGTGATGTATGTGGCTGTATGGTGGTGATGTATGTGGCTGTATGGTGGTGATGTATGTGGCTGTATGGTGGTGATGTATGTGGCTGTATGGGGGTGATGTATGTGGCTGTATGGTGGTGATGTATGTGGCTGTATGGAGGTGATGTATGTGGCTGTATGGTGGTGATGTATGTGGCTGTATGGTGGTGATGTATGTGGCTGTATGGTGGTGATGTATGTGGCTGTATGGTGGTGATGTATGTGGCTGTATGGTGGTGATGTATGTGGCTGTATAGTGGTGATGTATGTGGCTGTATAGTGATGTATGTGGCTGTATAGTGGTGTATGTGGCTGTATGTTGGTGATGTATGTGGCTGTATGGTGGTGATGTATGTGGCTGTATGGTGGTGATGTATGTGGCTGTATAGTGGTGTATGTGGCTGTATGGTGGTGATGTATGTGGCTGTATGGTGGTGATGTATGTGGCTGTATAGTGATGTATGTGTCTGTATGGTGGTGTATGTGGCTGTATGATGGTGATGTATGTGGGTGTATAGTGATGTATGTGGCTGTATTTGTGATGTATGTGTCTGTATGGTGGTGTATGTGGCTGTATGGTGGTGATGTATGTGGCTGTATGGTGGTGATGTATGTGGCTGTATGGTGGTGATGTATTTGGCTGTATAGTGATGTATGTGTCTGTATGGTGGTATATGTGGCTGTATGGTGGTGATGTATGTGGCTGTATGGTGGTGATGTATGTGGCTGTATGGTCTTGATGTATGTGGCTGTATGGTGGTGATGTATGTGGCTGTATGAGGTGATGTATGTGGCTGTATGGTGGTGATGTGTGTGGCTGTATGGTGGTGATGTATTTGGCTGTATAGTGAGTATGTGTCGTATGTGGTGTATGTGGCTGTATGGTGGTGATGTATGTGGCTGTATGGTGATGTATGTGGCTGTATGGTGGTGATGTATGTGGCTGTATGGTTGTGATGTATGTGGCTGTATGGAGGTGATGTATGTGGCTGTACGGTGGTGATGTATGTGACTGTATGGAGGTGATGTATGTGGCTGTATGGTGGTGATGTATGTGGCTGTATGGAGGTGATATATGTGGCTGTACGATGGTGATGTATGTGGCTGTATGGAGGTGATGTATGTGGCTGTATGGTGGTGATGTATGTGGCTGTATGAAGGTGATGTATGTGGCTGTACGGTGGTGATGTATGTGGCTGTACGGTGGTGATGTATGTGGCTGTACGGTGGTGATGTATGTGGCTGTATGGAGGTGATGTATGTGGCTGTATGGAGGTGATGTATGTGGCTGTACGGTGGTGATGTATGTGGCTGTACGGTGGTGATGTATTGGCTGTAATGGATGGTGATGTATGTGGCTGTATGGAGGTGATGTATGTGGCTGTACGGTGGTGATGTATGTGTCTGTATGGTGGTGATGTATGTGGCTGTATGGAGGTGATGTATGTGGCTGTATGGAGGTGATGTATGTGGCTGTATGGATGGTGATGTATGTGGCTGTATGGGGTGATGTATGTGGCTGTATGGAGGGTGATGTATGTGGCTGTACGGTGGTGATGTATGTGGCTGTACGGTGGTGATGTATGTGGCTGTATGGAGGTGATGTATGTGGCTGTATGGAGGTGATGTATGTGGCTGTACTGTGGTGATGTATGTGGCTGTATGGTGGTGATGTATTGTGGCTGTATGGTGGTGATGTATGTGGCTGTATGGTGGTGATGTATGTGGCTGTATGGTGGTGATGTATGTGGCTGTATGTGGTGATGTATGTGGCTGTATGGTGGTGATGTATGTGGCTGTATGGTGGTGATGTATGTGGCTGTACTGTGGTGATGTATGTGGCTGTATGGTGGTGATGTATGTGGCTGTATGGAGGTGATGTATGTGGCTGTATGGAGGTGATGTATGTGGCTGTACGGTGCTGTATGTGGCTGTACGGTGCTGTATGTGGCTGTACGGTGCTGTATGTGGCTGTATAGTGGTGTATGTGGCTTTTTGGTGGTGTGCGTGGATGTATAGTGGTGTATGTTTCTTTTTGGTGGTGTATGTGACTATGGAGGTGTATGTGACTGTATAGTGGTGTATGTTATTATGGTGGTGTTTGTGACTGTATGGAGGTGTATGTTACTGTATAGTGGTGTATGTGACTGTGGTGGTGTGTGTATGGAGGTGTATATGACTGTATAGTGGTGTATGTGGACTGTATAGTGGCGTATGTGACTATGGTAGTGTGACTCTATGGAGGTGTATGTGACTGTATAGTGGTGTATGTGTCTGTGGTGTATGTAACTGTATGGTGGAGTGTGTGATTGGTGGTGTATGTAACTGTATGGTGGTGTAAGTGACTGTATGGTGGTGTAAGTGGTTGTATGGTGGTGTAAGTGATTGTAGGTGGTGTAAGTGATTGTATGGTGGTGTAAGTGATTGTATGGTGGTGTAAGTGGTTTTATGGTGGTATGTGTGGTTAATTTTAGTGCAAAAGATTTTAAGCGAGTGGGTGGTAGTGTTGGTGGTGTATATGGTGGCTGTTGGTTGCAGGTGGGTGTTGTAGGTGTTAGAGGTTGTGTAAGTGGTAGAGTCGGCGTGTCCTGCCCACCTGGGTGACCACTGAGAAGATGTACTGGGAAGCCTCTCTCACCTGACACCTCCCGCGGCAACCTGCAGAATTACCCTGCAGGGAATCCCACTACGTTCACTCAACCACTACCTTTATCCCCCTTACCCTTAACCACCCTCTTCCCACCCCTTAGTCCCCCTCATCCTCCTAGCTCCTCCCCTACCCTCCTCTAGTAAGCCTCGGCATCCTCTCTTACCCTCCTCTAGTAAGCCTCGGCATCCTCCCCTACCCTCCTCTAGTAAGCCTCGGCATCCTCTCATACCCTCCTCTAGTAAGCCTCAGCATCCTCTCTTACCCTCCTCTAGTAAGCCTCGGCATCCTCTCTTACCCTCCTCTAGTAAGCCTCGGCATCCCTCTCTTACCCTCCTCTAGTAAGCCTCGGCATCCTCTCTTACCCTCCTCTAGTAAGCCTCGGCATCCTCTCTTACCCTCCTCTAGTAAGCCTCGGCATCCTCTCTTACCCTCCTCTAGTAAGCCTCGGCATCCTCTCTTACCCTCCTCTAGTAAGCCTCGGCATCCTCTCATACCCTCCTCTAGTAAGCCTCGGCATCCTCTCTTACCCTCCTCTAGTAAGCCTCGGCATCCTCTCTTACCCTCCTCTAGTAAGCCTCGGCATCCTCTCTTACCCTCCTCTAGTAAGCCTCGGCATCCTCTCTTACCCTCCTCTAGTAAGCCTCGGCATCCTCTCATACCCTCCTCTAGTAAGCCTCGGCATCCTCTCTTACCCTCCTCTAGTAAGCCTCGGCATCCTCTCATACCCTCCTCTAGTAAGCCTCGGCATCCTCTCTTACCCTCCTCTAGTAAGCCTCGGCATCCTCTCTTACCCTCCTCTAGTAAGCCTCGGCATCCTCTCATACCCTCCTCTAGTAAGCCTCGGCATCCTCTCTTACCCTCCTCTAGTAAGCCTCAGCATCCTCTCATACCCTCCTCTAGTAAGCCTCGGCATCCTCTCATTACCCTCCTCTAGTAAGCCTCGGCATCCTCTCTTACCCTCCTCTAGTAAGCCTCGGCATCCTCTCTTACCCTCCTCTAGTAAGCCTCGGCATCCTCTCTTACCTCCTCTAGTAAGCCTCGGCATCCTCTCTTACCCTCCTCTAGTAAGCCTCGGCATCCTCTCTACCCTCCTCTAGTAAGCCTCGGCATCCTCTCTTACCCTCCTCTAGTAAGCCTCGGCATCCTCTCTTACCCTCCTCTAGTAAGCCTCGGCATCCTCTCTTACCCTCCTCTAGTAAGCCTCGGCATCCTCTCTTACCCTCCTCTAGTAAGCCTCGGCATCCTCTCTTACCCTCTCTAGTAAGCCTCGCATCCCCTCTTACCCTCCTCTAGTAAAGCCTCGGCATCCTCTCTTTCCCTCCTCTAGTAAGCCTCAGCATCCTCTCTTACCCTCGTGTAGTAAGCCTCGGCATCCTCTCATACCCTCCTCTAGTAAGCCTCAGCATCCTCTCTTACCCTCCTCTAGTAAGCCTCAGCATCCTCTCTTACCCTCGTGTAGTAAGTCTCAGCATCCTCTCTTACCCTCGTGTAGTAAGCCTCGGCATCCTCTCTTACCCTCCTGTAGTAAGCCTCAGCATCCTCTCTTACCTCCTCTAGTAACCCTCGGCATCCTCTCTTACCCTCCTCTAGTAAGCCTCGGCATCCTCTCTTACCCTCCTCTAGTAAGCCTCGGCATCCTCTCTTACCCTCCTCTAGTAAGCCTCAGCATCCTCTCTTACCCTCGTGTAGTAAGTCTCGCATCCTCTCTTACCCTCGTTAGTAAGCCCGGCATCCTCTCTTACCCTCCGTTAGTAAGTCCTCAGCATCCTCTCTTACCCTCGTGTAGTAAGCCTCAGCATCCTCTCTTACCCTCCGTTAGTAAGCCTCGCATCCTCTCTTACCCTCGCTTAGTAAGGCTCAGCATCCTCTCTACCCTCTTAGTAAGTCCTCAGCATCCTCTCTTACCCTCCTGTAGTAAGTCCTCAGCATCCTCTCTTACCCTCTTAGTAAGCCTCGGCATCCTCTCTTACCCTCCTCTAGTAAGCCTCAGCATCCTCTCTTACCCTCGTGTAGTAAGTCTCGGCATCCTCTCTTACCCTCCGTGTAGTAAGCCTCGGGCATCCTCTCTTACCCTCGTGTAGTAAGCCTCAGCATCCTCTCTTACCCTCGTGTAGTAAGCCTCAGGCATCCTCTCTTACCCGTCCGTGTAGTAAGCTCGGGCATCCTCTCTTACCCTCCTTAGTAAGTCTCGCATCCTCTCTTACCCTCTCTAGTAAGCCTCAGCATCCTCTCTTACCCTCGTTAGTAAGTCTCGCATCCTCTCATACCCTCCTCTAGTAAGTCTCAGCATCCTCTCTTACCCTCGTGTAGTAAGCCTCGGCATCCTCTCATACCCTCCTCTAGTAAGCCTCAGCATCCTCTCTTACCCTCGTGTAGTAAGTCTCAGCATCCTCTCTTACCCTCGTGTAGTAAGCCTCAGCATCCTCTCTTACCCTCGTGTAGTAAGTCTCAGCATCCTCTCTTACCCTCGTGTAGTAAAGCCTCAGCATCCTCTCTACCTCGTGTATAAGTCACATCCTCTCTTACCTCGTGTAGTAAGCCTCAGCATCCTCTCTTACCCTCGTGTAGTAAGCCTCAGCATCCTCTCTTACCCTCGTGTAGTAAGTCTCAGCATCCTCTCTTACCCTCGTGTAGTAAGCCTCAGCATCCTCTCTTACCCTCGTGTAGTAAGTCTCAGCATCCTCTCTTACCCCGCTTAGTAAGCCTCAGCATCCTCTCTTACCGTCTCTAGTAAGCTCTCAGCATCCTCTCTTACCCTCGTTAGTAAGCCTCAGCATCCCTTCTTACCCTCTTAGTAAGCCTCAGCATCCTCTCTTACCCTCGTTAGTAAGCCTCAGCATCCTCTCTTACCCTCGTCAGTAAGCCTCAGCATCCTCTCTTACCCTCGTGTAGTAAGCCTCAGCATCCTCTCTTACCCTCCTCTAGTAAGCCTCAGCATCCTCTCTTACCCTCCTCTAGTAAGCCTCAGCATCCTCTCTTACCCTCCTCTAGTAAGCCTCGGCATCCTCTCTTACCCTCTTCATCCCTTGTTAGTAAGTTTATTTAGGTACATGTACACATAAACTCGGTTATCACATATAGTAACATATGGAAGAAATCACAACGCGTGATTGAAAATATGAGAAAAATACCAGTGAAAATAGGAAATAAAACCTAAGCACTTTCATGTGCTTACACACGCATCTTCCTCTGAAGATGTGTGTAAGCACATGAAAGCGATCAAGTTTTATTTCCCATTTTTACTGTGGTACGTTTTTCATAGTAACGTATGTGTCAATTACGTAGGATAACCCCAAAAAGTCAGGACAAAGTGACTTATGTCTATACAACAATTCCCCCTCCTATCCTTTATATAATCTCCTTCCCCTTCTTTATCTCTCTCCCCACCTTCATCATTTACCCCCCCCCCCAAGAAAAAAAAAAATTCTGTTCAACGGTCTGTCCTCTTCACAAACAGTGGTGAACAAAATATTCTCACAATACATGGATGGCCTGAACTCGATGGCCACTTGACGCCATCTCACCTTCATCAGGACACTGCCCGTCTCTCACACTTCACTTTTAACACAAACTATACTCTTATTCCTAACCTGTGTTTGTTAGATGTGATCTAGGTTGCAGCACCGAAGCTTTTCCTCATAAATGTGTCCTTTGATGACGTGTCGTTTTAAAACCACTTGTCGGTGTGTGTTACCAAAGTTTTTAAAACCACTTGTCGGTGTGTGTTACCAAGGTTTATACTATACGTTCCAAAAGTTCTCAGAACTTGGTTTAGAGCGTATTCATGAGCTTTGTACACTTAGGCTTCAAGAGGATCCAAGAGCTTTCAACATTAAGGCTTCAAGAAATGGTTCAAGTGGGAGCGAAATATCGTCGTAAGCTCCTCTCTCCTATGTTCGGGTTATTTGTGTATATGATATACTTCTTCATGTCTCCCCTAGTCTTCGAAATCAAGGCTTCCAGAGGATCCAAGAGCTTTCAACAGCAAGGCTTCGGAAATATGCAGCTTGATGATTGAGGCTGTGTTGCTGACATCGGATTGCGTACAGCGAGCACAAATAACCTGACTCACCAAGCCGTTATCAGCCGGAAGGCTTTGACCGAGATCGGTACTCTTGAAAACACAAGTGCTTTCAAGAATACCGTGATGTTTCTTCTTTTGAAAGTTCTTGTAATCGAATCTATCATTGTAATAGCCTTTGGTGTACTGTATTCTCTAAAGGGAAGGCCATCTGATATAATTATTCTTATGTATTTTATCTTCTTCCCTTCGTTCTACGAAAACCTCTGCCTGTGTTTCAGATCCTGTGTTCATTTTGAGTTCTCATTTCTTGCCGCGTTCAAATGGCAGGGGTAGCAGGAGCAGGACTAGGGGCATGGGTGTGGCAGGAGTATGGGTGTGTAGGTGGGCAGGGGTGGTGTACTAGGGGCAGGGGGCATCATAGCGAGCAAGTTACGATCGAAGCGCTTGGAAATGACACTGCATATGGTCGGTACCTAAATAAAACAGCAGGACACTTTCACATTATGGTTACACTATGATAATGTACTGAAGCTAGGCCCTCCTCTTACTCTTCCTCCACCTCTCCTTCGACTTGGACTCCATCCTTCACGATCCTTCACACACACACACACACACACACACACACACACACACACACACACACACACACACACAACACACCACACACACTCACACACACACACACTCACACTCACACTCACACTCTGGCATCCCCACACACTCCTCATGCTCTCCTAGTCAACTACCTCGAACATTCTTGTGTGCTCTCGTAACCTCTTTGCCTCAGCTTCTTACTAACCTTAACCTAACCCTGTCCTCTCTGCTTCCCTCTCCCTACATGATCCTAATTGTTTGTCTCCTTGCCTGCCTGCCTGCCTGCCCCTGTTCCTTCGCTGCCTAGTTCCCTACCTCCTTGCCTGCATGTTGCCTTTATCTGACTGCCTGCCTCCTTGTCTGCCTTCCTATTTCCCCTCTGCCTGGCTGCCTACCACCTTGTCTGCCTTCCTATTCCACCTCTGCTTGGCTGTCTACCTTCTAGCCTACATTCTTGTCTGTCTCCTTGCCTTCCACCTCTTTGCCTTCTTGCTTATTTGGTGCATCTTGGCCATCTTGCTTACCTGTTGCAACTCTGCTTGCCTACCCTTCTTGCTTACCTCTTACATCTGCCTCCCTTCTTGCTTGCCTGTTACAGGGTCCACTTGCCTGTTGCTCCTCTTTTCTTGCCTGCCTCCCATTCTGCACTTTACCTCCTTCTCTGCTTCTTCTAATCTTGCATTTTTCCTGCCTGCCCCTCAACATGGTCCTCTTTCTGTCTGCCTGTCTTACCCCCCTTCCCTCTTTCCTCTCCCTCTCGCTCCCTGTCCTTCTTCCTCCTTTCTTACCTCCCTTCCTCCCCTCTCCTCCACGAGAACAGAAGAGAACAAGACAGGAGAACACAAGTAATAATGAATAAGAATGTGTGAAGGCAGGCATTGTAGCGAGGTAAATGTTATAGGAAGACAGCACCAAGTGAGGGAGCCAGCCAGACACAGGAGGACACCAAGTGAGGGAGCCAGCCAGACACAGGTGGACACCAAGTGAGGGAGCCAGCCAGACACAGGAGGACACCAAGTGAGGGAGCCAGCCAGACACAGGTGGACACCAAGTGAGGGAGCCAGCCAGACACAGGTGGACACCAAGTGTGGGAGCAAGCCAGACACAGGTGGACACCAAGTGAGGGAGCAAGCCAGACAGAGGAGGACACCAAGTGAGGGAGCCAGCCAGACAGAGGAGGACACCAAGTGAGGGAGCCAGCCAGACAGAGGAGGACACCAAGTGAGGGAGCAAGCCAGACACAGGACGACACCAAGTGGGAGACACAGACACAAGTGGACATCAAGTGGGAGACACAGATACAGGTGGACACAAGTGGGAGACAGACCCACGCACGCACGGCCGCGAATATATGCGAATAAGGTGATAATATATACTGTGTTTAAAATACTGGTATAACTGTAGTGAAAGATTAACCCATGCTTGCAGAAGCTTGAATATCTGTTGTAATAGTTTGTCGAGTCAGTCTTGACTGATTTTTGACGGACTGATCCCCTCGTCTGCCACATGTTCATGGGTCGTGGAAACTGTGTAGGGAGCCATTAAATTACTGCCTTGGTTTTTATGCTACGTTTTATGTTTTGTTGTTTGCCTTCGTTTTTTTTTACTTGTAATCAATGGCAGGTGTTGTGTTACCTGTAAACAATGATAGGCTTGTGTTGATAAATTATAGACACGTGGCCAACACTTGGGTAGCTTGACTGAGGAAACGTTTCGTCACACAGTGGTTTCATCAGGCTGAGGAACTGATTACCTTAAGCTCCTTCTCATCTTCAACCATTCTACTCTCTATTGGACTGATGAAGCCTCTGTGTGGCGAAACGTTTCCTCAGTAAAGATACCCAAGTACTGCACTTGTGTTTAATTTATCAACTTGCCGGTTCTCTGAACCATTTACCTAAAGGCTTGTGTTATCTGTAGACAGTCAGGTTTGTGTTGCCTGTAAATACTGACAGGTTTGTGGTACCTGTAAATACCGACAGGTTTGTGGTACCTGTAAATACCGACAGGTTTGTGGTACCTGTAAATACCGACAGGTTTGTGGTACCTGTAAATACCGACAGGTTTGTGGTACCTGTAAATACCGACAGGTTTGTGCTAGGTTATCTGGAAATAATACCAGGTTTGTGAAGTGTTAGCTTTGTCCTATGTTAAGTTAAGCTGTGTAGTCTTGTGTAGTGTTAGCCTGGTCATGTGTTAAATCCAAGTGTTGGAGGTTGTGTTGCTGTACATCCAGGCTGGAGCTCTGAGTGTAGACCAACCCTGGGAAGTCGCCAGAGGTATATACACCCGGTTGACTAGTTCATTCCCCTCTCTTCAGTTTCGCATTTCATCATTGATGTGACCACTGCTTCACCATTTTCTGTAGTGGCCACTGCCTGTAACGCTGTATGATTCAGAATTCTTTGTTATATAATGTATCAGGAAAGGGGTTTATTTTGAAACCTGCGAGATTTTTGTAATAATGTATCCCCCCTCTTTCTCTCTCTCTCTCTCTCTCTCTCTCTCTCTCTCTCTCTCTCTCTCTCTCTCTCTCTCTCTCTCTCTCTCTCTCTCTCTCGCTCGCTCGCTCGCTCTCTCCTTTGTATCCTTCGCCTGAATACGCAAGTCGTGTTAGGATGATCTCCGGTGACAAGGAGACTGCTTGGTACCACACTCTGTACATAACATTGCTGTTTGTGCCATTATGCTCCAATCTGTGTGTGTGTGTGTGTGTACTCACCTATTTGTGGTTGCAGGGGTCGAGTCTTAGCTCCTGGCCCCGCCTCTTCACCGGTTGCTACTGGGCCCTCTCTCTCCCCGCTCCATGAGCTTTATCAAACCTCGTCTTAAAACTGTGTATGGTTCCTGCCTCCACTACGTCATTTTCTAGGCTATTCCACTGCCTTACAATTCTATGACTGAAGAAATACTTCTTACTATCTCTCTGACTCATTTGTGTCTTCAACTTCCAATTGTGGCCTCTTGTTTCTGTGTCCCCTCCCTGGAACATCCTGTCTTTGTCCACCTTGTCTATTCCACGCAGTATTTTATATGTCGTTATCATGTCTCCCCTGACCCTCCTGTCCTCCAGTGTCGTCAGGCCGATTTCCCTTAATCTTTCTTCATAGGACATTCCCCTTAGCTCTGGAACTAACCTTGTCGCAAACCTTTGTACTTTCTCTAGTTTCTTGACGTGCTTTATCAAGTGCGGGTTCCAAACAGGTGCTGCATACTCCAGTATGGGCCTTGACATACACGGTGTACAGTTCTTGAATGATTCCTTACTAAGGATCGGAATTTCTGTTCTCAGGTTGCCAGGCGCCCATATGCTGCAGCAGTTATCTGATTAATGTGTGCTTCCGGAAACATGCTCGGTGTTATACTCACCCCAGATCTTTCTCCTTGAGTGAGGTTTGCAGTTTTGGCCACCTAGCCTATACTCTGTCTGTGGTCTTCTGTGCCCTTCCCCTATCTTCATGACTTTGCATTTGGCAGGATTAAATTCGAGAAGCCATTTGCTGGACCAGGTGTCCAGTCTGTCCAGGTCTCTTTGAAGTCCTGCCTGGTCCTCATCAGATTTAATTCTCCTCATTAACTTCACATCATCTGCAAACAGGGACACTTCTGAGTCTAACCCTTCCGTCATGTCGTTCACATATACCAAAAATAGCACTGGTCCTAGGACCGACCCCTGTGGGACCCCGCTCGTCACAGGTGCCCACTGTGATACATCATTACGTACCATGACTCGTTGTTTGCTCCCTGTCAGGTATTCTCTGATCCATTGCAGTGCCCTTCCTGTTATATGCACCTGATGCTCTAGCTTCTGCACTAATCTCTTGTGAGAAACTGTGTCAAAGGCCTTCTTGCAGTCCAAGAAGATGCAATCAACCCACCCTCTCTCTCGTGTCTTCTGTTATTTTATCATAAAACTCCAGAAGGTTTGTGACGCAGGATTTGCCTTCCGTGAATCCGTGCTGGTTGGCATTTATACTCTTGTTCCGTTCCAGGTGCTCCACCACTCTCCTCCTGATAATCTTCTCCATAATTTTGCATGCTATACACGTCAATGACACAGGTCTATAGTTTAGTGCCTCTTTTCTGTCTCCTTTTTTAAAAATGGGAACTACATTTGCCGTCTTCCATACCTCAGGCAGTTGCCCAGTTTCCAGGGACGTGTTGAAGATTGTGGTAAGTGGCACGCACAACATATCTGCTCCCTCTCTAAGGACCCACGGGGAGATGTCCGATCCCATTGCTTTTGAGGTATCGATGTCCCTTAGCAGTTTCTTCACCTCCTCCTCATCTGTATGTATGTCGTCCAACACTTGTTGGTGTATTCCTTGCTGGTGTCCCCATCTGGTCTGTCCCCCCAGAGTCTTCCTGTCTCTACTGTAAATACTTCCTTAAATCCGTGTTGAGCTCCTCACATACCTCTTGATCGTTTCTTGTGAGTTCTCCACCTTCTTTCCTCAGCCTTATCACCTGGTCCTTGACTGTTGTCTTCCTCCTAATGTGGCTATACAGCAGTTTCGGGTCAGATTTGACTTTCGATGCTATGTCGTTTTCATACTGTCGCTGGGCCTCCCTCCTTATCTGTGCATACTCGTTTCTGGCTCTTCTACTAATCTCCTTGTTTTCCTGGGTCCTATGCCTCCTGTACCTTTTCCATTCTCTGTTGCACTTAGTTTTTGCCTCCCTACACCTTCGGGTAAACCAAGGACTCGTTTTGGTCTTCCTATTATTTCTGTTTCCCTTGGGAACAAAACTTTCCTCTGCCTCCTTGCACTTTGTTGTCACATATTCCATCATCTCGTTTACTGATTTTCCTACCAGTTTCTCTGTCCCACTGAACCTCCTGCAGGAAGTTTCTCATACCTGTGTGTAGTCCCCCCTTTTATAGTTTGGCCTGTCCCCTTCAGTTCCTGTTACCTTCTCCATTTGTAACTCTACTATATAGTCAAAACTCAGAACCACGTGATCGCTAGCTCCAAGGGGCCTCTCGTAAGTGATGTCCTCAATGTCTGAACTGCTCAGGGTGAACACAAGATCCAGTCTTGCTGGCTCATCCTCCCCTCTCTCTCTCTGGTTGTGTCCCTGACATGTTGATGCATGAGGTTTTCAAGTACCACATCCATCATCTTGGCTCTCCATGTTTCGGGACCCCCATGTGGCTCCAGGTTTTCCCAGTCGATCTCCCTGTGGTTGAAATCGCCCATTACCAGTAACTTTGCTCTGCTCGAGTGAGCTCTTCTTGCCACCTCAGCCAGTGTGTCCATCCGTGTATACGTGTTCATCATTTTAGTCTGCCACTCGTATAAGAAACTTAACTGTTCGTGTTACAGGCACTAAGTCTTCTTCGTTCTGTCGTGTTATTTTACAACTTTGTATATAGTTATCATGTCTCCCCTTTTCCTGGTATCGGGTATCGTCGACATCTTCAATGTTAATTATGCATCATAACTTACATATTTTTTCAGTGCTGGTAACCATTTTGTTTGTCTTTCGACTTTATTCTGACATATTCACCTTTTTTTTTTTTTTGTATATACGTGGGCACCACATGGCTGCCGCTTAATCCAGTTTTAGTCCAATAAATTTTTGTTTAAATTAGCCTGTTAAGCATTTCCCCATTTGTATATTTGCAAGTTGTTTTATAGTCGGCTGTTCCAGTGTAAGAGTTTCTCAGTTGAACTCACGTCATGATAAGTGAGACACTGATGCAACGTTTGGGTATCTTTATTCTGGAAACGTTTCGCCCCGCAGTGGCTTCTTGGGTCCAGTGTGGAGTGAAGGAGCCACTGCCGGGCGAAAAGTTTCCAGAATAAAGATTCCCCAAATGCTGCACCAGTGTCTCACTTCTCAACTTATCGGGTCTCATAACCATTTATATACAACCTGCGTGATCTTCAGCACCTCGACGCTGAGGAACGTGAAGTTGGTGGTGAGTGTTCAGCGGTTTGTAACCAGGGGTTGGGGCTTGTCTGGGAGGGGTTCTACCCTCCCCACAGGGTGGTTCTACTCTCCCCACAGGGTGGTTCTACCCTCCCCACAGGGTGGTTCTACTCTCCCCCCCAGGGTGGTTTTTACCCTCCCACAGGGTGGTTTCTACCCTCCCCACAGGGTGGTTCTACCCTCCCCACAGGGTGGTTCTACCCTCCCCACAGGGAGGTTCTACCCTCCCCGCAGGGTGGTTCTACTCTCCCCGCAGGGTGGTTCTACCCTCCCCACAGGGTGGTTCTACCCTCCCCACAGTGTGGTTCCACCCTCCCCACAGTGTGGTTCCACCCTCCCCACAGGGTGGTTCTACCCTCCCCACAGGGTGGTTCTACCTTCCCCACAGGGTGGTTCTACTCTCCCCGCAGGGTGGTTCTGCTCTCCCCACAGGGTGGTTCTACTCTCCCCACAGGGTGGTTCTACCCTCCCCACAGGGTGGTTCTACTCTCCGCACAGGGTGGTTCTACTCTCCCCGCAGGGTGGTTCTACTCTCCTCAGTGTGGTTCTACCCTCCCCACAGGGTAGTTTTACTCTCCCCATAGCGTAATTCTACTCTCCTTACAGGGTAGTTTTACTCTCCCCACAGGGTGGTTCTACTCTCCCCACAGGATGGTTCTACTCTCCCCATAGGATGGTCCTACTCTCCCCACAGGGTGGTTCTACTCTCCCCACAGGGTGGTTCTACCCTCCCCACAGGGTGGTTCTACCCTCCCCAGAGGGTGGTTCTACCCTCCCCACAGGGTGGTTCTACTCTCCCCACAGGGTGGTTCTGCTCTCCCCACAGGGTGGTTCTTCTCTCCCCAAAGGGATGTTCTACCCTCCCCAAAGGGTGGTTCTACTATCCCCGCAGGGTGGTTCTGCTCTCCCCACAGGGTGGTTCTACCCTCCCCACATGGTTCAACTCTCCACACAGGGTGGTTCTACCCTCCCCATAGGGTGGTTCTACTCTCCCCACAGGATGGTTCTACTCTCCCCACAGGGTGGTTCTACCCTCCCCACAGGGTGGTTCTATCCTCCCCACAGGGTGGTTCTACCCTCCCCACGGTGGTTCTACCCTCCCACAGGGTGGTTCTACTCTCCCCGCAGGGTGGTTCTTCTCTCCCCACAGGGTGCTTCTACCCTCCCCACAGGGTGGTTCTACTCTCCGCACAGGGTGGTTCTACTCTCCGCACAGGGTGGTTCTACTCTCCCCACAGGATGGCTCTACTCTCCCCACAGGGTGGTTCTACCCTCCCCACAGGGTGGTTCTACTCTCCCCACAGGATGGTTCTGCTCTCCCCACAGTGTGGTTCTACCCTCTCCACAGGGTAGTTCTACTCTCCCCACAGGGTGGTTCTACTCTTCCCACAGGATGGTTCTACTCTTCCCACAGGATGGTTCTACTCTCCCCACAGGGTTCTATCCTCCCCACAGGGTGGTTCTACCCTCCCACAGGGTGGTTCTACCCTCCCACAGGGTGGTTCTACTCTCCCCCCAGGGTTGTTCTGCTCTCCCCACCAGGGTGGTTCTACCCCCCCCACAGGGTGGTTCTACTCTCCGCACAGGTGGTTTCTCTCGCACAGGGTGGTTCTACTCCCCCCCACAGGATGGTTCTACTCTCCCCACAGGGTGGTTTACCCCCCCCCAGGTTTTTTCTACCCTCCCCACAGGTGGGTTTTTACTCTCCCACAAAGGATGGTTCTGCTCTCCCCACAGTGTGGTTCTACCCTCTCCACAGGGTAGTTCTACTCTCCCCACAGGGTGGTTCTACTCTTCCCACAGGATGGTTTCTACTGTCCCCACAGGATGGTTCTACTCTCCCCACAGGGTGGTTCTACCCTCCCCACAGGGTGGTTCTCTCCCCACAGGATGGTTCTGCTCTCCCCACAGTGTGGTTCTACCCTCTCCACAGGGTAGTTCTACTCTCCCCACAGGATGGTTCTACTCTTCCCACAGGATAGTTCTATTCTCCCCACAGGGTGGTTCTACTCTCCGCACAGGGTGGTTCTACTCTCCTCACAGTGTGGTTTTACCCTCCCCACAGGGTAGTTCTACTCTCCCCACAGGGTGGTTTTACTCTCCCCACAGGGTGGTTCTACTCTCACCACAGGGTGGTTCTACTCTCCGCACAGGGTGGTTCTACTCTCCCCGCAGGGTGGTTCTACTCTCCTCAGTGTGGTTCTACCCTCCCCACAGGGTAGTTTTACTCTCCCCATAGGGTAGTTCTACTCTCCTTACAGGGTAGTTTTACTCTCCCCTCAGGGTGGTTCTACTCTCCCCACAGGATGGTTCTACTCTCCCCATAGGATGGTCCTACTCTCCCCACAGGGTGGTTCTACTCTCCTCAGTGTGGTTCTACCCTCCCCACAGGGTAGTTCTACTCTCGCCGCAGGGTGGTTCTACTCTCCCCACAGGGTGGTTCTACTCTCCCCACAGGGTGGTTCTACTCTTCCCACAGGATGGTTATACTCTCCCCACAGGGTGGTTCTACCCTCCCCACAGGGTGGTTCTACTCTCCCCACAGGATGGTTCTGCTCTCCCCACAGTGTGGTTCTACCCTCTCCACAGGGTAGTTCTACTCTCCCCACAGGGTGGTTCTACTCTTCCCACAGGATGGTTCTACTCTTCCCACAGGATAGTTCTATTCTCCCCACAGGGTGGTTCTACTCTCCCCACAGGGTGGTTCTACTCTCCCCACAGGGTGGTTCTACTCTCCACACAGGGTGGTTCTACTCTCCGCACAGGGTGGTTCTATCCTCCCCATAGGGTGGTTCTACCCTCCCCACAGTGTAGTTCTATCCTCCCCACAGCGTAGTTCTATCCTCCCCAGTGTAGTTTTATCCTCCCCACTGGGTAGTTCTACCCTCCCCACAGTATAGTTCTACCCTCCCCACAGTGTAGTTCTACCGTCCCCACAGTGTAGTTCTACCCTCCCCACAGTGTAGTTCTACCCTCCCCACAGTACTACCCTCCCCACAGTGTAGTTCTACCCTCTTCAGTGTAGTTCTCTCCCCACAGTGTAGTTCTACCCTCCCCACAGTGTCGTTCTACCCTCCCCACAGTGTAGTTCTACCCTCCCCACAGTGTAGTTCTACCCTCCCACAGTGAAGTTCTACCCTCCCCACAGTGTAGTTCTACTCTCCCCACAGTGTAGTTCTACCCTCCCCACAGGGTAGTTCTACTCTCCCCACAGTGTAGTTCTACCCTCCCCACAGTGTAGTTCTACCCTCCCCACAGTGTAGTTCTACCCTCCCCACAGGGTTCTGTCCTCCCCATAGGGTGGTTCTACCCTCCCCACAGTGTAGTTCTATCCTCCCCACAGTGTAGTTCTATCCTCCCCACAGTGTAGTTCTATCCTCCCCACTGGGTAGTTCTACTTTCCCCACAGTATAGTTCTACCCTCCCCACAGTGTAGTTCTACCCTCCCCACAGTGTAGTTCTACCATCCCCACAGTGTAGTTCTCTCCCCAATGGGTAGTTCTACCCTCCCCACAGTGTAGTTCTACCGTCCCCACAATGTAGTTCTACCCTCCCCACAGTGTAGTTCTACCCTCCCCACAGTACTACCCTCCCCACAGTGTAGTTCTACCCTCCTCAGTGTAGTTCTCTCCCCACAGTGTAGTTCTACCCTCCCCACAGTGTAGTTCTACCCTCCCCACAGTGTAGTTCTACCCTCCCCACAGTGTAGTTCTACCTTCCCCACAGTGTAGTTGTACTCTCCCCACAGTGTAGTTCTACCCTCCCACAGGGTAGTTCTACTCTTCTCACAGGGTAGTTCTACCCTCCCCACAGTGTAGTTCTACCCTCCCCACAGTGTAGTTCTACCCTCCCCACAGTGTAGTTCTACCCTCCCCACAGTGTAGTTCTACCCTCCCCACAGTGTAGTTTTACCCTCCCCACAGTGTAGTTCTACTCTCCCCACAGTGTAGTTCTACCCTCCCCACAGGGTAGTTCTACGCTCCCCACAGTGTAGTTCTACCCTCGCCACAGGGTAGTTCTACTCTCCCCACAGTGTAGTTCTACCCTCCCCACAGGGTAGTTCTACCCTCCCCACAGGGTAGTTCTACCCTCCCCACAGGGTAGTTCTACCATCCCCACAGTGTAGTTTTACCCTCCCACAGGGTAGTTCTATGCTCCCCACAGGGTAGTTCTACCCTCCCCACAGTGTAGTTCTACCCTTCCCACAGTGTAGTTCTACCCTTCCCACAGGGTAGTTCTACCCTCCCCACAGTAGTTCTACCCTTCCCACAGTGTAGTTCTACCCTCCCCACAGTGTAGTTCTACCCTCCCCACAGTGTAGCTCTACCCTCCCCACAGTGTAGTTCTACTCTCCCCACAGTGTAGTTCTACCCTCCCCACAGTAGTTCTACCCTCCCCACAGGGTAGTTCTACCCTCCCCACAGTGTAGTTCTACCCTCCTCACAGTGTAGTTCTACCCTCCCCTCCCCACAGTAGTTCTACCCTCCCCACAGGGTGTTTCTACTCTCCCCACAGTGTAGTTCTACCCTCTCCACAGGGTAGTTCTACTCTCCTCACAGGGTAGTTCTACCCTCCCCACAGTGTAGTTCTACCCTCCCCACAGTGTAGTTCTACCCTCCCCACTGGGTAGTTCTACGCTCCCCACAGTGTAGTTCTACCCTCCCCACAGGGTAGTTCTACCCTCCCCACAGTGTAGTTCTACCCTCCCCACAGTGTAGTTCTACCCTCCCCACAGGGTAGTTCTACCCTCCCCACAGTGTAGTTCTACCCTCCCCACTGGGTAGTTCTACCCTCCCCTCAGGGTAGTTCTACCCTCCCCACAGGGTAGTTCTACCCTCCCCACAGGGTGTTTCTACTCTCCCCACAGGGTAGTTCTACCCTCCCCACAGTGTAGTTCTACCCTCTCCGCAGGGTAGTTCTACCCTCCCCACAGGGTGTTTCTACTCTCCCCACAGTGTAGTTCTACCCTCCCCACAGTGTAGTTGTACCCACCCCACAGGGTAGTTCTACCCTCCCCACAGGGTAGTTCTACCCTCCCCACAGGGTGTTTCTACTCTTCCCACAGGGTAGTTCTACCCTCCCCACAGTGTAGTTCTACCCTCCCCACAGGGTGTTTCTACCCTCCCCACAGTGTAGTTCTACCCTCCCCACAGTGTAGTTGTACCCTCCCCACAGGGTAGTTCTACCCTCCCCACAGTGTAGTTGTACCCTCCCCACTGGGTAGTTCTACCCTCCCCACAGGGTAGTTCTACCCTCCCCACAGGGTAGTTCTACTCTCCCCACAGGGTAGTTCTACCCTCCCCACAGTGTAGTTGTACCCTCCCCACAGGGTAGTTCTACCCTCCCCACAGGGTCGTTCTACCCTCCCCTCTGGGTAGTTCTACCCTCACCACAGGGTTTTTGCCTGACCGTGAAACCTACATATATTTCGGCGTAAATGATAGAGGAATATTTCTCGGTTGTGTTAGTGTGTTGACACGACCGATGATACGGTCCATAGTACGAGATGGCTGAACGTGGAAGAAAGTAGACACTGGATAATTTAATGGTTTTGTAATGGGTACGTAATGTGAGAGTGAAATGGTCAGGGTAGTAGCAAGTTGATAAGTATATTGCAAAGTTGATGAATGTTAGAAATGGAATGTGTTTAAATCGTTTAGTTACCCGATTGTTCTGATTGTTATGGAAATAAATAACATTATTATCCGTTCACTGTTCTTCTCAGTAATAACTTTTGTCTCCCACCGACACTTTCAATATTTCGTTATATTCTGTATTCTTTATATGCACTAATTTCGCTTTGTCCCATTGCATTCATTGTCATTGACCGAGACCTTCCGCTGGCTTACCTCTCCACTCCTCTAAAAATTAAGGTTTTAATTATAACCATTTTTATTTATTGGTTCCAAGTCCTCTCTTCTTCCCTTAATGACATTAATAATAAAAAAGTCTCTCCTTGTCATAACTCTCCTCCACTGTTATATGTGTATATATATATTTTTATTTATTTTTTGTAATCTGATATTATCGTTCATGTTACGGAACTTTTTGTATAAATTATTTTTGGCTGTCTCTTGTGATTTATCGTAGTTTCTGTGTAATGTTCTCTTAACACATTCTTATAATGTGGTCGTACCTGAGATGTGCTTGTTGATACTCAACGCTATACACAAATAACCCGCATATAAAAGAGAGAAGCTTACGACGACGTTTCGGTCCGACTTGGACCATTGACCAAGTCACACTGTGTGACTTTGTTAATGGTCCAAGTCGGACCGAAACGTCGTCGTAAGCTTCTCTCTTTTATGTGCGGGTTATCTGTGTATCGTTCCAGTCACGGTATTGTGTCTTTCTTGTTATTTACTGAATTGCTCTCTTAACACATCCCTATAATGTGGTACCTGTTATGTACTTGTTTGTAATTTCATCCTAAAATACGTTTTTCTAGGTTATTTTAAGTGTCCCGTAGTTTCTTGTCTCCGGGTTATTCCATTTATTATCATATATAATGTTTGCAGTTGTGTTTCTCTCGCTAATTCTCTCATTCTGTTTGTTTAGTTGGGTTGTTCTCTCTCCTGTGCTGGAAAAAAAATCATTCTACATTGAAACCACGGAACGGGAGGGGATTGAACCCCTGCCGTGACTTGTTTGCCGTAGTGTTGTTGCGATTTAGTGAGTCACTTGTTCATTTTACTTGATAGCAGTGTTTATCAAGTATTTTATCCCCCCCCCCCCCGCTTATCCTCCTCTGAAAGATCTAGTCTGATTTGAATATCCTTGTAGCCTTCCGATCTCTCTCTCTCTCTCTCTCTCTCTCTCTCTCTCTCTCTCTCTGTTTCTCATTTTTTTCTTTCCAGGCCTCCTACGTCCCTCCATTGAAAAATAAATAATAAAACTCACCTTGGCATTTTCATTCTTGTCTGTTTATTTTGTTTTTATTTTGACCTTCACTGCCAGAATACAGTAATCTTTTTTGACAAGTTTCGCTCGGTAGTTTAGATTTTTGGGAAGTAATGTGGTGTGTGTGTGTGTGTGTGTGTGTGTGTGTGTGTGTGTGTGTGTGTGTGTGTGTGGGTACCGGGGCAGGGTAGGGTGTAAACAGCGGGGAACCGTGCATGGTGTTCCCAGCATGGGAGGAATGTCCAAGATCACCCTGGTCGACTCCAGTCCTGGTACCCTCCTCCCAGCGTGATAGAGGAGTTGGAGGGAAGGGGGCGGCGTGGGAGAGGGAGTAACAGGGGAGCGTGGGAGCGGATGAAATCCTCCCCCCCCCCCCCCTCTCTCTCTCTCTCTCTCTCTCTCTCTCTCTCTCTCTCTCTCTCTCTTCTCTCTCTCTCTCTCTCTCTCTCTCTCTCTCTCTCTCTCTCTCTCTGAAATTCAACTTGAAATGGAAATACTTATTTTTTTAGATAGTATACAGTGTGTAGTTTATATGTAGTGAAATATTGTTAAGAAGAAAGAAAGCCACTAACATGAGTGTCCATCTCTCAGTCGCTGTGACGGGTTTCCAGAGTAGTTGTACCCAGCCAGAGACCAGACCACAAGGTTGAATGATCAACCAACCAAGCTTCGGCACTGGCTCAGATACCTTGCAGAACCCTCTGCGGTTCTCCTTCAAACTATCGAAAGACAGCTGCCTCCAAATTCGGTGACGGCAGAGAGTGGACATGCACATTCGCCATTGTTTTTTTTTGTAAAATGGTTACATATTTTGCTTTCTGTTTGATCATGTTATCGATATTCAGTGGTCGATGCATCATACAGCCAGGGTAGTATACCCGTCAAGATTGATGGTTATCGATATTCAGTGGTCGATGCCTCATACAGCCAGGGTAGTATACCCGTCAAGATTGATGGTTATCGATATTCAGTGGTCGATGCATCATACAGCCAGGGTAGTATACCCGTCAAGATTGATGGTTATCGATATTCAGGGTCGATGCCTCATACAGCCAGGGTAGTATAACCCGTCAAGATTGATGGTTATCGATATTCAGTGGTCGATGCATCATACAGCCAGGGTAGTATACCCGTCAAGATTGATGGTTATCGATATTCAGTGGTCGATGCCTCATACAGCCAGGGTAGTATACCGTCAAGATTGATGGTTATCGATATTCAGTGGTCGATGCATCATACAGCCAGGGTAGTATACCCGTCAGATTGATGGTTATCGATATTCAGTGGTCGATGCCTCATACAGCCAGGGTAGTATACCCGTCAAGATTGATGGTTATCGATATTCAGTGGTCGATGCCTCATACAGCCAGGGTAGTATACCCGTCAAGATTGATGGTTATCGATATTCAGTGGTCGATGCCTCATACAGCCAGGGTAGTATACCCGTCAAGATTGATGGTTATCGATATTCAGTGGTCGATGCATCATACAGCCAGGGTAGTATACCCGTCAAGATTGATGGTTATCGATATTCAGTGGTCGATGCATCATACAGCCAGGGTAGTATACCCGTCAAGATTGATGGTTATCGATATTCAGTGGTCGATGCATCATACAGCCAGGGTAGTATACCCGTCAAGATTGATGGTTTTTCGATATTCAGTGGTCGATGCCTCATACAGCCAGGGTAGTATACCCGTCAAGATTGATGGTTATCGATATTCAGTGGTCGATGCATCATACAGCCAGGGTAGTATACCCGTCAAGATTGATGGTTATCGATATTCAGTGGTCGATGCATCATACAGCCAGGGTAGTATACCCGTCAGATTGATGGTTATCGATATTCAGTGTCGATGCCTCATACAGCCAGGGTAGTATACCGTCAAGATTGATGGTTATCGATATTCAGTGGTCGATGCATCATACAGCCAGGGTATGTATACCCGTCATGATTGATGGTTATCGATATTCAGTGGTCGATGCATCATACAGCCAGGGTAGTATACCCGTCAAGATTGATGGTTATCGATATTCAGTGGTCGATGCCTCATACAGCCAGGGTAGTATACCCGTCAAGATTGATGGTTATCGATATTCAGTGGTCGATGCCTCATACAGCCAGGGTAGTATACCGTCAAGATTGATGGTTATCGATATTCAGTGGTCGATGCATCATACAGCCAGGGTAGTATACCCGTCAAGATTGATGGTTATCGATATTCAGTGGTCGATGCATCATACAGCCAGGGTAGTATACCGTCAAGATTGATGGTTATCGATATTCAGTGGTCGATGCCTCATACAGCCAGGGTAGTATACCCGTCAAGATTGATGGTTATCGATATTCAGTGGTCGATGCATCATACAGCCAGGGTAGTATACCCGTCAAGATTGATGGTTATCGATATTCAGTGGTCGATGCATCATACAGCCAGGGTAGTATACCCGTCAAGATTGATGGTTATCGATATTCAGTGGTCGATGCCTCATACAGCCAGGGTAGTATACCCGTCAAGATTGATGGTTATCGATATTCAGTGGTCGATGCCTCATACAGCCAGGGTAGTATACCCGTCAAGATTGATGGTTATCGATATTCAGTGGTCGATGCATCATACAGCCAGGGTAGTATAACCGTCAAGATTGATGGTTATCGATATTCAGTGGTCGATGCATCATACAGCCAGGGTATGTATAACCCGTCAAGATTGATGGTTATCGATATTCAGTGGTCGATGCCTCATACAGCCAGGGTAGTATACCCGTCAAGATTGATGGTTATCGATATTCAGTGGTCGATGCATTCATACAGCCAGGGTAGTATACCCGTCAAGATTGATGGTTATCGATATTCAGTGGTCGATGCATCATACAGCCAGGGTAGTATACCCGTCAAGATTGATGGTTATCGATATTCAGTGGTCGATGCATCATACAGCCAGGGTAGTATACCCGTCAAGATTGATGGTTATCGATATTCAGTGGTCGATGCCTCATACAGCCAGGGTAGTATACCCGTCAAGATTGATGGTTATCGATATTCAGTGGTCGATGCATCATACAGCCAGGGTAGTATACCCGTTCAAGATTGATGGTTATCGATATTCAGTGGTCGATGCATCATACAGCCAGGGTAGTATACCCGTCAAGATTTATGGTTATCGATATTCAGTGGTCGATGCATCATACAGCCAGGGTAGTATACCCGTCAAGATTGATGGTTATCGATATTCAGTGGTCGATGCATCATACAGCCAGGGTAGTATACCCGTCAAGATTGATGGTTATCGATATTCAGTGGTCGATGCATCATACCCAGGGTAGTATACCCGTCAAGATTGATGGTTATCGATATTCAGTGGTCGATGCCTCATACAGCCAGGGTAGTATACCCGTCAAGATTGATGGTTATCGATATTCAGTGGTCGATGCATCATACAGCCAGGGTAGTATACCCGTCAAGATTGATGGTTATCGATATTCAGTGGTCGATGCCTCATACAGCCAGGGTAGTATACCCGTCAAGATTGATGGTTATCGATATTCAGTGGTCGATGCCTCATACAGCCAGGGTAGTATACCCGTCAAGATTGATGGTTATCGATATTCAGTGGTCGATGCATCATACAGCCAGGGTAGTATACCCGTCAAGATTGATGGTTATCGATATTCAGTGGTCGATGCATCATACAGCCAGGGTAGTATACCCGTCAAGATTGATGGTTATCGATATTCAGTGGTCGATGCCTCATACAGCCAGGGTAGTATACCCGTCAAGATTGATGGTTATCGATATTCAGTGGTCGATGCATCATACAGCCAGGGTAGTATACCCGTCAAGATTGATAGACTGATCACATCGACTCAAGGCTGAGGGACCGATTACCTCAAACTACTACTGTTCTTCACCATTCTCCTTTGTATGGACTGATGAAGCCACTGTGTGGCGAAACGTTTCCTCATTAAAGATACCTACGTGTTGCACAGGTGTCTAAATTAAGAGTACTACTATTAGTACTACTACTGTTACTACTATTTTTTAAAGCAATATATATATATATATATATATATATATATATATATATATATATATATATATATATATATATATATAGCATTATCAAAGATTAGTGCTTGGGCAGTACTGATAATGGGTTGAAGAAATATGTTAATTTGGGTTTGAGAAGGATCTGCCTAGTATGGGCCAGTAGGTCTGCTACTGTGTTCCTCCTTTCTTATGTTCCAATGTAATGCGACATTTTATTGCAGCAACGTTTCGCTCTCCAGGAGCTTTGTCAAGTCTGGCTTGTGCGGGCAAATTTGTCAGTGAACTAAATTAGTTAAACCAATTTTGTACACTGTCAGAGTACTAAATTAGTTAATAAACCACTGTAGTACACTGTCAGAGTACTAAATTAGTTAATAAACCACTGTAGTACACTGTCAGAGTACTAATAAACCAATTTTGTACACTGTCAGCGTACTAAATTAGGTTATAAACCACTGTAGTACACTGTCAGAATACTAAATTAGTAAATAAACCAATTTTGTGCACTTCAGAATGCCTTTTCTAACCAGTTTGAAATTTTCATCTCTGTTTTTTCTTTCTCCAGAAAACAAAGTTGATGTCATTGGTCAGAACCAATTTTCCAGTAGTATTAAGTATCGCTATTAATTTCCATTCAAATAACTAAAGAATTTCTCAGTTTATCGCCTTGAAAAAAAAAATTACTCACGAAATCGTAATAACACGGTGGTAATAACTCATTCCTAGCGAAGGTAGACAGTCTGTAACACGGTGGTAATAACTCATTCCAAGCGAAGGTAGACAGTCTGCAACACGGTGGTAATAACTCATTCCAAGCGAAGGTAGACAGTCTGTAACACGGTGGTAATAACTCATTCCAAGCGAAGGTAGACAGTCTGCAACACGGTGGTAATAACTCATTCCAAGCGAAGGTAGACAGTCTGTAACACGGTGGTAATAACTCATTCCTAGCGAAGGTAGACAGTCTGTAACACGGTGGTAATAACTCATTCCAAGCGAAGGTAGACAGTCTGTAACACGGTGGTAATAACTCATTCCAAGAGAAGGTAGACAGTCTGTAACACGGTGGTAATAACTCATTCCAAGCGAAGGTAGACAGTCTGTAACACGGTGGTAATAACTCATTCCAAGCGAAGGTAGACAGTCTGTAACACGGTGGTAATAACTCATTCCAAGCGAAGGTAGACAGTCTGTAACACGGTGGTAATAACTCATTCCAAGCGAAGGTAGACAGTCTGTAACACGGTGGTAATAACTCATTCCAAGCGAAGGTAGACAGTCTGTAACACGGTGGTAATAACTCATTCCAAGCGAAGGTAGACAGTCTGTAACACGGTGGTAATAACTCATTTCAAGCGAAGGTAGACAGTCTGTAACACGGTGGTAATAACTCATTCCAAGCGAAGGTAGACAGTCTGTAACACGGTGGTAATAACTCATTCCAAGCGAAGGTAGACAGTCTGTAACACGGTGGTAATAACTCATTCCAAGCGAAGGT
The DNA here is from genome assembly GCF_026875155.1 of Cherax quadricarinatus. NCBI lineage: Eukaryota > Metazoa > Arthropoda > Malacostraca > Decapoda > Parastacidae > Cherax > Cherax quadricarinatus. Next base: position 79,940,349 of record NC_069402.1, read on the forward strand.
AGACAGTCTGTAATACGATCGTAATAACTCATTCCAAGCGAAGGTAGACAGTCTGTAACACGGTGGTAATAACTCATTCCAAGCGAAGGTAGACAGTCTGTAACACGGTGGTAATAACTCATTCCAAGCGAAGGTAGACAGTCTGTAACACGGTGGTAATAACTCATTCCAAGCGAAGGTAGACAGTCTGTAACACCGGTGGTAATAACTCATTTCAAGCGAAGGTAGACAGTCTGTAACACGGTGGTAATAACTCATTTCAAGCGAAGGTAGACAGTCTGTAACACGGTGGTAATAACTCATTCCAAGCGAAGGTAGACAGTCTGTAACACGGTGGTAATAAACTCATTCAAGCGAAGGTAGACAGTCTGTAACACGGTGGTAATAACTCATTCCAAGCGAAGGTAGACAGTCTGTAACACGGTGGTAATAACTCATTCCAAGCGAAGGTAGACAGTCTGTAACACGGTGGTAATAACTCATTCCAAGCGAAGGTAGACAGTCTGTAACACGGTGGTAATAACTCATTCCAAGCGAAGGTAGACAGTCTGTAACACGGTGGTAATAACTCATTCCAAGCGAAGGTAGACAGTCTGTAACACGGTGGTAATAACTCATTCCAAGCGAAGGTAGACAGTCTGTAACACGGTGGTAATAACTCATTCCAGCGAAGGTAGACAGTCTGTAACACGGTGGTAATAACTCATTCCAAGCGAAGGTAGACAGTCTGTAACACGGTGGTAATAACTCATTCAAGCGAAGGTTAGACAGTCTGTAACCACGGTGGTAATAACTCATTCCAAGCGAAGGTAGACAGTCTGCAACACGGTGGTAATAACTCATTCAAGCGAAGGTAGACAGTCTGTAACACGGTGGTAATAACTCATTCCAAGCGAAGGTAGACAGTCTGCAACACGGTGGTAATAACTCATTCCAAGCGAAGGTAGACAGTCTGTAACACGGTGGTAATAACTCATTCCAAGCGAAGGTAGACAGTCTGCAACACGGTGGTAATAACTCATTCAAGCGAAGGTAGACAGTCTGTAACACGGTGGTAATAACTCATTCCAAGCGAAGGTAGACAGTCTGTAACACGGTGGTAATAACTCATTCCAAGCGAAGGTAGACAGTCTGTAACACGGTGGTAATAACTCATTCCAAGCGAAGGTAGACAGTCTGTAACACGGTGGTAATAACTCATTTCAAGCGAAGGTAGACAGTCTGTAACACGGTGGTAATAACTCATTCCATAGCGAAGGTAGACAGTCTGTAACACGGTGGTAATAACTCATTCCAAGCGAAGGTAGACAGTCTGCAACACGGTGGTAATAACTCATTCCAAGCGAAGGTAGACAGTCTGTAACACGGTGTAATAACTCATTCCAAGCGAAGGTAGACAGTCTGTAACACGCTGGTAATAACTCATTCCAAGCGAAGGTAGACAGTCTGCAACACGGTGGTTAAAACTCATTCCAAGCGAAGGTAGACAGTCTGTAACACGGTGGTAATAACTCATTCCAAGCGAAGGTAGAACAGTCTGTAACACGGTGGTAATAACTCATTCCAAGCGAAGGTAGACAGTCTGTAACACGGTGGTAATAAACTCATTCCAAGCGAAGGTAGACAGTCTGCAACACGGGTGGTAATAACTCATTCCAAGCGAAGGTAGACAGTCTGTAACACGGTGGTAATAACCATTCCAAGCGAAGGTAGACAGTCTGTAAACACGGTGGTAATAACTCATTCCAAGCGAAGGTAGACAGTCTGCAACACGGTGGTAATAACTCATTCCAAGCGAAGGTAGACGTCTGTAACACGGTGGTTAATAACTCATTCCAAGCGAAGGTTAGACAGTCTGTAACACGGTGGTAATAACTCATTCCAAGCGAAGGTAGACAGTCTGTAACACGGTGGTAATAACTCATTCCAAGCGAAGGTAGACAGTCTGTAACACGGTGGTAATAACTCATTCCAAGCGAAGGTAGACAGTCTGTAACACGGTGGTAATAACTCATTCCAAGCGAAGGTAGACAGTCTGCAACACGGTGGTAATAACTCATTCCAAGCGAAGGTAGACAGTCTGTAACACGGTGGTAATAACTCATTCCAAGCGAAGGTAGACAGTCTGCAACACGGTGGTAATAACTCATTCCAAGCGAAGGTAGACAGTCTGTAACACGGTGGTAATAACTCATTCCAAGCGAAGGTAGACAGTCTGCAACACGGTGGTAATAACTCATTCCAAGCGAAGGTAGACAGTCTGTAACACGGTGGTAATAACTCATTCCAAGCGAAGGTAGACAGTCTGTAACACGGTGGTAATAACTCATTCCAAGCGAAGGTAGACAGTCTGCAACACGGTGGTAATAACTCATTCCAAGCGAAGGTAGACAGTCTGCAACACGGTGGTAATAACTCATTCCAAGCGAAGGTAGACAGTCTGCAACACGAGTGGTAATAACTCATTCCAAGCGAAGGTAGACAGTTCGTAACACGGTGGTAATAACTCATTCAAGCGAAGGTAGACAGTCTGTAACACGGTGGTAATAACTCATTCCAAGCGAAGGTAGACAGTCTGTAACACGGTGGTAATAACTCATTCCAAGCGAAGGTAGACAGTCTGTAACACGGTGGTAATAACTCATTCCAAGCGAAGGTAGACAGTCTGTAACACGGTCGGTGGAACAATACAAAAATATCCCGTACATAGAGAGACGCATACGACGACGTTTTGGTCCCACTTTGATCATTTACAGGTCACTGTGTGACTTGTGAATGGTCCATTTGGTCCAGTGGTCCAGTTTGGACCATTTACAAGTCAGTGTGTGACATGTAAATAGTCCAAACTGGACCGTAACGTCGTCATTAGCGCCCCCCCCCCTCTCTCTCTCTCTCTCTCTCTCTCTCTCTCTCTCTCTCTCTCTCTCTCTCTCTCTCTCTCTCTCGGTATAAATTTAAAAGTTTAAGGACAATGTTAAAAATAACTTCAAATCTTGTATTGGCGGGCTTTATTAAGAGAAAGCTTGGCTTTCACTTTTAAATTTCCAGTTTTATGAGAAACATTGGTTTCCGTGTAATAACTAGAGAACGCCTAGTTTTGTCGGCTTCAAATCCTTAAACGATGGTGGGTCTTAATTGGAAGTATTTCTGTATTGAATTTGGGCTTTAAATGTGACAATTTTATAATTTTTATAAAATTTAGCTTAAATTGTTCCAGGCAGTGGTTCAGTTGTTTTAGGCAGTGGTTCAGTTGTTCCAGGCAGTGGTTCAGTTGTTCCAGGCAGTGGTTCAGTTGTTCCAGGCAGTGGCTAAATTGTTCCATCCAGGTGGTAGTTCAGATGCGTCTTTAATGGGGTAAATTTTTAATATGTCCTTATGGTTCCAGCACTCTGTAAATGACCTTTCGGTTCCAGCACTCTATAAATGATCTTTCGGTTCCAGCACTCTATAAATGACCTTTGGGATCCAGCACTCTGTAAATGATCTTTTGGTTCCAGCACTCTGTAAATGACCTTTCGGTTCCAGCATTCTATAAATGACCTTTGGGATCCAGCACTCTGTAAATGATCTTTTGGTTCCAGCACTCTGTAAATGATCTTTTGGTTCCAGCACTCTGTAAATGACCTTTGGATTCCAGCGGTCTGTAAATGACCTTTTGGGTTCCAGCACTTTGTAAATACACATAATTTGAAGGTAACCCAGCGGTCTGTTTTGGAGGTGGTGGTGTGGAGGTGATGCTGGGGAGGTAAAGCTGATGGAGGCAGCCTTGGAGGTGCCCGAGGAGGTTGAGGGAGGTGATGGAGAGGCAGATATTCCTTCTCTCTCTGCTGGAGGAATGTTCCCCCCTGGTCCAACCTCATTTGCATATTGACCCGGAAACAAGCCAGGCGCCGACACATTCTCTCTCTCTCTCTCTCTCTCTCTCTCTCTCTCTCTCTCCTCTCTCTCTCTCTCTCTCTCTCTCTCTCATCCTCTGCCTATGTTGATGGTTCTGACTCCCACTCGGAGAGAAGACACGAGTTATGTTGGAGTGTACTCTTAATAATGATTATATATGTAAGGAAGTATAATTTATGATTATAGGAAGTAAGAGGTAATGGCGAAGTAGAATTTTAAATTGACTTTGTTTTTGTTTCGTTGCTGACTCAAGCTTGACGTTGATTGACTGAGTTATGAGAGGGATTACTTGTTTCGTTGTTGATTTGAACTTCGGGGTTGACTTTTTCTGTATGCAATTTGCAACGAGAAGGTTGCAAACAACAACACAACGAGAGCACAGCAACACAATCAGCAACACCACCAGCAGTCCACCCCTCACAACTTTACAAACAAAACACGAGCACCATAAACAGTACACAACAAAATACAGCACAAATAACCTGGAGTCTACCTGGAGGGTATTCCGGGGATCAACGGCCCCGCAGCCAGGTCCACGACCATGCCACGGATAATTTAGTACAAACTGTATGGCAGGAATGTTCTCCTGAGGCTTCTTTGTCTAAACTAACGTGGTGATGGTTTGTGCATCGAAAACGGGAAAACGCACAATAATTATAGATAACTGTGTAAGTAGAGCGAGATGAAAGGATGGGGGAGGCAGTGATGTTGAGGTGTACAGCGGGTGGTGGTGATGCAGATAGTGGTGGTGGTGCGTGTGTGTGTGTGTGTGGTCCAGAGTATATCTGGTGGTGGTAGTGATGCTATGGTGGTGATAGTCGTAGTGGTAATGTCAGTGGTAGTGGAGATAGTAATTCAGGCTGCTGTCTTCCTCTTGCTGCTGCTGCTGCTGCTGCTGCTGCTGCTGCTGCTGCTGTTCTTCAGGTGTGTGTGGTCTGGTGTACCTGCTGGTGGTGTGTGGTCCACACCGGGTACTATTTATGCTGCGGCCGCAGCAGATAACATCGCTATACCGTTTTATTTGCTTGTGAACAATTTCGTTAAGGAAATAATACTTCTAGAGCAACTGATAACATTTCTGGAAAAGAGGAGCTGTTACTGCTAACAAAGTGAACCAACTTTAATCTGAGTTACCATTCCCACCCCCATACACACGTGTACGTGTGTGTGTGTGTGTGTGTGTGTGTGTGTGTGTGTGTGTGTGTGTGTGTGTGTACACCTATATGTGCTCAACTATATGTGGTTGCAGGGGTCGATTCTTAGCTCCTGGCCCCGCCTCTTCACTGGTCAATACTAGGTCACTCTTCCCGCTCCTAGAGCCTTTATCATACTTCTTCTTAAAGATGTGTATGGAACTTGCCTCCACTACTTCACTCTCCAGATTATTCCACTTTCTGACAACTCTAAGGCTAAAGAAATAATTCCTAACATCCCTATGGCTCATCTAGGTTTTCAGTTTCCAATTGTGGCCCCTTGTTCCCGTGTCCCATCTCTTGAAACATTGGAGCCCTGTCCACCTTGCTAATTCCTCTCAGTATTTTATACGTCGTTATGTCCCCCCCCCAATCTCTCCTATCCTCTAGTGTCTTCAGGTTGAGTCCCCTTAACCTCTCCTCGTAAGACATACCACTCAGTTCCGGGACTAGTCTTGTTGGAAACTTTTGCACTTTCTCCAATTTCTTGACATGACTAGATGTGCGTTCCAGACTGGTGCTTCGTACTCCTGTGTGTGTGTGTGTGTGTGTGTGTGTGTGTGTGTGTGTGTGTTTCGTGCCGAATAAGCAGAGTGAAAACTTGTTTGTTCAGTTATTCGAAAATCAGTCTTATGATGGAAAAAAATATATAATTGATCTTAATATTAAATAAATTTAAACTTACATATGACACATTAGTAGAAATAGGCTTAAATAAATTATGTTAATTAAGAAAAGTCTAAGTTAGATTTAATGCAATTTTTTTTTTTTTTTTTTACATAATTTCCGATGAAAAAAAGTCTGTTGATCCATAAAAGAAAATTTTGGACAATTTCATTTTTTAGTGTTCAATATAAATGCTGTCTTAATGCTGGGAGAGTGAAACACAGGTTCTCATACACGGGGCAAGCGGGTAAGTGGCTGGAAAATAGATTTAATCCAGCGTCATTTCTCAATTAAATCGGCACAAGAGTGGGATGCAGTCTTAACCATGTCGTTGCAATCGTCCGCCTGAGTGGGTATCAACTCATGTCATTGTACCCAACATTTCCATTACTGAAAGAAATATAATTGAATCCTCTCTTTTTAATCATAATGGTAATGTCCTGTACAGGTCCAGTCTTGGATTATACAAACTTGGACTCTTGTAGAGTCAGTTGTAGACAATCTCAAGCAAGGGTGCTTTCAAAATTGCCGGATTGCTTGATATCCAGCAGGACTTTTTGAGCATTTGGTAAATAGGACATGGAGTGTATTAGACTCGCGTCTCCCTGACCTGTCCTTCATGTTTCGCCCATCGGAGAGCACGTCTCGCTTATTGCATGACCGTACATGGGTAATTCCTAATAGTGTAACGTGTGTACCCACATCAGTGCTTAGGTTGTGGTAGTTTAAAGAGTCTACCCTCATCGTTTCTCATTTTCTTTCAGAAGGGGAGACTGAGACTTAGAGTAAAACTAATAATAAGTACATGATGCAACTTATACAGACCATAACTGACGTCAGTAACATACTACATATAGGTTATGCAGAGCATTTCGGGCAACTTAGGTTAATTTTGTTCCCAGGATGATACCTACACCAGTCGACTAACCCCCAGGTACCTACTTACTGCTAGGTGAACAGGGATAGCGCCAATGTTTCCACCCGTACCGGAGATTGAACTGTTGTAGCTCGAGGTATGTTGGGAAAAGCATTTGGAAATGTGGGTTTAATTATTATACTTTAATAGGAAGGTTTCAGGTGAAAGAAATATTAAACCCTCGCTGATCATTTTCAACAGTGATCAGGTGTCGACAGTGATCAGGTGTCGACAGTGATCAAGTGTCGACAGTGATCAAGTGTCGACAGTGATCAAGTGTCGACAGTGATCAAGTGTCGACAGTGATCAAGTGTCGACAGGTGTAAAGTAAAAATAAAAATAGTCAAGAATATTCAGAATTACTCGGGTATTCTTAAATACTCGTTAATCCTTAAACACACAGTGATAATTTTCTTATTCTTGGCAGGTGTTGGTCCAGTGTGGTTATTGTTGGAGGGTGTACCTTGTGGCAGGTCTTGGTCCAGTGTGGTTATTGTTGGAGGGTGTACCTTGTGGCAGGTCTTGGTCCAGTGTGGTTATTGTTGGAGGGTGTACCTTGTGGCAGGTGTTGGTCCAGTGTGGTTATTGTTGGAGGGTGTACCTTGTGGCAGGTGTTGGTCCAGTGTGGTTATTGTTGGAGGGTGTACCTTGTGGCAGGTGTTGGTCCAGTGTGGTTATTGTTGGAGGATGTACCTTGTGGCAGGTGTTGGTCCAGTGTGGTTATTGTTGGAGGGTGTACCTTGTGGCAGGTGTTGGTCCAGTGTGGTTATTGTTGGAGGGTGTACCTTGTGGCAGGTGTTGGTCCAGTGTGGTTATTGTTGGAGGATGTACCTTGTGGCAGGTGTTGGTCCAGTGTGGTTATTGTTGGAGGGTGTACCTTGTGGCAGGTGTTGGTCCAGTGTGGTTATTGTTGGAGGGTGTACCTTGTGGCAGGTGTTGGTCCAGTGTGGTTATTGTTGGAGGATGTACCTTGTGGCAGGTGTTGGTCCAGTGTGGTTATTGTTCGAGGGTGTACCTTGTGGCAGGTGTTGGTCCAGTGGGTTATTGTTGGAGGTGTACCTTGTGGCAGGTGTTGGTCCAGTGTGGTTATTGTTGGAGGATGTACCTTGTGGCAGGTGTTGGTCCAGTGTGGTTATTGTTGGAGGGTGTACCTTGTGGCAGGTGTTGGTCCAGTGTGGTTATTGTTGGAGGATGTACCTTGTGGCAGGTGTTGGTCCAGTGGGGTTATTGTTGGAGGGTGTACCTTGTGGCAGGTGTTGGTCCAGTGGGGTTATTGTTGGAGGGTGTACCTTGTGGCAGGTGTTGGTCCAGTGTGGTTATTGTTGGAGGGTGTACCTTGTGGCAGGTGTTGGTCCAGTGGGGTTATTGTTGGAGGGTGTACCTTGTGGCAGGTGTTGGTCCAGTGTGGTTATTGTTGGAGGATGTACCTTGTGGCAGGTGTTGGTCCAGTGTGGTTATTGTTGGAGGGTGTACCTTGTGGCAGGTGTTGGTCCAGTGTGGTTATTGTTGGAGGGTGTACCTTGTGGCAGGTGTTGGTCCAGTGTGGTTATTGTTGGAGGGTGTACCTTGTGGCAGGTGTTGGTCCAGTGTGGGTTATTGTTGGAGGGTGTACCTTGTGGCAGGTGTTGGTCCAGTGGGTTATTGTTGGAGGGTGTACCTTGTGGCAGGTGTTGGTCCAGTGGGGTTATTGTTGGAGGGTGTACCTTGTGGCAGGTGTTGGTCCAGTGTGGTTATTGTTGGAGGGGTGTACCTTGTGGCAGGTGTTGGTCCAGTGTGGTTATTGTTGGAGGGTGTACCTTGTGGCAGGTGTTGGTCCAGTGTGGTTATTGTTGGAGGGTGTACCTTGTGGCAGGTGTTGGTCCAGTGGGTTATTGTTGGAGGGTGTACCTTGTGGCAGGTGTTGGTCCAGTGTGGTTATTGTTGGAGGGTGTACCTTGTGGCAGGTGTTGGTCCAGTGTGGTTATTGTTGGAGGGTGTACCTTGTGGCAGGTGTTGGTCCAGTGTGGTTATTGTTGGAGGGTGTACCTTGTGGCAGGTGTTGGTCCAGTGTGGTTATTGTTGGAGGGTGTACCTTGTGGCAGGTGTTGGTCCAGTGTGGTTATTGTTGGAGGGTGTACCTTGTGGCAGGTGTTGGTCCAGTGTGGTTATTGTTGGAGGGTGTACCTTGTGGCAGGTGTTGGTCCAGTGTGGTTATTGTTGGATTATGTACCTTGTGGCAGGTGTTGGTCCAGTGTGGTTATTGTTGGAGGGTGTACCTTGTGGCAGGTGTTGGTCCAGTGGGGTTATTGTTGGAGGGTGTACCTTGTGGCAGGTGTTGGTCCAGTGTGGTTATTGTTGGAGGGTGTACCTTGTGGCAGGTGTTGGTCCAGTGGGGTTATTGTGTACAAAATACTCACACATACAGTACATCATTGTGTGAAGAACAAAATAAATATAGGCATCGCGAACAAGCGATACAAGATGCACAACGACCACGAGGGGAGTAGAATGGTGACTTTAGGCGTCCCTGTGAACGTATTTGTTTGAACAACCACCTCTTCTGCAACATTGCAAGCTCCTGATGTGTTTGCAACACGAATGATTAGGTCCATTGTTTTTTGATGTTGTTAAAATTGTGAAATTTTCGAATGGCAGATGTTGGGTGTTAGTGTACAGCGGCAATCCAGCTTCGAGAAAAGCGATTTAAAAATAATCTTCATTAGCTTGATATTCCTAGTTTTGAAGGTTCTCGTTATCCATCGTGTCATTACCCTAGCGTACGTGGTAGAGACATTATTGTGATCTGTGAAAGATGTTTTCTATCGCTCTTGGTTAAGAAAATAAATTTATATGTAAATGATCCGTGTGGATCACTGATAACCAGGAGTATTAGAGATTTGATCCTCCGTCCTGACGTGCTGGAGGTCGACAAGTTATAAACACAGCGGTTACGCACATCCGCACTTACGATGACGATACTCTGGAAGTAATTAATAATTTTTTTTTCATTCGTAGAGTTGCATTACGAAATTCTTTTGTACTTTTTTTGCGTAAATAACTTGTTATAAAATAATGACAAGCTAATCTGGGTTGTAAGTTTAGGTTTCCGTAAACAATCTAGATGAGGGGATGTTAAAGTTATTAACTTGATGTTGAGTGGATGTTGAGATAGCGAGTGTCTGGCAGATGATGCACTCTTGGATGGTACAGAGTATGACGAGGAAATCTTCACTTGGGCGGTGTTTCGCCCATTGTTGGAGTTATCTATTCAGGACTTCGAAAGCTCTAAACTGAGTGAAAAGTCGCCAAAATAAAGACCTAATTTATATTGTGTGTGTATGTGCGTGGCTGCGTGTATATGAGTGTGTGTGAATGTGGTGTGTGTGTGTGTGTGTGTGTGTGTGTGTTGGGGGGGTGGAAATGTATGTGTGGTGTGAACCAGGTAATCAGGTACCTGCATCACTAGTTAATTGTAGACAGGACACATTTAAAGTAGGGGGAAGGTGAACATGTCAAGAGGCTAGTTAGGTGTTGCATTACCTGTGTTAACCTGTGGCAGGAATCTTGCTCAGCCGCTCTCATGCTTTTATCTGTAGCATCTCCAGTATTAAGTGTGTAATGTGGAGGTGGTGGGTGGCGCTGGGCGTGTCTCACCTCCACCAATTACTGCAGAGTCTTGTCTCCTGTGTGTCCTACAAGATGTCTAGATACCATCACAGATGCTGCCTCCCCCATCTTCTCCCACCACCCACCGGTGCTTGCTCCCCCTCTCTCTCCACCCCGTGGCTAGTCTGCTGCACCCCCTTCCTCCACCCTCCCCATCAGTGCTTGTCACTCCTCACTAGTTGAGTGGCTAGTTGTCAGTGACTCCCTATCTTGCAGAATGGGGTACCTGCTTGACGATAACCTCATTGCCCATCCTAAATTTATGAACCCTCATGAGCCTATAACATCACCCTCTTCCACCTTTTGTTCCTCCTTCCCCCCACACGCACAGTCTCTCCTATGTATAATTTTCCTTGCTATGTATAATATTTCTGCTCCGGGATGATTGAGATACCTTAAAATTCCATTTCTCGTGTGTGTGTGTACTCACCTATTTGTGGTTGCAACACATAGCTCCTGGCCCTGTGTGTGTGTGTGTGTGTGTGTGATAGGCTATCTTAAGTGATAGTAATTACAGCTCTGCTGGAACTAAACCTTAGAAGTTGTTATAGCTGATAAACCCTTACTGGAATGTTTGATGATATCCTCGTCGCCTGACTGAAGTCTTCCAGCTCAGGCTGACACATTTAACATCTTGTATGAACCTCCATCCTGTGTGAAGGAATGTAAGAGGGGGCACATAGCTAGCTTTTATTCCCTCTGTGTAAACATATAGAATGTGGTGGCAGCACACTGCGGATATATCCATTTTTAATTTAATGAATCTAAATTCGTCTGCTTAGCCTGTTGCTCCTCATCTCTCCTCACCTACCTGAAGATGGTGATGAGGATGGTGCTAGGGATGAGGATGGTGCTGGGGATGAGGATGGTGCTGGGGATGATGGTGGTGCTGGGATGAGGATGGTGCTGGGGATGATGGTGGTGCTGGGATGAGGATGGTGCTGGGGATGCGGATGGTGCTGGGGATGATGGCACTAAGGGATGGTGAAGGAAAAGGTGAAGGTAAGAGGCTGAAGCGACGGGTTATTTACCAGAGTCCACCTCCCACCACTGTAAGGGCGATATTCGAGCCCCAGGGTTGTTAGGGAGGTAGTAACTGACGCCACAGTTCAGCAGGGAGGGTAACTGACACCACAGTTCAGCAGGGAGGGTAACTGACACCACAGTTCAGCAGGGAGGGTAACTGGCACCACAGTTCAGCAGGGAGGGTAACTGACGCCACAGTTCAGCAGGGAGGGTAACTGGCGCCACAGTTCAGCAGGGAGGGTAACTGACGCCACAGTTCAGCAGGGAGGGTAACTGGCACCACAGTTCAGCAGGGAGGGTAACTGACGCCACAGTTCAGCAGGGAGGGTAACTGACGCCACAGTTCAGCAGGGAGGGTAACTGGCACCACAGTTCAGCAGGGAGGGTAACTGACGCCACAGTTCAGCAGGGAGGGTAACTGGCACCACAGTTCAGCAGGGAGGGTAACTGACGCCACAGTTCAGCAGGGAGGGTAACTGGCGCCACAGTTCAGCAGGGAGGGTAACTGTCACCACAGTTCAGCAGGGAGGGTAACTGGCACCACAGTTCAGCAGGGAGGGTAACTGGCGCCACAGTTCAGCAGGGAGGGTAACTGGCGCCACAGTTCAGCAGGGAGGGTAGCTGGCGCCACAGTTCAGCAGGGAGGGTAACTGGACGACCCGTCACTTAGGAGTAACTGGAGGCCCTCCAACACTGACTCTTGACTGTGGTATCACTTGAAGGTCGAGGGGCACGAGGTGTATGAGTAGTAATGTAAGCTTTATGGCTGCCCACTTCCTCTAGGTGTGATCAAGTTTTTTATTGAATGAGTAGGGAGGTGAGGCGCTCTCTGGTGGTTGTGATGCTGGAGGTATATTGATGTGTGTCACTCTGGAAGTGTTGTAGACCAATTTCTAGGTGTTAGTGTCTGGAAGTGTCAGTGTAGACCAGTGTAGCCTGGTCGTGGACGGGAGGCCTGGTCGTGGACCGGGCCGCGGGGGCGTTGATCCCCGGAATAACCTCCAGGTAACCTCCAGGTAGACGCCTCTGGAAATACGAGGAGTAATTTTCGTCTGAAGGCGTGGAATAGTATTTATGACTTACGACTTCGATTCCATTTAGTAATTTCGTTTTCATCTTTGCATTCTGATCATAGGTTTTGATTTATTGGCTTGCATGCTATTTGAGTTGAAGTTGCTGAGCTCCGCCACTCTCGTGACATAATTCCATTTTTTCCTATTATTGATGTTGGGTTACTTTGACAAGGAATCAATTTGACAATTTAGGTTTCTATAAAGGTGACAAGGCTGTGTTGTGTGTGTTGCTGTTGAGCGAGTGTGTTCTGTATCCCGGCTGTAAGTGTGTGTTACAGCAAAGTGATTGTGTTCTGTAGCCTAGCTGCAGTTGTGTGTTGCTGCTGAGTGATTGTGTTCTGTAGCCCAGCTGCAGGTGTGTGTTGCTCTTCACTATATTGCTACGAATGCTTCTGTAACCGTATTCGTACTTATACCTGTAATTTTAACTGCATCTGTGTTTTGTACCAGAAGTTGTAACTGTCTTGTATTGTGGGGGAAGTGGGCAAAAATTTTGATGCACTGTCTCGCTGCCTACACCACTACCACCGTCCACACCACTACCACCGTCCACACCACTACCACCGTCCACACCACTACCACCGTCTACCACCACTACCACCGTCCACACCACTACCACCGTCCACACCACTACCACCACTACCACCGTCCACACCACTACCACCGTCCACACCACTACCACCGTCCACACCACTACCACCGTCCACACCACTACCACCGTCTACACCACTACCACCGTCTACACCACTACCACCGTCTACACCACTACCACCGTCCACACCACTACCACCGTCCACACCACTACCACCGTCCACACCACTACCACCGTCCACACCACTACCACCGTCCACACCACTACCACCGTCCACACCACTACCACCGTCCACACCGCTACCACCGTCCACACCACTACCACTGTCCACACCACTACCACCGTCCACACCACTACCACCGTCTACCACCACTACCACCATCTACCACCACTACCACCGTCCACACCACTACCACCGTCCACACCACTACCACCGTCCACACCACTACCACCGTCCACACCACTACCACCGTCCACACCACTACCACCGTCCACACCACTACCACCGTCTACCACCACCACCACCATTCACCACCACCACCTCCACCACCACCTCCATCCACCACCTCCATCCACCACCACCATCCACCACCACCATCCACCACCACCACCCACCACCACACCCACCACTACCCACCCACCACCACCACCCACCACCACCCACCACCACCACCACCACCACCACCACCCACCACCCACCACCACCACCCACCACCACCACCATTCTACACCACTGCCCACCACCACCACCCACCACCACTGCCCACCACCACCACCCACCACCACCACCACCACCACCACCCACCACCACCACCACCCCCCACCCCACCACCACCATTCTACACCACTACCACTGCCCACCACCACCACTGCCCACCACCACCACCCACCACCACCCACCACCACCATTCTGCACCATTACCACTGCCCACCACCACCAACCCACCACCACCACCACCATTCCACAACCACTACCACTGTCCACCACCACCCACCACCACCATTCTGCACCATTACCACTGCCCACCACCACCACCCACCACCACCCCACCCACCACCACCACCACCATTCCACACCACTACCACTGCCCACCACCACCACCCACCACCATTCTACACCACTACCACTGCCCACCACCACCACCCACCACCATTCCACACCACTACCACTGTCCACAACCACCACCATCTTGCCTCAACCCTCTCAATTATATTCATCGTAACGTCGAGGAGTGGCCGCTGTAAAGCTGTTTACGTGTGTGATTTATATTAGTGGTTTGTATACGTGTGTGTGTGATTTATATGCTATGGCAGTGTGTTTATGGTTAACCTTTGGTGTGGTTGGTGCGAGGGTAAAGTTGGTGCCACTAGCTTCCCGATACCAAATATTGGTGTGTCAGAGTATTTTATATCTCTCCACCTGCGACTGTCTACTTTATGGCGCAGTCACTTCCACACCTGACTTGTGAGTACAAGCCACAGGTGCAGTACTGTGGAGCAGAGTACAGGCTGGAATTGCAGGAGACAGGTGTCCCATCATCTGCGCCCTTTTTAAATACCGAAACAATGTTAATTTCCATTAATCCGTAGGAATAGATAGCTCAAATTTTCCACATTCTTTTAGATCTCAGGGTGAAATTGTGCAGTAATCTAGTATTTTTTTTATTCCATCTAGGACTGGCTGCCTTACTTCCCAGGTTATTTCCATTGACTTAATTTAAACTGGATGCTTTTGGGGTTCAACTCATCCTTATCCAAACATCTGCTTCTCTGTTGTTAGTTGAATAGTTTTCTTACGAACTCCAGACCCATCCTGTGAGTGGTAGTGGAAACTTTACACAGGTACATAATGGATCCAGGGACTGTACCTCAACACTACAGAGGCACATAATGGATCCAGGGACTGTACCTCAAGACTACAGAGGCACATAATGGATCCAGGAACTGTACCTCAACACTACAGAGGCACATAATGGATCCAGGGACTGTACCTCAAGACTACAGAGGCACATAATGGATCCAGGAACTGTACCTCAACACTACAGAGGCACATAATGGATCCAGGGACTGTACCTCAACACTACAGAGGCACATAATGGATCCAGGGACTGTACCTCAACACTACAGAGGGACATAATGGATCCAGGGACTGTACCTCAATACTACAGAGGGACATAATGGATCCAGGAACTGCACCTCAAGACTACAGAGGCACATAATGGATCCAGGAACTGTACCTCAACACTACAGAGGCACATAATGGATCCAGGGACTGTACCTCAACACTACAGAGGCACATAATGGATCTAGGGACTGTACCTCAACACTACAGAGGGACATAATGGATCCAGGGACTGTACCTCAACACTACAGAGGGACATAATGGATCCAGGAACTGTACCTCAACACTACAGAGGCACATAATGGATCCAGGAACTGTACCTCAACACTACAGAGGCACATAATGGATCCAGGAACTGTGCCTCAACACTACAGAGGCACATAATGGATCCAGGGACTGTACCTCAAGACTACAGAGGCACATAATGGATCCAGGAACTGTGCCTCAACACTAGAGGCACATAATGGATCCAGGAACTGTACCTCAACACTACAGAGGCACATAATGGATCCAGGAACTGTGCCTCAACACTACAGAGGCACATAATGGATCCAGGGACTGTACCTCAACACTACAGAGGCACATAATGGATCCAGGGACTGTCCCTCAACATTACAGAGGCACATAATGGATCCAGGGACTGTCCCTCAACATTACAGAGGCACATAATGGATCCAGGAACTGTGCCTCAACACTACAGAGGCACATAATGGATCCAGGGACTGTACCTCAACACTATAGAGGGACATAATGGATCCAGGAACTGTACCTCAACATGACAGAGGGACATATTGGATCCAGGAACTGTACCTCAAGACTACAGAGGCACATAATGGATCCAGGGACTGTACCTCAAGACTACAGAGGCACATAATGGATCCAGGAACTGTACCTCAAGACTACAGAGGCACATAATGGATCCAGGGACTGTACCTCAAGACTACAGAGGCACATAATGGATCCAGGAACTGTACCTCAAGACTACAGAGGCACATAATGGATCCAGGGACTGTACCTCGACACTACAGAGGGACATAATGGATCCAGGAACTGTACCTCAACACTACAGAGGGACATAATGTATCCAGGAACTGTACCTCAACACTACAGAGGGACATAATGGATCCAGGAACTGTACCTCAACACTACAGAGGGACATAATGGATCCAGGAACTGTACCTCAACACTACAGAGGGACATAATGGATCCAGGAACTGTACCTCAACACCACAGAGGCACATAATGGATCCAGGAACTGTACCTCAACACCACAGAGGCACATAATGGATCCAGGAACTGTACCTCAACACTACAGAGGGACATAGTGGATCCAGGGACTGTACCTCAACACTACAGAGGCACATAATGGATCCAGGAACTGTACCTCAACACTACAGAGGGACATAATGGATCCAGGAACTGTACCTCAACACCACAGAGGGACATAATGGATCCAGGAACTGTACCTCAACACCACAGAGGGACATAATGGATCCAGGGACTGTACCTCAACACTACAGAGGCACATAATGGATCCAGGAACTGTACCTCAACACTACAGAGGCACATAATGGATCCAGGGACTGTACCTCAACACTACAGAGGCACATAATGGATCCAGGAACTGTACCTCAACACTACAGAGGGACATAATGGATCCAGGGACTGTACCTCAACACCACAGAGGCACATAATGGATCCAGGGACTGTACCTCAACACTACAGAGGGACATAATGGATCCAGGGACTGTACCTCAACACTACAGAGGGACATAATGGATCCAGGGACTGTACCTCAACACCACAGAGGCACATAATGGATCCAGGAACTGTACCTCAACACTACAGAGGGACATAATGGATCCAGGGACTGTACCTCAACACCACAGAGGCACATAATGGATCCAGGAAACTGTACCTCAACACTACAGAGGGACATAATGGATCCAGGGACTGTACCTCAACACCACAGAGGCACATAATGGATCCAGGGACTGTACCTCAACACTACAGAGGGACATAATGGATCCAGGGACTGTACCTCAACACTACAGAGGGACATAATGGATCCAGGGACTGTACCTCAACACCACAGAGGCACATAATGGATCCAGGAACTGTACCTCAACACTACAGAGGGACATAATGGATCCAGGGACTGTACCTCAACACCACAGAGGCACATAATGGATCCAGGGACTGTACCTCAACACTACAGAGGCACATAATGGATCCAGGAACTGTACCTCAACACTACAGAGGGACATAATGGATCCAGGGACTGTACCTCAACACCACAGAGGCACATAATGGATCCAGGGACTTGACCCCAAAGTTTTAACTGTTAAACAAGGTAAAGTGGCATAGATAAATGGTTCAGAGAACCGACAAGTTGATAAATTAGACACATGTGCAACACTTGGGTATCTTGACTGTGGAAATGTTTCATCACACAGTGACTTCATCAGTCCAAAACTGAGAAGAATGGTTAAAGATCAGGAATTTGAGGTAATTAGTCCCTCAGCCTGGAGTAAAAGTGATGAGTCCATCCTATATTCATCCACTGGATGGATATTCATCCACTGGATGGATATTCATCCACTGGATGGATATTCATCCACTGGATGGATATTCATCCACTGGATGGATATTCATCCACTGGATGGATATTCATCCACTGGATGGATATTCATCCAGTGGATGGATATGGGATACACATTAAACTACCTACTGTCCTCCACAGGATCAGTTTCAATCTAAACCTCAATTTTTTATATATTAGAGATATCTCTGTTTTCCTCTGTTTTTTTTTTTAGTTATTGACGCTTTATTTTTATTAAAAGTAAACTGTTTTAAAGTTTTGTTCAATAATGTGTGTATTTGCAAGTCGTGTTTTTATTTCCGCTCTCATGTTTGCTCTGGTCGCTTCTCCTACTCTTCTACTTCTTTTCGTGGTTTATATTTTGTTTTATCAGTGTCACATGTGAGTCTGGTGTGTCCGTGTTGTATACCTCTCTATACTTTTTCAATTACACGCGTCACATTTCTTTTCATTCTGATCTCAGTGACATGCTTCCCGATTATTTAATCTTTTTTTCAGGTTTTTCTCATTTTTTTGTTCGTTGGTTTTTATCAGTGTGTGTTTGTGTTTGTGTGTGTGTGTGTGTGTGTTTGTGTTTGTGTGTGTGTGTGTGTTTGTGTGTGTGTGTGTGTGTGTGTGTGTTTGTGTGTGTGTGTTTGTGTGTGTGTTTGTGTGTGTGTGTTTGTGTGTGTGTGTGTGTGTGTTTGTGTGTGTGTGTGTGTGTTTGTGTGTGTGTGTGTGTGTTTGCGTGGTGTGTGTGTGTGTGTGTGTTTGTGTGTGTGTGTTTGTGTGTGTGTGTGTGTGTGTGTGGTGTGGTGTGTGTGTGTGTGTGTGTGTGTTGTTTGGGCCGCATCTTTGTTACCTGTATACTACCGGGCTTTATTTTCGTGAAAAACTAGTGGCAGATATGATATCTTTATTTTTGGTTTCTTCGGTTTTTTTTCTCTAGGCGTTTTTTTCCCTGACTGATGTGTACACATTTCATGAGGTGGTACTTCAGTTGTTGTCGAGGTGATGAGGGAAGCCAGCGGAAGACCTCGCTCCAGCGACAACACAGGTCTTGTGTGTTGTCGCTGTGTTGTCTTCTGTAGAGAAAACTCTCCGTTTCTCTCCACTACACCTCTGATTGTGTTGATATTATTAACTTTTAGGCGAGACACTGGTTGTCGAGTTTTTGAAATATCACATGTCAACACTGGGACAGACTCGCTTGTTCAGCGAGTGTTAGTTGCTAAAACCAACAGATTAGTTGATCTGGCAGCGAGTGTTAGGTGCTAAAACCAACAGATTAGTTGATCTGGCGGTCTACCGGAAGCAGTCCGGGCTGCGAGGGTGGCAGGACCCTTGACATCGGCCACAGGCATATCTGTATTTTCTTAGCTAGTGAATTAGCCATGTGTGTGTGAGTTAGTTACCATTTTGTCCTAGGCACATGTCGATTAGACACTAGGCCTGTGTGTGATGGTGTGATAGTGTGTGTGATGGTGTGTGTGATGGAGTGATAGTGTGTGTGATGGTGTGTGTGATGGTGTGTGTGATGGTGTGTGTGATGGAGTGATAGTGTGTGTGGATGGAGTGATAGTGTGTGTGTGGTGGGTGTGTGTGATGGTGTGTGTGATGGTGTGATAGTGTGTGTGATGGAGTGATAGTGTGTGTGATGGTGTGTGTGGATGGTGTGTGTGATGGAGTGATAGTGTGTGTGATGGGTGGTGTGATGGTGTGTGTGATGGAGTGATAGTGTGTGTGATGGTGTGTGTGATGGTGTGTGTGATGGAGTGATAGTGTGTGTGATGGAGTGATAGTGTGTGTGATGGTGTGTGTGATGGTGTGTGTGATGGAGTGATAGTGTGTGTGATGGTGTGTGTGATGGTGTGTGTGGTGTGATAGTGTGTGTGATGGGAGTGATAGTGTGTGTGATGGTGTGTGTGATGGAGTGATAGTGTGTGTGATGGAGTGATAGTGTGTGTGATGGTGTGTGTGATGGTGTGTGTGATGGTGTGTGTGATGGAGTGATAGTGTGTGTGATGGAGTGATAGTGTGTGTGATGGTGTGTGTGATGGAGTGATAGTGTGTGTGATGGAGTGATTGTGTGGAGTGATAGTGTGTTTGATGGAGTGATAGTGTGTGTGATGGAGTGATTGTGGTGGAGTGATAGTGTGTTTGATGGAGTGATAGTGTGTGTGATGGATGTGATAGTGTGTGTGATGGTGTGTGTGATGGAGTGATAGTGTGTGTGATGGAGTGATTGTGTGGAGTGATAGTGTGTTTGATGAGTGATAGTGTGTGTGATGGAGTGATATGTAGTTTGATGGTGTGTGTGATGGTGTGTGTGATGGAGTGATAGTGTTGTGATGGATGTGTGTGATGGTGTGTGTGGTGGATGTGTGTGTGAGTGTGTGTGTATGTGTGTTGATAGTGTGTGTGATGGAGTGATAGTGTGTGTGATGGAGTGATTGTGTGGAGTGATAGTGTGTTGATGAGTGATTTGTGTGATGAGTGATATGTGTGAGTGATGGTGTGTTTGATGGAGTTGATAGTGTGTGTGATGGAGTGATAGTGTGTGTGATGTGATAGGTTGTGTGATGACTGTGTGTGTGTGAGTGTTGATTATGTGTGTGTGATGAGTGCATGTGTGGAGGATAGTGTGTTTGATGGAGTCGATATGTGTGTGATGGAGTGAATAGTGTGTGTGATGGTGTGTGTGATGGAGTGATTGTGTGGAGTGATAGTGTGTTGATGATGTGTGATGAGTGTGTGTGATGGATGTGATAGTGATGTGTGATGATGGTGTGTGTGATGGAGTGATAGTGTGTGTGATTGTGATGTGATGGTGTGTGTGATGGATAGTGTGTGATGGTGTGTGTGATGGATGATTGTGTTGTGTGTGATGGTGTGTTTGATGGAGTGATAGTGTGTGATGATGATAGTGTGTGATGAGTGTGTTGTGGAGTGATAGTGTGTGTGATGGTGATATGTGTTGTGATGGAGTGATGTGTGTGTGGAGTGATAGTGTGTGTGATGGAGTGATAGTGTGTGTGATGGAGTGATAGTGTGTGTGATGGAGTGATTGTGTGTGTGATGAGTGATAGTGTGTTGATGGAGTATAGTGTGTGTGATGGAGTGATAGTGTGTGTGATGGAGTGATAGTGTGTGTGATGGAGTGATATTAGTGATAGTTTGATGGTAGTGATTAGTGTGTGTGATGGAGTGTAGTGTGTGTGATGGAGTGATTAGTGTGTGTGATGGAGTGATAGTGTGTGTGATGGATGTGATGTGTGTGTGTGTGTGGTGTGTGTGTGTGTGTGTGTGTGTGTGTGTGTACGCAATAGCAGGCTAGTACTTTCGTACCTAAAGAGTGCATATCTTCTTACCCACCAGTTTAAATCTATTGTCTTAGTAAGGACGGACCAGTATTATGTCCTGTTTACAGCTGGATTATCTCTCATATGCCGAGTAAGTTTGTGAACAAGTCTATATATTGATATATTTATTTATTTCACTTACTGGGTGGCACAAAGCAGTCATGTGTCCTCCCGGCTTACCTTGCTAACCTCTCTCATCCCGCGTGTTGTTTTGCCTTTTGCCGTTTGTCGCTGAGAATTATTTAGGAACACTCACATTTCTGTGTAATTTCCACTCATAACGGTTCTTGTGGTACTCTTGCTTTTCATCCCCCACCTCCAGGAGGTAACCGAAGCCAGGTTGTGCTCACTCGTTTCAAACCCTTCCTGTCAGAGGACAGTGGAGGTGTTTGGCTTTAATCTGCAGAAAAACAAGATGGAAAAGTAACGAGGAGATATAACCAAAGAATGGTCGAATTTACAGAAGTATTTTTTTTTAATAAGAGCTCTGTTAAATAATCCTAACCTTAGTGGAAACCAAATTGAAGACAGACTATGTGAGTTTAACATACATGTATTTAATTTCTGCTCGATATTCTGAGTAGTATCGACACAGTTAATTTGGTAAGACTCCGCTGAGACGCTGGTAGCTGTACAACCACTGAGACGCTTGTAGTTGTACAACCACTGAGACGCTTGTAGTTGTACAACCACTGAGACGCTTGTTGTTGTACAACCACTGAGACGCTTGTAGTTGTACAACCACTGAGACGCTTGTTGTACAACCACTGAGACGCTTGTAGTTGTACAACCACTGAGACGCTTGTAGTTGTACAACCACTGAGACGCTTGTAGTTGTACAACCACTGAGACGCTTGTTGTTGTACAACCACTGAGACGCTTGTAGTTGTACAACCACTGAGACGCTTGTTGTTGTACAACCACTGAGACGCTTGTAGTTGTACAACCACTGAGACGCTTGTAGTTGTACAACCACTGAGACGCTTGTAGTTGTACAACCACTGAGACGATTGTAGTTGTACAACCACTGAGACGCTTGTAGTTGTACAACCACTGAGACGATTGTAGTTGTACAACCACTGAGACGATTGTAGTTGTACAACCACTGAGACGCTTGTAGTTGTACAACCACTGAGACGATTGTAGTTGTACAACCACCGAGACGATTGTAGTTGTACATGTACGGAGACACATTCAGTTGTACAATCACTCGCAGTCTTGTGGTGGAGAGTCCACCTCCCAGGAGACTGACCTCAGTGCTCTTCTCTATCTTGATGAAGACTGAGTACCACGCTGGGGACCTGGACCTCGTCTGGCGATAAACAGGCGAACGAAGACTGCCTCTTAGGGTAAGGTAGTTGGTGTGGGAGCTGCAGCTACTCTCCCTCGCCCAGACTTCCCCGTGGGTAGACAAGATTTTAGTTTTGACGTTGAATTCATCCAGGACAATAAATCTGCATCTACAACTAGCCATTCCCATGCAACTCTATCTTCATGGATGACCAGTCCACTTATCTGAGAGCTCTTGAGAACAGAAAATAAAGGAGGTTGTGTAGAAATCATGGTGCTGATAACTGTATAAAATTCCGACAAGTTTATGATTAAGACGCATAGGCAGCAGTTGGGTATCTTTGTTGAAACGCTTCGCCTACACAGCAGGCTTCTTCAGTCAAATACAGAGGCAGCAGGTCTAGTAGTGAAATAAAATTGATGTAATCTGTTCATCAGTCTTGGAAAGATAGTGTTTGAGGTGGTCACTCCCTCAGCCTGGAGCTGAAGTGGGTCGTCAGAAGATTACCTCCACTGAAGGAAGCAAAATGTGCGGAAAGGAAAAGAAATTCACAAGGAGAGAGAGAGAGAGAGAGAGAGAATAGATGTCAGACAGCGTGAAAGAGAAAAGGTAAAGAATTTCCCCACTGGTGGCGTCCCTGACTAACCTTTCCTGGGGAACTGAAGACCCACAATAACTGTGTTACAGTAACATAGTAGTGTCTCTACTCAGGTGCTGCATTTGCTAGGGTTGAGCTTCAGCAACCATTTTGTTCAGGTCCATTTGTCACCTATCCTTGTCTTCGTCAATTTTATTGTAATTAATTTTACATCTGGGAACAGGGACACATCTAATTCCATCTCTTCTGGTATGTCATTCACATTTAGCAGAGAGTACAGGTTCTAAATACCGATCGTCGAGGGACTCTGCTTGTTTACATGTCTTCTCAGACATTCAGTCTGTTTCCTAACTATAATGTACTCGTTCATTCACTGTTATGTATCTCCTTTTAGCCCTGCCTCCTCTTCAAGTTTTGTCATAATCTCTTGTGCCTTATTGTGTGTGTGTGTGTGTGTGTGTGTGTGTGTGTGTGGTGTGTGTGTATGTGTAACCTAATTGTGGTTACATGGGTTGAGTCATGGGTCCTGGCCCCACCTCTTCACCGGGCCTTGCTCCATGAGCGTTATCATACCTCTTCTTAAACCTATGTATGGATCCTGCCTCCACTACATTCTCCAGACTGTGTACTCACCTATTTGTGGTTGCAGGGGTCGATACTCACCTCCTGGCCTCTTCACTGACCACTACTGTGTGTGTGTGTGTGTGTGTGTGTGTGTGTGTCTGTGTGTGTGTGTGTGGTGTACCAGGTGTTATACAAGGTTCACAGTAAGCGTGCGTGTCCCCGCCGAGTGGTGTTCCTTAAACCAGCTACTAATCCCCTCGCTTGGTCTTTGCTCTCAGCGACGACACAAGCCCTCACTCGGCACTCCCCTGCCACCTGCTGCGTCTTGAAATACTAAAATGTTTTGGTTTAACTCGGTGATTTTTTAATAAGGATTTCTTTTTTTGTAATTGACTTTCTGTGTTGTATAATTGTCTTATGTCAAGAATCTTGTGGTTGCTAAGATTTATTTTTATGATTTTAATGTAATGATTAAATCTTGTGTATTTTTTTTTAAGTGTACGGGTTTGCGAGGTGCGATGGTGGTCTGCCTCTGTGATAGCTGGCCTGCCTCTATGATAGCTGGCCTGCCTCTGTGATAGCTGGCCTGCCTCTGTGATAGCTGGTCTGCCTCTGTGATAGCTGGTCTGCATCTGTGATAGCTGGCCTGCCTCTGTGATAGCTGGTCTGCCTCTGTGATAGCTGGCCTGCCTCTGTGATAGCTGGCCTGCCTCTGTGATAGCTGGCCTGCCTCTGTGATAGCTGGTCTGCCTCTGTGATAGCTGGTCTGCCTCTGTGATAGCTGGTCTGCTCTGTGATAGCTGGTCTGCTTCTGTGATAGCTGGTCTGCCTCTGTGATAGCTGGTCTGCCTCTGTGATAGCTGGCCTACTCTGTGATAGCTAGCCCACCCTGTGATAGCTGGCCCACTCTGTAATAACTGACCCACCCTGTGATAGCTAGCCCACCCTGTGATAGCTAGCCCAACTTGTGATAGCTGGCCTACTCTGTAATAGCTAGCCCACCCTGTGATAGCTGGCTCATCCTGTGATAGCTGGCCCACCCTGTAATAACTGGCCCACCCTGTGATAGCTGGCTCATCCTGTGATTGCTGGCTCACCCTGTGATCGTTCTCAGTGTGTTATCTCGGTGGTGTGGACGTTTATCAGTTAATCACTTGTTATGGTGCGAAGCGTGGAAGAAATCACAGTAAAACACGTAAGTGCAAATATGTAAAACTACCACAGTGAAAATAGGAAATAAAACCTAAACGCTTGTGTAAAACAAGGTGTAAGTGCACTCTCTCTCTCCCTGCCAATTTCTCTTCTTGTGTGGATAGGTGAAGGTAATTCTGCTGTGGGATTATCCCAGCTTAAGGTGGTATACATGTATACCAAGTTTCCAGTATACCTGTCTCCATGGTCCACTTTGTGAAAGTCAAATTGATCGGTACATCAAGATTGATGGACTGATAACATCGACTCCAAACTGTGAGGGACTGATTACCTCAAACTGCTTCTGATCTTCAGCCATTCTTCTCTGTACTGGATTGAGGAAGTCACTGGTTGCACAAGTGTCTAATTAACCATCCTGTCGCTTCTATGAACCATTTATCTACACTGATTTTATTGGGTTAACTTGGGTTAAATCTGCATTGTACAAATTTAGATTACTGCCAACCACTCCTTGGTTTTTGGAAGGAAAATAACACGTGTAGGAGAACAAGTCTTTCGACAGTGTTTCGCTCTCCCTGGAGCGAAACACTGTAACAGTACAGTTTCTGCATTTTTATTTGAGTAGACCATCCTGAGAGAATGAGTTCTACGAAATAGTGATTCTATTCCTGCTAGAACGAGGCCGTCGAAGTTGAACCCGAAGTGAAATATTTAACCCTGTCCTTATCGCCCTACCGAAGTCTACCAGATCTGAATGGCAGACTTCATTACCTTGTGTGCAAAACCCATCATCGTCTGACAGAATACGACGGGGAAGCAGAGCCAGCGTTTGAACGAAGAGTGTAACTCGACTGAAAGGGGAGTATCCAGTTTTGTTTAGAACCCCTTTTGTCTCAAAACAACTTTGTTGTTCTTCCTGGCGTGTGACTACCGTCGCAAATGTGTGCTTTTTGATGTGTGTGTGTGTGTATATATATACTCTCTTATTTGTGGTTGCCGGGGTCGAGTCTCAGCTCCTGTCCCTTCAGCATGCATATTATGGGATCCACCTTTCATGCAGCTCTAGCGGACCCATAACCCTCGGAAATGTAAATATAATGGTAAAACGTCATTAAAGACAGTG
Organism: Cherax quadricarinatus; assembly: GCF_026875155.1. NCBI lineage: Eukaryota > Metazoa > Arthropoda > Malacostraca > Decapoda > Parastacidae > Cherax > Cherax quadricarinatus. The sequence goes on from NC_069402.1 coordinate 79,966,150, forward strand.
ACAAAAATAATGTTGACACCGGGGAGAGAGAGAGAGAGAGAGAGAGAGAGAGAGAGAGAGAGATAGCTACAAGCTTGGCTGAGCTTGAGAGGTAAAATCCGGGATAATGGTGTGGGTTTTGGGTGAGGGAGGGGCGTAGCCATGGCCAATTGTTCAGTGTAGCGAGAAGCTGCCGTGTAAGTGGGTGTTCTGGCTGCCACGCACCGGCAGCTGCCGTGTAAATGGGTGTCCTGTCTGCCACGCACCGGCAACTGCCGTGTAAATGGGTGTCCTGATTGCCACGCACCGGCAACTGTCGTGTAAATGGGTGTCCTGACTGCCACGCACCGGAAGCTACAGTGAATGTGAGTGGGGGTCCCCCAACATGCAGAGGTTTGTACGAGGTATGGGGGGGGGTATGTGTGTGTGTGTGTGTGTGTGTGTGTGTGTGTGTGTGTGTGTGGTGTGTGTGTGTGTGTGTGTGTGTGTGTCAACCAGGGTTGTACGTGTAAGTATGTGGAGGTGTACTCACCTATTTGCGGTTGCAGGAATCGATTCACAGCTCCTGGCCTCGCCTCTTCGCTGTGTGAGAGAGAGATTGGGGGGGGGTAGTGATTACATGTGGGTGTCACCCAGGGTTGTGGTGACAGGCGACGGAAACACAAGCTCCTTAACCACCGGGTCGGTAAAACACGGGTGGACACGTGTATTGTGAGGGACACACGGTCACCCCTCCCCCCTCCTCTTTTCTCATCGGGGGGGGGGGGGAGGTTAGAAGAGTCACCACACTGCTGGACCCCAGTGATCCCTCCCTTCCCCCCGGTATCTTCTGACGCATACTTCCTGTCCCTGGTCGGTGTCCCTAGTCCCTGTATCTGATCCCTAGTCCCTGTACCTGGCCCCTAGTCCCTATACTTGGTTCCTAGTCCCCGTACCAGGGCCCTAGTCCTCTTATCAGGTCTCTAGTCCCTGTACCAGGTCCCTAGTCCCTGTACCAGGTCCCTTGTCCCCGTACTAGATCTCTAGGCCCCGTACCAGGTCCCTATTCCTCGTACCAGGTCCCTAATCCTCGTACCAGGCCCCTAGTCCCTGTACCTGGTCTGGTGGACCCGCGTGGACCATGACAATATTAACCTACTTCTCGTAGATGGTTATACTTCAAACACAACCTTAATTACACTATTCAGTGTTACCTTTGGAAGTGAGGAGCAGTTTTGTCTGAGAGTTTCGCCCAACTGTATCGTCCTGTCACTAGTCACGGGGGGTAAAAAGTGCTGTGGACTATATATTTATAATACAATACAATTGCAAACAAGCTATCTTAATGCAGAACAAACCGTGTGGGGATGGAAATCCTTAGCTCTAGATCTTTCGCAGGACCGGGCCGCGGGGGCGTTGACCCCTGGAACACCCTCCAGGTAAACTTTATAGAACTCGATCAAGGTGGAAGCTGACAGTTATCAGAAATCTGAATCCACGGCAGCAGTGCACAGCTGTTGATAAATACCTGAACATGTCAAGAAGTGTAATATAAACACTGGTGACAGTGTTAATTAACACGTGTTAGTAGGGACCCCAATGGTAATGTCAACTTTTTTTGGTTATCCTAGGTATTTGTATACATGTTACCTTGCAATAATCGGGAACAAGCGATACAAGATGCAAAACGACCACGGGGAGAGTTGAATGATACCTCTAGGCGTTTCATGATGCAACCAACACATCTTCAGGAGCTTGCAATGTTGCAGAAATGAGTAGGAAGTGCAGGTATATTCATTTAATGAAACGACTCTTGCTAGAATCCCTTAAACGAATCTACCTGCACTTCCTACTCATTTCTGCAACAGTGCAAGTTCCTGAAGATGTGTTGATTAGAACACGAAAGGCCTAAAGCTATCATTTATGTTACTGCATATGTTACTGTGTATGGTAATTGTACTTACGTGGACCTGTAACTTAAAAAACAAACTTAAGGCGATATTTGCACGATGTGACGCTCCTATGGTCTCCATATGAAAGACACTTTACACTTTAGGTGTGAAGAAGATTGGCACTGTGGTATTTTGTCACTACCCAACCAACATACTTCTCAGAGGAACCCAGATCAAAAAATTCCCTTAATGAATAAACAACTCAGACATGTGTCTGGTGAGGAGAGCAACACTAACACGTGCTTCAGAGGTGCAGAGGCTGACCTTATTGGCAGGTGTGATCACCTTAACACAGGTAAATAAAGGCGATGCCAGGCAAGAGCCTGAAAGTAAAGTTACAAGGAATTGAAAGAGCTCTCCTCGATATATGTTCCAGGTAACTTGATTTTTTATAAGCAAGACGTGTCAGATTAAGTTAACTCTGGGAAGGGTGAAGGTGTGGGGGGGGGTATGTATGTGTGTGTGTGTGTGTGTGTGTGTGTGTGTGTTGAGGGAAGGAAACGAAAAGGTGGGTGAAAATGGGTGAGAGTAAGTGTGCAGAGAGGGGTGGGGTGGTAGAGGGTGTGGAAAGGATGGGTGAGGCTAGTGTTGAAGGGAAGAGAGGGGAGAGGAAATGTGAGGTGTTGGGGGAGGAGAAGAGAGAGAGATGTGTGTGTGTTTGGGGGGGGGGAGTGTGAAGAAGATGTCGCCGTGGCAGGCAAGACGTCTGGAGGTGTACACCATAAGTCACCTTAACGATGGAATTCACCGCTGTTGCCTGAGCTACAGGGAACCCAGCCTCCACCCACAATCTTGGCTTATTGTCGCCACTTGCTGCTGCTGCTGCTGCTGCTGCTGCTGCTGCTGCTGCTGCTGCTGCTGCTGCTGCTGCTGCTGCTGCTGCTGCTGCTGCTGCTGCTCATGCTGCTCATGCTGCAAGTACTGGTAATGGTTATGGTACTACTTGTTTTGGTGGTGATGGAAGTGCTGGTCATGTATGCGGTAGTAGTGAAAAAATAAATTAATTATATATATATATATATATATATATATATATTATATATATATATAATATATATATATATAATGTGTGTGTGTCTATGTCGTGCCGAATAGGTAAAACTTGCTGGTTTGGCTTAAATAGGAAAGCTCTTCTTGCCGAATAAGACAAGAGAAATTTGTGTATGCAATAATTTTGCAAAAAAATCATTCTGAACCTAAAGAAAAAAAATATATTTCATTATATTTATTATTAAATTATTGTAAACTTATCTAAAATGTATTTAGTTGGATTAGGGTAAATTAAATTGCGCTTGTTATAATAAGGCAAGGTAAGTTTTCTAAGGCTCTTTTGGTATAAAATTATTAATTTTTACATTAACATAAATGAAAAAATATATTAAACGTACAAGAGAAAATTTTAGAAAGGACTTAGTTTTAAATGAGCTGTTTTTCGACAGCAGATCAAACAGGTTACAAATTATATTCAGTTATGTAGATCACCTTGTAAGACCTGATATCAGTCAACGATAACAAGAAAGACCTTAATTTTACGATGACGTTAATCATTGTGACACTACGTATCGTGGGATTACTGATAAACTCCACTGATATGCCAATATTCTGAACTCTACCATTTTGACCTCCAGATCTTATCCCAGTGTTCACAAACTTGCTGAGTGTCAGCATTGAGACTTAGTCTTATCCTTCTCAACATCGTGTGTGCCGTTGTGTGCTGCATTCAGTACAGTAGTTTGATCTGTCATTATAACTTAGCTCACAGACACGACTTTAAAACAAATTCATATATTTGTACACGTATTTCTGGATGCCACCAAACTCTTGTCGAGCCAGTGCAGTTAGTTTGAGAGATTTAAGTTCATTTCAGGCCTATCTTACTTGATCCATATGTTGTACAACTGGTGCTGGTCAGCTAGTTTTGGACATCCCACCTCTGTGAATTGCTATTGAACAAGTTGAATATTTGATGTATGGTTCCAGAGTGATTACCTCGTTGCTTAATTCTGCCATGTTAACGTCAGCAAGGGTGAATGTGTGGTTCCCAAGGCTGGAAAATGTTCATTTTGGGTTATACTCAAGGATTGATTGTACGACAGATACCTAAAGTCAGTACCCGATTAGCCCGGCTGTGGTTCGTACGTTGGACTACGTGCGGCCAGCAGTAACAGCCTGGTTGATCAGGCCCTGATCCACTGGGAGGCCTAGTCAACGCCTCAGGGGAGTTGACCCCTGGAATATCCTCCAGGTAAACGACATTGCACTTTCCAGCCATGTTTGATCGTAGGCTTGACTAACGCGAGGTTAAAATCCCAACCCCAAACTCATCCATTACTGGAGAAGCCTTATTCCTTCCACCTTTGTATTGAAATTAAACAAAAACATTTTTATCGACTGTAAATGTTGAGCAGTGGACGTCATCAGTAACGTTCATATAACGAAACACTACTTATTTGTTCCATATTAGAGTAGTGTGGCGTAGCATCAACAATTATTGGAAAATATTGGCATTTTCGATCTCGGCAAGGATGTATGTTTGTAAGAATTAGCCGGAAAATTCATCGATTACATTGTGTGTGCGCGTGTGGAGAGGTGATGTACCTGCGTGGCCTTTTTATTCTCTGGTGACACTCTTAAGTTTT
>NC_069402.1:79973198-79995698 GCF_026875155.1 Cherax quadricarinatus
TAGCAACACAGTACACACAGCTAGCAGCACAGTACACACAGGCAGTACACACAGCTAGCAGCACAGTACACACAGCTAGCAGCACAGTACACACAGCTAGCAACACAGTACACACAGCCAGTACACACAGTCAGGTACATCACTGACAGGTTGAGGCAACAGAACAATACGGTCACATATTTATTTCACATTCATTAATATTATAACGGACGTGGGTACTACATTATTCTCTGTGTACGTAAGGCGCGTCTGTGTATGTACTCAGCTATTTGTGGTTGCGGGGGTCGAGTCTCGGCTCCTGGCCATGCCTCTTAACCTCTTAGGACTGGTTTCACAAATTTCATGCAGCGTGAACCCCGTCGTATATCCACAGTATGTACGAATATACGCGGTATTAAAGATGTATACTATATATCCTTAATACTGTGTATGGTGCTTGCTTCCACCATCATATTTAAGTCATTCAATTTCCTAACGACCCTGAGGCTGAAGAAGCTCTTCCTAACGTCCCTGTGATTCATCTGCGTGTTTCTGATTTCCATATATTTTCCCCCTTGTACTTTTGTTTATTTTGGTATCGTGTCTTATTCTTCTTTTGCTCCAGGGTCGTCAGGTTTGTCTCTTAGCGTCTCCTCGTAAGTCAGGTGTCTCAGCTCTAGGACCCGACTTGTTGCACATCTCCACACGTTGTCGAGTTTATGCGCTTGATCCAGTGTGGGCTCCAGGCTGGTGCTTCAAGCTGTGTGTGTGTGTGTGTGTGTGTGTGTGTGTGTGTGTGTGTGTGTGTGTGTGTGTGTGTGTGTGTGTGTGTGTGTGTGTGGTGAAGGGAAGGTGGTGTAGAGGTAGTAACACTGGTGGTGGTGCGGTGACTCTCCTCCTTTGATCAGGAGTGACGCGCATACCTCTGTGACGCCCCTGAATAAGTTGTAAGTCGAAGGATTATCCTCTGGTGGGGGCGGGCGGGCGGGGTAGCTGCTGCTGCTGCAAGAAAGGGAGGATCTTCCTTGACAAAACAGGGAGCAGCGGGACGAATAGGAAGACTGAGGGGGCAGAGGGATGGAGGGAGGGACAGTCACCTTCTGAATACCCATTCACTTAATCTTCTTTCGTTATTTAGGTACTCTCCGCGGTGCTCGAGTCTTTGTAACCTGGCTGTTTTGTTTGGTGTTAGCCGTAAACATAACGTCGCCAGTGATGTATACTCCAGTGTGGCTCCCCAGGCTCTCTCTCTCTCTCTCTCTCTCTCTCTCTCTCTCTCTCCTCTCTTCTTCTCTCTCTCTCTCTCTCCCCCCTCTCTCTCTCCTCTCTCTGCCATATCTTTCTCTCTCTCTCCCCTCTCGCCATATCTTTCTCTCTCTCTCTCACAAAACCACACACACACACACACACACACAGGAGAAGAGTGGTGGAACACTAGAAAGGAATGATCTCATCAACAGCAGCCAGCATGGTTTCAGGGACGGGAAATCCTGTGTCACAAACCTATGGAGTTCTATGACATGGTGACAGCAGTAAGACAAGGAGAGAGGGGTGGGTGGATTGCATTTTTTGGACTGCAAGAAAGGCGTTTGACACAGTTCCACACAAGAGATTGGTGCAAAAACTGGAGGCCCAAGCAGGGATAACAGGGAAGGCACTACAATGGATCGGGGAAATTTACTTGTCAGGAAGACAGCAGCGAGTATGGTACGTGGCGAGTGTCAGAGTGGGCCCCTGTGACCAGCGGGGTCCCGCAGGGGTCAGTCCTAGGACCAGTGCTGTTTCTGGTATTGTGAACGACATGACGGAAGGAATAGACTTGAGGTGCCCCTGTTTGCAGATGACGTGAAGTTGATGAGAAGAATACACTCGATCGAAGACCAGGCGGGAACTTACAAAGGGATCTGGACAGGCTGCAGAAGGGTCCAGCAATTGGCTCCTGGAGTTCAATCCCACCAAGTGCAAAGTCATGAAGATTGGGGAAGGGCAAAGAAGGCCGCAGACGGAGTACAGTCTAGGGGGTCAGAGACTACAAACCTCACTCAAGGAAAAAAGATCTTGGGGTGAGTATAACACCAGGCACATCTCCTGAAGCGCACATCAACCCAAATAACTGCTGCAGCATAGGGCGCCTAGCAAACCTCAGAACAGCATTCCGACATTTAATAAGGAATCGTTCAGGACCCTGTACACCGTATACGTTAGGCCCATATTGGAGTATGCGGCACCAGTTTGGAACCCACCCCTAGCCAAGCACGTAAAAAAAACTAGGGGAAAGTGCAAAGGTTTGCAACAAGACTGTCCCAGAGCTAAGAGGTATGTCCTACGGGGAAAGAGGTTAAGGGAAATCAACCTGACGACACTGGAGGACAGGAGAGATAGGGGGGAACATGATAACGACTTTCAAAATCTGAGGGGAAATTTGACAAGGGGGGAAAAAAACAGGATGTTCCAGAGATTGGACACGTAACAAGGGGACACAGTTGGAAGCTAAAGACACAGATGAATCACAGGGATGTTAGGAAGTATTTCTTCAGCCACAGAGTAGTCAGTAAGTGGAATAGTTTGGGAAGCGATGTAGTGGAGGCAGGATCCATACATGCTTTAAGCAGAGGTACGATAAAGCTCACGGCTCAGGGAGAGTGACCTAGTAGCGATCGGGAGAGGCGGGGCCAGGAGCTCGGACTCGACCCCCGCAACCTCAACTAGGTGAGTACAACTAGGTGATACACACACACACACACACACACACACACACACACACACACACACACACACACACGGCTAATGGAATTAAACCCCAACACTTAACGGGGTATAAACCAGGGAGGCCACAGTGCAAACCTCACATAGGAAGGACCATGGGGTAAGCATGGTACCGAGCATATCGCCGGAGGCGCATACGAACAGATGGCTCCGTACTTTAGCACACTTTACAACGACATTCGGGCATCTCAACAAAGAATCACCGAGAACCTGTTCGCGACATATGTCACGCCTACTTAAGAATATGCAGCACCTGATTGGGACCAGTACCTGATCCAGCACGTAATCTAGAGAACCGTCAGAGATTTATAGCAAGACTGGTCCTATATGTGACGACTAGAAATCTGTAAAAGTCAATCATTAAATACTGAGAAACGAGGCTAGGAGAGCCTTGACTTGCTGCACTCACCTGAAGCTTCCTACACGAAATTGATAAAAAAATAACGTGTTGATTTTGTACTAATCAATTAGTGGCGGCACACAGGGTGTGGCTTGCATCTCCGTGTCCTGCACATGGTATGGTACGTGACTGTCCAGCTACACACTGTGTACAACACAATGCACAACACCAGTGTCAAACAATGTTTCAGTATGTAAACTAAATTTGTAAAACCTGTGTAAATCAGTTGGAGCGTATGTTAATTTTAAAAGTTTGTGTTCTAAATTTTCAATTATGTAATGTTTGGTGGTAAGCGCAGAAAATGCTGGCTTACAAAAGTCAAAGTTCTCTCTCTCTTCTCCTTTTCTCTCTCTCCTCTCTCTTCCTCCTTCTCTCTCCTCTCTCTCTCTCTCTCTCTCCGTAAAAACTCGGTTTGAAGACATGAACAGAAAGAATGTTAAGCTGGCCAGGCCCACAAACGTGTCTCTTAAGCTGGGCCCGACACGCCTGCTCCTTAAGGTTGATTCCGGTACTCTCACACCCCCTCCCTCGCCTTATGGTCATTGTGGCCTATCTTGTCTTGATCACCCCCCACGGGATTACCGCAAAGGCTGTGAAAGGAAGAATTAACAAAAATCGGTGAAATTGGATGGAAACGGATGGTGAGGATCCTTATTTCAGGTGTTTTGTGTGTGCTGGTGTGTACGTACTCGCCTTTTGTGTGGAAGGGGCAGTCACAGGGACAGCTCCTGCCCCCCCCCTTTTCATGGTTGCCAAGTGCATTTTCTCCTGTTCCACGAGTTTTATATAAACCTCCAAAGCTGTAGTATGGCTTTCCCCAAAAATCATTAGATATTTACGTTAAAAACCTATAAAAAAACTTCTCTTTCTGTGTGTGTGTGGTTTGTGTGCATGTTGTGTTTTGTTTGTGTGTAAAAAAGTTACTCTACACATACCCATGTTTGTTAAGTGTGATTTTTGGGGAGAGGGGGAAAGGAAGACAAAAGCGAAAAAGAAAGAGGAGGGAGAGAGAGAGAGAGAGAGAGGGAGAGGAGAAGAAGGAAGAGAGAGAAGAAGAGAGAGAGAGAGAGAGGAGAAGAGAGAGGAGGGGGAAAGATAAGAGAACAGGCAGACAATGACAGATGAAGCAAAATATTCAGGCGGATATAAGGAAGCAGATAAGAATGGGTAAAGATAGCGTAATTCTGAATAAACATAAGAGTTACAACAGTGAAATGTTAAAATGAAAATAAAATTTTGTGAACAATAAAAGCGACCATTAAACTCGCATAATTTTTTGTGGGAGGTGAAGCTGAAGCCGCCAGGGAACACCAGGGAACACCAGGGAACACCAGGGAACACCAGGGAACACCAGGAACAACACCAGGGAAACACCAGGAAACACCAGGGAACACCAGGGAACACCAGGAAACACCAGGGAACACCAGGGAACACCAGGAAACACCAGGAAACACCAGGGAACACCAGGAAACACCAGGGAACACCAGGAAACACCAGGGAACACCAGGAAACACCAGGGAACACCAGGGAACACCAGGAAACACCAGGAAACACCAGGTAACACCAGGGAACACCAGGGAACACCAGGAAACGCCAGGAAACACCAGGAAACACCAGGGAACACCAGCCACCAGGAAACACCAGGGAAGACCAGCCACCAGGAAACATCAGGGAAGACCAGCCACCAGGAAACATCAGGGAAGACCTGCCACCAGGAAACACCAGGGAAGACCTGCCACCAGGAAACACCAGGGAAGACCTGCCACCAGGAAACACCAGGGAAGACCGGCCACCAGGAAACACCAGGGAAGACCTGCCACCAGGAAACACCAGGGAAGACCTGCCACCAGGAAACACCAGGGAAGACCAGCCACCAGGAAACACCAGGGAAGACCTGCCACCAGGAAACACCAGGGAGACCTGCCACCAGGAAACACCAGGGAAGACCTGCCACCAGGAAACACCAGGGAAGACCTGCCACCAGGAAACACCAGGGAAGACCTGCCACCAGGAAACACCAGGGAAGACCGGCCACCAGGAAACACCAGGGAAGACCTGCCACCAGGAAACACCAGGGAAGACCTGCCACCAGGAAAACACCAGGGAAGACAAGCCACCAGGAAACACCAGGGAAGACCTGCCACCAGGAAACACCAGGGAAGACCAGCCACCAGGAAACACCAGGGAAGACAAGCCACCAGGAAACACCAGGGAAGACCAGCCACCAGGAAACACCAGGGAAGACCAGCCACCAGGAAACACCAGGGAAGACCAGCCACCAGGAAACACCAGGGAAGACCAGCCACCAGGAAACACCAGGGAAGACCTGCCACCAGGAAACACCAGGGAAGACCTGCCACCAGGAAACACCAGGGAAGACCTGCCACCAGGAAACACCAGGGAAGACCTGCCACCAGGAAACACCAGGGAAGACCAGCCACCAGGAAACATCAGGGGAGACCAGCCACCAGGAAACACCAGGGAAGACCAGCCACCAGGAAACACCAGGGAAGACCTGCCACCAGGAAACACCAGGGAAGACCGGCCACCAGGGAATACCAGCCACCAGGAAACACCAGGGAAGACCAGCCACCAGGAAACACCAGGGAATACCAGCCACCAGGGAAGACCAGCCACCAGGAAACACCAGGGAAGACCGGCCACCAGGGAAGACCGGCCACCAGGAAACACCAGCCACCAGGAAACACCAGGGAATACCAGCCACCAGGAAACACCAGGGAAGACCAGCCACCAGGAAACTCCAGGGAAGACCGGCCACCAGGAAACACCAGGGAAGACCAGCCACCAGGAAACACCAGGAAAGACCAGCCACCAGGAAACATCAGGGAAGACATGCCACCAGGAAACACCAGGGAAGACCAGCCACCAGGAAACACCAGGGAAGACCGGCCACCAGGAAACACCAGGGAAGACCGGCCACCAGGAAACACCAGCCACCAGGAAACACCAGGGAATACCAGCCACCAGGAAACACCAGGGAAGACCAGCCACCAGGAAACTCCAGGGAAGACCGGCCACCAGGAAACACCAGGGAAGACCAGCCACCAGGAAACACCAGGGAAGACCTGCCACCAGGAAACACCAGGGAAGACCTGCCACCAGGAAACACCAGGGAAGACCAGCCACCAGGAAACATCAGGGAAGACCAGCCACCAGGAAACACCAGGGAAGACCTGCCACCAGGAAACACCAGGGAAGACCAGCCACCAGGGAAGACCAGCCACCAGGAAACACCAGGGAAGACCTGCCACCAGGAAACACCAGGGAAGACCTGCCACCAGGAAACACCAGTGAAGACCTGCCACCAGGAAACACCAGGGAAGACCTGCCACCAGGAAACACCAGGGAAGACCAGCCACCAGGAAACACCAGGGAAGACCTGCCACCAGGAAACACCAGGGAAGACCAGCCACCAGGAAACACCAGGGAAGACCTGCCACCAGGAAACACCAGGGAAGACCTGCCACCAGGAAACACCAGGGAAGACCTGCCACCAGGAAACACCAGGGAAGACCTGCCACCAGGAAACACCAGGGAAGACCGGCCACCAGGAAACACCAGGGAAGACCAGCCACCAGGAAACTCCAGGGAAGACCGGCCACCAGGAAACACCAGGGAAGACCAGCCACCAGGAAACACCAGGAAAGACCAGCCACCAGGAAACATCAGGGAAGACCAGCCACCAGGAAACACCAGGGAAGACCGGCCACCAGGAAACACCAGCCACCAGGAAACACCAGGGAATACCAGCCACCAGGAAACACCAGGGAAGACCAGCCACCAGGAAACTCCAGGGAAGACCGGCCACCAGGAAACACCAGGGAAGACCAGCCACCAGGAAACACCAGGGAAGACCAGCCACCAGGAAACACCAGGGAAGACCTGCCACCAGGAAACACCAGGGAAGACCAGCCACCAGGAAACATCAGGGAAGACCAGCCACCAGGAAACACCAGGGAAGACCTGCCACCAGGAAACACCAGGGAAGACCAGCCACCAGGAAACACCAGGGAAGACCAGCCACCAGGAAACACCAGGGAAGACCTGCCACCAGGAAACACCAGGGAAGACCTGCCACCAGGAAACACCAGGGAAGACCAGCGCCACCAGGAAACACCAGGGAAGACCAGCCACCAGGAAACACCAGGGAAGACCTGCCACCAGGAAACACCAGGGAAGACCTGCACCAGGAAACACCAGGGAAGACCTGCCACCAGAACACCAGGGAAGACCTGCCACCAGGAAACACCAGGGAAGACCGGCCACCAGGAAACACCAGGGAAGACCGGCCACCAGGAAACGCCAGGGAATACCAGCCACCAGGAAACACCAGGGACGACCGGCCACCAGGAAACATCAGGGAAGACCAGCCACCAGGAAACACCAGGGAAGACCAGCCACCAGGAAACACCAGGGAAGACCTGCACACAGGAAACACCAGGGAAGACCTGCCACCAGGAAACACCAGGGAAGACCTGCCACCAGGAAACACCAGGGAAGACCTGCCACCAGGAAACACCAGGGAAGACCTGCCACCAGGAAACACCAGGGAAGACCGGCCACCAGGAAACACCAGGGAAGACCGGCCACCAGGAAACGCCAGGGAATACCAGCCACCAGGAAACACCAGGGACGACCGGCCACCAGGAAACATCAGGGAAGACCAGCCACCAGGAAACACCAGGGAAGACCAGCCACCAGGAAACACCAGGGAAAACCAGCCACTAGGAAATACCAGGGAAGACCAGGAAACACCAGGGAAAACCATCCACCAGGAAACACCAGGGAAGACCCCAGGGAAGACCAGGAAACACCAGGGAAGACCAGGAAAGGCCGACCACCAGGGAAGACCAGCCACCAGGCAGCACCAGGGAAGACCTGCAGTGTTCTCTAGTGCTTGAGTGTTTTCTAGTGCTGCAGTTCTCTAGCAGAGTGCTGGAGTGTTCTTTAGCGGAGTGCTTCAGTGTTCTCTAGCAGAGTGCTTCAGTGATCTCTAGCAGGGTGCTGCAGTGTTCTCTAGCAGAGTGCTTCAGTGATCTCTAGCAGGGTACTGCAGTGTTCTCTAGTGCTGCAGTGTTCTCTAGCAGAGTGCTTCAGAGTTCTCTAGCAGAGTGCTTCAGTGATCTCTAGCAGGGTACTGCAGTGTTCTCTAGCAGGGTACTGCAGTGTTCTCTAGTGTTGCAGTGTTCTCTAGCAGAGTGCTTGTGTTCTCTAGCAGAGTGCTTCAGTGATCTCTAGCAGGGTGCTGCAGTGTTCTCTCGCAGGGTGCTGCAGTGTTGGCTAGTGCTTCAGTGCTCTCTAGCAGAGTGCTTTAGTGCTCTCTAGCAAAGTTCTGCAGTGTTCTCTAGCAAGGTGCTGCAGTTTTCTCTAGCAGAGTGCTTCCGTGTTCTCTAGTGCTGCAGTGTTCTCTAGCAGAGTGCTTCGGTGTTGTCTAGCAGGGTGCTGTAGTGTTGTCTAGGAGTGTGATGCAGTGTTGTCTAGCAGAGTGCTTCGATGTTCTCTAGCAGGGTGATGCAGTGTTGTCAATCAGTGCTGCAGTGTTGTCTAGCAGAGTGCTTCGATGTTGTCTAGCAGGGTGCTGTAGTGTTGTCTAGGAGTGTGCTGCAGTGTTGTCTAGCAGAGTGCTTCGATGTTCTCTAGCAGGGTGCTGCAGTGTTGTCTAGTAGACTGCTGCAGTGTTGTCAATCAGTGCCGCAGTGTTGTCTAGCAGAGTGCCGCAGTGTTGTCTAGCAGGGTGCCGCAGTGTTATCTAGCAGGGTTCTACATGTTATCTAGCAGGGTGCTGCAGTGTTGTCTAGCAGGGTGCTGCAGTGTTGTCTAGCAGGGTGCTGCAGTGTTATCTAGCAGGGTGCTGCAGTGTTATCTAGCAGGGTGCTGCAGTGTTGTCTAGCAGGGTGCTGCAGTGTTGTCTATCAGGGTGCTGCAGTGTTGTCTAGCAGGGTGCTGCATGTTATCTAGCAGGGTGCTGCAGTGTTGTCTAACAGGGTGCTGCAGTGTTGTCTAGCAGGGTGCTGCAGTGTTGTCTAGCAGGGTGCTGCATGTTATCTAGCAGGGTGCTGCAGTGTTGTCTAGCAGGGTGCTGCAGTGTTGTCTAGCAGGGTGCTGCATGTTATCTAGCAGGGTGCTGCAGTGTTGTCTAGCAGAGTGCCGCAGTGTTGTCTAGCAGGGTGCTGCATGTTATCTAGCAGGGTGCTGCAGTGTTGTCTAGCAGGGTGCTGCATGTTATCTAGCAGGGTGCTGCAGTGTTGTCTAGCAGGGTGCTGCAGTGTTGTCTAGCAGGGTGCTGCAGTGTTGTCTAGCAGGGTGCTGCAGTGTTGTCTAGCAGGGTGCTGCATGTTATCTAGCAGGGTGCTGCAGTGTTGTCTAGCAGGGTGCTGCAGTGTTGTCTAGCAGGGTGCTGCAGTGTTGTCTAGCAGGGTGCTGCAGTGTTGTCTAGCAGGGTGCTGCAGTGTTGTCTAGCAGGGTGCTGCATGTTATCTAGCAGGGTGCTGCAGTGTTGTCTAGCAGGGTGCTGCAGTGTTGTCTAGCAGGGTGCTGCATGTTATCTAGCAGGGTGCTGCGGTGTTGTCTAGCAGGGTGCTGCATGTTATCTAGCAGGGTGCTGCAGTGTTGTCTAGCAGGGTGCTGCAGTGTTGTCTAGCAGGGTGCTGCATGTTATCTAGCAGGGTGCTGCAGTGTTGTCTAGCAGGGTGCTGCATGTTATCTAGCAGGGTGCTGCAGTGTTGTCTAGCAGGGTGCTGCATGTTATCTAGCAGGGTGCTGCAGTGTTGTCTAGCAGAGTGCCGCAGTGTTGTCTAACAGGGTGCTGCAGTGTTGTCTAGCAGAGTGCCGTAGTGTTGTCTAGCAGGGTGCTGCAGTGTTGTCTAGCAGAGTGCCGCAGTGTTGTCTAGCAGGGTGCTGCAGTGTTGTCTAGCAGAGTGCCGCAGTGTTGTCTAGCAGGGTGCTGCATGTTATCTAGCAGGGTGCTGCAGTGTTGTGTAGCAGGGTGCTGCATGTTATCTAGCAGGGTGCTGCAGTGTTGTCTAGCAGGGTGCTGCATGTTATCTAGCAGGGTGCTGCAGTGTTGTCTAGCAGGGTGCTGCAGTGTTGTCTAGCAGGGTGCTGCAGTGTTGTCTAGCAGGGTGCTGCATGTTATCTAGCAGGGTGCTGCAGTGTTTTCTAGCAGGGTGCTGCATGTTATCTAGCAGGGTGCCCGCAGTGTTGTCTAGCAGGGTGCTGCAGTGTTGTCTAGCAGGGTGCTGCAGTGTTGTCTAGCAGGGTGCTGCAGTGTTGTCTAGCAGGGTGCTGCAGTGTTGTCTAGCAGGGTGCTGCAGTGTTGTCTAGCAGAGTGCCGCAGTGTTGTCTAGCAGGGTGCTGCAGTGTTGTCTAGCAGGGTGCTGCAGTGTTGTCTAGCAGGGTGCTGCAGTGTTATCTAGCAGGGTGCTGCAGTGTTGTCTAGCAGAGTGCCGCAGTGTTGTCTAGCAGGGTGCTGCAGTGTTGTCTAGCAGAGTGCCGCAGTGTTGTCTAGCAGGGTGCTGCAGTGTTGTCTAGCAGAGTGCCGCAGTGTTGTCTAGCAGGGTGCTGCAGTGTTGTCTAGCAGAGTGCCGCAGTGTTGTCTAACAGGGTGCTGCAGTGTTGTCTAGCAGAGTGCCGCAGTGTTGTCTAGCAGGGTGCTGCAGTGTTGTCTAGCAGGGTACCGCAGTGTTGTCTAGCAGGGTGCTGCAGTGTTGTCTAGCAGGGTGCTGCAGTGTTGTCTAGCAGGGTGCTGCAGTGTTGTCTAGCAGGGTGCTGCAGTGTTGTCTAACAGGGTGCTACAGTGTTGTCTAGCAGGGTGCTGCAGTGTTGTCTAGCAGGGTGCTGCAGTGTTGTCTAGCAGGGTGCTGCAGTGTTGTCTAGCAGGGTGCTGCAGAGTTGTCTAGCAGGGTGCTGCAGTGTTGTCTAGCAGGGTGCTGCAGTGTTGTCTAGCAGGGTGCTGCAGTGTTGTCTATCAGGGTGCTGCAGTGTTGTCTAGCAGAATGCTTCAGCTTTCTCAAGCAGAGTGCTTGTGCGTTCTCTAGCAGAATGCTTCAGCGTTCTCTAGCAGACTGCTACAGTGGTTTCTTATACAGGATATAACATACTAGCAGGTGCCGGAGTTTTCTCTCACGTTTAACTGGACGCGACCCACAACAGTGGGCTGGCACACAGGTACCCATTTTTAGTGCTATGTGGGCAGAGGTGTAATGAAACTTGCCCAGATGTTTTCCTTCTTGCTTAGGACTCGATCCCGGGATGTTGCGATTGTGAGTCCGATGTTTTTGCCTTTGAGCTGCGCTGCACCGCGGCCTTCGGTTGGACTTTCTAGTGGAGCAAGGAACCCAGATGCTGGTGGAGCGGGGAACCCAGATGCTGGTGGAGCAGGGAACCCAGATGCTGGTGGAGCGGGGAACCCAGATGCTGGTGGAGCAGGGAACCCAGATGCTGGTGGAGCAGGGAACCCAGATGCTGGTGGAGCAGGGAACCCAGATGCTGGTACAAGGAATTGGTGCAAACCTTTGATCAAAATTGATTTGCTTCCCATTATTCAGGTCATGTTTGTCCCTCACGGATTTAGCGTTCGTTATAAATATTAATGAACTCGATAACAACAATAATAATGATAATCAGTCAGTAAAGCACTCGTCTGAGCTGTGAAGTGGAGTGTTAACTGACGAGTCCCTGAGAAAAGCACTTGACGATAAGGTCGTAGTTGAAGGTGATGCTTAACAAGTCGTTCACACTTGACGGAGCTTCACTGAAGACCATCAAGCTGAAGAACACCTTCCAGCCAAGATAAAAGAATAAAAGACCAAGGATATAATAAACAACAGGCACAGCCAGAGATAAAAGTTCAATTAAACTAGATAGAGAGACATTGATAAACAATGTTGGTGGACAGAGATAATAAATAAGGTGTCTCAGCTGAACACGGACAATAAATTGTGTGTCTGATGGAACACTGAAGAGTAATGCAGTATCAGAAGGAGAATACAGAGATAAACTGTTCTTAATCTCACAGTGTCAGAGAAGAGGACAGGGAAGTAAACAGTTCTTGTCTTCTTGTCAGAGAGGACACGGAAGTAAACAGTTCCTGTGTCACAGTAACAGAGAAGACACAGAAGGGGGGACACAGATAGCAGCTCTTGTCTCTTGGCATCAGTGAGGAGAACATGGAGATAAACAGTTTTCTCTCCCTCACTATCAGAAGGGAAGACGTGGAGATAGGAGTACATCTCTCAGCAATAAAGGTGACTTGTGAACTAGTTAGGTCACACATGTTATCTGGAGCCTAACGTGGGTCTAATTTAGGTGTGAGTCTATATAGGTGGGTCTGGAGCCACGCATTTGTGCTTAGGAGAGAGGTGGGTCTGGGGCCACACAAGTGGAGTTGTAGGTCCTGTAGGTGTGGTCTATACACATTCAGGTTGCTAAGGTCACCTGGGTGAGTCTGGCTTCACAGGTAAGATGTCGCTTCTTCACTCCCCCACAAAATGCACCGTTTCACCCACATGGGTTTTGCGCTCTTGTGAAAGGTAAACGAAGACAAGAGCAACTGGTAAACCAAAACTGCTAAGTTTCACTCGCCAGTAGCTTTTATAAAAGATCTGGTGAGCGAAACATAGCCGTGTTTAATTAGTTACTCGTGTGTGCATTTACCCAGCATATTGTGGGTAACTGCAGCAATGTTTATTGTCTGTACGGACGATGAGAGGGGGATGCTACAGTGTCAGCTCTCTAACGTTATGTTTCTTGGTGTTTGTCCACAGATGTAATGGAAATGTGTGTGGTGTGGGGAAGCGTTTAGAGAACCAGCGATGCATTTTGAGAAGAGAATACATAGAAGTGCGAGTAGACGTTGGTGGTGGTGGAGACAGTTTTAAAATGCTCGTTTTGAGAAATGTGTTGAGAGAAATATATCCAAGTCTTCATCTCAACTTCTCTACCCTCTATCCCTTTTCCCCTTCCATATCCACTCCACGTTCCATTCCTTCCCCTTTCCCTCAATATTCTCTCCCTCTGCCCTTCACTCACAATTTATGTTGTAAGTAAGTAGTTGGCATTGCTAGCCATCTTCCCTTGGAAACTGGGGGCCTGGTGGCCTCAGCCCGCTGGAACGCCCAGGGACTACGGCAAGACCCTGTTCGCGGCCACAGAACCAGCTGAATTAGATCGACATCTCAGAGATCCTCAGACGGGTCATCTTAGGATTAAGACCTGTGTGTGTCAGGACGCACTTGCTGACGAATCACTCAAACTCCGTGGAAAAACAACAGTGCTGAGATGAACGTTACAGCAGCGGCGTGATACCGCGGCTTGTGTGGCTGTAGGGGTTTGACGGTGTTGTAGCTAGATCCGTGTTGTTGGATGGTGTGTTTACCGGTGAACACATACAGGGAAGGTCGTGTAGGGAGGTGCAGGTATGGCAGCGAGATGTCACGTTTGTTGGTGTATTTGCTGAGGAAGAGAACACAGACCATCGTAGATCTCTCTCTGTTTGTTGTTGTAGCGGCGATGACACGAGACGCGTACACTCCCGCCTCTGATGCCCAGCAGTTTCTCTCATCGTGGGCACACCCGCGTGTCCACGAAAAGGCTTCCGTTTCCGGGAGAGGCCTACCGGATCTGATTATCCCACAGCCTAGTAAGAAGAAACTTACGGATGTATCATTGAACGAGGCCTTCATTTCTGGGGCAAAAAAAAGTCCGTAGGCTTATATCACGTTTTTATTTTGAATATTTCGCCCAGGACTGAATCAACTCCGTTTCTTTCACTAAGCGAAACACTGCCCATATGTGCTGCATTGTGTTATATATCATGTGGATTATATGAGGTGGAGGGAAGGAGGGTTAGGGGTCGTTCCAGGGAAGGGGTGAGGGAGGTTTTGAGTGTTCAGGGCTTGGACGTCGAACAGGCTCGTGTGAATGTGGAGAAAAGTTTTTTTTTTTTATGACGACGTGTTGTTGTAGTGTGAGCAATCTAACATAAAAGATTCAGGGAAACCGGTGAGTCGGACTTGAGTCCTGGAGGTGGAAAGTAGAGTTCCTGCACTCTGAAGGAGGGGTGAAGAAGTTGTAGTCCTGGAGGTGGGCAGTACAGTGCCTGCACTCTGAAGGAGGGGTGGGGGAAATTACAGTTTGTTGGGTAGTTTGAGCTGTGATATAAGCACACTTCTGGCAAGACGGCGATTGAGCAAATGACGATGGAAACGTTTCTTCTTTTTCGGGTCATCGGTGGGAGACGGCCGCTGTGTTCAAAATAGTGAAATATATCCCGAATATGGGAAGAAAGCCCAGTAAAACGCGTGACCGTGTGAAAAAAAAAAATATTCACAGTGAAAAAAATACCGAGATATACCTGTGTACGCACATTAAAGCGTTCATTTATTTCTGGATATTGTTTTCTTACTTTAAATATGGTGGCAAGAAACTGCCTGAAGGTAATCTCTCAGCTACTAGAGTGGAACTGGCAACTGGAGTGAGACTGGCAACTGGAGCGAGACTGGCAACTGGAGTGGAACTGGCAACTGGAGTGGAACTGGCAACTGGAGTGGAACTGGCAACTGGAGTGAGACTGGCAACGATGGAACTGGCAACTGGTGAACTGGCAACTGGAAGTGAGCTGGCAACTGGAGTGAGACTGGCAACTGGAGTGGAACTGGCAACTGGAGTGGAACTGGCAACTGGAATGAGACTTGCAACTGGAGTGGAACTGGCAACTGGAATGAGACTTGCAACTGGAGTGGAACTGGCAACTGGAGTGAGACTTGCAACTGAAGTGGAACTGGCAACTGGAGTGAGACTGGCAACTGGAGTGGAACTGGAATTTTATGAGAATATTTCCAGAGACTGTGTGTCAGACTTACGTGAGCAGAATCTTCCATCCCTACACAAAACTCCATGCCAAACTTCCTTCTAAATCATTCGTCACTGTACAAAATGTGTCAAGCTTCCCTTTGGACGACCATTCTTCCCTATCCAAAATATAGCTCTTTCTAACTTAAAATCTATCGTTCTGTGCAGCCGCCGTTGTACTTAGTGTGTGGTAGCCATGTTGAGTATGTGATGTGAGGCGCATGCTGCAACACATGGTACAACATATGCTGCAACACATGGTACAACATATGCTGCAACACATGGTACAACATATGCTGCAACACAGGGTTTACAACATATGCTGCAACACATGGTAAAAACATATGCTTCAACACAGGGTAAAACATATTCTGCAACACAGGGAAACAACATATGCTGCAACACATGGTACAACATATGCTGCAACACATGGTACAACATATGCTGCAACACATGGTACAACATATGCTGCAACACATGGTACAACATATGCTGCAAACATGGTAAAAACTATGCTTCAACACATGGTAACAACAATGGCTGCAACACATGGTTAACATATGCTGCAACACCTGGTACAAATGCTGCAACACATGGTACAACATATGCTGCAACACATGGTACAACATATGCTGCAACACATGGTACAACATATGCTGCAACACATGGTACAACATATGCTGCAACACATGGTATAACATATGCTGCAACACCTGGTACAAATGCTGCAACACATGGTACAACATATGCTGCAACACATGGTACAAATTATGCTGCAACACCTGGTACAAATGCTGCAACACATGGTACAACATATGCTGCAACACATGGTACAACATATGCTGCAACACATGGTACAACATATGCTGCAAAACACCATGTAAAACCCTATTCTGCAACACATGGTACAACATATGCTGCAACACATGGTACATCACATGCTACATCACATGCTACATTACATGCTACATCACATGCTACATTACATGCTACATAACATGCTACCACATGCTACAACACATGCTGCAACACATGGTACAACATATTCTGCAACACATGGTACAACATATGCTGCAACACATGGTACAACATATGCTGCAACACATGGTACAACATATTCTGCAACACATGGTACATATGCTGCAACACATGGTACAACACATGCTGCAACACATGGTACAACATATGCTGCAACACATGGTACAACATATTCTGCAACACATGGTTACAAATATGCTGCAACACAAATTGGTACAACACATGCTGCAACACATGGTGCAAATGCTGCAAAAAATGCTACAACACATTCTTCAACATATGATTTAACGCATGCTACAACACATGATTTAACACATGCCACAAATGCTACATCACATGCTAGAACACATGTTACATCACATGCTACATCACATGCTACATCACATGCTACAACACATGCTACAACACATGCTACAACACATGCTACAAACACATGCTACACCACATGCTAACCCAACCTGCTACAACACATGCTACATCACATGCTACAAACACATGCTGAAAACACATGCACATCACATGCTACAACACATGCTACAACACATGCTACAACACATGCTACAACACATGCTACATCACATGCTACATCACATGCTACAACACATGCTACAACACATGCTACAACACATGCTACATCACATGCTAAAACATGCTACAACACATGCTACATCACATGCTACAACACATGCTACATCACATGCTACATCACATGCTACAAATGCTACAACACATGCTACAACACATGCTACATCACAGCAAACAACACTTTGCTACAAAAACATGCTACAAACACATGCTACAACACATGCTCATCACATGCTACATCACATGCTACAACACATGCTACATCACATGCTACAACACATGCTCCCACACATGCTACATTCACATGCTACATCACTTTGCTACAACACATGCTACATCACATGCTACATCACATGCTACAACACATGCTACATCACATGCTACAACACATGCTACATCACATGCTACATCACATGCTACAACACATGCTACAACACATGCTACAACACATGCTACAACACATGCTACATCACATGCTACATCACATGCTACATCACATGCACATCACATACTACAAACATGCTAAAAACACAGGGCTACAACACATGCTACACACATGCTACAACACATGCTACCCACAACATGCTAAAAACACATGCATACATCACAGGGCTACATCACATGCTACAACACATGCTACATCACATGCTACATCACATGCTACACACATGCTACATCACATGCTACAACACATGCTACATCACATGCTACATCACATGCTACAACACATGCTACAACACATGCTACAAATGCTACATCACATGCTACATCACATGCTACAACACATGCTACAACACATGCTACATCACATGCTACAACACATGCTACAACACATACTACATCACGTGCTACATCACATGCTACAACACATGCTACATCACATGCTACATCACATGCTACATCACATGCTACATCACATGCTACAACACATGCTACAACACATGCTGTTCACTGTTACATTGTAACAGTGTAATGTTATCTTGCGATAAAGCCAACACATTCAACACACAACCTGTATACAATATAAATCTCTATAAACCTGGTTTCAAAAAATAAAAATGCATGCAACATATAATCGATGCAATATATATATAAACCTGCATGCAATATTAAACCTTGAACTATATAAAGCAGATATAACAACTACAACATTGTTAGCAGAAGACGTCAATACTTTTGCCTGGAAATTCATAACCCCCATATTGATGATTAACTTAAGGCGATGTTTCCCTGCTCCTCTGGACCATTATCCAGCAGCTGGTGTGTGAAGTGTGATGGTGTGTGAAGTGTGATGGTGTGTGAAGTGTGATGGTGTGTGACATGTGATGGTGGTGTGTGGAGTGTGATGGTGTGTGAAGTGTGATGGTGTGTGAAGTGTGATGGTGTGTGACATGTGATGGTGTGTGACATGTGATGGTGGTGTGTGAAGTGTGATGGTGTGTGAATTGTGATGGTGTGTGAAGTGTGATAGTGTGTGAAGTGTGATGGTGTGTGACATGTGATGGTGTGGACATGTGTGGTGGTGTGTGAAGTGTGATGGTGTGTGAAGTGTGATGGTGGTGTGGAAGTGTGATGGTGTGTGGAAGTGTGATGGTGTTTTGACATGTGATGGTGTGTGACATGTGATTGGTGGTGTGTGAAGTGTGATGGTGTGTGAAGTGTGATGGTGTGTGACATGTGATGGTGTGTGACATGTGATGGTGGTGTGTGAAGTGTGATGGTGTGTGAAGTGTGATGGTGTGTGAAGTGTGATGGTGTGTGACATGTGATGGTGGGGTGTGAAGTGTGATGGTGTTGTGAAGTTTTGATGGTGTGTGAAGTGTGATGGTGTGTGAAGTGTGATGGTGGTGAAGTGTGGATGGTGTGTGAAGTGTGATGGTGTGTGAATGTGATGGTGTGTGAAGTTGATGGTGTTGAAGTGTGATGGTGGGTGAAGTGTGATGGTGTGTGAATGTGATGGTGGGGTGTGAAGTGTGATGGTGTGTGAATGTTGGTGTTGAGTGTGATGGTTGTGAAGTGTGATGGTGTGTGATGTGTGAATGGGTGTGTGAAGTGTGATGGTTGTGTGAAGTGGATGGGGTTGAATGTGTTGGTGTGTGAATGTGATGGTTTTGTGAATGTTTATGGTGGTGTGTGGGAAATGTGATGGTGTGAAGTGTGATTTGGTGTGTGACATGTGATGGTGTGTGACATGTGATGGGGGTGTGTGAAGTGTGATGGTGTGTGAAGTGTGATGGTGTGTGACATGTGATGGTGTGTGTGACATGTGATGGTGGGTGTGTGAAGTGTGATGGTGTGTAGGTGAGGTGTGTGAAATGTGATGGTGTGTGAATGTGGTGAGTGGGGTGTGAAGTGTGATGGTGTGTGAAGTGTGATGGTGTGTGAATGTGATTTGGGGTGTGAAGTGTGATGGTGTGTGACATGTGATGGTGTGGTGTGTGAAGTGTGTTGGTGG
Source organism: Cherax quadricarinatus (assembly GCF_026875155.1). Taxonomy (NCBI): domain Eukaryota; kingdom Metazoa; phylum Arthropoda; class Malacostraca; order Decapoda; family Parastacidae; genus Cherax; species Cherax quadricarinatus. The sequence goes on from NC_069402.1 coordinate 79,992,293, forward strand.
GGTGGACATGTGATTTGGGGTGTGAAGTGTGATGGTGTGTGAAGTGTGATGGGGTGTGTGAAGTGTGATGGTGTGTGACATGTGATGGTGGTGGTGTGAAGTGTGGGTGGTGTTGAAGTGTGGTGGTGTGTGAAGTGTGATGGTGTGTGAAGTGTGTGGTGGTGTGTGTGTTGGGGTGTGACTGTGTGTGGGTGTGGTTTGTGTGTGAAGTGGATGGTGGTGTGTGAAGTGTGATGGTGGTGTGGAAGTGATGGTGTGTGTGAAGTGTGATGGTGTGTGAAGTGTGATGTGTGGGGAGTGTTTATGGGGTGTGTGTGGAAAGGTGTGAAGTGTGTGGTGTGGAAGGGGTGATGGTGTTGGGGTGGTGTGTGAAGTGTGATGGTGGTGTGAAGTGTGGTGGGGTGTTGAAGTGTGATGGTGGTGTGTGGTGTGGTGGAGGTGGGGTGGTTGTGAAGTGTGATGGTTGTGTGGGGTAGTGTGATTTGGGTGTGAAGTGTGGTGGTGGAAATGTGATGGTGGTGGACTGTGATGGTGGTTTTTGTGAAGTGTGTGGTGTGTGTGTGTGGTTGGGGTGTGAAGTGTGAAAGGTGGTGTGTGATGGGAGTGGTTTTGATGGTGTGTGAGGGGTGTGGTGGGGTGGGAAGTGTAAAGGTGGGTGTGGGTGGGTGGTACGTGTGAAGTGTTGTGGTTGTGTGAGTGTGTGGTGTGTGAGTGTGGTGTGTGAAGTGGTGTGTGTGAAATGTGATGGTGTGGAGTGTGATGGTGGGTGTGTGAATGTGATGGTTTGGGGTGTGAAGTGTGATGGTGTGTGGAAGTGTGATGGTTTGGTGAAGTGTGATGGTCTGTGTGAAATGTGGTGGTGTGAAGTGTGGTGTGTGTAAGTGTGAAGTGTGTGGTGTGTGAAGGGGGGTGGTGTGGTTTGGGTGTGTGAAGGTGTGGTGTGTGTGAAGTGTGGTGTGTGATGGTGTGTGTGTGAAGTGTGTGGGTGTGAAGTGTGATGGTGTGTGAAGTGTGGGTGTGTGTGTGTGGTGGAGTGTGGAGGTGTGGGTGTTAATGTAGGTGGGGGATGGTGGATGGAGTGTGATGGGGATATGGAGTGTGAAGGTGGGGGTGCTGGTGAGTGTGGTGGTGTGTGAAATGTGATGTGGGGGGTGTGATGGGGAGTGTGGTGGTGTGTGAAGTGTGGTGGTGTGGATGTGTGGTGGGGTGTGTTGTGGAGGGTGTGAAGTGTGGTGGTGTGGATGTGGTGTGTGGTGGAGTGTGGTGTTGGGGTGTGAATGTGTGTGGGGAGTGTGGGTGGATGTGGAAATGTGATGGTGGAGTGTGGTGGTGGTGGTGGTTTGGAGTGTGGGAAATGTGGTGGTGGTGGGTGTGGAGTTGATGGTGAGTGTGATGGGTGAGTGTGATGTGGGGTGTGATGGTGGAGTGTGGTGGTGGTGGTTTAAGGTGGTGGTGGTTGAGTGTGATGGTGGAGTGTGGTGGTGGGGGTGTTTAAGGGGTGATGGTGAGTGTGTGGGGAGTGTGGTGGTGGGTGTGTGAAGGTGGTGGTGGTGGAGTGTGATGGTGGTGTGGGGGTGGTGGAGTGTGAATGGTGGTGAAGGTGGTGCGGAGTGGTGGAGTGTGGGTGTGTTGGGGGAGTGTGGTGGTGGTGGTGTGTGAAGTGTGGTGGTGGTGGTGGGAGTGTGGATGGATGGTGGAGTGTGGGTTTGGGGGTGGGGTGTGGAGTGTGGTGGTGGGTGGTGGGGGAGGGTGGTGAAGTGTGGTGGTGGGAGTGTGTGGTGTGGTGGATGGTGTGGATGTGATTGTGGAAATGTGTGTGGTGTGGGAGTGTGAAATGTGGTGGTGGAAATGTGAAGTGTGGTGAGGGGGTGGGAAGTGTGGTGGTGGGGGAGTGTTGGGTGGTTGGGGAAGTGTGGTGGTGGTGGAGTGTGAAGTGTGGTGGTTAGTGGTGGTGTGGTGGTGGTGGAGTGTGAGTGTGATGGTGGTGGATGTGGTGTGATGGTGGAGTGTGGTGGTGGGGTGTGAAGTGTGGTGGTGGTGGAGTGTGGAGTGCGATGGTGGAGTGTGAAGTGTGGTGGTGGTTTAGTGTGAAGTGTGGTGGTGGAGTGTGAAGTGTGGTGGTGGTGGAGTGTGAAGTGTGGTGGTGGTGGAGTGTGAAGTGTGGTGGTGGTGGAGTGTGAAGTGTGGTGGTAGTGGAGTGTGGTGGAGGGGTGGAGTGCAGGGTATCCAGCAAGTCTTGATGTTTCGCCCAGCTCTTCTCTCCCGTACCGGAAAAATAACACCAATGTAACTTTGATCTTACTACAGTTTTTATTTTTTTTTTTTGGAGGTGCGTAACCGATGGAAGGGGGGAGGAGGAGGAATTGGAGGTGAGGGGATCTGGTGGGGGGAAAGTGCGAGGCGGGGAGGGGCAGGTGACATGGAATGCTGTGTTGTAATATTGACAGAACCAGGAAAGCCTCTCCTTGTCACCAGTGCGTCCTGCCTTGTCCTCCTGCGCTGGCAACAAGTCAGTAGGATCCCCCCTCTCTTATTTATCATCCTCCTCAACATGTGAGGTGGGGGAGGGGTGGGGTGGTGCATGAGGAGGTGTCCACCTCTTGTGTTCTGGGAAATTGGCAGCAATGTGGCATTGCAGTCCAGGTGTTGAGGTCTTGATGGTGTGTGGGGGGTATCTTAATACCCTAAGGTAGCAAGATACCCAACACAAGGTACTGGGATGTTACAGGCAGGTTTCTTACTACCCTAAGGTAGCAAGATACCCAACACAAGGTACTGGGATGTTACAGGCAGATTTCTTACTACCCTAAGGTAGCAAGATGCCCAACACAAGGAACTGGGATGTTACAGGCAGGTTTCTTACTACCCTAAGGTAGCAAGATACCCAACACAAGGTACTGGGATGTTACAGGCAGGTTTCTTACTACCCTAAGGTAGCAAGATACCCAACACAAGGTATTGGGATGTTACAGCTTGCTACCCTAAAGTATCAAGATGCCCTACACAAGGAACTGGGATGTTAGTCAGGTTTCTTACTACCCTAAGGTAGCAAGATACCCAACACAAGGTACTGGGGTGTTACAGTCATCTATCTTACTATCCTGTATCAACATTCGTGGCCCCAGACTATTCAACATCTTACCAGAAGTTATCAGAAACACTGCTGGGACAAGTGTAGAAGTCTTCAAGAGAAAACTGGACAAGAATATTCACCAGGTGCCAGATCAACTAGGATGTTTTGGATATGTCAAGCAGCGGGCCTTAAGCAGCAACAGCCTGGTTGACCAGGGAAGCCAGCTTCAGACGAGCCTGGCCAATGGCCGGGCTCCGGGAGTAGTGAGAGTCTCGAACCTCATCAAAGATATAAAAGTTGCCTAAGATCAGGCTGTGGAAGGGTATTAGAAAG
>NC_069402.1:79997521-80000021 GCF_026875155.1 Cherax quadricarinatus
AGCACCAATTACCTGTTGCCCCCAGCACCCACCTACCTGTTGCCCCCAGCACCCACCTACCTGTTGCCCCTAGCACCCACCTACCTGTTGCCCCTAGCACCCACCTACCTGTTGCCCCTAGCACCCACCTACCTGTTGCCCCAGCACCTACCTACCTGTTTCCCCCAGCACCCACCTACCTGTTGCCCCCAGCACCCACCTACCTGTTGCCCCCAGCACCCACCTACCTGTTGCCCCCAGCACCCACCTACCTGTTGCCCCCAGCACCCACCTACCTGTTGCCCCCAACACCCACCTACCTGTCCCCCAATACCCACCTACCTGTTGCCTCCAACACCCGCCCACATGTCCCCCTAACACCCACCCACCTGTCTCCCAATACCCACGTACCTGTTGCCCCAACACCTACCCACCTTTCCCCCCCAATACCCACGTACCTGTTGCCCCCAACACCCACCCATCTGTCCCCCAACACCCACCTACCTGTTGCCTCCAACACCCATCCACATGTCCCCCCAACACCCACCCAACGTTTCGCTCTCCAAGCTTGATAAAGCTCCTGGAGAGCGAAACGTTGCCACAATAAATGTCACGTTAGTTGCAGTTGTGTCCTTTTACTTTACATATTGTCGGTAATTCTACCAACTTTATTACCCACCTACCTGTTGCCTCCAACACCCACCCACATATCCCCCAATACCCACCCACCTGTTCCCCCAGCACCCACCCACATGTCCCCCCAACATTGTATTTTCAGAAGATTTATTTTACCGGTCAGAATAGTCACAATTGGTGTCGTTGGTGGGGTTTATATTAGATAATGAGCAAGACTCAATGAGCGAGTTATAAAACCAGGAAGTTGACGTTTTAAGAGATGTTTTATGCGTATACACCTTCATATGTATACTGAAAATGCGTATGAGAGTAATATAAACCATACCACGGGCGGGATTTGAACCCGCGGTCAGAGAGTCTCAAAACTGACCGCGGGTTCAAATCCCGCCCGTGGTAGGGTTTGTTTGCAATCGTGTCATTAAGATTTCGTGAGTCAAAGAGTAAAATATGTGGTGTGTGTTCTCTGATGGTGAATAATGTATGGTGTTCTGGTGGTAGCCTGGCCACACTCACTACTCATTTATTCATTGTTTTCCCTGGAATTGCGATGATGATGATTATACACAAATATCCCACACTTAGGAGATGAAAGTTTTAAGCGAGGCTTCGCTTTAGCCTGGATTATCATCAGGTCACAACTGACGAGCAGCGAGGTAAAGCGGGGAAAGCCACTAGACAGGTCGGGAGGGGGTAAGAAAGTAGTAATAGTTGTAGTAATAGAATGGTACTGTGATAGTAGTAATCGTAGTTACGATTAATGTAGTAGTAATGGTAAAGGTAATAGTTTTTGCCATCTAAGCGGCTAGTTTATTGTATTAATGTTGGTAGAATTACCGACAATATGTTAGGTAAACGGACATAAGTGCAACTAATGTGACATTTTCTCGTTTGTAACGGCTTGATAAAGCTCCTGGAGAGTGACGCGTTGCCACAGGGAAATGTCACATTAGTTGCACCTGTATCCTTTTAAAGGCTAATTTATTGTAGCGAATAGTTTACTATGCACCCCATGTCCATCCTGTGGATGCTGTTACAAGAGTATATGGATAAACAAAATATACCAAAGAGTTAATAGAAATAAATGTAGATTTCTGTCTATAATTATCGGTTGCAAGTGCATTTAAGATATTTACTTAGTATATTTGGTATCTTATTTTCATTAATAAGACACTTTGACATATCACATAGGTTATCATACTATATATTCCCCAGTAAGTGGAGAGTTAAGAATGTAGTGTTTAAGATAGTGACTATAAGCCTGACCACATAGCATTTGGTCAGACTAGTAATTGAACTGTATTTGCAATAGTAGTAATGGTGATTAATTACACCCACACACACACCCACACAGCGATATAGTGGAGGCAGGAACCATACATAGTTTTAAGACGAGGTATGATAAAGCTCATGGAGCAGGGAGAGGGAGGACCCAGTAGCGAGCAGTGAAGAGGCGGGGCCAGGAACAGAGTATCGACTACTGCAACCACAGTGAGTAACACACACACACACACACACACACACACACACACACACACACACACACACACACACACACACACACAGTCACACACAGGGGCCAGGAGCTGTGACTCGATCCCCGCAACCACAACTAGGTGAGTACTCTCACTCGGGGTTCACAAGGGAAGGAGGGGCACTGCAGTAAGCTTAATGGTCAGTGATAGGGGGGCGGAGAAAGAAAGGAGAAATTCAGAAGACAGGTAAGGTGAAGGACATACAGAAGACAGGTAAAGAGAAAATGTGAAGAGAACGCAAAGGTCAGGCCAAGTCACGAGTGTTTTGACGATTATGCTTGTGACGATGTTAATAGAAACCCCGGACTGTGGTTGATGTTGTGTATAGAGTCTTGGAAACGAGGCGTCTGTGA
>NC_069402.1:80012521-80181888 GCF_026875155.1 Cherax quadricarinatus
CTGCTGGTGCTGGCTGCTGGTGCTGCTGCTGCTGGTGCTGCTGCTGCGCTGCTGGGTGCTGCTGCTGTGCTGCTGCTGTTGCTGGTGCTGCTGCGTGCTGCTGCTGCTGCTGCTGCTGCTGTTGGCTGCTGCTGCCTGCTGCTGCTGCTGTGCTGTGCTAGCTGCTGCTGCCTCCCTGCTGCTGCTGTGTGCTGTGCTGCTGCTGGTGCTGCTGCTGGTGCTGCTGCTGCTGCTGCTGCTGCTGCTGCTGCTGGTGCTGCTGCTGGTGCTGCTGCTGGTGCTGCTGCTGCTGCTGCTGCTGCTGCTGCTGCCTGCTGCCGCCGCCGCCGCCGCCGCCGCCGCCGCCAGAAAATGACTCTTCAAAATTCAATATTTTATTTTATCATTAGCAACATGTTGTCCTGAGATTATTATTCATCTACATCTGGAAGAAACCTTTTGCATAGATCATTAGATTGTAGTGCAACTTTCATGTTGTCTTATGCCTCCTTTTACCATGGGAAGGGGCAAGGGGAGAATGAATGGGGGGATGGTTAGGGATAGAGGAGAGTTATCCACTTGGCCCTCATTAACCTCTCGTAGCCAGTTGTTGACCCGAGGTGACCTCTAGAAGACTCCCCGTGGTGTGGAGACACACTCACTGATGTTGTGATAAGCTACCACGTGCTGATGTTGCTGCTACTGTTGCTGTGTGTGTGTGTGTGTGTGTGTGTGTGTGTGTGTGTGTGTGTGTGTGGTGTGTGTGTGTGTGTGTAAGGAAACTCGTTAAGGATGTGTACATCTGGAGTGTGCTGCTGCTCTTCTCTGTGTGAGAGTTACGTAATGTTATCTTCCATCATAGGCTGGATTTCCTTCGTCAGGTAATGAGAACTGTCAGAGTTAGGGAGGATGGAGACGGGGAGTGTTTATGATTCACATGGGGGAGGGGGGTTGAATGGGAAGGGGTTAGGGTAGGAAGAAAAGTGGCACCCCCACGGATGGGGGGGGGGGAGGCGGGATGTACGGTTCTGGTCCCACGTGCCTCTACTCGTCTCATTACTCACCGCGTGCCACTACACACACACACACACACACAACACACCACACACACACACACACACACACACACACACACACACACACCATATACAGCTTTAAGACGAGGTATGACAAAACTCATGGAGCAGAGGACCTAGTAGCGATCAGTGAAGAGGCGGGGCCAGGAGCTGAGTCTCGACTGTAGTTGTTACCTTCGTCTCTGTAATTGATGCATCTTTCGTCACTGTAATTGATGCCTCCTTCGTCACTGTAATTGATGACCCCTTCGTCACTGTAGTTGATGTTGTGTCATCACTACTGCCAGTTGATGTCTCCTGACAGTAGTGTCTGGCTTCTTGCTCTTTGCCTGGTGTAACAGCTCGACAAATCTTCCATCAACATCTCTCAAGTAGTAACTTGTGCTCTTTGAAGTGGTTACTTAAGATCTTAAGCAGTACCATAATACACTGTAGGGAGGTTACCTGTAGGTTACCTGTGGTTGCTTCCTTCCGCCTGGTCCCAGACCAAGCCTCCGGGTCGCTGGCCTTATTGATCAATCTGTTGGTGCCCGCAGTCCTGTGTATGCATCACAACCCAGCTGATCAGGAGCTGAAGACAGCCAGAGGCTTGTTGGTAATCCCCGTTGCGCCTGGAGTGTAGCAGCTGTGTAAGTAAGTTTATTCAGGTATACACAAATACAGTTACATAGATTATCATACTTAGCAACATATGTGTAGAGAACCTGGGATAACCCAAAAAAGTCAGAGTGACTTATATCCATTGTTTGTACTCTTCCTTAAAGACGGGAATGCCTTGATGGGGAAATGTTCTTGGTCTATGGAACTGGAGGTGTTCTTCCCTTCGCTGGATGACCCCATACGGGTTGCATTGCTCTCGTGTTGTATCAGTGTGTGTGTGTGTGTGTGTGTGTGTGTGTGTGTGTGTGTGTGCGCGCCTCATCAAAGGCAGCGTTATCCACGTCTGCTGTTGTGAATGTATGGGCCAGTAGGCCTTCTGCAGTGTTCCTCCATTCTTATGTTTCACACTTAAATAGGCATTATTATCGCTACACTTCAACGTAGCTTTAAAACCATATTTGTGGTCCATTCAGAGCATGGAGTGGCGCGGGCTCCATCCTCCGTCCGCTAATTCCGAGCCTGTAACCTCCACTTTGGTTGCCAGGTTCTTCCCTGACAAAAAAAAATAAAAGAAGTTGTTCTACATAATAGAGCTTCAAGTTAGCATGATAAATGTCTAGACGGGAACTTGGTGTAAATATGAGTTGTGTGTCTGCTAAGTCTTCCACTTGGACCTGAGAGAATAAAAATTTACAACACCCTCGCTGGAACTTTTCACCGAAGGAGAGAAACCTATGGACGACGTTTCGGTCCTTCCCGGGCAGTATGTCTTGATAGGTAAGACAATATTGTTTCTGAAACAATACTGTTTCATACAACGGAACAATGCTCTTCTCCAGACTGAGGGACTGACCACCTCAAAACTTTAAGGGTGATGGACTGATTACATCGTCTTCAAGTCTCTTCTGCTTCTATCAACTTTTCTGTACTCGACTGAAGAAGCCTACCGTGTAGGCGAAGCGTTTCGAAATAAAGATACCTAACTGTTGCATATGTGTCTTACCTAGCAATCTGTCGGTATTTTATACCATTTTAATGTTCAGTATGTCTTGAATTGAAAATAGTCCAGGAGGGACCGAAACGTCGCCACAAGCTTTCTCCTAAGTGCGACGTTTTCGTTACTAGTTTAACCCTTGTTTTTTTTTTGTGTATATGAATTATTTTTAATAAAGTCAAGAGTGCTATTTAACTCTTGACAGCTCGGATATTCTCATTGTTTATATCTCGTCGAAATTGACTCTGCAACCTAACCTAATCTTGATGGAAATTGACATAAAATATAATTATGTGACTGTGGAGATGACTCCCAGGTTGTGTTAGTGCGGTCAGTATAATTTGGCGTAGTGCGGCCACTGCTGCGCCTGCGTAATGATATACGCTTGACCTGCGTACCACGAGAAACCTAACTTACTGACCTGGGTGTATCACGCGACGCGGATTTTGATGGTGGAAGGAGAGAAAGGTGAGGGGTGGAGGGAAGTAGGAGTGATGGAGGGAGAGAAAGGTGAGGGGTGGAGGGAAGTAGGAGTGATGGAGGGAGAGAAAGGTGAGGGGTGGAGGGAAGTAGGAGTGATGGAGGGAGAGAAAGGTGAGGGGTGGAGGGAAGTAGGAGTGATGGAGGGAGAGAAAGGTGAGGGGTGGAGGGAAGTAGAAGTGATGGAGGGAGAGAAAGGTGAGGGGTGGAGGGAAGTAGAAGTGATGGAGGGAGAGAAAGGTGAGGGGTGGAGGGAAGTAGGAGTGATGGAGGGAGAGAAAGGTGAGGGGTGGAGGGAAGTAGGAGTGATGGAGGGAGAGAAAGGTGAGGGGTGGAGGGAAGTAGGAGTGATGGAGGGAGAGAAAGGTGAGGTGTGGAGGGAAGTAGGAGTGATGGAGGGAGAGAAAGGTGAGGTGTGGAGGGAAGTAGGAGTGATGGAGGGAGAGAAAGAGGGCAAGACAGGAAGTACTGGACAAACTGTTGTGGCGGAAGTGGTGTAACTGAAGAGTGGGCACGTGTTGTCTGCCCACATTGTACCCACGTCGGTGCCCACCTCGGCGCCCACCCGTCTGGCTGGCCTACCCATTTAGGTTTTTTTTTTTTCTTACACTAAATATTTGTTCTGCGAGAGGAGAACTTGGATATTGAAGATTTTTGTTTTTCAGAGAGTAACTTATTCTCGGTTGATGCAGGGTGTATGTGTGTGTGTGTGTGTGTGTGTGTGTGTGTGTGTGTGTGTGTGTTTGTGTGTGTGTGTTTGTGTGTGTGTGTGTGTGTGTGTGTGTGTGTGTGTGTGTGTGTGTGTGGGGTGTGAAATGTTTTGAGTGGTGATACATATAACTTGGATGACATTTATATTTTGAGTAAATTCATAGGTACGGTGGTTTTAATCTGCGGAGTTTTGTCTCCTGTCTTCATGACTGCCAAAGATGACGCAGGACAATGGCGACATTACATTACTGTATAAATAATTGGTGGTAACTGTAGGAGTAGTAGTAGTGGCAGTAGTAGTAGTAGTAATAGCGATAGTATCAGCAGTACTACTGCATTTATAATTACTACTGCTACTACTATTAATTTTAGTTATACCACTTCTGTTGCTGCTGTTGCTGCCGCCCATGTTGCTGCTGCCCATGTTGCTCCTGGCCCTCCTCCTCCAGTGGACGTTGGTAACTACATTCTATGCCTCATATATTCATGGTGTGGAGGGTGCTGCAAGAACATATACACAAATATCGAATATTTGTGGGTATATATTATTTACAAATTATCATTATTCTATCTGTCACAAGTAAACCTGGAATATTTGCTCACAATTTTATCATCACATTATTACTAATAAGATACCTTGATATAGAGGTTCGTGTACTATCTGTGTGTTCCTCAGTAGGTGGATGATGAACAACAGTGTTCAAGACATCGAACGTGAGGTTGAGTGCTTACCTGTGACTGATTCCAAGGGTGTTTGTACCCTAGCAGCTCCAACTTGAGGCCTGGTTTTGGTGACTGCCTTATCAAGCATGCTGTTACTGCCAGTGACCCATCAGCTCACATAGGTTGATCTGCCATGTGTTGCAGTTAGGGGTGGAGATGTACATTTAGTCAGGCCTAAGCCTGCTGAGCAGACGATGCTTTTCGACTAAGATACCCATCGCTTGCATGTGTGTCTTACCTGTGTCATGAATATATAGACTAAACCTGGCTACTGCGACATCTGTAGTCTGCTGAGACACACGTGATGCACATGTGTTGGTGTATACTTAACGATATAACGGTAGAAGTAGCCGCCTCATTTTCTCTCATATTGAGTATATATGATGAAGAGGTGCACATCTCAGATAATCAAGCAGGTTGTGATGGCTATGTAGGCCGTTGGGACGCTAGCAGCAACAGCCTGGTTAACCAGGCAAGCATGAAGGAAGCCTCAGGCCTCATTTCAAAGATAGAACTCTTGAAACCGGTAACAGGTGCGTGATGGGTTGAGGTGAATGAGTGAAAGCGAGTGGTATTTGTGTTGAATGAGTAAAGCAACACTGCACTTAGTATTGTATCGTATATGATTAAGTTTTAAAGTCTAAACCCATGTGGATCATTCAGAGCAAGCAGAGGGGAAGGCTCGATCATTCGTTCGCTAATCACGCCCCAAACAGCACTTAGTCCAGCCTGGATAATGTAATACTAGCAACAGTAATATGCGACAAAAGCCTGCCGGAGGTACAGTGTATGAAGCTTGCAGTGAGCTCGTGTATATTTGAGGAGGTTCAGACGTGATCTACGTTGCTGCATAACTTATGATCTCCACCTTTACTGATATTAAATATTTTCGATACGTAAGGAGAGGGTTTGTGAGGAATTGCGTTACTGGCTGAATGATTCGAGGTGGTGTGGATTGTGTAGCACAGGCGTGTGGTGGGGAGGATGGGGGGGTTACGATTGTGCGTGAGGGGAGAGGGTTGAAGGATAGCAACTACGCTGGTGAGGTGGTGGAACGGGGCTTTTCCGCTACTTGGGGGAGGAAACAGGTTACAGCACTGATGAACAGGGTGGAAATGGGGTAACAAAATAACTAGTGCTCGAAAATGAGTAGGTTGAGAGAGAGAGAGAGAGAGAGAGAGAGAGAGAGAGAGAGAGAGAGAGAGAGAGAGAGAGAGAGAATACTTTTAATCCCCATTGAGCAGGTCACTCCATGTCACCAGCTGTGAAGAACGTGTGGAGGGTTGATGACGGTAATCCTGCAGGAGAAAAGGCAACACGGTGATATTTAAGGAGGATCTCACTAACTGAAGCTTGAAGCAGGAAGCCGGGGTGGGAACTGGTGCGAGGTGAGGAACTCCAATTAAAGTACGAGGTGACTCCTGAGAGAAGCCAAGAGCGCATGTAACTGCACTCAGCGCTATGTAAGGTATCATGACGTCACTGGTATATGATACCGATAAGTTGAAGTGTTACACACATGTACGACAACTGGGTATCTTTTTTTGTGTAGAATTTTCGCCAGTCAGTGACTTTATCTGTATAGTACAGGGATAAAAATAGAAGACTGGTAAGACCTCCTGTACTTCAGATTCATCAAGACTACGGTTCAGAATACCTGCTTCTAGGTCGAGGGACTGATTGCCTTATCTTCAGCCTCAGTCTTTTGTTTATTGTCCCTGTATTATATTGATAAAGCCACTGGTTGCCGAAATGTCTGCATAATGAAGATAACCAGTTGTTTCACATGTGTCTAATAGAGCCTCCAGGTAGACTCCAGGTAGACTCCAGGTAGATAGGTGAGGTGCTTGTGATGATACATTCTTGTATTTGGCTTCTTCTTTTGTATGTAAAAAGGATCTTGTTGAATGTAGAGGAGAAGGGAAGGTAGCGGTAGGTTGAGGAAGAGTTAACATTAGGTACGGAAGCCATTACCCACACTTGAATACTTTTTTCGGGTACTGGAGCACCGTACACTGGACTCAAGTATTTCCGTACACAGGGTATGACATTCCAGCAGACAGTTTTATAACGCATTTTTTTACGTGATGCGATGCACAGCAGTCCGCTAATGCACAGGTGCCCATTTTTACTGCTAGGTGGGCAAGAGTACAAAGCAATTTGTCCAAACTTTTCTCCATGGAAAGGGATCGAACTCAAAACTTATAATGGAAAGTCAGATGTTCTCACTAGTAAGCTACACGGTACCCCTGAGAAAGAGAGATCTAAATGTGAACAAGGGAAGGTAGACGGTGTTTCAGGGAAGAGACAGAGACCTCGGGGAGGAGGAAGGGAAGGTAGACTGTAGTTCAAGGAAGAGGCAGAGTCCTGCAGGAGGTAGTGGTGGTTGGAGTTTGGGACATAGTGGTTGTTTAGTTAAGGTGAGGACTGATGAGTTGTCAGGCAGTGCCTCTGTAACATGCCCCACACGCCACCACTACCACATACTCGCAATATATCCTTCTATCTCACTTGCCACCAATTTATTAATATTAATATCTTGAGGTTACAAGAACGACAGATTAAGACTAATGTCTGAACAATTAGGAAGATTTGCGACACCGTCAAGGAGCTGTTGAAGGCTGTTTGGCGTTATTTTGCATTCATTACGGTAGCTGGTGGAGGTGGGAGACTAGCCTGTTGGAGAAGGTAACATATCCACGTCAGGGTGTTGACATGAGCGGTGCCGCAGGTGATGTATCATGTTGTCTCCGCCACTAGTAGGATAGGATGTGACGTGCAGCAAAACACACCCGGTCATGTTGTCTACTCCTGTAGTGGAACATGCTCTGACGTGCAGTGACTTCCTGCCCCCGAAAACAAACACCCGGTCTCATCGTTCCCGTAGTAGTAGTGAGACACTCACTGACGTGCTCTGACGTGTTGTTGCGAATGCAGCAAAACACACCCAGGCACTCGTCAAGCACACACATTAATATTGTATTGTGTGGCCATGCCGCCACACACTGGCACCTGTGTACACACCTAGTTTTGTGTGTGTGTGTTTGGTGGGGGGGGGGAGTGTTAAATCTAGGCTCCTGGCTCTCATAACCGGCTCTTTCATACCTGTTCTTAAAGCTGTGTTTAGACTCTTGCCCTATTCACTTCCTTACCTAACACATTCCGAGTATTGAGGAATATGGAGGTAGTGTAATAGCTTATTAATTAAAATAAGATTCCAGACATATTAAGCAATTATCCTAAATTTGATTGCAACAAGACACTTGTAGATATAAATCTAGATGCACTTGTGTTAACCCTTTTAAACCTAGTTCTTAGGCCTTTTGTATATCTATATGCTCTAGCGCTACCGTCCAAATGATAGATCTGGGGTGCACAATAAACTAGCTTCTTCGGTGGCAAAATCTAATGTAATCTCTCCTGACACCTTATAAAATTAACCACAACATTGGTCCTTAGACCATATCTTGAATTGACGAGAGACGGCAGCTGCTTGCTCTCCATGGGTCAGTCCCTCAACGCAAGGGTTATCGAATGTAAACAATCTCTTAAGTCTTGAGTCCTGGAAATGGGAAGTACAATGCCTGCACTCTAAAGGAGGGGTTCGAGATATTCGCAGTTTGGAGAGATATATTGTGTATTTTTATACGTATATACTTCTAAACTGTTGTATTCTGGGCACCTCTGCAAAAACAGTGATTATGTGTGAGTGAGGTGAAAGTGTTGAATGATGATGAAAGTATTTTCTTTTGGGGATTTTCTTTCTCTTTGGGTCACCCTGCCTCGGTGGGAGACGGCCTTGTGAAAAAAATGTGTGTAATATATATTATATATATATATAATATATATATATATTATATATAATATATATTATATTATATATATATATTATATTATATATAAACAGACGCACAGACTGTATGGTTTGTTTATTCTTTATTCTGCTTCAAGTTGTTGAGAAGCGTTGCCTCTCCTTGCTTTTCTATAAATTAACCACATAGATGCATCTTCCCAGAATGAGATGTAACCAGTGAATGAGCGTCTTTAGCACTGTGCTGCTACCTTATTCTTTATGATGGTTACACAGAGGGAACAAAAGCTAGCTATGTGTCCCTCTTGCATTCCTTCACACAGGATGGAGGTTCATACAAGATGTTAAATGTGTCAGCCTGAGCTGGGAGACTTCAGTCAGGCGACGAGGATATCATCAAACATTCCAGTAAGGGTTGGAGAGGTGGTAAAGAGCTAATGAGTATACGATAGCATGGTGGTCTAAGTAGTAGTAGGTGCAGCAGCAGTCGTGGTAACAGCAGCAGCAGTGGTAGAACTCGTGGTAATAGCAGCAGTAATAGTTGTTGATGCATCATTGTCAATAGCAGATTATAATTTATATATGCTTATGTTGAGGTCTTCTGGATATTTATCTTTGCACCGTAGTGATGGATGTTGGGTGATCATCAAGTAGTGAGTGGTTGTGTAAGAGGAAGTGTGTAAGGGGTTAGTGGTGGTAGTGGTGGTGACGCCACAGTGATGGATGTTGGGTGATCATTAAGTACTGAGTGAGTGTGTAAGAGGAAGTGTGAGAGAAGTTAATGATGACGGTGGTGGTCGACCTGGAGTCTACTTGAAGTCTATTTCATGAGTGGTAGTGGCGGTCCTGGCGATACAGGAATATAGGATGGGGGTGAGCATTAAGTAGTGGTAGAGAGGATATTTGAGGTGTTAGTGTGGTGGTGGAGAGGTTAGGACACTGTTGACGTCAGTACAGCAGCTATGTGGTCAGACGTCAGTACAGCAGCTATGTGGTCAGACGTCAGTACAGCAGCTATGTGGTCAGGACGTCAGTACAGCAATGTGGTCAGACGTCAGTACAGCAGCTATGTGGTCAGACGTCAGTACAGCAGCTATGTGGTCAGACGTCAGTACAGCAGCTATGTGGTCAGACGTCAGTACAGCAGCTATGTGGCCAGGCTTATGGTCGCTTGAGCACTTGGTGCTTCATCGTCCACTTATTGAAGAATTTAGAGATAGTATATTAACCTGTGTCATATATCAGGGTATATTATTAACGGAAATAAGATACCAGACATACTATGCAAATATACTAAATTTGTGTATCCAAATGCTCTTGCGTTATCGTCAACAGGATGGATATGAGGTACACAATAAACTAGCCACTACCATCCACAGGATGGATACGAGGTGCATAAACTAGCCACTACCATCCACAGGATGGATACGAGGTGCATAACTAGCCATACTACCATACACAGGATGGATACGAGGTCATAACTAGCACTACCATTCCACAGGATGGATACGAGGTGCATAAACTAGCCACTACCATCCACAGGATGGATACGAGGTGCATAAACTAGCCACTACCATCCACAGGATGGATACGAGGTGCTAAAACTAGCCACTACCATCCACAGGATGGATACGAGGTGCATAAACTAGCCACTACCATCCACAGGATGGATACGAGGTGCATAAACTAGCCACTACCATCCACAGGATGGATACAAGGTGCATAAACTAGCCACTACCATCCACAGGATGGATACAAGGTGCATAAACTAGCCACTACCATCCACAGGATGGATACAAGGTGCATAAAACTAGCCACTACATCCACAGGAATGGATACGAGGTGCATAAACTAGCCACTACCATCCCACAGGTGGATCACGAGTGCATAAACTAGCCACTACCATCCACAGGATGGATACAAGGTGCATAACTAGCACTACTACATCCACAGGATGGATACGAGGTGCATAAACTAGCCACTACCATCCACAGGATGGATACGAGTGCATAAACTAGCCACTACCATCACAGGATGGATACAAGGTGCATAAACTAGCACTACCATCCACAGGATGGATACGAGGTGCATAAACTAGCACTACCATCCACAGGATGGATACAAGGTGCATAAACTAGTCCACTACCATCCACAGATGGATACGAGGTGCATAAACTAGCCACTACCTCCAAGGATGGATACAGGTGCATAAACTAGCCACTACCATCCACAGGATGGATAAAGGTGCATAAACTAGCCACTACCAGTCCACAGGATGGATTACAAGTGCATTAAACTAGCCACTACCATCCACAGGATGGATACAAGGTGAAATTAAATAGCCACTACCATCCACAGGATGGATACAAGGTGCATAAACTAGCCACTACCATCCACAGGATGGATACAAGGTGCATAAACTAGCCACTACCATCCACAGGATGGATACAAGGTGCATAAACTAGCCACTACCATCCACAGGATGGATACAAGGTGCATAAACTAGCCACTACCATCCACAGGATGGATACAAGGTGCATAAACTAGCCACTACCATCCACAGGATGGATACGAGGTGCATAAACTAGCCACTACCATCCACAGGATGGATACGAGGTGCATAAACTAGCCACTACCATCCACAGGATGGATACAAGGTGCATAAACTAGCCACTACCATCCACAGGATGGATACGGGTGCATAAACTAGCCACTACCATCCCACAGGTATGGATACAAGGTGCATAAACTAGCCACTACCATCCACAGGATGGATACAGGTGATAGAAGCTCAGCCACTACCATCCACAGGATGGTATCAAAAGTGTGCATAAACTAGCCACTACCATCCACAGGATGGATACGAGGTGCATAAACTAGCCACTACCATCCACAGGATGGATACGAGGTGCATAAACTAGCCACTACCATCCACAGGATGGATACAAAGTGCATAAACTAGCCACTACCATCCACAGGATGGATATAAGATGTCAGTTCAACAGCGTATATATGAATATCTGAATGTGGTGTTGAGAGCATTGTTGGTGGTAGTTTTCATGGAGTCGCATTAGGGGGTCACCGCCCCCTGGTCCTATACCAGGCAACTCGGTTGCTGGGCTGATCGACCATGCTGTTGGTGCCAGCTGCACGCAGTCCAACGTAAGCACCTTAACCAGCTGTGGTTGTGTTCAGGCAGTTAGCGGAAAGTTGTATTGTTGATCTGAGGGTATTGTAGTGTTGGAGCTTGTGAGGAAGAGGGTTGGAATTGTGGCACTTTTGTGTTGGGAAGTGTTGAAGGTGGCTCTACTACCAGGGAGGGTGTTGGAGGTGGCTCTACTACCAGGGAGGGTGTTGGAGGTGGCTCTACTACCAGGGAGGGTGTTGGAGGTGGCTCTACTACCAGGGAGGGTGTTGGAGGTGGCTCTACTACCAGGGAGGGTGTTGGAGGTGGCTCTACTACCAGGGAGGGTGTTGAGGTGGCTCTACTACCAGGGAGGGTGTTGGAGGTGGCTCTACTAACCGGGAGGGTGTTGGAGGTGGCTCTACTACCAGGGAGGGTTGGAGGTGGCTCTACTACCAGGGAGGGTGTTGTAGGTGGCTCTACCACCAGGGAGGGTGTTGGAGGTGGCTCTACTACCAGGGAGGGTGTTGGAGGTGGCTCCACCACCTGGGAGGGTGTTGTAGGTGGCTCCACCACCTGGGAGGGTGTTGTAGGTGGCTCCACCACCTGGGAGGGTGTTGTAGGTGGCTCCACCACCTGGGAGGGTGTTGTAGGTGGCTCCACCACCTGGGAGGGTGTTGTAGGTGGCTCCACCACCTGGGAGGGTGTTGTAGGTGGCTCCACCACCTGGGAGGGTGTTGTAGGTGGCTCCACCACCTGGGAGGGTGTTGTAGGTGGCTCCACCACCTGGGAGGGTGTTGGAAGTGGCTACACCACCTAGATGGACCATCTGGATCAGGTTATGGATTTTTCAAGAAAATCTGCCATCAAGGTGGCGGGCGGCAGAGGTAGCAAGATAAATGTCCGGCCATTACCAGACCACAGGCGTGAGGAGTCAGATTACCTTCCTTTCCTGCCCTTCCTCCTCTCCTCTCTCGCTCCCTCTCTCCCTCACCATCCGTCCTCCTCCGTACCTTTTCCTATTCTTAACACATGTGACTGGCTGACTGGATATATTTACTCCCATATACCTTGCTAATATACCTGCCTGTTATACCACAAGCAACTGTTCCCTTTCAAGT
The DNA here is from genome assembly GCF_026875155.1 of Cherax quadricarinatus. Classification (NCBI taxonomy): domain Eukaryota; kingdom Metazoa; phylum Arthropoda; class Malacostraca; order Decapoda; family Parastacidae; genus Cherax; species Cherax quadricarinatus. Next base: position 80,025,141 of record NC_069402.1, read on the forward strand.
GTGTCCCGTAGGTCGGTTGGTATCGCACTCAGCTCACACACTGAGGTCCGTCGTTCGATCCCCGGTGGAAATATTAGAACGTGCTTCCTTAAGACACCTGCTGTCCATGTTCACCTAGCAGTAAAATGGGTACCTGGGTGTTAGTGGACTGGTGTGGGTCGCATCCTGAGACAAAATTGACCTAATTTGCCCGAAATACTCAGCATAACTAGCGACTTTCTATATAGTAGTATATCACTGATGTCAGCTATGGTCTGTATACCTTGTACATGTACTTGTAGAAATAAAGATTAATAATAGTAATAATAATAATAATAATAATAATATTATTATTATTATTATTATTATTATTATTATTATTATTATTATTATTATAATGTAGATGGGGTGCACGTCTATAGCAAACTGTGGGGACCCATAGCCTCAGGAGAGGAAAATGCTTCAGTTACTACTTGAGAACGTTTAAATATTCCACTTCCCCTACATCTAGTTGAGTGCAAATAGGAAACTCGTCTATCTTGTGCTCAGGAAGACGGAGGGTCGAGCCTCCACCACATCTTGCGCTCAGGAAGACGGAGGGTCGAGCCTCCACCACATCTTGCTCTCAGGAAGACGTAGGGTCGAGCCTCCACCACATCTTGCGCTCAGGAAGACGGAGGGTCGAGCCTCCACACATCTTGCTCTCAGGAAGACGGAGGGTCGAGCCTCCACCACATCTTGCGCTCAGGAAGACGGAGGGTCGAGCCTCCACCACATCTTGCGCTCAGGAAGACGGAGGGTCGAGCCTCCACCACATCTTGCGCTCAGGAAGACAGAGGGTCGAGCCTCCACCACATCTTGCTCTCAGGAAGACGGAGGGTCGAGCCTCCACCACATCTTGCGCTCAGGAAGACGGAGGGTCGAGCCTCCACCACATCTTGCGCTCAGGAAGACGGAGGGTCGAGCCTCCACCACATCTTACGCTCAGGTAGGGATACCGTTTAATGTGTGGTGATGAATGGCTTGAAAAACCGACAAGTTGAAGGTTGAGACACTTATGCAACATATGGGAATCTTTATTCAGGAAACGTTTCGCCACACAGTGGCTTCATCAGTCCAATACAAAGAGGAAGGCGTAAGGAGAGGAGGAGTATGAGGTAATCAGTCCCTCAACCTGGAGTCGATGTGTTCAGTCCATCAATCTTGTAGAATGTACAGCATAGGGCCGTAGACGTGGCTTATATACTACAAGATATAAGCCACGTCTACGGCCCTGTGCTGTACATTCTACAAGATTTATTGGACCGAACACATCGACTCCAGGCTGAGGGACTGATTACCTCAAACTCCTCCTCTCCTTACGCCTTTCCACTTTGTATTGGACTGATGAAGCCACTGTGTGGGGAAACGTTTCCTGAATAAAGATTCCCATATGTTGCATAAGTGTCTCAATCTTCACCGTTTAATATAAATAAGAATGAAAATCCATCTCTCCTACCAGCCAGATCTTAAATATGTGTATAGTTGAATGTATTTGTGTATTTTATTACGTAATGCATATATACCGGTGTATACAGTTTTGTGAATTAAAATAACGTATCGATCTGGCCTCTGGTAACTTAATGTTCAGTAATGCAACCTTGAACTTGGCCTACATTAAGTGGGTATTACCTGGAGGGTGCTCCGGGGGTCAACGCCCCTGCGGCCCAGTCCTTGACCAGTGGATCAGGGCCTGTTAAACCAGGCTGTTAGTACTGGTCGCACGTAGTCCAGCGTACGACCCACAGCCCGGCTGATCAGGTACTGACTTTAATTATCTGTCCAGCTCCCTCTGGAAGGCAGCCAAGGGTCTATTGGTAATCCCCCTTATGCTGAGCAGTGTGTGTGTGTGTGTGTGTGTGAGATCAGGCTGGTTGTCACCAGGCTAGGACACAGGTGAGGGTCAAACCTGGCCAGTGCGTCAAGTATGTGAGTTCTTGTACGTTTTTATTAGACGTTCTGAACAATTTATGAATGTTCACTTATGGTTGATCAGCCGAGAGTTTCGTTATATTGCTTGTGTTAACATTTAACAACTAAAAGCTACGTTACATTCTTTGTGTTAACATTAATTTTATCGTTTGTTTCATGTTTATCCCTTATCTTATTTTCCTTTTTTTGCAAGTTAGGTTAATTGAGGTTAGGTAAACCTGGAAGGTTAACCGCAGATAAGAAGATAAAAACACACCGGTGATGCGGTTGATAACGAGGGAGGCCGAGGATAACTTAAATCTTTGTATTTGAACGTTGTCAATCTTGTGTGTGAGAGAATGTGCCGTTGGTGGACGTTATTATTGCTACCTCACTGTCGATAAAACCTGTACTCGCCTAATTGTGGTTGCAGGGGTCGATACACAGGTCCTGGCCCCGCCTCTTCACTGGTCGCTACTAGGTTCTCTCTCTGCTTCCAGAGCTTTGTGATACCTCGTCTTAAAGCTGTGTATGGTTTCTGCCTCCACTACATCACTTGTTAGGCTATTTCACTTCCTGACGACTCTATGACTGAAGAAATACTTCCTAACAACCCTAAGACTCGTGTGTGTGTGTGTGTGTGTGTGTGTGTGTGTGTGTGTGTGTGTGTGTGTGTGTGTGTGTGTGTGTGTGTGTGTGTGTGTGTATTCACCTATTTGTGGTTGCAGGGGTCCAGTCATTGTTTCTGGGTCCCGACTCTTCGCTGATCGCTACTATGTAAGTCCACTCTCTTCTCCAAGAGTTTTATCGTACCTCTTGTTTCTCCTCTTTTCTCTCTCTCTCTCTCTCTCTCTCTCTCTCTCTCTCTCTCTCTCTCTCTCTCTCTCTCTCTCTCTCTCTCTTCTCTCTCTCTCTCTCTCTCTCTCTCTCTTCTCTCTCTCTCTCTCTCCTCACTCACTCCTCCCCCTCAATAACCTAGCCAATTCCGTACTTTGCTGGCTGACCCGCCCACTTATCCGGCACCACGAGTTTCCATAAATTGAACAAGACATTAAGCCGAAGACACCATTGTGCTGCTTGAATTAGTAAAAGGAAATCGTTGAGAAGACCAAGGCACACACAGCTGGCTCCTCCAGTGAGCAAGTGCTCCACTCGCTGGTAATCGCTGCTTAAGCATTACCCCGCTGTGATACGCATTTATTGATAGATGCATTTGGTAAATATGGTCTACGAATTAAGTGCACTCCAATCAGATTTTACACTGGATTTAGCAAAATCGTTTAAGTGATATAAGTTGTTGGTAAGTGGGCGAGTCTTATAAATATTGTGATTGATATTGAATGTAAGTGTATTGGTTCCCTAACCTCGTTTTTTATACCTCATATTCATATATATATATATATATATATATATATATATATATATATATATATATATATATATATATATATATATATATATATATATATATATAAGTCACTGTGAGAAAATAGTGATCTTCCAAGCGCTTTCGTGATTTCTCACATTATCAAGGACCTGTAAAAAATATTGAGCAGAAGGCTTATACGGCTGAGATATCACCTTACACTGGCTACTTAGCGGGTTCACTCTCTCTCCAAGCCTCGTGAGTTCTTAAATGTATTCATAAACGTGCGTATTGGGGTCTGCCTCAATACATAGTCTTTATTATGCAAAGTTTTCTGACCATCCCGTGCCAGGGGAAATACACGTAAACATCCCTGTGACTAGTTTACACCACTGCCCCCCATCCCCTTCCTGTTTACCTGGAGTTTACCTGGAGAGAGTTCCGGGGGTCAACGCCCCCGCGGACCGGTCTGTGACCAGGCCTCCTGGTGGATCAGAGCCTGATCAACCAGGCTGTTACTGCTGGCTGCACGCAATCCAACGTACGAGCCACAGCCCGGCTGGTCAAGTACCGACTTTAGGTGCTTGTCCAGTGCCAGCTTGAAGACTGCCAGGGGTCTGTTGGTAATCCCCCTTATGTATGCTGGGAGGCAGTTGAACAGTCTCGGGCCCCTGACACTTATTGTATGGTCTCTTAACGTGCTAGTGACACCCCTGCTTTTCATTGGGGGGATGTTGCATCGTCTGCCGAGTCTTTTGCTTTCGTAGTGAGTGATTTTCGTGTGCAAGTTCGGTACTAGTCCCTCTAGGATTTTCCAGGTGTATATAATCATGTATCTCTCCCGCCTGCGTTCCAGGGAATACAGGTTCAGGAACTTCAAGCGCTCCCAATAATTGAGGTGTTTTATCTCCGTTATGCGCGCCGTGAAGGTTCTCTGTACATTTTCTTGGTCAGCAATTTCACCTGCCTTGAAAGGTGCTGTTAGTGTGCAGCAATATTCCAGCCTAGATAGAACAAGCGACCTGAAGAGTGTCATGGGCTTGGCATCCCTGGTTTTGAAGGTTCTCATTATCCATCCTGTCATTTTTCTAGCAGATGCGATTGACACAATGTTATGGTCCTTGAAGGTGAGATCCTCCGACATGATCACTCCCAGGTCTTTGACGTTGGTTTTTCGCTCTATTTTGTGGCCGGAATTTGTTTTGTACTCTGATAAAGTTTTAATTTCTTCGTGTTTACCATATCGGAGTAATTGAAATTTCTCATCGTTGAACTTCATATTGTTTTCTGCAGCCCACTGAAAGATTTGGTTGATGTCCGCCTGGAGCCTTGCAGTGTCTGCAATGGAAGACACTGTCATGCAGATTCTGGTGTCATCTGCATCTGCTTAGAATCGTCTATCCCTTTCCATTCTATTTTCTCTTAGTATTTTGTACATCGTTTTCATGTGTCCCCTGATCCTTCTGCCCTCAAATTTTATAAGATTTAGTTCCTTTAGGTTTCCTTCATAGTTTATTCCCACAGCTCTGGGAATAGTTAGCTCCCATTCCTAACGCTCTGTACGACACGTGTGGGTTTAGTATTTTCCCATTGATATAATAGTTTGGGACTAGTCTTGGTGCAAACCCCTTTACTTTCTTCACCTTCTTGATATGCTTTGTCAAGTGTGGGTTCCATGTTGGTGCTGCGTGCTCGGGGATGGTCCTGACGTGTGTTGCATATAGGATCTTCGAACCTAATCTTAGGTTTGATAAAGAACATTCGCTGTAAATAGTTCATTGCAACTGTAACTTGTTCATCTGTCAAAACTGCTGTCCAGTCCCTGGACCCATTATGTACTTTTGTAATGTTTTGACTACCGCCCACAGGATGGGTATAGTGTGCGTGATAAAGATATTAAACTTAAACTGCTTGGGAGGTTTTTGTGTGGCTCTGGCGATATGCTCGGCAGTACGGTTACCCCTCGGTCTTTCTTCTTGAGTGAGGTCTGTAGTTTCTGTCTCCCTATGCTGTTCTCAGTTGCCCATTTCCTTTTTCCTTTCCCCAATTTACGTAATCTTGCAACTGCCTGAGATAAATTTCAGTAACTAGTAGTCTGATCCTGCTGTTTGAGTAAGTCTGTAGCCTTTCCTTGTCCTCTTCTAACCTCCAGATTAATGTCACATCTGCGAACGGTGCTGGTCCCAATACCGAGCCTTGTGGAACCACACCTGTAACAGTTGGCATTTCTGACACCATGGGAAATCACTCTTTCCTTCCCGTGTACTCGCCTAGTTGTGATTGCAGGGGTCGATTCACCGCTCCTGGTCCCGCCTCTTCACTGGTTGCTACTAGGTCACTCTTCCTGCTCCGTGTGTGTGTGTGTGTGTGGTGTGGTGTGTGTGTGTGTGTGTGTGTGTGTGTGTGTGTGTGTGTGTGTGTGTGTGTGTTGGAGGGCTGCGGTGTGGCGCTTGAGTGTCAGCATGTGTCAGACATTCACTTAAATGTGTGAATTGGGTGGTGGTCAGTGTGTGGCAGTGTGAGTGACACGTGACCTGGCCTGATCCTTCAGGGTTAGGGTCACTTCCTTCTCCTTCCCTCCCTCACATCTTCCTGTTCCTTCACTCCCTCGTGGCCTTCCATCACTGTGGCTCCTCCTCCTCTATACCTTCACTATATAAACCAAACTGTACACTAAACAGAACCACTTTTTATGGGTTAACTTAGATAATTTACACATGTTAATATGTACGATAATTGTACTTCTGTTGACCTGTACCTAAATGAACATTACACAGCCACATTAATATTTATAACATTATTGTTGTGATCCGATCATTTCTTCAGAGTTAATGTAAATAACTCTGTCTTATTCCTGGTATATCTCCTTTTATGCTTTAAAAGTTTTTACAAGGACTCCAGTGGAAATAAGTCACTTTGTCTGACTTTTTTTTTGGGGTTATCCTGGGTAATCTTTACACATACTATGTGTGATAATTTATGTAACTATTTGTGTGTGCCGGAATATACTTACTAATATCACCACTTAATGTTAACACTTTCACTTCTGCCAACTTAACATCGTTCTCTAACATCAGTCTCAAATTTTAACTGACCCACTAATTATAGGTATTTCATACTAGCGTTTTCAAGTTGCGACTTGATAATGGTCCAGGACCGACCGGAACGTCTTCCAGTTCCATCTCCAGGATGTGGTTTAGTTGCGAGTTAGACTCGTCCCTTTGCTTAAGTATGTCCCACCATGTATAAGGTGATGGTTGGGGGGTTGTTCCACCCCTCATACAGCAACCCCTCCTTAAAATAAACGTTCCTTTTTCCGACGTTATGTGCGTTCATTCCTGAACGATCCGAGTAACGTACTAAATGAAATGGTTCCCGACGAATCCCCAGGGTTAGGTAGGGTTCGTCAGGAAAAAGGACAAGTGTTTCCTGACGCGGGTCTTAGTCGGAGCTTTTGGTCATCTGTTCGAGGTCTTCTGCTGGCTTTCCCCTCCACCCCATTAAAAATTGTGATCATAGTTATGAGCATTTAGCATTAACGAATCCCGAGGTGGAGAAAACCCTCCCTTATAAAACTATCGTAATGTTGGACATATATATAGCTAAAAACTGGACCGATAAGCCAGCTGAAGGCCTTGGTCAGATGACCAAAACCTCAGGCTGTGGCCCTGATCCACCACGAGGCATGGTCATGCACCGGGCCATGGGGGCGTTGACCCCTGGAACACCCTCCAGGTATGGGACTAACACCCGCGTCAGGAAACACTTGTCCTGTTTCCTGACAAACGACATACCTACCTACCACATGTATCAACATTTCCATACGTCTGGCAGCGGTGGATGCAGTGCCGCTGGGTAATTCGCTTGAAACAGTGCGCTCGTCGTCTACGCTGCCAAGACAGGCGGCACACATTGACTGCTCTATATACAAAGTGATCTAGCGGGTCGTCCATAATTAAGACCCTCCTCTGGGGAATTCTCCCCTCACCAACAAAATACAATCTCGATATCTTTCGCGCGGCTCCCTAATATTTCCCTCTCCTCTGTTTTTCCCCAGTTTTTTTCTTTTTACACGGATTTACAGGCTGTGAACCGCTATTCTGCTTCATCTCATTTACAGGCTGATAGCTATTCTCTTACCTCATTTCATTTACACCTTAAGACCTGTTATCCTACCTCAGTTCATTTACACCTTAAGACCTGTTATCCTACCTCAGTTCATTTACACCTTAAGACCTGTTATCCTACGTCGGTTCATTTGCAGGCAGCTGTTATCCTACCTCGGTTCATTTACAGGCAGCTGTTATCCTTCCTCGTTTCATTTCGGAAATTGAGATTGGGTAACTCGTGTTAAAATTAACGTAGGAAAACGAGGATAGATTGCATCATTGGATATGGTGTGTGTGTGTGTGTGTGTGTGTGTGTGTGTGTGTTTGTGTGTGTGTGTGTGTGTGTGTGTGTGTGTGTGTGTGTGTGTGTAGTCCAGTGAGATATCACAGGGATATCCGGTTTCTCTGTTATTTTGTTCGCTTTTGTGACCATATAACGACTCCTAATTTCCTGGAAATGCTTTAAGAATATATATGTAAAAAACATGAAAGTATCGCGATAAATACAAAGTGTGACCTGCTAAGGTTTTATCATTTTTTTTTACTTACCATGCAGCCCAGACAGTAAACTTGGTTAAACTCGAGGTTATCACAGACGATAGCAAGACGTTACCTTCAGCTATTGTTGCTCTATGTTACCTGCCATCAGTCCACGCCTCCAGACCCTGGTCAAGTCTTCTAGTCCACCTCAACTTCTGCCCTTCTTGGTCACATGTAACTAATGTGACATTTTATTGTGGCAACGTTTCGCTCTCCAGGAGCCTTGAGTTGAAAGATAGGTGGTAGTAGTAGTGGTATTGTTATTATTAGTAGTAGTAATAATAGTGGTAGTCACATTAGTTGCATCTGTGTCCATTTACCTAAATATTTAGTCTGTAATTGTACCATTATTACCTGTTCTTGTCATGCCTCCAGACGCTTGTAAAATCCTCTGGTCCTCCTCACATTTCTCCTCTTCCTGTCTCTCTGCCTTCCTATTTTGGGAAGTGAGCCAAGGTTAGCCTCCCCCCCACCTTACCTTTCCCCTTTCCCTTCCATTTCCCAAGTTTCACTCTCTACTATGTACTCACTGTTTCTTGAATATTTAAACTTCCATGCTACTGCTGTGTACACCATGTTACTGCTGTGTACACCATGTTACTGCTGTGTATACCATGTTACTGCTGTGTACACCATGTTACTGCTGTGTATACCATGTTACTGCTGTGTATACCATGTTACTGCTGTGTACACCATGTTACTGCTGTGTATACCATGTTACTGCTGTGTATACCATGTTACTGCTGTGTATACCATGTTACTGCTGTGTATACCATGTTACTGCTGTGTATACCATGTTACTGCTGTGTATACCATGTTACTGCTGTGTATACCATGTTACTGCTGTGTACACCATGTTACTGCTGTGTACACCATGTTACTGCTGTGTATACCATGTTACTGCTGTGTATACCATGTTACTGCTGTGCACACCAGGCTACTACTGTGTATACCATGTTACTGCTGTGTATACCATGTTACTGCTGTGTATACCATGTTACTGCTGTGTATACCATGTTACTGCTGTGTACACCATGTTACTGCTGTGTACACCATGTTACTGCTGTGTATACCATGTTACTGCTGTGTATACCATGTTACTGCTGTGTACACCATGTTACTGCTGTGTATACCATGTTACTGCTGTGTATACCATGTTACTGCTGTGTACACCATGTTACTGCTGTGTACACCATGTTACTGCTGTGTATACCATGTTACTGCTGTGTACACCATGTTACTGCTGTGTATACCATGTTACTGCGTGTTATACCATGTTACTGCTGTGTACACCATGTACTGCTGTGTATACCATGTTACTGCTGTGTATACCATGTTACTGCTGTGTACACCATGTTACTGCTGTGTACACCATGTTACTGCTGTGTACACCATGTTACTGTGTACACCATGTTACTGCTGTGTATACCATGTTACTGCTGTGTATACCATGTTACTGCTGTGTACACCATGTTACTGCTGTGTACACCATGTTACTGCTGTGTATACCATGTTACTGCTGTGTACACCATGTTACTGCTGTGTACACCATGTTACTGCTGTGTACACCATGTTACTGCTGTGTACACCATGTTACTGCTGTGTATACCATGTTACTGCTGTGTATACCATGTTACTGCTGTGTACACCATGTTACTGTGTACACCATGTTACTGCTGTGTATACCATGTTACTGCTGTGTACACCATGTTACTGTGTACACCATGTTACTGCTGTGTACACCATGTTACTGCTGTGTATACCATGTTACTGCTGTGTACACCATGTTACTGCTGTGTACACCATGTTACTGCTGTGTACACCATGTTACTGCTGTGTACACCATGTTACTGCTGTGTACACCATGTTACTGCTGTGTACACCGTGTTACTGCTGTGTACACCATGTTACTGCTGTGTACACCATGTTACTGCTGTGTACACCATGTTACTGCTGTGTATACCATGTTACTGCTGTGTATACCATGTTACTGCTGTGTATACCATGTTACTGCTGTGTATACCATGTTACTGCTGTGTACACCATGTTACTGCTGTGTACACCATGTTACTGCTGTGTATACCATGTTACTGCTGTGTACACCATGTTACTGCTGTGTACACCATGTTACTGCTGTGTACACCATGTTACTGCTGTGTACACCATGTTACTGCTGTGTACACCATGTTACTGCTGGTACACCATGTTACTGCTGTGTACACCATGTTACTGCTGTGTATACCATGTTACTGCTGTGTACACCATGTTACTGCTGTGTACACCATGTTACTGCTGTGTATACCATGTTACTGCTGTGTATACCATGTTACTGCTGTGTACACCATGTTACTGTGTACACCATGTTACTGCTGTGTATACCATGTTACTGCTGTGTACACCATGTTACTGTGTACACCATGTTACTGCTGTGTACACCATGTTACTGCTGTGTATACCATGTTACTGCTGTGTACACCATGTTACTGCTGTGTACACCATGTTACTGCTGTGTACACCATGTTACTGCTGTGTACACCATGTTACTGCTGTGTACACCATGTTACTGCTGTGCACACCAGGGTACTACTGTGTACACCATTTTATTGCTGTTTATACCCAAGGCTGCTTGAGGGGCGTACTACTGACAGGACTGAACACAGACGCGTGTAGCAGAACGGACCTTTATTGGGGCAACGTTTTACCCCAAACAGACCTTTTTCAAGCCTTGAGAGCGTTGTTAGAGAGAAACGTTGACCCAATAAAAGCTTGTGCTTATTATTTTTATATATGTACGTAAGGGCACACTACTCCGTTTGAGCAGGATATGCTGCCTTTCGTTGCCGGTTATGTGGAGTCTACGTGGAGGGCGCTCCGGGGGTCAGCGCCCCGGCTGGTCACGTACTGACCTTAGGTATCTATCCAGCTCCATCTTGAAGGCAGCCAAGGGTCTGTTGGTAATGGTTTTGCTATTATTATATGAGCCTCTCCGTGTCGGCATCAACATCGTTACTGTATACAAACCTTTAACTCCTGACATCCCCTCTTCCTCCTCCTCCTCAGAATTCAACGCTGGCTTTGTAAGATCTTAAAAAAGAAAAGATCCTCTTTGCTAAGTCTGCAAGCTTTCTTTCGTTATGTGTAAACAAATTACAAGGTCTTGTTTTAATACTCGTCTTGTAGTATCACACGGGATGGGTCGTACATATATAGTGTTAAACAATGTCAGCCTGAGCCGGGAAGCAGTGGTTATACCAGGAGAGTGTTCTGGGGATCAACGCCCCCGCTGCCCAGGGTGGATCATGGCCTGATGAACTAGGCTCTAACTGCCGGCAACACGCAATCCGGCGTACGAACCACAGCCCGGCTGGTCAGGCACTGACTACTGTTAAGTAAAAATAGACACATACGCAACGTCTACATTAAAGATACCCAGATGTTGCGTATGTCTAATTTTCATCTTGTCAGTATTGTAAACCATTCATGTACTACTGTCAAGTATACCATTAAAGGTTCATCAGCTACGGCAGCTTCAAAGGTTTCGTTCCAGCAGAGCTGGAGTTACTATCACTGGGAGTTACCATCTCTCATCTTAGGGATAGTCTAACACGTAACGACAGTGCCAGACGATGCTGATAGTTCAGCATCTTCGGATAGATTCTTCCCATCCCTAAAACTACGTCCCATATCGCGGCAACATACCTGGTTTTAAATTGGAAATCAGATTCAGGAAGGATATAGGAAAGCACTGGTTTGGTAATAGAGTTGTGGATGAGTGGAACAAACTCTCGAGTACCGTCATAGAAGTTAAAACTTCGTGTAGTTTTAAAAATAGGTTAGATAAACACATGAGCGGGTGTGAGTTGGACCTGACTAGCTTGTGCTACTAGGTCTTATGCCGTTCTCCTCCTTTAAGCGAATGTAACCTCACCTGACTAGGTTGGGTCATTGGCTTAAGCCGATAGGAGATTGGACCTGCCTCGCATGGGCCAGTAGGTCTGCTGCAGTGTTCCTTCTTATGTTCCTATCAAGGACCCCAGTGCGAATAAGTCACTTTGACTCTTTTTGGGATATCTTAGATAATTTACACATGTTGCTATGTATGATAATTTATGTAACTGTTATTTGTGCGTACCTGTACCTAAATAACCTCAATCTGCTCGGTCCTTCCATATGTCCACCACTCAAGGTGGACATATGGACATAAGGGACACGTCAGTTCCCTGTCTTCTAATATGTTATTTTTCCCCTATAATATACCTTGTCCATAATTAGTGTCACATTTACTTTGTCTTCTTTAGTAAGGTGAAGTCTTGTGTTGCAGAGGTCTGACCTTCTCTCAGACGTCTGCAACACATTTGTCCTCAAAGATTTGTCAAATTATGCTGTGAATTAAGAAAAGATCCTGGACTTCACCTTACGAAAGCAGACAAAGCAAATGGGATAGTAATTATGGAAAAGGTAGATTACAGGGGGGGAAATAAACATGATATTAGGAGACAGGGGAACTCAAGCGCCTTTTAAAACTCTCACTCGTCACACCCCTCACTCCTCTACACAGAGTTTCCTGCACCCGTCGCCCCCCACCCCTCGCCCCTCTGCCTCTGACGTGACAACCATCGTAGCAAGAAACCTGGAGTTAACAAGTGAGAACAAACAAGCGTCATCAACAAGTCAGAGGGGCGAGAGTGAGGGACACCAGTGAGAGCCTTTGTTGAGTGTCCTTGTCCGTGTGGCAGCGGTTGTGTCCTTGTCCGTGTGGCAGCGGTTGTGTCCTTGTGTCGGTGGAGTTCTCCGTGGGGTCAGGAGGGGGGTCCTTGTCCGTGGGGTGAGTGACGGGGGTCCTTGTCCGTTGGGTGACGGACAAGGATCTTCCCCTCCCCCTATAGGGGGAGGGGAAGGAGAGATTTGCTGTACCACCATCTATCATCATCATCATCATCATCATCATCATCATCATCATCATCATCATCATCATCATCATCATCATCATCATCATCATCATCATCATCATCATCATCATCCACCACAACTCACAATCTACCACCCCACCCACCACCACCATCATCCATGATAACCATCACCATTCACGAAAACCCACAATTCACCACTACTACCACCACCACCCCACCCACAACAATCACCACCACCACCACCACTACTACAAACCATTGGTACACTCACTACAATTCCCACTAAAATCACCTTCGTAAATACCTGATGCAAGTGTAAGCCAAACATAATTGTAAATCAATCACTCATGTAAAAATTGTTGAGAATGGAGTGCTAGGTAAATATTGACCAAATTTCACTAATAAATTAAGATTTGTGTTGACTCAGTCAAGCACCTAAATTACTGGGAGCTCTTGAAGTCCCGTCAACTGTACTCCTTACAACGTTGGCGAGGAAGATACATTAAACACAAATAACCCGCACATAGAAGAGAGGAGCTTACGACGACGTTTCGGTCAGACTTGTGGGTTATTTGTGTATCGTTCCAGTCACGGTATTGTGGCCTTTTTTTTTTTTGTTTTGTTATTTAAGATAAATTATAATATACACCCTGGAAGATTCCGCAGGAGTTGGTCCCAGACCTGCGCACCGAAATGGCGACATATGATGACAAGAGGCTATACTTCCCGTGAAGAGCAGGGAATGATGAGTACACTGAGAGCTCATTAAGTGTAGAGAGACCACGACTCTTTAACACCCTTCATGCATAAGGGGTGGGGGGGGGTACCAACAAACCCCTGGCTGTCTTCAGGAGGGAACTCGACAAATTCCTCGAATCAGTTCCTGACCAGCTGGGATGTGATACGTAGGTTGCACTGCGGGGATACTAACAGCTTGATCGATCAGGCCAGCAACCAGGAGTCTTGGTCTGGGGATGGGCCGCGGTAAGAGCAACTACAAGTAACTTGCAGGTGACCAGTCAGGTGACCTGTCTCTGTTGGTTTGTCGTACCCCTCAAGGGAGGTTCCTCGATGTTGGGGAGGGGCTCTTGATCAAGGGAATTGGATCTGTCCTCCAATTCCCTGAATTAAACCTGAATGCGTTCCATTCCTACCCCCCCCCCCTCAGTCTCCAGACGCTGTATAATCCCTAAGAGTTTAGCGCTTCCCTATAATAATGTTGGTTTGTCATGTTTACACCAAGTTTACAGTATCCTTCCCCTGCTGTATGAGGGACCACCTCTGACAGCAACACTTCTCTCACCACTTCAGCGCTGTTCGCTCAACATGTCTTTACCACCAACACGTTTCTCTTTGCTACATTATTATTTATTATTTATTATTATTATTATTTTTATTATTTTTATTATTATATTTTTGGGGGGAAAAAAACTAAATTTTTTGGGGGTTAAAACAGCCCCCGGGGGAAATGAAAAGTCATTAGGCTTGACCCAAAGGAAGAGGATCCACAAATTGCAAACAGCTGTATTAAACCCCCCTTCCCCTCCTCCCCCCCTCTGTTGGGGGAAAAAGTTTTAACCCCCTTAAAGGGGGTATATCTTTTATACTCCCCATCAGGGGAGCTAGGGTGACTTTTTAATTAACCCTTTCCGGGTGGCTTTGTCTAGCCCTCTGTTTTGGCTTTGTCTGGGCCCCTGTGTGGCTTTTTTTCTAGGCCCTTTTTGGGGCTTTGTCTAGGACTTGTGGTTTTTTTCTTTAGGACTGTGGGGCCTTTTGCCCTGGGAACTGGTGGCTTTTTTTTGGGACAGTGGGGTTTTTGTTTGGGAAACTGTGTGGTTTTTGCCCTAGGACTGTGGGGTTTTGTTTAGGACTGTTGGCTTTGTCTAGGACTGTGTGGCTTTGTTTTGGACTGTGTGGTTTTGGGCCCTAGGATTTGTGTGGTTTTGTTTAGGACTGGCGGCTAGGCTTCGTCGGGTACCGGGAAAAAAAATTTGTTTTGGGTTTTACTTGATTCAACATCTACTACCTACCCCAAATCTTTTATCAAACTTCATTTACTAATAAAACGATCTACAACCAACGCCTTTCACTACTTTCTTTCTAATCCCCTAATATCTTTTTAAACTTACCTATAGTAGGGTATTTCCCCAAATTTTTAATTACCCCGCCCATCTGTTTCCCTCCCCAAAAGGGGCTGTATCCCGGGCTCACTATTTTCGCCACCCCCTACCTTTTTAAAAAAACGCTATAAAAATGGTTTGGGCCGGTTGAAAAATGTTCATTGTGGAAGTGTGAGCCTCGGGCAGAAAACACTTTGCTCCGTTCTTAACTTCCGAGGATTTGGAGGTAGTGAGAGGCGTCCCATCCATTAGCATCTTGGGGGATGTTTAGCTGACCAAGGGGGCGCTCCAGGGAGCGAAAACGGGTTGAGGAGGAAGGTGATTGTGGAGGTGTAGCAGGGAAAGGGGAAACCCAAGGGGGAGGAGGAAGGTGATTGTGGAGGGGTAGTAGCAAAAAAGTCTAGGGGAGGGGGAAGGTGATTTTCGGAGGTTTTAGCAGCGAAGGGAGTCCTAGGGGGAAAGGGGGAAAAAGGGAGAAAGGTGGGTTTTGGAGGGGAAGCAGCAAAGGGGGTCAGGGGGGGGGGGTATCCATTTTGATGGCCCTTAAAAGGTTTTTGAGTGGTTTTACGTCTGTGGGGTCTGGAGGATTGGGGGGGTAGTGGGGCCGGATGGGTTGGGGGGGGGGGGGGGGGGGGGGGGGGGTTGCAGGTGGTGAAACAGGTGGGGGGGTTTGTGTAGGGAGGGGGTGGTGCGGGGAACACCCGGTGGCCACAAAACACGCGTATAAGTTATACCGAACGAATTCCTGGCATTAAATGCAAATAAAGGCTCGGGGTGGGAGGAGGAGGTTTAAAACTGGCTCCCTCATCCCCTATGTAAGGTACACAGCATGGTGAAGTAGGACTGCTGGCAGGGACGGGGGGCGGGGACGGACACACTCCACACACACCCCACACACACACACACACAAAACACACACACACACACACCCCACACACACACCCCAAAAAACACCAACCCCAAAATCCACACATACACACTACACACACACATACACACCTATACACACACACTATACATACACACACCTATACATACACACACACACCTATACACACACACACCTATACACACACAACTATACACACACACACACCTATACACACACACACACCTATACACACACACACACCTATACACACACACACACCCCTACACACACACACACACCTACACACACACACACCACACACACACCTACACCACACCTACACAAACACCCTACACACACCTACACACACACACACACACCTACACACACCTACACACCTACACACACCTACACACACCTACACACACACACCTACACACACACACCTACACACACACACCTACACACACACACACACACACCTACACCACACACACACATACACACACACACCTACACACACACACACACCTACACACACACCAGGCCAGAGCTCGGACTCGACCCCCAACCTCACCTAGGTGGTAACACACACACACACACACACACACCACACACACACACACACACACACACACACACACACACACCACACACACACTACACAACACACTACACACACACACACCTACACACACAACACACCTACACACACACACACCACACCTACACACACACACACCTACACACACACACACCTACACACAACCTACACACACACACACACACACACCTACACACACACACACCACTCACACACACACACCTACACACACCCACACACCTACACACACACACACACACACACCACACACACCTACACACACACACACACCTACAACACACCTACACACACCACACACCACACACACACACCTACACACACACCACACCTCACACACACCTACACACACACACACTACACACACACCTACACACACACCTACACACACACCTACACCACCTACACACACACCTACACACCACACCTACACACACCTACACCACACTACACACACACCACACACCACACTACACACACACACACACTACACACCTACACACACACACCTACACACACACACACCTACACACACCTACACACACACGCACACAACCACACACACACAAACCACTACACACACACACAGGCGGAGCTCGACTCGACCCCCGCACCTCACTAGGTGAGTACACACACCCTACACACACACACCTACACACACACTACACACACACACTACACACACACACACCTACACACTACACACAACACTACACACAACACCACACACCACACCTCACACACACACACCTACACACATACACACCTACACACACACCTCACACACACCTACACAACACACCTACACACACACTACACAACACCTACACACACCTACACACACACTACACATCACCTACACACACCTACACACACACCTACACACACACTACACAACACCTACACACACACTAACACACTACACACACCTACACACAACACCTACACACACACCTAACACACACCTACACACACACACCTACACACACATACACACCACACCTACACACACCACACACACACCTACACACACTACACACACACCTAAACACACTACACACACACCTACACACACACACTACACACACACCTACACACACACCTACACACACCTACACACACACCTACACAACACACTACACACACACCTACACACCATACACAACACCTACACATACACCTAACACACACACCTACCACACACCTACACCCACTACACACACACACATACACACACACACACACACACACACACACCTACACCACACCTACACACCACACCTACACACCACTACACACACACCTACACACTACACCTACACACACACCTACAACACACCTACACACACACCTACACACACACCATACACACACACCTACACACACACCTACACACACACACACACACACACACACACACACACACGTCCAAGTGTCTTATCAACAAGTGCCTGTGACAGAATGGTAACTACCTAGAATTGAGGGACTTGAGATCTCATCTGACGATCCCACTGACGTTTCATAATAAGAATTAACTAGATAAGAGAGAGAGAGAGAGAGAGAGAGAGAGGTGAGGTGCATCTTCAAGCACTGTTCCAGAGGGTTGTGATGGCTGGCAGCACTACAGAGCCGCCAGCGTGGATTAAGACACACGTGCAGCAGTTGGGTATCTTTATTGATGAAACGTTTCGCCTACATAGTAGACTTCTTCAGTCAGATACAGAGGCAGCAGGTGTAGTAGTGAAATGAAGATGTGTATCTCAGTGTATAAACACTGAGAAATTTACATTTCAGTGTATATTCAGCGATATTTACTAATACGTAATTAGAGTTACCCTCTCCATCCTTGGATTAAATTTGCTCTCCCCCCCCCTGACCAGCCCCTGTATAACCCCAACAAACATAATAATGTTAGGTAAGACACATATGCAACAGTTAGGTATCTTTATTATGAAACGTTTCGCCTACACAGTAGGCTTCTTCAGTCAAGTACAGAAAAGTTGATAGAAGCAGAAGATACTTGAAGACGATGTAATCAGTCCATCACCCTTAAAGTTTTGAGGTGGTCAGTCCCTCAGTCTGGAGAAGAGCATTGTTCCATAGTATCTTCTGCTTCTATCAACTTTTCTGTACTTGACTGAAGAAGCCTACTGTGTAGGCGAAACGTTTCATAATAAAGATACCTAACTGTTGCATATGTGTCTTACCTAACAACCTGTCGGTATTTTATACCATTTTAATGTTCAAACATGATAATACACAGGAAGAGTATACTGACAGTATATAAAAACTCTGACAATGCTGGTTATGGCATTTTATTGGGAAGACGTTTCGCTCACCTTTAACCTTAATATCCGATACGAGAAACGTCCTACTCATATCCATCTCAATTGAAAAAGTCACTGGTGGATTAAACGTACAAAAAGTATAACCCGCTTTGTGTGTCTTTTGTACATACGGGCTTAGCGATTAACAAGAATGACTCACGAAACCGTAATGACACGATTGTAAACAAACCAGGGTACGGGTGGGGTTTGAATTCATGGCGAGTGAGTCGTAGAAGTCCAGGGCAGTGCGTAAACCACTGGGCCACCTGGCTACAATAAGATTTATCCAGCTAGTTATATTTACACACCATAGGGAAGTTAGTATGGGCCACCACTGTGACCACAGATGCAGGTTTATTTTACAGATGAATGTCCCGTCTAGTGTGGCCGTGGCGAACACTAGCTCATGTCCCCTCTGAAGGGGAGGGAGTGTGTGTGCTATTGGTGAGTTGTACATAGCTTACTGCTGTACTCACCTGGTTGTGGTTACAAGGGTCGAGTCATAGCTCCTGGCCCCGCCCGTTCACTGGTCGCTTCTAGGCCACTCTTCCCGTTCCATGAGCGTTGTGTGTGTGTGTGTGTGTGTGTGTGTGTGTGTGGTGTGTGTGTGTGTGTGTGTGTGTGTCTCCAGTGTAAGTGCGTGTGAGAGTGTGTACATTGAGCGTGTTTGCGAGTGTCTTTCCAATGTATTTATAATGACATGAGGAAGCTTTAGCACCAAGTTGATATTTGTTTGGTTTTCAAGTTCAGTCTTTCTAAAATACATGTATTGCCGCTGCTTTTGTCACATTGATTTGCTTTTATAATTTACAAGTGTGTGTGTAATATGTATCTGTGTTTGAGTGTTTCTGTAGCTACTGTTTTGTTAACTGCTGCTACTGCTGCTACTGCTGCTGCTGCTACTGCAGCTGCTGCTACTGCTGCTACTGCAGCTGCTGCTACTGCAACTGCTGCTACTGCAACTGCTGCTACTGCAACTGCTGCTGCTGCAACTGCTGCTACTGCAACTGCTGCTACTGCAACTGCTGCTACTGCAACTGCTGCTACTGCAACTGCTGCTACTGCAACTGCTGCTACTGCAACTGCTGCTACTGCAACTGCTGCAACTGCTGCTACTGCAACTGCTGCTACTGCAACTGCTGCTACTGCAGCTGCTGCTACTGCAGCTGCTGCTACTGCAACTGCTGCTACTGCAACTGCTGCTGCTGCAACTGCTACTGCTGCTGCAGCTGCTACTGCTGCTGCTGCTGCTGCTACTGCAACTGCTACTGCTGCTGCAGCTGCTACTGCTGCTGCTGCTGCTGCTACTGCAACTGCTGCTACTGCAACTGCTGCTGCTGCAACTGCTGCTACTGCAACTGCTGCTACTGCAACTGCTGCTACTGCAACTGATGCTACTGCAACTGCTGCTACTGCAACTGCTACTGCTGCTGCAGCTGCTACTGCTGCTGCTGCTACTGCTACTACTACTACTACTACTGCTACTACTGCTACTACTACTACTGCTACTACTACTACTGCTACTACTACTACTACTACTACTGCTGCTGCTGCTGCTGCTGCTGAATATCGAAGCGGTTTATTGAGTCAGTAGTTACCATCGTCTCTCATGTACTCAAATGTACTCGCCTAGATGTGAGTCTAGACACTATTGTGCTTCTGAAGCTTACGTGTACTTGTACAACGAGCGAAATGTTATCTCAATGTTCATTAGGCAACTTTTCGTTGGTTTCAACCTACCGTCATTTCGTGCAACAAATCCACCAAAGAAATAAACTCAGTTAAAACTACAAAGGTATTTAGTGGTGTGAGAGGTGTTGCTACAACCCCAACTACTGTGCTAATGTACAGATACTTTGAATAATGTATATAGTTTATATTAGATCCTTAATTATGTTGCGCCCGTGTTTATGTTAGCTAAAGAAAACTGTCTTCTGGGGAGCTAATACAAAACGAAGTTCTCAGAATTATTATTGAGTGTCGCAAAAGTACCAAGGTTCTCGATAGGAAAAAGCTCGGTATTCCCGGTATCACTGAGAGCGCAGTTATGTTTAATACTCTGGGAGTGTTTAAATGTTCAGAAATAAAGGAGTCAGTGTTACCACAAATCCTGTCTAACAGAAATTATTTGTCATTTGAGTAAACATTCGTCTGGTAAATATTGTTTAATGTCTGCAAAGCATTCCTCCTCTGACTCGTATGTCAGAAGAACTTTTATTCCCTCGCCCAAGTAAACATCACGAAGGTGATACTTTACTGAAACCTCAAACTTTACTTTGTGCTCTAAAGTACTTTCTAAACATTACCTTCGGGTATTTCACTGACCTTCATTTAACTCTTGGGGAAACTGTTTATAATTTAATTCTTGTTCTGCATTTATATTTTGTTATTTTGTTATTGTTTATATTTTATCTTTGAAGATCACGTTAGTTGTAGTGTGAGGTAGTCCAGCCCATGACTGTGTCCAGTGTTGAGAGTACAACCACCAGTAACACCAGTACTGGTGTGTTACTGGTGTGTTGTAGGTGACAGTCCAGTACACCAGTACAACCACCAGTAACACCAGTACTGGTGTGTTACTGGTGTGTTGTAGGTGACAGTCCAGTACACCAGTACAACCACCAGTAACACCAGTACTGGTGTGTTACTGGTGTGTTGTAGGTGACAGTCCAGTACACCAGTACAACCACCAGTAACACCAGTACTGGTGTGTTACTGGTGTGTTGTAGGTGACAGTCCAGTACACCAGTACAACCACCAGTAACACCAGTACTGGTGTGTTACTGGTGTGTTGTAGGTGACAGTCCAGTACACCAGTACAACCACCAGTAACACCAGTACTGGTGTGTTACTGGTGTGTTGTAGGTGACAGTCCAGTACACCAGTACAACCACCAGTACAACCACCAGTAACACCAGCACTGGTGTGTTACTGGTGTGTTGTAGGTGACAGTCCAGTACACCAGTACAACCATCAGTAACACCAGTACTGGTGTGTTACTGGTGTGTTGTAGGTGACAGTCCAGTACACCAGTACAACCACCAGTAACACCAGTACTGGTGTGTTACTGGAGTGTTGTAGGTGACAGTCCAGCACACCAGTACAACCACCAGTAACACCAGTACTGGTGTGTTACTGGAGTGTTGTAGGTGACAGTCCAGTACACCAGTACAACCACCAGTAACACCAGTACTGGTGTGTTACTGGAGTGTTGTAGGTGACAGTCCAGCACACCAGTACAACCACCAGTAACACCAGTACTGGTGTGTTGTAGGTGACAGTCCAGCACACCAGTACAACCACCAGTAACACCAGTACTGGTGTGTTACTGGAGTGTTGTAGGTGACAGTCCAGTACACCAGTACAACCACCAGTAATACCAGTACTGGTGTGTTACTGGTGTGTTACTGGAGTGTTGTAGGTGACAGTCCAGCACACCAGTACAACCACCAGTAACACCAGTACTGGTGTGTTACTGGAGTGTTGTAGGTGACAGTCCAGTACACCAGTACAACCACCAGTAACACCAGTTCTGGTGTGTTGTGGGTGACGTCCAGCACCCATAAACCACCATAAACCATTACTGGTGTTTTGTGGGTGACAGTCCCAGTACACCAGTACAACCACCATAACAATTATTGGTGTGTTGTGGGTGACGTCCAGTACCCATCAACCACCAAAAACCCATTACTGTGTGTTGTGGGTGACGTCCAAACCCAGAAAACCACCAGTAACACCATTACTGGTGTTTGTGGGTGCAGTCCAGTACACCAGTACAACCCCCAGAAAAACCACCAGTACGGGTGGTTGTGGGTGACAGTCCAGTACACCGTACAACCACCAGTAACACCAGTAGGTGTGTTTGGGTGACATCCAGCACACCATAAACCCCAGTAACCCGTACTGGTGGTTGTGGGTGACGTCCAGTAAAACCAGTACAACCACCAGTAACCCCAGTACGGGTGTTTGTGGGTGACAGTCCAGCACACCAGTACAACCACCATAACCCAAAAGTGTGTTAGGGGTGACAGTCCACACACCAGTCAACCACCAGTAACACCAGTACTGGTGTTGTGGGTGACTCCACACCCTAAAAACCCCCTAACACCAGCTGGTGTTTTATGGGGACAGCCCCAGACAACCAGTAAAAACCCCCCAGTAACACCGTACTGGTGTGTTGTAGGTAAAGTCCAGCCACCTGTTAAAACCACCCATAACACCGTACTGGTGGTTGTGCATCCCCTCCTTGAAAACCCTTTATGATTCCGAGATTTTTTTACTACGGGAACCCGGGCCAGGGGCCAGGGTCGCCGTGCTTCCCGGGTTTAACGGGGCTTTTGCTGCGGGTGCCCGCTGCCCCAGTATCCATCACATGGTTGATCTGGAACCCTGGTAAAATACTTGTCCAGTTTCCTTTGAAGCTTCCTCCTTGTCCCAGCAGTGTTTCTGATGTATTTGATAAAATTTGAAAATTGGGGGCCCCGGGAATTAAATTAAAATTCAAATTTTATTCTCTAAAAAATTTACATGTTAAATTTAAAATTTTGGGTTTTGTTGTGTGGTTTACATGTTTTTAAATAAGATTACAGAGGGGTACCACTAAACGCCTAGCAGGGCTGGGCATTTGGGCAGTTTAGTTTTAATTCTTTTTTTTTAAAATATTACAAATTATGGGGTAAGTTGGTATTTGGCTATGACAAAATATAGTTTGGAGTTTAGCAATGTGAATGCTTTTTTTGGCACGTACATAGTTTCAGTTGGGTTCTAGGATTCATTTTTTTAAGATTGAGTTTAATATTTCTGTTTAGGGTCAAAGGGGTAGTGAGTGTAAGTGTGAACCCCCAGGTGGTATTCGGTATTTGTTGATGGGGTTTATCGGGGAGAAAAGATGTTTTTAATGGAGTTTTGAAGGTATGAATGTGTCTGCAGTTCTAGATAGGGTGTTCCAGATTTTAGGGTTTGACATACATTGAAGAAGGTTTAGTCGACACGGGGAATGTCGTAGAGATGTTGTGTCTGGTGTTATGCCTGTGGGTTCTGTCAAACTACAAAAAAAGGTTTTTTGGGTCAAGGTTGATTTTGGGGTTTTAAAAGGTCCTGTAGATGTAGATTGCACAGTAGTAAGTTGTGGATGGTACTGAAACAGGGAGTAGTTTAGATCTATGAAGAGTGGGGGGGTGTGTTGCCAGGGATGGGATTTAGTGATAATTCTTACTGCAGCTTTTAGTTGGGATATATTGGCTTTAGGTGTGTTGCTGCAGTTGTCCCCAAGCACAAATAGCATAGGTGAGTATGGATAAATAAGTGAGTGGTATAGTGGTGAAGAAGGGCATTTTGCGGCACGTAGTATCGTATCTTGGAGAGATCCCAACCGTTTTGGATACTTTTTTGGTTATGTGTGGATATGGTGCTGAAAGTCAGGTCGTTGTCAAGGTATAGCCCTAGGAAATTGCCCTCATAATGACTGGTAATTAGAGTGTTGTCGATCTTAATGTTAATTTGTGCATCTCCTGCTCTGCAACCAACATAATATAGAGTTTTGTCAGTGTTTAAAGCGTAAGTTTATTGGCTGTCATCCCAGTCGATATTTTGATCACTCCTCGTTAACAATGGTGTTGAGGTGGCAAGATTAGGGTGGGAGAATGACATAAGTCGTGTTCGTCAGCAAAGAGAATGGTTCAGGTGTTGGGATACTTTTTGGAAGATCATTGATTATATAGAGGAAGACACTTGCAGGGGACCAAGGACACTTCCCAGCGGAACTCCAGTATCCAGTGGGCCGGTTGTTTGATGCTGTGTCCATAATGGTGACATACTGATACCTATTAGTAAGGAAAAAAGATTTGAAATAAGCAAGTGCATGGCCTCTTATAACGTAATGTTCAAGTTGTGGAGTAGGAGCCATGGTCTACTGTGTCAAAATGCTTTCTTAGGGTCAATAAAAAATTCCTAGTGGATATTCCTTATTTTTTCCAATGCTGTGTAAAGCGATCTAGCAATTTTTATGATTGCATCATTAGTGCTCTTATTTTTCCTGAATCCAAATTGGCAGGGTTGAGTATGTTTTGTGCTGTATAAATGAATATAGTCTCCTGTGCACGAGTTTCTCAAAGATTTTGGATAGCAATGGTAAGATTGATATTGCCCCCCCTAGTAGTGTTTAGGTCTGTAGGGTCACCACCTTTATTATTGGTGGAACCCTGCCATCTTGAGTAGTTTCGGGAAGGTGCTAGTTTCTAGGAGCTTGTAAAAAGTAAATGAAATAGCATGCGAAAAGGATTGGGCCGCTCGCTTTGTACGTAATGGTGGGACATTAGACAATTCCCTAGTTTTTTTAAGTGACTTTATAATCTCGGTGACTTCCGAGGGCTCATTTGGGTGCAAGATAGAAGGAATTTGGGAAATTTCCCATCTAGGTAGTCCCCCGCATGGGGCATTTGGTATGTGGATTTTATTGGCGAATGAGATCCTACGGGTTGAGAAGAAGTCGTTTATCTTGTTAGCTGTTTCAGTGGGGAAGTAGTGGTGTTTCATTAGGTTTAGTTTAGGACAATATTCTTGGTTTTTTTTTCAGTTTGTGGTCCCCAAGAATCTGAGGGGAGAGTGTTTTTTCCAGGTCTTTTTTTATATCTCCTCTAGTGTCCCTGTGAATCTGCTGGAGTAGTATAGGTTGTTTGGCTTTCTTTATTACTTTGGTGAGAACTGAAGAATAGTGTTTAAGAATATCTCTTTGTGAATTAAGCCCTGTCTATATTGCTTTTTCAATTGTGTTTCTTGTCAATGGATTTCAGAATGGAGGCTGGTTAGCCATGGGCAACCCAGCCGTTTGTTTGTGATCTGTTTTCCGTTTTTATAGGAACAATGTTTGTTGTATAGTCTAAGTATTGTTTACAGAAAAATGTCTGTCCCATCAATCAATACCATTGCCTTGAGAATTCTGTAGGCCAGTCAACAATCCCTAGGTCCAGCTGTAAACTTCCTTATGAAGCCTCGTCATGGATCTAAACGAGACTTTGTTGAATTCAAGTGGTGGTTTACTAATGTTATGTCAGAGGAAGGAGGGTAGTGGTCCTGTATTGCTATCTGTGATTATCCCTCATTTAAGGGGGGCTAGTATATTGGGTCCATATTGCTATTATGGTTGCACTTGTCTCAGTGAGCCTGGTTGGTTTAGTTTATAGTTGGGTATGAGAAATGTTTGTTCATATTTTTTGTATGAAATCAGTTACAGGCTGTATCAACTAGTAACCAAGGTTGATGTTGAAGTCTCCAGCTAAGAAAGGTGGTGCTTTTATTCATTTGTCTGTTTGTTATAGTGACTTTAATTTCTCCTGAAATTTGGGATGTTGTGTGAGGTATCCGGTAAAATGGCACCGATTGTTATAGGTTGTCTTAAAAGGTTTTTTCAGTAAAATTAGCAAAAATGTATTCCCCATATATCATCACTAAAGCAAGTGGTGCTAATACAAGATAATTGGTTAGAGAAAATAGATTGCAATACCACCCCCAACTTGGTTTGGTCTGCAGTTGTGAAGTGCTGTGTATCCTGGTAGAGGGTAGATATCTATTGTGTCCTGCTTAAGCCAGGTCTCAGTAAGAATAATGCAGGAGAAGGGTGTCTTTAGTGATTCAAGGAGTGATTCAAGGAATTTATAAAGAGTTTTCCCTTATTGTGCCCACTGCACCTCTGTTTTTCACTGGATTCATTTACACTTCCTCCCAGATCTCTCGGTGCAGGATGTTGTTATGGCAGTGTGCGGATTTGGAACAAGACTCTAAAGTACTTTCTAGGTATATATTGTCATGAATCTCTCCCTCCTCTGCTCAAGTGACTACATATTTAAGACTTTAAGGTGTTTCCAGTAATTTAAATTCTTTACTAGCTCTCAATGGGCTGTAAATGATCACTGTAGCTGCTCCAGCTAAGATATTTCTCCTGCCCTGAACGGGGCCGTCAACACTGAGAACAATTTGAAAAGTATCACCATCAGCATTATTTCCCTTGTTTTGAAAGGTGTCATTATTCATCCCGTCATCTTCCTGGATGTCGCGACCTTGGTCTTCTTGTCTTCTTTGAAAGAAAGGTCAGCTTACATAATTACTCCCAGGTCTTTCAAGCGTTCCTTTCGTTCTATTTGATGATCCTCTTGAGTTTTGCATACACCGTTCCTTTTGAGTTCTTCATTCTTTCTTTATCTAAACAGCTGGAACTCATCACCACACGCACCAGTAAGCCAGTCTTAGGGACAGTAACCGAAAGAATGTCTTTCTAACCCCGCCCTAGAGTTGAATTTTGTGACATGTGCACTCTCTCTCTCATCTCTCTCTCTCTCTCTCTCTCTCTCTCCTCTCTCTCTCTCTCTCTCCTCTCTCTCTCTTTCTTCTCTCTCCTCTCTCTCATTCATCGGTTTCTTCCCCCTTCGTGATATTATTCCCCATCTTGTGGTGAGGTCAAGAGTGCCAACACGAGGGGTGTCATGAGGTAAACATGCACCTGTGGGCCAAGTCAACAGTTGTTACAACGGGAAAGCATCGCTTTGACAGTAGCTACGAGGGGGGGGGGAGTGGGAGTGATATTTAAGTTGAGATAACAATGAGGAGAGGGGAAGGAGTGATGGATGACGGGAGGGGAGGTAAGAAGAAAGGGTGGTGGATGAATGAAGGGTTGGATGTGGAGAATGAAGGAAGTGATGGAAAGGAGGGTGGAAAGGAGTGGTAGAAGGGAAATGTGGGGTTATGGATGAAGGGAAAAAGAGGGAGGGGTGATGATGAGGGAGTAGGTAGACGAGGGTTGGAAGGATGGAAGAAGGGAGGGAGGAGGCAGGTGGGAGTCATCCATCAGGAGTGTCAGCACACACACACACACACACACACTCTCTCTCTCTCTCTCTCGCTCTCTCTCTCTCCCTCCTTCTCTCTCTCTCTCTCTCGTCTCTCTCACTCTCCATCTCACTCTCTCTCTCACTCTCTCTCTCTCTCTCTCACACACAACACACACACACAAACACACAACACACACACACAACACACCAAACAACACAACAACACAAAAATCCTGCCAAATGCAAAGTAGGAAGATTGTGGGAAGGGCAAAGAAGAACGCAGACAGAGATAGGCTAGGCGAGGACAAAGGCTGCAAATCTCACATCCATGGAGAAAGATCTGGAGTGACAAAACCTAACATGTCTCACTGAGGCATACATCAACCAGATAACGCTGCAGGCATACGGGCGCCTGCAAACTGAGAATAACGTTCCGACACCTTAGTAAGGAATCGTTCGAGAACACTGTACACTGTGTAACGTCCAGGCCCATACGAGTATGCAGCACCAGTTTGGAACCCACGTACCTGTCAAGCACGTCCTAGAAATTAGAGAATGTACAGAAGTTTGCAACAATGCTAGTAACCGGGGCCCTCCCAGGGGGGGGAAATGTTCCTACCGAAAAAGTTGAGGGAAATCGACTGACGACAACACTGGGAACAGGAGGATCAGGGGAGACATGATAACAACATACAAAATACTGCGTGGAATAGACAAGGTGGACAGAGACAGGATGTTCCAGAGATGGGACACAGAAACAAAGGGGTCACAATTGGAAGTTGAAGACTCCTATGACTCAAAGGGACGTTAGGAAGCATTTTTTCAATCACAGAGTCGTCAGGAAGTGGAATAGTCTAGCAAGTGATGCAGTGGAGGCAAGAACCATACATAGCTTTAAGACGAGGTATGAACCCCCACATGACACACACACACACACACACACACACACATGGGACACAAGGGTAAACAAACTTGGCCAAGTCTCTTGTTTGTTTTGTAAGTCAGTAAGATGGAGGTGGAGGGAATAGTTGGTGGAGTAGGAAGAGGTGGAGGTGGTGGAGCAGGAAGAGGTGGAGGTGGTGGAGCAGGAAGAGGTGGAGGTGGTGGAGCAGGAAGAGGTGGAGGTGGTGGAGCAGGAAGAGGTGGAGGTGGTGGAGGCAGGAAGAGGTGGAGTGGTGGAGTCAGGAAGAGGTGGAGGTGGAGGAGCAGGAAGAGGTGGGAGGTGGTGGAGTAGGAAGAGGTGGAGGTGGTTGGAGCAGAAGAGGTGGAGGTGGGGGAGCAGGAAGAGGTGGAAGGTGTGGAGTAGGAAGAGGTGGAGGTGGTGGAGTAGGAAAGTTGGAGATGGGGGAGCAGAAGAGGTGGAGGTGGAGTAGGAAGAGGTTGGAGGTGGTGGAGTAGGAAAGGTGGAAGTGTGGTGGGAGTGGGGAAAGGTGGAGGTGGTGAAGCAGGAAAGGTGGAGGGTGGTGGACAGGAAGAGGTGGAGGTGGTGGGAGCAGGAAAAGGTGGAGGTGGTGAGCGGAAGAGGTGGAGGTGGTGTAGCGAGAGAAGAGGTGGAGGTGGTGGAGCAGGAAGAGGTGAGGTGGTGGAGCAGAAAGAGGTGAGGTGGGGGAGCATGAAGAGGTGGAGGTGGTGGAGAAGGAAGAGGTTGGAGGTGGTGGAGCAGGAAGATGGTGGAGGTGGGGGAGCAGATAAGGGTGGAGGTGGTGGAGTAGGAAGAGGTGGATGTGGTGGAGCAGAAGAGTGGTGGAGGTGGGGAAAAGAAGCAGGAAAAGGAGGAGGTGGTGAGAAGGAAGATGTTGGAGGTGGTGGAGCAGGAAGAGGTGGAGGTGGTGGAGCAGTAAGAGGTGGAGGTGGTAGGATCAGGAAGAGGTGGAGGTGGTGGAGTAGTAAAGGTGGAGGTGGTGGAGCAGGAAGAGGTGTAGGTGGGGAGCAGGAAGAGGTGGGAGGTGGTGGAGTAGGAAGAGTGGAGGTGGTGGAGTAGGAATGAGGTGGAGGGGGGGGAGCAAGAAGAGGTGGAGGTGGAGTAGGAAAGGTGGAGGTGGTGTGGAGTAGGAAGAGTGGAGGTGGTGGAGTAGGAAGAGGTGGAGTTGGTGAGGCAGGAAGAGGTGGAGGGTGGTGGAGCAGGAAGAGGTGAGTGGTGGAGCAGGAAGAGGTGAGTGGGTGGAGCAGGAAGAGGTGGGGTGGGGGAGCAGGAAGAGGTGGAGGTGGTGGAGTAAGAAGAGGTGGAGTGGTGGAATAGGAAGTAAGGTGGAGGTGGGGGAGCAAGGAAGAGGTGGGAGGTGGAGTAGGAAAGAGTGGAGGTGGGAGAGGAGAAGAGGTGGAGGTGGTGGAGTAGGAAGAGGGAGGTGGTGGAGCAGGAAAGAGGTGAGGTGGAGTAGGAAGAGGTGGGAGTGGTGGAGTAGGAAGAGGTGGAGTTTGAAGAGGTGGAGATGGTGGAGTAGGAAGAGGTGGAGGTGTTGGAGCAGGAAGAGTGGAGTTGGTGGAGTAAGGAAGAGGTGGAGGTGGTGGAGTAGGAAGAGGTGGAGGTGGTGGAGTAGGAAGAGGTGGAGGTGGTGGAGTAGGAAGAGGTGGAGGTGGAGTAGGAAGAGGTGGAGGTGGTGGAGTAGGAAGAGGTGGAGAAGAAGAGGTGGAAGGTGGTGGAGCAGGAAGAGGTGGAGGTGGTGGAGTATGAAGAGGTTAGGTGGAGTAGGAAGAGGTGGGAGGTGGTGAGTAGGAAGAGGTGGAGTGGTGGAGTAGGAAGAGGTGGAGGTGGTGGAGTAGGAATGAGTGGAGGTGGAGAGCAGGAAGATGTGGAGGTGGTAGGAGCAGAAGAGGTGGAGGTGGTGGAGTAGAAAGGTGAGTGGTGGAGTATGAAGAGGTGGGAGGTGGTGAGTAGGAAAGAGGGTGGAGGTGGAGTAGAAGAGGTGGTGGAGTAGGAAGCGGTGGAGGTGGTGGAGCAGGAAGAGGTGGAGGTGGTGGAGTAGGAAGAGGTGGAGGTGGAGGAGAGGAAGAGGGGAGTAGGAAGAGGTGGAGTAGGAAGAGGTGGAGTAGGATGCTACCTGTCCTCTGATGCGATGGCGTACTGCAGCGAGGCGGAGTATTCTACGTCCTCATGCGGTATTCTACTTACTACTTATTCTTATTATTGCTACTTCCGCGGTATTCGTATTATGTCTACTTCCGTCTTATTCGTTATTCTACTTCCTTTTATTCTGATGATGCTACTTTCCTCTTATTCTTATTATTCTACTTCCTCTATATGTCGATTCTACTTCCTCTTATTCTTCTTCGTCCTCGGATCTTATTATCTCGACTGCCTCTTATTCTTATCAGCGACTGCCGCCTAATTCTTATTCTACATTCCTCTTATTATGTCTACGTCCTCTTATTCTTAGTTTATTCTCCTCCTCATAGCTTATGTATTGTCTCCTGCCTCTTATTCGTATTATGCACTTCCTCTATTCTTATTATTCTACTTCCTCTTATTCTTTATTATTCGACTTCCTCTTATCCCTATTATTCTACGTCCTCTTATTCTTTATTCTACGTCCTCTATTCTTATTACTACATGCCTCTTATTCTTATTATTCTCCTTCCTCTTATCTTATTATTCTACGTCCTCTTAGTGCTTATTCTACTGCCTCTTATTCTTATTCTACTTCCCTCTTTATTCTTATTATTCTACTTCCTCTGTATTCTTATTCTACTTCCTCTTATTCTTATTTCTACTCCTCTTATCTCTTATTATTCTCCTTCCTCGTCGTCGTCTTATTCTCCGTCTCTTATTCTTTTTGCATTCTACTTCCTCTTATTCGTAGTCTCCTTCCACGTATTCTGTATTATTCTACTTCCTCTATTCTTATTCTTCTACTTCCTTCTTATTTCTTATTCTACTTCCGCTGAGCGGGTGATGGGGGGGGGGGTGGGGGGTGGTGGTGAGGTGGTGGTAGGGCGTGGGGGGGGGCGGGGGGGGGGCTGATCGGGGGGGGGGGGGGGGGGGTGAGGTGAGGGGGGGGTGGGGGTAGGGTCTGCGGGGTCGCGGGGGGGGGTGGTCGCGGTCGTTTGGGGGGGGGGGGGGGATGTACTTTTTAGGGTGAGGGGTCGGTGAGGGGGGGGGGGGGAGGACCGCGGTTATTATGAGGGAGGTGGGATACTGAGACGCTTTGGATTGTTGTGAGACGGACGGGATTTGCGTATGCTTACGTCCATTATTCGTATGATTCTACTTCCCTTATCGTATTCTACTCCTCTTATTCTACTTCCTCTTACTCTTAGTAATTCTCCTTCCTCTTATTCTTATGATTTCTACGTCCATCTGATTCTTATTCTACCTTCCTCTATTCTTATTATTCGACTTGCCTCCTGATTCTTATTATTCGACATCCTCTAATCTTATTATTATACGGTCCTCTATTCTTATTATTTCTACTTGGCCTTCTATTCATTATTATTCTACTTCCTCGTTAATTCTTAGTTATTCTACTTCCGTCCTATTCTTATTCTTCTACTTCCCTCTGTACTGCTTATTATTCTACTTCCTCCTATACTTATTCTTCTCCTTCCTCTTATTCTTATTATTTCACTTCCTCTTATTCCTTATTATTCTACTGCCTCTTATTCTTATTATTCTACTTAACCTCTTATTCTTATTATTCTACTTCCTCTTATTCTTATTATTCTACTTCCTCTTACACTTATTATTAGTACTTCCTCTTATTCATTATATATACTTCCTCTTATTATTATAATGCTACTTTCGCTCTTATTCTTATTTAAGTCTCCGTTCCTCTATCCTTTTATTCTCCTTCCTCTTATTCTCCTCTTCCTCCAAGTTCTATTATTCTACTTCCTTCCGTTATTCTTCTTTATTCTACTTCCTCTTATTCGTCTTATCTCTCCATCCTCTTATTCTCCTCCTCCTAGTCTTATATTCTACTTCCTCTTATTCTTCTTATTCGACTTCCGCTTACTCTTCTTTTTCTCCGTCCTCCTTATTCTTATTATTCTCCTTTCCTCATAAATCTTATTATGCTACGTGTCCTCGTAATTCTTATTTTTCTCCTTCCTCTTATTCTTTATTACGACTTCCTCCTATACATGTTATTATTCTCCTTCCTCTTATGTCTACTTCCTCTTATTCTTATTCCTCTACTTCCCTCTTATTCGTTATTCGTGCTACTTCCCTCTGATTCATTATCATCTCCTTCCTCGTTATCTGAAGATTCTCCTTACCTTATGCTCTCCTTCCTCTCTATTATGCTTGCTTCCTCAGAGTTTTATTCTTCTGTCCTCATAGATTTTATTCGTCGTCCCAATATTTTTATTCTTCTTCCTCATATTTGGGATTCTCCTTCCTCATATTTTTATTCTTCTTGTCCTCATATTTTTATCTTCGTTCCTCATATTTTATCTTCTTCCTCATAGTTTTTATTCTTCTTCCTCATTTTATTCTTTTCCTCATATTTTTATTCTTCTTCCTCATAATTTGTATTCTTCTTCCTCATATTTTTAGTTCATCTTCCCTTCCCATTGAATTCTTCCTTCCTCTTATTTTTATTCTTCTTCCTCATTTTTTATTCTTCTTCCTCATTTTTTATTCCTTCTTTCCTCATATTTTTATTCTTCTTCCTCATATCTATTATTCTTCTTCCTCATATTTTATTCTTTCATCCTCAGCTTTTATCTCTTCCTCATATTTTTATTCTTTCTTCCTCATATTCTTATTCGTTCTTCCTCAGATTTTTATTCTTCGTCCTCATATTTTTATTCTTCTTCCTCATATTTTTCAACCTTCTTGCCTCATATTTTTTATTCTTCGTCCTCATATTTTTATTCCTTCGTCCTCCATTGATTTTTATTCTTTCTTCCTCATAATTTTTATTCATCTTCCTCAGTATTTGTATTCTTCTTTCCTCATAATTTTATTCTTCTTCCTCATATTTTTAGTCTTCTTCCCATATTATTTTTATCTTCTTCCTCATATTTTTATTCTTTCTTCCTCATATTTTATTCTTCTTCCTCATTATTTTGATTTCCTTCCTTCCTTCATATTTTTTATTCGTTCTTCCTCATATTTTTATTCTTCTTCCTCAATTTTATTCTTAATACTATCATTCTCTCCACCCCCCGCCACGCCCTAACCCCCTTACAACCCTATCCACCCCCCAACCAATACTTAAACCGAACAATGGATTCCATCCCCACAGACCACACCCCGACCACACCAGCTACCACGACCACTACCACACCACTACCACACCACTACCACACCCAAGTACTCAATGACTGGTAGATCCTAAAAACAGCTGAGTACTCAGGGACAGCAGGAATTACATTTACCATATGACTAATGAATACGGAGCCGCAGATGGTAACTATCAGCTGGGTGAACAAGGGAAGCAGATGGTACTATACTGCAAGGATGAACAGAGTGCAACCAGATGGTAACTATTACTGCTGGGTGAACAAGGGCGAGCCAGATGTTAACTATACTGCTGGGTGAACAAGGGCAGCAGTGGTAACTATTTTTGGGGTGAAAAAGGGGCACAGATGGACAAAAACTGCTGGGTGAACAAGGCAGCGAGGAACTAACTGCTGGGTGAAAAGGGCAGCAGATGGTAACAAATACTGCTGGGTGAAAAAAGGGCAGCAGATGGAACAAACTGCGGGTGAACAAGGGCAGCAGATGGTAACTATACTGCGGGAAAAAGGGCACAGATGGTAACATACTGCTGGTGAAAAAAGGCAGCAATGGTAACTAAAACTGCGGGGTGAACAAGGAAAAACAATGGAACTATCGGGGGGTGAACAAGGGCAGCAATGGTACTATACTGCTGGGTGAAAAGGGCACAGATGGAAAACAAAAACTGCGGGTGAACAAGGGCAGCAGATGGAAACTATACTGCGGGTGAACAAGGGCGCAGATGGTAACTATACTGCTGGGGAACAAGGGCGCAGAGTAACTAACGGGGGGGTGAACAAGGGCGCAGAGGGTAAAAAACTGCTGGGTAAACAAGGGCAGCAATGGTAACATACGCGGGTGAACAAGGGCAGCAAAAAGGAAAACAAAACTGCGGGGTGAACAAGGGCAGAAATGGTAACTATACTGCTGGTGAAAAAGGGGCAGCAATGGACTATACTGCAAAAAAGGGGGCAGAAAGGGGGGAACTAAAATCGGGTGAAAAAGGGGACGATGGTAACATACTGCGGTGAACGGGGGCACGATGGTAACTATACTGCGGGTGAACAAGGGCAGCAGATGGTAACATAGGGGGGGAACAAGGGGTACAGAGGGTAGCAATGCGGGGTGAACAAGGGCAGCAGGGGGTAACTAACTCGGGGTGAAAAAGGGGCAGCAGATGGTAACTATACCGGGTGAAAAAGGGGGCAGCAGAGGGAAATAAAAACTGCTGGGAACAAGGGGCCAGATGTACTTACTGCGGGGGTAAACAAGGGCAGCAGTGGTACTATACGCTGGGTTTGAACAAGGGCAAACAGAGGGTAGCTATACTGTTTGGGTGAAAAAGGGGCAGCAATGGAAACTATACTGCTGGGTGAAAAAGGGGCAGCAATGGAAACTATACTGCTGGGTAACAAGGGCAGCAGATGGAAAACTATACGCTGGTAAAAAGGGCAGCGAGGGTTTCTATCTGCTGGGGAACAAGGGGAGCAGATGGTAACTATACTGCGGGGTGAACAAGGGCAGCAGATGGTAACTATACTGCTGGGTGAACAAGGGCAGCAGATGGTAACTATACTGCTGGGTGAACAAGGGCAGCAGATGGTAACTATACTGCTGGTAAAACAAGGGCACAGATGGAAACAAAACTGCGGGTGAAAAAAGGGCAGCAGAGGTAACAATACTCGGGGTGAACAAGGGCAGCAGATGGAAACTATACTGTGGGTAAAACAAGGGAGCAGATGGAATAAAACGCTGGGGAACAAGGGCAGCAGATGGTAAAAGCGGGCGGGCGCTGTTTTTGGGTGAACAAGGGCAGCAGAGGAACTATACGCTGGGTAAACAAGGGCCAGATGGAAACTATACCTGGGTAAAAAGGGGCAGCAGATGGTAACTATACTGCGGGTGAAAAAGGCAGCAGATGGAAACTAATCGGTTTGAACAAGGGGCAGCAGATGGTAACTAACGCTGGGTGAACAAGGAAAAAACAATGGTAACTATACTGCGGGGGAACAGGGCAGCAATGGTAACTATACTGCGGGGTGAACAAGGGCAGCAGATGGTAACTATACTGCGGGGTGAACAAGGGCAGCAGAGGTAACTATACTGCAGGGAAAAAGGGGAAGATGGTAACTATACTCCGGTGAAAAAAGGGGGAAAGCAGATGGAAAACTATACTCTAGTGAACAAGGGCAGCAATGGTAAAATACTCTGGTGAAAAAGGGGCACAGATGGTAACTAACTCGGGGTGAACAAGGGACAGAAGAAACTAAAACTGAGGTGAACAAGGGCAGCAGATGGTAACTATACTGCTAGGTGAACAAGGGCAGCAGATGGTAACTATACTGCTAGGTGAACAAGGGCAGCAGATGGTAACTATACTGCTGGGTGAACAAGGGCAGCAGATGGTAACTATACTGCGGGGTGAACAAGGGCAGCAGATGGTAACTATACGGGGGGTGAACAAGGGCAGCAGTGGTAACATACCCGGGGGGAAAAAGGGGCAGCAGATGGAAACTATACGCAGGTAAACAAGGGCAGAAGAGGGTTTAATAAACTGCGGGTGAAAAAGGGGCAGCAGATGGTAACTATACGCTAGGTAAAAAGGGGCGAAGGAAACATACTCCGGGGGAAAAAGGGCAGCAAGGGAAACAAACCCGGGGGCGGGAGGGGAACAAGGGCGGGAAAAGATGGTAATATACTGGGGGGTGAACAAGGCAAGATGTAACAAACTGCAGGTGAACAAGGAAACAGATGACTAACTGCGGGTGAACAAGGGCACAAGGGTAACTAACTGCAAGGTGAACAAGGGCGGGCGAGGTAACTATACTGCGGGGTGAACAAGGGCACAGATGGTAACTATCTGCTAGGTAAACAAGGCAGCAGAATGGAACTAAAAACTGCTAGGTGAACAAGGGAAAAATTTAAACTATACGCTAGTGAACGGGCACAATGGTAACTATACGCAGGTGAAAAGGGGAGCAATGGAAACTATACTGCTATGAACAAGGGCAGCGATGGAACTATACTGCGGGTGAACAAGGGCAAGGCAGGTGGGGGTAACTATACTGCGGGAAAAAGGGCCAAGGGTAACTATACTGCGGGGTGAAAAAGGGGCAGCAGATGGAACTATACGCGGGTGAAAAAGGGAAACGATGGTAACTATACTCGGGTGAACGGGGCAGCGATGGTAACTAACTGCTGGGTGAACAAGGGCAGCAGAGGGGTAACTATACTGGGGGGGGTGACAAGGGCAGCAGATGGTAATTTACTGGGGGGTAAACAAGGGCCAGAGGGAACTTACTGGGGGGAACGGGCACAATTAACTATACTGGGGGGTGAACAAGGGCAGCAAGGGTAACTTACTCGGGTTAACAAGGGCACGAGGGTAACTATACTGGGGTAAAAAGGGGGCAGCAGATGGTAACAACGCGGGGTGAACAAGGGCAGCAAGGGTAACATACTGCGGGGAACAAGGGCAGCAATGGTAACTATCTCCTGGGAACAAGGGCAGCAGATGGAATAAAACTGGGGGGGGGAACGGGACGATTTTTTGGGGGGAACAAGGGAAACAGAGGGTAACTATACTGCGGTGAACAAGGCAGCAGATGGTAACTAAAACCGGGGGGGGTGAACAAGGGCAGCAGATGGTAACTAACTGCGGGAACAAGGGCAGCAATGGTAACTACTCCTGGGTAAAAAGGCACAATGGTAACTATACTGCTGGTGAACGGGGCAGCGATGTAACATACTGCTGGGTAAACAAGGGCACCCAATGGTAACAAACTGCTGGTAAAAAGGGGCACAGAGGTAACTATCGCGGGGTGAAAAAGGGGCAGCAAGGTAACAAAACTGCGGGGTGAACAAGGGCAGCAGAGGGTAACATACGCGGGTAACAAGGGGCACAGATGGTAACTATACTCTGGGTGAACAAGGGCACAGAGGGTAACATACTGTGGGTGAACAAGGGCAGCAAGGGTAACTATCGCTGTGAACAGGGCACAGAGGGGAACTAACGCTGGGTAACAAGGGCAGCAGAGGGAAACTATAGGGCTGGGTGAACAAGGCAGCAATGGAACTATACCGGGTGAACAAGGGCACAGAGGGTAAAATACTGCTGGTGAACAAGGCACAGATGGTAACTATCTGTGGGGAAAAGGGCACAGATGGTAACATACGCGGGTGAAAAAGGGCAGCAGATGGTAACTATACGCGGGTGAAAAATGGCAGCAGAGGAAACTTCTGCTGGTGAAAAAGGGCAGCAGATGGAAATACTGCAACAGTTGCACGACCCAGATCAACATGGGTTCAGAACAAGTCATTCCTGTTTTTCATATTTGTTAGACCAGTTCTACATGGTCCTGGATTCAGAAGTAGACACGCAAAATGAAGATGTAGTGTACACTGACTTTACTAAAATCTTTGACAGGTGCGGCCATGAGGTAGTAGCACATACAATGAATAACTGGGAAGGTGGGAAGATGGATATTTAACTTCCTAACAAATAGAACTCACAGATGAAGAGGCCAGCTTGATGCTGGAGGGTTTTTGATGTAAGGATCATAGCGTGTTTCCCTTTCCCTTTAATCAGAACTGGGGTTTCCTGCCATTACCAGGGCCCTGTTGCGAACTCCGCCGCTTTAACGCTTCCCTCCAATATAATAATAATATAATGCTTCCTGTTGTTACCTGTCATTGTGTCAGAATGCTGTACCGAGTGCCAGCACCAACACTGTGCTTCCTGAGACAACTTGACACTTTCTGAGCGCCTTAACAATGCTGTACCGAGTGCCCGCACCAACACTGTGCTTCCTGAGACAGCTTGACCTTTCTGAGCGCCTTAACAATGTGTACGAGTGCCAGCCCCAAAACCCCCTGTGCTTCCCGACAACTTTTACACTTTCGGCCCTTAACAATCTGTACCGAGTGCCAGCACCAAAAGTGCTTCTGAGACACTTTCATTTCTGACCCTAACAATGTGTACAATGCCACACCAACACGTCTTCCTGAACACTTTACACTTTTTGAGCGCCTTAACAATGTTTTTCAGAGTGCCAGCCCAACACTGCTTCTGAGACACTTTACACTTTCGACGCCTTAACAATGCCCGAAAAAGTGCCAGACCAAATGTGCTTTGAGACGCTTACACTTTTTGAGCCCTTAAAAATTTGGGACGATGCCAGCACCAACACTGTGCTTCCTGGAAAAAACTTTACACTTTCTGAGCGCCTTTAAAAATGTTTTACAGAGCCAGCACCAACACTGTGCTCCCAACAGCTTGACAAATTTCTGAGCGCCCCAAAAAAATGTTTACAGATGCCAGCACCAAACTGTCTTCCTGGGGAAAACTTGACACTTTCGACGCCTTAACAAAAGTTTTTAAGAAGGCCCGCCACCAAAAAACTGTGTTCCTGAACAACTTGACCTTTCTAGCGCCTTAACAATGCTGTACAGAGTGCCAACACCAACATTGTGCTTCCTGAGACAACTTGACACTTTCTGAGCGCCTTAACAATGTTGTACAGAGTGCCAACATCAACACTGTGCTTCCTGAGACAACTTGACACTTTCTGAGCGCCTTAACAATGCTGTACAGAGTGCCAACATCAACACTGTGCTTCCTGAGACAACTTGACACTTTCTGAGCGCCTTAACAATGTTTGTAAGAGTGCCAACACAACCTGTGCTTCCTGAGACAACTTACACTTTCTGAGGGGCCTTTAAAAATGTTTTACAGAGGCCCACAAAAATTTTGCTTCCCAACAAATTGACACTTTCTGAGCGCCTTTAAAAATGCGTACAGAGTGCCAGCACCCAAAACTGTGTCCCGAGACAACTTGACATTTCTGAGCGCCTTAACAATGGTACAAGTGCCACACCAAAACTGTGCTTCCCAGACAACTTGACACTTTCTGAGCGCCTTTTAAAAAATGCGACAGAGTGCCAACACAACATTTTTGCTTCCTGGACCTTACACTTTTTGAGGCCCCAACATCTGTACTGCCCCCCAAAAACCTTCCGGAAATGACAATTTTTTCCCAAAAATTTTCCAAGTCCAAATCAATTTTTTCTGGCAATTTAACTTTTGAAGTTAAAATGTGTAAGAGTGAGAAAATTGTGCTTCCTGGCAAATTTAACCGAGGGAAAAGTTTAAGAGGAGACCCAAATGTGTTTGGGTTGTTTTGGGGTTAAAAAATGTGGTGGTGTTTTTGGAAGCTTTTAATTTTTAGTTTCAAAGTTGAAAGATGGAAAAATGTTCTGGGGAACTTTTTCTGGTTAAAAAGGTCGGTGGGGAAAAAGTCTTTTAACGTTGTTTCGAGGGTTAAAAATTTGTCAGTGAGACCAAAATGTTTTGAGAAAAGTTTTTTCTGGGGCCCCCAAAATTTTTAAGAGTGCCGAAAACCTGTGGGGTTCTGGCAAATTGACACCTGACCCTAACAATTTGTAAACCAGCACCAACTTGCCCTTCCTTCCTTCCTTTTACCCTTAAAAACCTTTCAACCCCACAAACTTCTTTGAAACTTCCTTTTTTGGGCCTTAAAAAATTTTAAAATAAACATTTGCCCCTAAAGCACCTTTTTTCCCCTTAACAAAGCTGTCCCGATCCCCAACCACCCAAAAGTGTTTTTCCCGCAAAAACCCCCAAAAGGGGTTTAAAAGTTTAAAGGAAAAAACTTTTTCCAAAAACCTTAACACCCAAAAATTTCAAGTCCCGAAAATGGTTTAGAAACAAATTTTTCGCCTTAAAATTTTACAGAGTGCCCAAAACCCACGGTTTTTGAACAATTGCCTTTTTGGCCCTTCAATGCTGTACCGGGGGAAAAAAGGTTTGGGTTAAATTTTGACGCCAACAATGCTGTAAAAATGAAATCAAACCCCTTTTGTAACCCCATTTGGTAACTTAAAAAAATGCTTAAAAGTAGGGAATGGGCAATTTTACTTTTTTTTCACCAGAAAACCAAACATTTTTCCCAAGGTAATATTTAATTTAGTTGGGGGAAGGGGGTGTAAGTGGGGAAAAAATTCTGTCCAAAGGGAAGGGGTTTAAAAAAACCCCCCTTTGTTTTTTGTTTGTGGTTTGGGGTTTTTTTTACGGAAAAATACTGGTGGGGAATTTAAAATTTCTTTTAGGAAAGTTTTGCTTAGGGTTTATGGGGTTAAAGTCCCCCAAAAGCTTTTTCTTTTAAATTTGCCCCTTTAAAAAATTGTGGGGGGGGGGAGGAGGAACAGATGTTTCTGGCTGTAGTGTGGAAGCAGTGCTGGAATACCGTAGGTGGCGCAGACAAGGCCAGAGTCACGACCCTAGGATCACACTACTACTCTCCTGTAATCCCTAGCTAACTCAGTCTCTCTGTGTCTCTCTCTCTCTCTGCTACTCTCTTCTCTTCTCTCTCTCTCTCTTCCTCCTCTCCATCCTCCTCTCCTTTCCTCTCTCTCTTCTTCTCTCTCCTCTCTCCATTTTCAGTTGCCCTTCCTACAACACACAATACTTCCATTATGAAGACTTCCCTTGTTGGCATACATTATTAAATAAACTATTTGCCATCCTATAGGCACTAAAATTAACTTATGACACTGAGCTTGACTCCTTGATCATTACTCATTCTGATAGTGTGTCACTCCACAAAGGTGGTATTAAAGCTAAGGAAAAAACTATAGACCAATAGTCCTAACATCCCACATTATCAAGATCTTTGAAATGGTTTTAATAAACAAGATTACCTGTCACATAGAATTACAGCAGTTGCATAACCCACGTCAGAACAGGTTGCTCCTGCCTTTCGCAGTTGCTGTATCGTTATATGGTGTTGGTTACATTTGACGACAAGCAAAATGCAGATGTAGTATACAGTGAAATTGCAGAAGCCTTTATTAGTACGAGCATTGGGTAACTGCACACAAAATGCTTGCAAAAATGAATAAATGGGAAGGTGGGCAGATTTTACTTCCCAACACACAGGTAACACACACAATCCGAAGAGTAATAGTGAATAGAGTGAGATCAGCGACTGCTACAGTGGAAAATTCTGTCCCCCAAGGCACGGTACTCTCCCCACTTATCTTCCTCATCCTCATTTCTGACATAAACAGGAACAAATCATATCGGTGTATCATTCTTTACAGATGATACTGGAATTTGTATGAAAAGTTACATCCATAGTAGACAGTGAGCCTCCAAGCTGATGTTAACTAAGTCTTCCTCAAGTGGCCATTGACAACAATATTGATGCTCAATGAGGACGAAATTAAGTTATTTCGCAGTGGAAGAATGGAGGAAATAAAACAAGATCGGAGCACAAGACACTCAGACCACTCAATAAAAGTAAATCACTAGAACTTAAACCACACAATAGAACGTAAGTCAATAGAACTCAAACCACTGAATTTAATTTACCTTGAGTTCAGAAGACGAGTTGTAGAGAGGTGACAACAAGAGCAGATGCAGTCCTGCCAGCAGACTCCTGCTTAGATCCGTCACTGTATGTAATTTGTTATAATTACTGATTGGCAGTTAGGTTTTTTCTGGAGTAGGAGAGGTGGGCATCTTGGTGGGTAGGCTGGGCAGTGGGGTACTTGTCCAGGTGTTGTGTGTTTATGGGCTAAGAGGGTCGTCTGCGGCTTCCGGGTAGTGATATGAGTAGCCTGACCTGTGGCACCAGGATGGGGCGTCAGAATGTGGCACCAGGATGGGCGTCAGAATGTGGCACCAGGATGGGGCGTCAGAATGTGGCACCAGGATGATCGTCTTTAATTCTCTCATTCTATCTTTCTTCTTGTTCTTCCTCTCGACGTTCCCTATTATCTTTCTTCTCTCTACCTTGGTGACAAAAGTTGTATTCACGTCTTGTGTGCGCGAACACCAGCTTTGAGTCCAGTAACCCATATGGTTTTAGCGCTTTGCTGAATATAGTATTCCTTTTATATACTTTTGATGAGTTCCTAGAGTTTTTCTACTACCGAAGCCCGGCCATGGACCAGGTCAACCAGGCTGTTGCTGCTGGAGGCCCGCTAACCCACATATCCATCACAGCCTGGTTGATCTGGCACCTGGTGAAGATACTTGTCCGGTTTCCTCTTAAAGACTAATACACATGTCTCAGCAGTGTAGGTGATGTTTTCCGGCAAGATGTTAAATAGTTTGGGATCACAGACTTTGATACAGTGTTCCCTTGTCCACTGCGCCTCTGCTTCTCCGGGAAGGTCGTAGTTTTTTATATCTGGTACACTTGGATATATCAGCAGTGTGCTGCTGCCTTACTAAGTGTCCCTCAAGGGGAGCTTAAAGTACTTGCTTGAATTCTTTGTCTTCATCAAAGTTTTCGATTTTCTTTCGTTTATAACTGGAGAAT
Organism: Cherax quadricarinatus; assembly: GCF_026875155.1. Taxonomy (NCBI): domain Eukaryota; kingdom Metazoa; phylum Arthropoda; class Malacostraca; order Decapoda; family Parastacidae; genus Cherax; species Cherax quadricarinatus. The sequence continues at coordinate 80,068,264 of NC_069402.1, forward strand.
CTCCTCAAACTATCGAATTTTGAACGTTTGTATGCAGTAACGAGGACCAAATTTTACGACTAATAGACATGTGCACGTGACCTATGATTCCATTCACAGTATCCTAGAATGACTGGATTGATCATGCCAAAAACCCCTCACAGGCATAACTTCAAACGCTCCAGAAAGTTCCTTCCTAGTACAACGACGTCAAAGAGTGAAAGCCAAGTGGCTGGGTGCAGATTTAACAATTTCATGTGTAATATTGTGTGAAATTTTGATTCCCGTTTAATCACGATCAAATTATATGGTTCTGCCTTCTCAGGATGGCTTCAGTGTTTCTTGACTGATGTGTCTTATGCCCAGTATAACACCCATTCAGTTTTGGGTGTGGCAAAATTTGTCAGTGCAGTAAATTCTTAAAAACTGTAATCTTTGGTGACTAAATTATTGCACGTACCAATACACACCAGTGGATCAGTGGGTAAAACTTGCACGTACCAGTAGACACCTATGGATCAGCAGGTAGAATATTCGGTACACAGTGGAGAGGACCCGGGTTCAAATCCCGGTAGGGGGGTTAGTGTTTTTTTTTTTTTTTGAGAGTCGACTCTGGGGGGTTGAGAGTTTCAGTGGTAATAATATTTGAGGATTGAGAATCCCTTCCTTGCATTGATCTGCTCCTGTAACTGCTAATGATATCAACGAAGTAAATGAAATTACTGGCCCACACATGGCTCCAACTCCATCCTGTTTCGTTTTTATATGTCTCATAATAAAAAGGTATTCAAATGAGCTCGTATAGGTAACAGCTCTTAGCTTGTAAATAAAATTAGGGATCCCCTAACCTCGTAAAGCACTGTTTAAAAAAATGTCTCTCTCTCTCTCTCTCTCCTCTCTCTCTCTCTCTCTCTCTCTCTCTCTCTCTCTCTCTCTCTCTCGTACGTTTCCTCAATGAGCATGTGAGGTGGGAGATGAGGGGGAAGAGAAGAATTAGCAAGTCAGGCAGAGTTAAGTCATGAGCAACACGTGTCCCCCAGCACACCAGGCAGGTGTTTCAAGTAACTTATCTCGTGAAGACATGTGTTATCATCTGGTCATGCCTTGTTATCACTTGTTGAAGGCATGTGTTATCTGTTGATGCCTTGTTATCACTTGTTGAAGACATGTGTTATCGTCTGTTGATGCCTTGTTATCAGTTGTTGACGTGTTATCTGTTCATGCCTTGTTATCACTTGAAGACATGTGTTATCTGTTGCCTTGTTATCACTTGTTGCAAACATGTGTTATCACCTGTTGATGCCTTGTTATTACCTCTTGAAGGTCTGTCTTCTGTTGATGCAACATCAACTGTTCAACGTTAGGTTTATCATTATTATTGTTTTCTAGACATGGGAAAAGTTTAAAACCCGTGAAGGTGATACAGCGCTTGAAAAGTGGGATTTAATTATATATAAAGAGAGGAAAGGGACAAGATACCGTGGACCCAGAGCCTGGTCCAGGACCGGTTGTAACTACGACGTCTGGTCCAGTTACTCTAGTTAGAAAATGTGATGTGAGAGATACTTCTCAAGTATTTATATATACCGAGGGACGCATTTCTCCGTCTATATACCAGTGATTATTATTATCGTGGAGGAGCGCTAAACCCGTAGAGATTATACAGCGCCTATAGGGGAATTCAGGGAACTGGATCTGTGCTCCAGTTCCCAAGATCAAGATCCCCCTTTCACTGGTATGTACCCCTTAAGGGGTATATACCAGTGAAAGGTATCTACGTTTGCTTTCCAGTGTGTAAGTCACTGTTGATACTGTCTCTGCTGACAGTGTGTGTAGCCAGTTCACAGACTCGGTAAATTTCTCATCCTAACCTATGTATCTGCTTCAATATGTAAATTTCAAATGTATATCGATCAATAGATTTTTCTGCGTCTTAAGAAAGTTGTCTGACCCTTACAAGTGTAGATCTTGTTTTTTAATACGATAATAACATGAAATGAAGTGTTCAAGCAAATGTGTGTTTACACTGTGTGTTTACACTGTGTGTTTACACTGTGTTTACAATGTATGTTTACACTGTGTGTTTACAATGTATGTTTACACTGTGTGTTTACAATGTATGTTTACACTGTGTGTTTACAATGTATGTTTACACTGTGTGTTTACAATGTATGTTTACACTGTGTGTTTACAATGTATGTTTACACTGTGTGTTTAATGTATGTTTACACTGTGTGTTTACAATGTATGTTTACACTGTGTGTTTACAATGTATGTTTACACTGTGTGTTTACAATGTGTGTTACAATGTATGTTTACACTGTGTGTTACAATGTATGTTTACACTGTGTGTTTACACTGTGTTACAATGTATGTTTACACTGTGTGTTACAATGTATGTTTACACTGTGTGTTTACAATGTATGTTTACACTGTGTTACAATGTATGTTTACACTGTGTGTTTACACTGTGTGTTACAATGTATGTTTACACTGTGTGTTTACAATGTGTGTTACAATGTATGTTTACACTGTGTGTTTACACTGTGTGTTACAATGTATGTTTACACTGTGTGTTTACACTGTGTGTTACAATGTATGTTTACACTGTGTGTTTACACTGTGTGTTACAATGTATGTTTACACTGTGTGTTTACACTGTGTGTTACAATGTATGTTTTACACTGTGTGTTTACACTGTGTGTTACAATGTATGTTACACTGTGTGTTTACACTGTGTGTTACAATGTATGTTTACACTGTGTGTTTACAATGTATGTTTACACTGTGTGTTTACAATGTATGTTACAATGTATGTTTACACTGTGTTTACAATGTATGTTTACACTGTGTTTACAATGTGTGTTTACACTGTGTTACAATGTATGTTTACACTGTGTGTTGCAATGTGTGTTACAATGTGTGTTACAGTGTGTTACAATGTGTGTTTACAATGTGTTACAATGTGTTACAATGTGTGTTACAATGTGTGTTTACAATGTGTTACAATGTGTGTTACAATGTGTTACAATGTGTGTTACAATGTGTTACAATGTGTGTTACAATGTGTGTTTACAATGTGTGTTACAATGTGTGTTTACAATGTGTTACAATGTGTGTTACAATGTGTGTTACAATGTGTGTTACAATGTGTTTACAATGTGTGTTACAATGTGTTACAATGTGTGTTTTCAATGTGTGTTACAATGTGTTACAATGTGTGTTTACACTGTGTGTTACAATGTGTTTACAATGTGTGTTTACAATGTGTTACAATGTGTGTTTACAATGTATGTTACAATGTGTGTTACAATGTGTGTTTACAATGTGTGTTTACAATGTATGTTACAATGTGTGTAACAATGTGTGTTTACAATGTGTTACAATGTGTGTTTACAATGTATGTTACAATGTGTGTTACAATGTGTGTTTACAATGTGTGTTACAATGTGTGTTACAATGTGTGTTACAATGTGTGTTTACAATGTGTTACAATGTGTGTTACAATGTGTTACAATGTGTGTTTACAATGTGTGTTTACAATGTATGTTACAATGTGTGTTACAATGTGTTACAATGTGTGTTTACAATGTGTTACAATGTGTGTTACAATGTGTTACAATGTGTGTTACAATGTGTTACAATGTGTGTTTACAATGTATGTTACAATGTGTTACAATGTGTGTTACAATGTGTGTTTACAATGTGTTACAATGTGTGTTACAATGTGTGTTTACAATGTATGTTTACACTGTGTGTTTAAAATGTGTTACAATGTGTGTTTTCAATGTGTTACAATGTGTGTTACAATGTGTTACAATGTGTGTTACAATGTGTTACAATGTGTTACAATGTGTGTTACAATGTGTGTTTACAATGTATGTTTACAATGTATGTTTACAATGTGTGTTTACAATGTGTGTTTACAATGTGTGTTTACACTGTGTGTTTACAATGTATGTTTACAGTGTGTATTTACAATGTGTGTTTAAACTGTGTGTTTACAATGTATGTTTACAATGTGTGTTTACAATGTGTGTTTACACTGTGTGTTTACAATGTATGTTTACAATGTGTGTTTACACTGTGTTTACAATGTATGTTTACAATGTGTGTTTACACTGTGTGTTTACACTGTGTTTACAATGTATGTTTACAATGTGTGTTTACACTGTGTTTACACTGTGTGTTTACAATGTGTGTTTACACTGTGTGTTTACAATGTGTGTACAATGTATGTTTACAATGTGTGTTTACAATGTTTGTTTACACTGTGTGTTTACAATGTTTGTTTACACTGTGTGTTTACAATGTATGTTTACACTGTGTTTACAATGTATGTTTACACTGTGTTACAATGTATGTTTACACTGTGTGTTTACACTGTGTGTTACAATGTATGTTTACACTGTGTGTTTACAATGTATGTTTACACTGTGTGTTTACAATGTATGTTACAATGTATGTTTACACTGTGTGTTTACAATGTATGTTTACACTGTGTTTACAATGTGTGTTTACACTGTGTTACAATGTATGTTTACACTGTGTGTTGCAATGTGTGTTACAATGTGTGTTACAGTGTGTTACAATGTGTGTTTACAATGTGTGTTACAATGTGTTACAATGTGTGTTACAATGTGTGTTTACAATGTGTTACAATGTGTGTTACAATGCGTTACAATGTGTGTTACAATGTGTTACAATGTGTGTTACAATGTGTGTTTACAATGTGTGTTACAATGTGTGTTTACAATGTGTTACAATGTGTGTTACAATGTGTGTTACAATGTGTGTTACAATGTGTGTTGCAATGTGTGTTTACAATGTGTGTTACAATGTGTTACAATGTGTGTTTTCAATGTGTGTTACAATGTGTTACAATGTGTGTTTACAATGTGTTACAATGTGTGTTGCAATGTGTTACAATGTGTTACAATGTGTGTTTACAATGTGTGTTACAATGTGTGTTTACAATGTGTGTTTACAATGTGTGTTTACAATGTGTTACAATGTGTGTTTACAATGTATGTTACAATGTGTGTTACAATGTGTGTTTACAATGTGTGTTTACAATGTATGTTACAATGTGTGTTACAATGTGTGTTTATGTGTGTTTACAATGTGTTACAATGTGTGTTTACAATGTATGTTACAATGTGTGTTACAATGTGTGTTTACAATGTGTGTTACAATGTGTGTTACAATGTGTGTTTACAATGTGTTACAATGTTACAATGTGTGTTTACAATGTGTGTTTACAATGTATGTTACAATGTGTGTTACAATGTGTGTTACAATGTGTGTTTACAATGTGTTACAATGTGTGTTACAATGTGTGTTACAATGTGTTACAATGTGTTACAATGTGTGTTTACAATGTATGTTACAATGTGTGTTACAATGTGTTACAATGTGTGTTTACAATGTGTTACAATGTGTGTTACAATGTGTGTTTACAATGTATGTTTACACTGTGTGTTTAAAATGTGTTACAATGTGTGTTTTCAATGTGTTACAATGTGTGTTACAATGTGTTACAATGTGTGTTACAATGTGTGTTACAATGTGTTACAATGTGTGTTACAATGTGTGTTTACAATGTGTGTTTACAATGTGTGTTTACAATGTATGTTTACAATGTGTGTTTACAATGTGTGTTTACAATGTGTGTTTACACTGTGTGTTTACAATGTATGTTTACAGTGTGTATTTACAATGTGTGTTTACACTGTGTGTTTACAATGTATGTTTACAATGTGTGTTTACAATGTGTGTTTACACTGTGTGTTTACAATGTATGTTTACAGTGTGTGTTTACACTGTGTTTACAATGTATGTTTACAATGTGTGTTTACACTGTGTGTTTACACTGTTTACAATGTATGTTTACAATGTGTGTTTACACTGTGTTTACACTGTGTTTACAATGTGTGTTTACACTGTGTGTTTACAATGTGTGTTTACACTGTGTGTTTACAATGTGTGTACAATGTATGTTTACAATGTGTGTTTACAATGTTTGTTTACACTGTGTGTTTACAATGTATGTTTACAATGTGTGTTTACAATGTATGTTTACACTGTGTTTACAATGTATGTTTACACTGTGTTTACAATGTATGTTTACAATGCACAGAGAAACTCTTATATTAACTGTTATTGATGTAAAGATGATGTAAACCCAGATGTACTCCCCTTGACCCCCCCTTGACCCCCTTGACCCCCCTTGACCCCCCTGACCCCCCTTGACTCCCTTGACCCCTCCTTGACCCCCCTTGACCCCCCCTTGACCCTCCTTGACCCCCCTGACCCTCCTGACCCCCCTTGACACCCCCTTGACCCTCCTTGACTCCCCCTTGACCCCCATTGACCCCCCTTGACCCCCCTTGACCCTCCTTGACCCCCTTGACCCCCCTTGAAACCTAGTTACTAGTCTCAGGGCAGTAACCAAGTTCCTAGTCTCAGGGTAGTAACCAAGTTCCTAGTGTCAGGGCAGTAACCAAGTTCCTAGTCTCAGGGCAGTAACCAAGTTCCTAGTGTCAGGGCAGTAACCAAGTTCCTAGTGTCAGGGCAGTAACCAAGTTCCTAGTCTCAGGGCAGTAACCAAGTTCCTAGTCTCAGGCAGTAACCAAGTTCCTAGTGTCAGGGCAGTAAACCAAGTTCCTAGTCTCAGGGACAGTAACCAAGTTCCTAGTCTCAGGGCAGTAAACCAAGTTCCTAGTCTCAGGTAGTAACCAAGTTCCTAGTCTCAGGGTAGTAACCAAGTTCCTAGTCTCAGGGTAGTAACCAAGTTCCTAGTCTCAGGGTAGTAACCAAGTTCCTAGTCTCAGGGTAGTAACCAAGTTCCTAGTCTCAGGGTAGTAACCAAGTTCCTAGTCTCAGGGCAGTAACCAAGTTCCTAGTCTCAGGGTAGTAACCAAGTTCCTAGTCTCAGGGTAGTAACCAAGTTCCTAGTCTCAGGGTTGTAACCAAGTTCCTAGTCTCAGGGCAGTAACCAAGTTCCTAGTCTCAGGGTAGTAACCAAGTTCCTAGTCTCAGGGTAGTAACCAAGTTCCTAGTCTCAGGGCAGTAACCAAGTTCCTAGTCTCAGGGTAGTAACCAAGTTCCTAGTCTCAGGGTAGTAACCAAGTTCCTAGTCTCAGGGTAGTAATCAAGTTCCTAGTCTCAGAGTAGTAACCAAGTTCCTAGTCTCAGGGCAGTAACCAAGTTCCTAGTCTCAGGGTAGTAACCAAGTTCCTAGTCTCAGGGTAGTAACCAAGTTCCTAGTCTCAGGGCAGTAACCAAGTTCCTAGTCTCAGGGCAGTCACCAAGTTCCTAGTCTCAGGGTAGTAACCAAGTTCCTAGTGTCAGGGCAGTAACCAAGTTCCTAGTCTCAGGGTAGTAACCAAGTTCCTAGTCTCAGGGCAGTAACCAAGTTCCTAGTCTCAGGGCAGTAAACCAAGTTCCTAGTCTCAGGGTAGTAACCCAAGTTCCTAGTCTCAGGCAGTAACCAAGTTCTAGTCTCAGGTAGTAACCAAGTTCCTGTCTCAGGGTAGTAACCAAGTTCTAGTCTCAGGGTAGTAACCAATTTCCTAGTCTCAGGCAGTAACCAAGTTCCTAGTCTCAGGCAGTAACCAAGTTCCTAGTCTCAGGGCAGTAATCAAGTTCCTAGTCTCAGGGCAGTAACCAAGTTCCTAGTCTCAGGGCAGTAACCAAGTTCCTAGTCTCAGGGCAGTAATTAAGTTCCTAGTCTCAGGGTAGTAACCAAGTTCCTAGTCTCAGGGTAGTAACCAAGTTCCTAGTCTCAGGGCAGTAACCAAGTTCATAGTCTCAGGGCAGTAACCAAGTTCCTAGTCTGAGTAGTAACCAAGGTCCTAGTCTCAGGGTAGTAACCAAGTTCATAGTCTCAGGGCAGTAACCAAGTTCCTAGTCTGAGTAGTAACCAAGGTCCTAGTCTCAGGGTAGTAACCAAGGTCCTAGTCTCAGGGTAGTAACCAAGTTCCTAGTCTGAGTAGTAACCAAGGTCCTAGTCTCAGGGTAGTAACCAAGTTCCTAGTCTCAGAGTAGTAACCAAGGTCCTAGTCTCAGAGTAGTAACCAGGTTCCTAGTCTCAGAGTAGTAACCAAGGTCCTAGTCTCAGGGTAGTAACCAAGGTCCTGGTCTCAGGGTAGTAACCAAGTTTCTAGTCTCAGAGTAGTAACCAAGTTCCTAGTCTCAGAGTAGTAACCAAGTTCCTAGTCTCAGAGTAGTAACCAAGTTCCTAGTCTCAGAGTAGTAACCAAGTTCCTAGTCTCAGGTTAGTAACCAAGTTCCTAGTCTCGGAGTAGTAACCAAGTTCCTAGTCTCAGAGTAGTAACCAAGTTCCTAGTCTCAGAGTAGTAACCAAGGTCCTAGTCTCAGGGTAGTAACCAAGGTCCTAGTCTCAGAGTAGTAACCAAGTTCCTAGTCTCAGAGTAGTAACCAAGTTCCTAGTCTCAGAGTAGTAACCAAGGTCCTAGTCTCAGGGTAGTAACCAAGTTCCTAGTCTCAGAGTAGCAACCAAGGTCCTAGTCTCAGGGTAGTAACCAAGTTCCTAGTCTCAGGGTAGTAACCAAGTTCCTAGTCTCAGGGTAGTAACCAAGTTCCTAGTCTCAGGGCAGTAACCAAGTTCCTAGTCTCAGGGCAGTAACCAAGTTCCTAGTCTCAGGGCAGTAACCAAGTTCCTAGTCTCAGGGCAGTAACCAAGTTCCTAGTCTCAGGGCAGTAACCAAGTTCCTAGTCTCAGGGCAGTAATTAAGTTCCTAGTCTCAGGGTAGTAACCAAGTTCCTAGTCTCAGGGTAGTAACCAAGTTCCTAGTCTCAGGGCAGTAACCAAGTTCCTAGTCTCAGGGCAGTAACCAAGTTCCTAGTCTCAGGGTAGTAACCAAGTTCCTAGTCTCAAGGCAGTAACCAAGTTCCTAGTCTCAGGGTAGTAACCAAGGTCCTAGTCTCAGGACAGTAACCAAGTTCCTAGTCTCAGGGCAGTAACCAAGTTCTTAGTCTCAGGGTAGTAACCAAGGTCCTAGTCTCAGGGTAGTAACCAAGTTCCTAGTCTGAGTAGTAACCAAGTTCCTAGTCTCAGGGCAGTAACCAAGTTCTTAGTCTCAGGTAGTAACCAAGGTCCTAGTCTCAGGTAGTAACCAAGTTCCTAGTCTGAGTAGTATAACCAAGGTCCTAGTCTCAGGGTAGTAACCAAGTTCCTAGTCTCAGAGTAGTAACCAAGGTCCTAGTCTCAGAGTAGTAACCAGGTTCCTAGTCTCAGAGTAGTAACCAAGGTCCTAGTCTCAGGGTAGTAACCAAGGTCCTGGTCTCAGGGTAGTAACCAAGTTTCTAGTCTCAGAGTAGTAACCAAGTTCCTAGTCTCGGAGTAGTAACCAAGTTCCTAGTCTCAGAGTAGTAACCAAGTTCCTAGTCTCAGGGTAGTAACCAAGGTCCTAGTCTCAGGGTAGTAACCAAGGTCCTAGTCTCAGAGTAGTAACCAAGTTCCTAGTCTCGGAGTAGTAACCAAGTTCCTAGTCTCGGAGTAGTAACCAAGTTCCTAGTCTCAGAGTAGTAACCAAGTTCCTAGTCTCAGAGTAGTAACCAAGTTCCTAGTCTCAGAGTAGTAACCAAGTTCCTAGTCTCAGAGTAGTAACCAAGTTCCTAGTCTCAGAGTAGTAACCAAGTTCCTAGTCTCAGAGTAGTAACCAAGTTCCTAGTCTCAGAGTAGTAACCAGGTCCTAGTCTCAGAGTAGTAACCAAGTTCCTAGTCTCAGAGTAGTAACCAAGTTCCTAGTCTCAGAGTAGCAACCAAGTTCCTAGTCTCAGAGTAGTAACCAAGTTCCTAGTCTCAGAGTAGTAACCAAGTTCCTAGTCTCAGAGTAGTAACCAAGGTCCTAGTCTCAGGGTAGTAACCAAGTTCCTAGTCTCAGAGTACCAACCAAGGTCCTAGTCTCAGGGTAGTAACCAAGTTCCTAGTCTCAGAGTACCAACCAAGGTCCTAGTCTCAGGGTAGTAACCAAGTTCCTAGTCTCAGAGTAGTAACCAAGTTCCTAGTCTCAGAGTAGTAACCAAGTTCCTAGTCTCAGAGTAGTAACCAAGGTCCTAGTCTCAGGGTAGTAACCAAGTTCCTAGTCTCAGAGTACCAACCAAGGTCCTAGTCTCAGGGTAGTAACCAAGTTCCTAGTCTCAGAGTAGTAACCAAGTTCCTAGTCTCAGAGTAGTAACCAAGTTCCTAGTCTCAGAGTAGCAACCAAGGTCCCGTCTCCAGGGTAGTAACCAAGTTCCTAGTCTCAGAGTAGCAACCAAGTCCCAGTACTCAGGGTAGTAACCAAGTTCCTAGTCTCAGAGTAGCAACCAAGGTCCTAGTCTCAGGGTAGTAACCAGTTCCTAGTCTCAGAGTACCACCAGGTCCTAGTCTCAGGGTAGTAACCAAGTTCCTAGTCTCAGAGTAGCAACCAAGGTCCTATCTCAGGTAGTAACCAAGTTCCTAGTCTCAGAGTACCAACCAAGGTCCTAGTCTCAGAGTAGTAACCAAGTTCCTAGTCTCAGAGTAGTAACCAAGTTCCTAGTCTCAGAGTAGCAACCAAGGTCCCAGTCTCAGGGTAGTAACCAAGTTCCTAGTCTCAGAGTAGCAACCAAGGTCCTAGTCTCAGGGTAGTAACCAAGTTCCTAGTCTCAGAGTACCAACCAAGGTCCTAGTCTCAGAGTAGTAACCAAGTTCCTAGTCTCAGAGTAGTAACCAAGTTCCTAGTCTCAGAGTAGCAACCAAGGTCCCAGTCTCAGGGTAGTAACCAAGTTCCTAGTCTCAGAGTAGTAACCAAGTTCCTAGTCTCAGAGTAGTAACCAAGTTCCTAGTCTCAGGGTAGTAACCAAGTTCCTAGTCTCAGAGTAGCAACCAAGGTCCCAGTCTCAGGGTAGTAACCAAGTTCCTAGTCTCAGAGTAGTAACCAAGTTCCTAGTCTCAGAGTAGTAACCAAGTTCCTAGTCTCAGAACCGAGTAAAATTAATTGGTTGAGACAGTGGAAACAAACTCAATCAACAATTTTAGAGCAAGTATAATATGATTTAAATGGTCACAAATATATGATTTAAATGGTCACAAATATAATATGATTTAAATGGTCACAAATTATTCAACACGTCAGTGATATCGACCTGTATTGCCTATTACCATGTTTGTGCATTAGAGAAACTTGCAGTTTTGCAGCTGCCTGGCAGTTGTCCCGTCTGTAGTGACTAAGATCTTTGTTAAAGGTGTTTTCCGTCATTTCAATAGCCATGTGGATACGTTGTCATTTCTCATGACTTTTATTGCATCCAGCTCTCTTGTTAGTTTCATTACGTCCTTCTTTCGTGTGTTACGCACTCGCGCGAGAGAAGTGTTTGTGTTTGTTTCTAAGTGTACACAGAGAAGGATGGAAGGGCTGATGGAACATGAAGGCAAGCCAAGTATGGTTACCCTGGTCCTTGTTGTGCTGGTGATGAGGGTCAGTGGTGATCGTCTTCGATGGTGGTGATTGGTCGTCGTCGATATTTACAGTGCTAGTGGTCGCCTAGGGTGGTGATCGTGGTGATGGTGAAACTGTGGTGGTGGTAGTTGTAGTTAGAAGGGATATTATGAGATGATGATGGTAGTTGCAGATGTTAATAGGGCTAGAAGTTATGAAGATGGAAGTAGTAGAAAGGTGCTTGTGGTGATAATAATAGTATTGGTAGCTGTGATGGGGTATTGTTGGAGATAGGACGACGGTCGGTGGTGGTGGCAGTGTAGTGTTGGAGAGGAATTTCCTTGTGTGTAGGCCACAGCTCTCCTGGGAGTAGCAAGAGTGGTGTGTTCCGTGGCAGGGACACCACCTACACTGATTGTCCCTAGCCATGTGACTCTTGTCGGTGGCGAGTTACGTGTGTGAGGTTGATGTGAGTTGTGTTTCTGGTGTTGTGAACTGTGTGGTTGGCTAGTGTTGTGGGTTGTGTGAGACATTGTGGGTAGTGTCTGGCTGGTGTTATCAGTTATATGAATGGTCTAGTGTTGGGCTCTTGCTCAAGCTGGGCGAAACTTAGACAAACACGGAGAAATGAATGAAATACTGAAACCTGAATAGGAGCCATTAAATGTTGACAGTCCAAAATGCATTTTTTCATGAGCGAGACTCAGAGCTCTTACAGCATCTCCAGACTTTCCAGTATAACCCTAACCAGCACTCGAATAAGTCATTGACAGCATGCCCATGCACTCTGCCCCAGGCTGAGACTCTTGGAACTCTAGCTTCATCGAAAACTGCAAGATACCCTTACAACGCACCTTAAATATTCTTCGAGATGGAGCGGGGGGAGGGGGAATATCCTACAGCTGCTCAGAACAACGGCCACAAAGGTGGCAGCAAAGCAATAACAAAGAACCACAGACCGATAACGTTGACGTCCCACGTTATTATAATGTCTGAGAGACTTGTAAGAAGGAAGACTGTTAACCATATGGCTGCAGAACAATTAACCCAGGGCAGCATGGGTTAGAATAGACCACACGTGCTTCTCGCAGCTACCAGACTATTACGACATGGTCTTGGATGCAGTGGAAGACAAACAGAATATGTGTATATTCAGAGATAAATCAGAGGCTACCATACCATCCCTTGCAGGTGATATTAAAATCTGAATGAATGGCATATAAACCAGATCTTCCATTGGACCAGAAATGCAATATAATGTTCATTGAAAATAAATTTCAGTTACTCCGTTATGGAAATATTGAAGAAATAAAAACCGGAACAATGTGTACAACCACTCAGTAGAGCGATAAACTATCGTGAAGGACTTAAGAGTAATGTTAGAAAATCTAACTTATCAAACTTTCGGGGCTGGCAATAACTATCGCAACCACGAGATGGATAACAAGAGCATTCAAAACAAAGGCTAAGCCAGTAATGGGCCATTTTAAATAACTTGTTCTCTCTAGGCAGATTCGGGACCAGTCCCTTTAAAGTTTTTCCAGGTATAAATTATGTATTTTTCTCGCCTGCATTTCAAGGAGTAGACATCAAGGAACTTCAAAGGTTCCCAGTAATTTAGGTGTCTGACTGAATTTATTCGTGCAGTGAGAGTTTTCTGTACATTCTCCATGTCTGCAATTTCGTAAGCATTAAGAGAGACTGCTAGCGTACTCTCTGGAGGGATCTACCTGGAGGGGTCTGCCTGGGGTACCATGAGTAAACTAAGAGATTATACATTACGTGTAAGGGGCTCAAGACTTTTTCAATATCGTTCCTTCATACATAAGGGGAATTACCAACAGATCCCTGGTTGTCTTCAAAAGGAAACTTAGTCTTCGAACTATTGGGGCTGTGGTTCGTGCGTCAGACTGCGTCCGGCCAGCAGTAACAGTCTGGATGATCTGGCCTTGATCCGCCAGAGAGTCTGGTCTGGGACCAGGCTCTCTGGTGTTGAGAGTTGTGGGAGGTCTTCCCGTGAGCTGTGTGTAGCTTGTGCTGTGAGTTGTGTGGCTGGTGTTGTGAAGTGTGTGTGAGTTGTGCGTGGTGTTGCTGGTAAGTTATGAGTGTCTGGATCGTCTTGTACTCGGGGCTGGCTGGCGGGTATTCAGCGGGGCACCTTACGAATGACTCCTCAGGGAGGCTAACTTGTCACCTTCCACAACTTCAACACTGGCTGATTGCTCTCTCTCTCTCTCTCTCTCTCTCTCTCTCTCTCTCTCTCTCTCTCTCTCTCTCTCTCTCTCTCTCTCTCTCTCTCTCTCTCTCTCTCCCCCCCTCTCCCTCCCTTCCGTTTCTCACTTTCTCTCATGCGTCCACTTTCACCACATATTTTTCTTCCTGTGAGTCTGTACATTCCATATTCACTCAGTATTATCCTCAAAACATGCCTTTGGCAATAAGTATCTTGCTGGCGGCGTCTCGTTGACAGATATATACTCTTAAAAATGTGTTTAATAAATTCAGTTATATGTCACCGGTGTTAAGGCAAACATTACTACTATGATTTCATATTTGCTTAAAAATAATGTGTTGGTATTCGCTAAATGGCAGTATGGCACGAGAGAAGACCGTAAACAAGTTTTATATTTCTCCAGCGTCAGTAGCTGAGTAACTACTGTGCTGATGACTTTTCATCTTGGTAGCATGGTGACACAGCGTGTAACAACACTGCACTTACACCCACGTCACTAGTATATACTTGCAGGTGAATGTACTTGTCATGATCCAAGATGCAGCTCCACTAGTGGCCCTTTCAAAACTGGTATATTTTACCTATGGAAGGATATCTTCGAGGTGCTGTAACTTCGAGCAACGCGGGCTAGCGGATTCAACCTGGACAAATTCAGACTTAGAAAAGATGTTTGAAAGGACTGGTTCGGGAATAAGAATTTTAGACTAGTGGATTAATATGGGCAGCTTCATGAAATAGGGAGGATAAATACACGAGTAAGAAGGGTTGCCTTTGAGAAGGACCTGCCTAGTGTGGGCCACCAGGCCTACTGCAGTGATGATGATAAAGGTTGCAAGAAACACTTGTATCCCACATGTAAATAAGAAAACGGCAAGGTAAATGAAACTGTATTTCGACCCCAACTGAAGCCCTTGTCTGGGGAATGTTATGGTCCTCTCTATTTTGGAGGTGCTCTCTCTTAGTTCTTCCAGGTCGTCTCTCTTGATACCTCCCAGTAAGCTCACCTGGAGCAAAATCTAGAAAAAAAAAGCTTTTGATACGTCAAATGAGCAACATGGTTATTGAAGAAGCTAGGTTAACATGTGCAGATGTAAATAGAAAGGAATTACTGTGTTTACCGTGTAACTTGTATAGATTTCATGTTACATGTTCAGTCACTCCTATACTGACACTTGTATGTTCAGTCACTCGTATACTGACACTTGTATGTTCAGTCACTCGTATACTGACACTTGTATGTTCAGTCACTCGTATACTGACACTTGTATGTTCAGTCACTCGTATACTGACACTTGTATGTTCAGTCACTCGTATACTGACACTTGTATGTTCAGTCACTCGTATACTGACACTTGTATGTTCAGTCACTCGTATACTGACACACTTGTATGTTCAGTCACTCGTATACTGACACACTTGTATGTTCAGTCACTCGTATACTGACACTTGTATGTTCAGTCACTCGTATACTGACACACTTGTATGTTCAGTCACTCGTATACTGACACACTTGTATGTTCAGTCACTCGTATACTGACACACTTGTATGTTCAAGCACTCGTATACTGACACTTGTATGTTCAGTCACTCGTATACTGACACACTTGTATGTTCAGTCACTCGTATACTGACACACTTGTATGTTCAGTCACTCGTATACTGACACACTTGCGTGTTCAAGCACTCGTATACTGACACACTTGTATGTTCAAGCACTCGTATACTGACACGCTTACGTGTTCAAGCACTCGTATACTGACACACTTGTATGTTCAGTCACTCGTATACTGACACACTTGTATGTTCAGTCATTCGTATACTGACACACTTGTATGTTCAGTCACTCGTATACTGACACACTTGCGTCTTCAAGCACTCGCTCTCACTAACTACCCCCCCCTCTCCTTCCTACCCCTCCCCCATTCAAACAAACAAAACTCTGGAAGTTATCTCAACAAGACTAGCCCCAAACGACCCCTTGCTAATGAAGTGGGGGCACACGGCCACTTAAACACCCCTCACACACACTGGCACTGGCTTTTATCAAGTGCCAATGAGTGACATTATCGACGACGGTGGCATCAAGTTTCAAACGAGGTTGAGGACCTGGGTGGGGGAGGTGGTGGAGGGGCGAGGGTACAGTCTCTGCCCTGGGCATGCCCCGCCACCCGGGAAATACAGAGGAATGTGTTAAATGGTTGTTTAAATCCCGTGTCTGGTTTATTAGTTTTATAGGGAATGACAGAACATGAGGAGGTGATAAGAGAGGGGGAAGAGGTGGTGGGGGTGTTAGTGTAGGTGGAGGTGGTGAATGAGAGGTGGTGGTGGGGGGGTGTTAGTGAAGGTGGAGGTGATGGGGTGGGTTAGTGTAGGTGGAGATGGTGGATGGGAGGAGGTGGTGGGGGTGTTAGTGTAGGTGGACGTGATGGGGGTGTTAGTGGAGGTGGTGGGGGTGTTAGTGTAGGTGGAGGTGGTGGGGGTGTTAGTGTAGTTGGAGGTGGCGATTGGTAGGAGGTGGTGGGGGTGTTATTATTGGTGGAGATGATGGATGGGTCACCTTAAAGGGAATGTAGTCACCTACATGTAGTTGACAGGTTTAACTGCAGCTCCTGGGTCCGCCTTCTATTACCTTACTAGTTTTGAACGATCCTAGTCTCAAGGGATGTATCGTACCTAATCTTAAAGCGTCTTAATTAAAGCCTTGCCTGGGGTCTTGTTCTCGTCTATCATCAGTCATTGTCACACCAACTTCCTGTGTAACAATCTTAATGTTTGTTATTCTTACTTAGGCTATGTCATGGTTTTATAGATTGACGTATATTACCTTATATTTCCATATATTTGTAAGATAATAACAAGATAAAAAAGAACGAGTGACCTACATCTGGCAGCGCGGGGCGTATGATGACATTCGGAAATAACGTGTATTTTCCCACGACCTGTAAATATGTGGAGACTTCTGACTTCGTTATCAACTGCATTCTTTATAATGTAAGTATATTACGGTGTAGGTTTCGTGCACCACGTAACAAGCGTTTAGTTTCAAATGTCTTAAAAAAAGCGACAGTTATATATCCGCCGTTGGCAGAGTTACTACTGGATTGTTTATATCGTGGTTGTGGCAGGCACACACTCGTTAATACTGCCTTTATGTCTTAACACACTGCCAGGTAGTGGTCCTCCGATTTTTAAATGGTGTGTACAACGTAGCTGGTGTATGCCAGCTCATGCTTAACCTCTTACGACTCATTATCGGACTTTAGGCTCGTGTCAGGAGACACTTGTCCTCTTTCTTGACAAATAAAACACCATCACCTGGTGCCATTATGAAACATTGAGAATCCGTGTAGCGTACTTCTGGGTAGTAAGGTAGTAGTTTGGTGTACCACTAGTAGCCCCGAGTAGTGTACCACCGTACACACTCTTCAAGAACAGAACTGCTGGCCGGAACAACTCCGGAACTCATCACTGGCTTCTAACACACGCGTTACCACCATTCCTCTACAGATTTTTAGATTTTACCACCGAAGAGTCCTAGTTTATTTTATACCCCATGTCCATCCTGGATGTTGGGTGCCTAGAGCTACTTAGTGTCTCGGAACTAGACTCTTGAGGGATTGACAGACGTACATCTAGGTATACATCTAGAATCTGTTACAAGGAAATTTAGGATACTAATAGTCCTAGTCCATAGTAGGTAGGTCTTACTCATACTCGGGTATTCATTAAGTATGTTTCGTATGTATACCCTCGGTTACTAAGCGAAACTATTTTGAGCTTGTCAATAAAACAGTATCACAATGTGCCACGAACTATATATAAGAAATAATTTGATCTCGAAACGTTAAAATCATTATTGACTCGTGCACATGGAGTGTTTGAAGGTGATAACAGTGAGCGTATTTCGACTGTCAGACATGGTGATATTTCACTTACTATACGTGAGACCCTCCAGGTATGTTTCCTATCTTAAACCTGGACCTGGTTACTGCTGCTTATTGTCTGCTGCACATATGTAGTCTCTATCTGTTTATCTTTTTATTTATCTCCCCAACTTTCCTGGTAAGTGTATAGTGGCACGAGCTTCATGGTATGGTAGTCAGGGCAGTGCCAGGGCCAAACTAGACACCCCTCCCAGCAGTACTCCCTCCCCCCGCCCACGCCACCCTAGCCTCGACCCCGTGTCCTCCCTATCATTTAATTGGGCGTGTGGTGGTGTAGCTGTGCCGCCACGCCCACCAGGGAGGTCCTGGTTGTCCTCTCCCATGCTGGCTTCAAGGTGGCACTGTCTGACGCTGCCTACAAGTTATTGTGGCTCTGTTATTGTTGCCTGCGACCTAGTATGACACTGGATGGTGGTGACTTATTTGTGGCACTTGGTGTGACACTGGATGGTCGTTACTTGCAAGTGTAAATTACAGTAATAAGGTATGTAGTATGTCAAGGTATGTTCTTGATGAAAATAAGACACCAGACATATTAAGCAAATATACTAAATTTGCTCGCAACAGATAAGACAGTCTGTAGATATACATGTTGATAAACTGGTGTAAGCCTTGTAGGGGCCTGGTTCCTAGGCGCTCTGTGTATCCCTGTGTTCCTGCTCTACCCTTCACACCATGGACGAGGGGTGCTGCTTCAGTCACAATATAAACTCTTTATTTGCCTACGTGGTGCTTTTCTCTATCGTTGTTATTGCTCGCTCTCGTTACTGCCTCACTAGTCATGTTTTCGTTATTGTTCTCTCTCGTTACTGCCTCGTTGGTCAGGTTCTCTTGGTGTTTTCTTTCGTTATTGCCTAGCCGGAAAATAGCTGCGCCCACCTTTGGCACTGTGGGGCAGTGAGCGGCACTACCCTTGACACGATGAGGCAGTGAGCGGCACTACCCTTGACACGGTGGGTCAGTGAGCGGCACTACCCTCGACACGGTGGGGCAGTGTCAGGTGTGAAGCTTGACGGGAGGCTCTTATCGCTGGCACTGCCAGTGTTTGGATTGCAGCAGACGTATGAGCAGCGACATTAAAACAACACCAGCTCCACACAAACAAGTCAGGCACGTCTCGGTCAAATTACACCATCACCGCTTCTCACACGTTATATCTGACGATTAATCTTATATATATTGCAGTGTAATCAATCTCACCAGGGCCAGTAAAATGGTAGTAATGGTTAAATGATAGCGGTTTTTGTTTTTACCAGAATTGGATGCATCTGTAGTGTGTTGCTTCCCAGTTCTATATGATAGTTACATAGATTGGATTACATTTTGCCGCCTAGTGGCTACGTTATTGTGTTCCACATATCCATCCCATGGAGGGTAGCGCAAGTGTATTTCATACATAAAAGGCCTAGGAACTAGGCCCTAAAAGGGTTAACAGGAGTACATGTGAATTTATATCCACAATTTGTTTCATTTACCGTATTCGCTTAAAATGTCTGATAACTTGTACTTATTAATAAGTTACGTTGTCATATCAGATAGGTTATTGTAATGTATATATCTGTTTTCCTCGGTAATTGGAAAATGAAGAGCGGTGTTGAAAAACGTAACCATAAGGCTGACCACATAATTTATAATTTGATCATCTGTGTATCTGCCAGAAGTACTTGTAACCGAGCCTGAGTCTGGCTTGTACAGCATCAGTCTATTTACATTGTGAATTGCTCAGTAAATATGCTTATCTAGGTTCGTGTTATAGTGAGTTGTAGATGTGCTCTGGCTTTATCTGTATTCCTATGATTCAGTAACTGCGTCTCTTAATATTCTTAATGCTTGACACAGATATGCGAAAGTAATATTCTGAATTTTCCTTCAGGGTATTTTCTTTGGCTAACTTGTCAAGTTTATCATGAAGGAGTAATTCATTGTGTGATGAAGTCCATAAAAATTGTACTTTAATTCCCTTTCTCTGATTTTTGAGTATCTAAACCTGGCTTCTCCAATAAGTGTGTTAGTCACGTGCCTTCAGTGATGATAATCAGTAATAATCAAAGCGTCAAACTCAGTGTCATAAGTTAACTTTAGCGATAGTATGATGTTAAATAATTCACTTTATAATGTAGACGACCAGTTGTTAATTCTTGTGCCTAACTCAGCATGGTTGTTATAGTTATCTAGGGAGGTGACAAGAGCAGATGCAGCCCTGCCAGTAGACTCCTACTTAGATCCGTCACTGTATACAATTTGTTATATGTTATTACTAACAGTTAAGACTGAAATTTCTTCTTAAACGAGTGATTTAATGAAGGGATTACTGTTCATGAGTTTCTTGCGACTTTTAAGATTTTGCGATATTAAATGAATACAAATTCTTGTTGTGAGGGTGGTGGATGATTCCGATGCTGAATGGTAATTCTGATAATGATAATAGCGATGATTTTTGGATGGTAATGATGGAGAAATCAATAATAGAGGGGAAGAGATGGATAAAAAGACCTTGACAGTCTCAGTCTTGAAGGTGAAAGTTTTTAACACGACGTAAGTCTATCAGTGGTCAGGGAAGCTGTTGACTACGACGGCTCCTTCAGTAACTAGTTGATGGTTACTACTAGTGTGATGGTGGTGAGGGTACTAGTTAATGGTTACTACTAGTGTGATGGTGAGGGTACTAGTTAATGGTTACTGCTAGTGTGATGGTGAGGGTTCTAGTTAATGGTTACTACTAGTGTGATGGTGAGGGTTCTAGTTAATGGTTACTACTAGTGTGATGGTGGTGAGGGTACTAGTTAATGGTTACTACTAATGTGATAGTGGTGAAGGTACTAGTTAATAGTTACTACTAGTGTGATAGTGGTGAGGGTACTAGTTAATGGTTACTACTAGTGTGATGGTGAGGGTACTAGTTAATGGTTACTACTAGTGTGATGGTGATGAGGGTACTAGTTAATGGTTACTACTAATGTGATAGTGGTGAAGGTACTAGTTAATAGTTACTACTAGTGTGATAGTGGTGAAGGTACTAGTTAATGGTTACCACTAGTGTGATGGCGGTCAGGGTACTAATTAATGATTACTACTAGTGTGATAGTGGTGAGGGTACTAGTTAATGGTTACTACTAGTGTGATGGTGGTGAGGGTACTAGTTAATGGTTACTAGTGTGATAGTGGTGAGGGTACTAGTTAATGGTTACTACTAGTGTGATGGTGAGGGTACTAGTTAATGGTTACTACTAGTGGGGATGGGTTTCGTGTGAGGGTACTAGTTAATGGTTCTACTAGTGTGATAGTGGTGAAGGTACTAGTTAATAGTTACTACTAGTGTGAGGGCGGTGAGGGTACTAGTTAATGGTTACTACTAGTGTGATAGTGGTGAGGGTACTAGTTAATGGTTACTACTAGTGTGATGGTGAGGGTACTAGTTAATGGTTACTACTAGTGTGATAGTGAGGGTACTAGTTAATGGTTACTACTAGTGTGATAGTGGTGAGGGTACTAGTTAATGGTTACTAGTGTGATGGTGGTGGTGAGGATACTAGTTAATGGTTACTAGTGTAATTGTGGTGAGGGTACTAGTTAATGGTTACTACTAGTGTGATGGCGGTGAGGGTACTAGTTAATGGTTACTACTAGTGTGACAGTGGTGAGGGTACTAGTTAATGGTTACTACTAGTGTGATGGTGAGGGTACTAGTTAATGGTTACTAATAGTGTGATGGCGGTGAGGGTACTAGTTAATGGTTACTACTAGTGTAATATTGGTGAGGGTACTAGTTAATGGTTACTACTAGTGTGATGGTGAGGGTACTAGTTAATGCTTACTGCTAGTGTGATGGTGAGGGGTACTAGTTAATAGTACTAGAGTGATAGTGGTGAGGGTACCAGTTAATGGTTACTACTAGGATGATAGTGATGACGGTACTAGTTAATGGTTACTACTAGTTTGATATTGGTGAGGGGTACTAGTTAATGGTTACTACTAGGGTGATAGGGTACTAGTTAATGGGTACTACTAGGGTGATAGTGGTGAAGGTAATAGTTAATGGTTACTAGTGTGATAGTGGTGGTGAGAGGTACTAGTATATGGTTACTATTAGTGTGGTAGTGAGGGTACTAGTTAATGGTTACTACTAGGGTGATAGTGGTGGTGAGGGGTACTAGTATATGGTTACTATTAGTGTGATAGTAGTGAGGGTACTAGTTAATGGTTACTACTAGGGTGATAGTGGTGGTGAGAGGTACTAGTTTATGGTTACTATTAGTGTGATAGTGGTGAGGGTACTAGTTAATGGTTACTACTAGGGTGATAGTGAGGGTACTAGTTAATGGGTACTACTAGGGTGATAGTGGTGAAGGTACTAGTTAATGGTTACTAGTGTGATAGTGGTGGTGAGAGGTACTAGTATATGGTTACTATTAGTGTGATAGTAGTGAGGGTACTAGTTAATGGGTACTACTAGGGTGATAGTGGTGAAGGTACTAGTTAATGGTTACTAGTGTGATAGTGGTGGTGAGAGGTACTAGTTTATGGTTACTGTTAGTGTGATAGTGGTGAGGGTACTAGTTAATGGGTACTACTAGGGTGATAGTGGTGGTGAGAGGTACTAGTATATGGTTACTATTAGTGTGATAGTGGTGAGGGTACTAGTTAATGGTTACTACTAGGGTGATAGTGGTGGTGAGGGGTACTAGTTAATAGTTTTTCTACAATCGTGGTATTAGCGGTGGTGAAGGAGAGCTTAGATGTGTTAGCGTCCCAGGACGGGGGCTGTGGTGGATGCAACGTGAGGCTAGAGGTGTCGGTGTAACACTGGTTGACCCATGACGCTGGCCAGGTCAGCGCGGTCAGCCTGCCCTGGTAATTGGGGTCAGGTTAGCGGTGTGGGAAGTGTCAGGCGGCAGTGTACTAGAGACGGGCTGGGGCTCTCAAGGCTTGTCATCTGTCACAGAACTATTTTCACCTCTGACTAACTGTCGGTAATACACTAAGTTTGCTGATGTGGGAATGAAACTTTGGTGTTAGTGCTGGACTTGCTAGAGGACGCAGTGGGCTTCTTCAGTCTAGTACAGAAGAGTTAGCAGAAGCAGTAGAGATGTGAAGACAATGTAATCAGTCCATCACCGTTGAAGACGTAGCTTTGAGGTGGTCAGTCCCTCAACCTTGAGGAGACTTTTGCTTCATAGTCTGGAGCACTGCTCCAGACTATGGTCCAGCGGCCCAAATAGACCGTGGGACCATTTGATACGATGAGAATGGTGATTTTCAGACAACTCTTGAGTTGTCATTCGTTTGAATTCGTACGTTTTCTTAAGATGGTGTGGGTGTGGTGGGGTAGTGTGGGCGTAGTAAACAACACGTGCCGGATGCATACACGTGTGTGTCTTGTTAATGAGGCTTGTAAGCCAAGCCAGCTGCTGGGTATGGGCTGTGTGAAGGGAGGCAGTGGGTGTGGGCGTGGGTTGAGGGCGTGAAGGTGGTGGTGATGGGGCGTGAAGGGGACGCACAGTTATGGCCGTGAAGCTGACGAGAGTGACAGCTTCGTGTTTCACTTCCTCCCATCTTACTGGCTGACACACTGCTGACGACCTCATATCTCCCATGTTACTGGCTGACACACTGCTGACGACCTCATATCTCCCGTGTTATTGGCTGACACACTGCTGACGACCTCATATCTCCCGTGTTATTGGGTGACCCCACTGCTGACGACCTCATATCTCCCGTGTTACTGGCTGACACAAATGCTGACGACCTCATATCTCCCGTGTTACTGGCTGACACACTGCTGACGACCTCATATCTCCCGTGTTACTGGCTGACACACTGCTGACGACCTCATATCTCCCGTGTTACTGGCTGACACACTCTTGAAATCATATCTACCGTGTTACTGGCTTACACACTGCTGACCTCATATCTACCGTGTTACTGGCTGACACACTGCTGACGACCTCATATCTACCGTGTTACTGGCTGACACACTGCTGACGACCTCATATCCACCGTGTTACTGCTGACGACTTCATATCTACCGTGTTACTGGCTGACACACTGCTGACGACTTCATATCTACCGTGTTACTGGCTGACACACTGCTGACGACTTCATATCTACCGTGTTACTGGCTGACACACTGCTGACGACCTCACACTGTGTAAATATGTAAGCAGATCTGCACTCCATGTGCAGTGTACTTCAGTGTAACAAGGGAAGTTGTCTTACACATGTGTGGTGGTCCAGGAGTATCTTTTGGCAGCTGCTGTTTCTGCTACTGTTGGTGACGCTGGGCTGCTGCTGCTGCTGTTGGTGACGCTGGGCTGCTGCTGCTGCTGCTGTTGGTGACGCTGGGCTGCTGCTGCTGCTGTTGGTGACGCTGGGGCTGCTGCTGCTGTTGTGACGCTGGGCTGCTGCTGTTGGTGACGCTGGGCTGCTGCTGTTGGTGACGCTGGGCTGCTGCTGATGGTTATGCTGGGCTGCTGCTGCTGCTGTTGGTGACGCTGGGCTGCTTCTGTTGGTGACGCTGGGCTGCTGCTGCTGCTGTTGGTGACGCTGGGCTGCTGCTGTTGGTGACGCTGGGCTCCTGCTGTTGGTGACGCTGGGCTGCTACTGTTGGTGACGCTGGGCTGCTGCTGTTGGTGACGCTGGGCTGCTGCTGTTGGTGACGCTGGGCTGCTGCTGATGGTTGTGCTGGGCTGCTGCTGCTGCTGTTGGTGACGCTGGGCTGCTGCTGATGGTTATGCTGGGCTGCTGCTGCTGCTGCTGCTGCTGCTGTTGGTGACGCTGGGCTGCTGCTGCTGTTGGTGACGCTGGGCTGCTGCTGCTGTTGGTGACGCTGTGCTGCTGCTGTTGGTGACGCTGGGCTGCTGCTGTTAGTAACGCTGGGCTGCTACTGTTGGTGACGCTGGGCTGCTGATGTTGATGACGCTGGGCTGCTGCTGTTGGTGACGCTGGGCTGCTGCTGTTGGTGACGCTGGGCTGCTGCTGCTGCTGTTGGTGACGCTGGGCTGCTGCTGTTGGTGACGCTGGGCTGCTGCTGTTGGTTATGCTGGGCTGCTGCTGCTGCTGCTGTTGGTGACGCTGGGCTGCTGCTGCTGTTGGTGACGCTGGGGTGCTGCTGTTGGTGACGCTGGGCTGCTGCTGTTGGTGACGCTGGGCTGCTGCTGATGGTTATGCTGGGCTGCTGCTGCTGCTGTTGGTGACGCTGGGCTGCTGCTGTTGGTGACGCTGGGCTGCTGCTGCTGCTGTTGGTGACGCTGGGCTGCTGCTGTTGGTGACGCTGGGCTGCTGCTGTTGGTGACGCTGGGCTGCTACTGTTGGTGACGCTGGGCTGCTGCTGTTGGTGACGCTGGGCTGCTGCTGTTGGTGACGCTGGGCTGCTGCTGATGGTTGTGCTGGGCTGCTGCTGCTGCTGTTGGTGACGCTGGGCTGCTGCTGATGGTTATGCTGGGCTGCTGCTGCTGCTGTTGGTGACGCTGGGCTGCTGCTGCTGCTGCTGCTGCTGTTGGTGACGCTGGGCTGCTGCTGCTGTTGGTGACGCTGGGCTGCTGCTGCTGTTGGTGACGCTGTGCTGCTGCTGTTGGTGACGCTGGGCTGCTGCTGTTAGTAACGCTGGGCTGCTACTGTTGGTGACGCTTGGCGTTGCCCGCTGCTTTGGTGACGCTGGGCTGCTGCTGTTGGTTATGCTGGGCTGCTGCTGCTGCTGCTGTTGGTGACGCTGGGCTGCTGCTGTTGGTGACGCTGGGCTGCTGCTGTTGGTTATGCTGGGCTGCTGCTGCTGCTGCTGTTGGTGACGCTGGGCTGCTGCTGCTGTTGGTGACGCTGTGCTGCTGCTGTTGGTGACGCTGGGCTGCTGCTGTTGGTGACGCTGGGCTCCTGCTGTTGGTGACGCTGGGCTGCTGCTGTTGGTGACGTTGGGCTGCTGCTGTTGGTGACGCTGGGCTGCTACTGTTGGTGACGCTGGGCTGCTGCTGCTGCTGTTGGTGACGCTGGGCTGCTTCTGTTGGTGACGCTGGGCTGCTTCTGTTGGTGACGCTGGGCTGCTACTGTTGGTGACGCTGGGCTGCTGCTTCTGCTGTTGGTGACGCTGGGCTGCTGCTGTTGGTGACGCTAGGCTGCTGCTGTTGGTGACGCTGGGCTGCTGCTGTTGGTGACGCTGGGCTGTTGGTGACGCTGGGCTGCTGCTGTTGGTGACGCTGGGCTGTTGCTGTTGGTGACGTTGGGCTGCTGCTGTTGGTGACGCTGGGCCGCTGCTGTTGGTGACGCTGGGCTGCTGATGTTGGTGACGCTGGGCTGCTGATGTTGGTGACGCTGGGCTGCTGCTGTTGGTGACGCTGGGCTGCTGCTGTTGGTGACGCTGGGCTGCTGCTGCTGTTTGTGACGCTGGGCTGCTGCTGCTGTTGGTGACGCTGGGCGCTGCGTTGTGCCTGGCTGCTGATTGGTGACGCTGGGCTGCTGATGTTGGTGACGCTGGGCTGTTGGTGACGCTGGGCTGCTGCTGTTGGTGACGCTGGGCTGCTGCTGTTGGTGACGCTGGGCTGCTGCTGTTGGTGACGCTGGGCTGCTGCTGTTGGTGACGCTGGGCTGCTGCTGTTGGTGACGCTGGACTGCTGCTGTTGGTGACGCTGGGCTGCTGCTGTTGGTGACGCTGAGCTGCTGCTGTTGGTGACGCTGGGCTGCTGCTGTTGGTGACGCTGGGCTGCTGCTGCTGCTGTTGGTGACGCTGGGCTGCTGCTGTTGGTTATGCTGGGCTGCTGCTGCTGCTATTGGTGACGCTGGGCTGCTGCTGCTGCTGTTGGTGACGCTGGGCTGCTGCTGTTGGTTATGCTGGGCTGCTGCTGCTGCTGCTGCTATTGGTGACGCTGGGCTGCTGCTGCTGTTGGTGACGCTGTGCTGCTGCTGTTGGTGACGCTGGGCTGCTGCTGTTGGTGACGCTGGGCTGCTGCTGCTGCTGTTGGTGACGCTGGGCTGCTGCTGTTGGTGACGCTTGGCTGCTACTGTTGGTGACGCTGGGCTGCTGCTGTTGGTGACGCTAGGCTGGTGCTGTTGGTGACGCTGGGCTGGTGCTGTTGATGACGCTAGGCTGGTGCTGTTGGTGACGCTGGGCTGCTGCTGTTGGTGACGCTGGGCTGCTGCTGTTGGTGACGCTGGGCTGCTGCTGTTGGTGACGCTGGGCTGTTGCTGTTGGTGACGCTGGGCTGCTGCTGTTGGTGACGCTGAGCTGCTGCTGTTGGTGACGCTGAGCTGCTGCTGTTGGTGACGCTGGGCTGCTGCTGTTGGTGACGCTGGGCTGCTGCTGTTGGTAACGCTGGGAGCTGCTGCTGTTGTTGGTGACGCTGAGCTGCTGCTGCTGTTGGTGACGCTGGGCTGCTGCTGCTGTTGGTGACGCTGGGCTGCTGCTGCTGTTGGTGACGCTGGGCTGATGTTGGTGACGCTGGGCTGCTGCTGTTGGTGACGCTGGGCTGCTGCTGTTGCTGCTGCTGTTGGTGACGCTGGGCTGCTGCTGCTGTTGGTGACGCTGGGCTGCTGCTGCTGTTGGTGACGCTAGGCTGCTGCTGCTGTTGGTGACGCTGGGCTGCTGCTGTTGGTGACGCTGGGCTGCTGCTGTTGGTGACGCTGGGCTGCTGCTGCTGTTGGTGACGCTGGGCTGCTGCTGCTGTTGGTGACGCTGGGCTGCTGCTGCTGTTGGTGACGCTAGGCTGCTGCTGCTGTTGGTGACGCTGGGCTGCTGCTGTTGGTGACGCTGGGCTGCTGCTGTTGGTGACGCTGGGCTGCTGCTGTTGGTGACGCTGGGCTGCTGCTGTTGGTGACGCTGGGCTGCTGCTGTTGGTGACGCTGGGCTGCTGATGTTGGTGACGCTGGGCTGCTGCTGTTGGTGACGCTGGGCTGCTGCGTTGGTAGCTGGGCTGCTGATGTGGTGACGCTGGGCTGTGCTGTTGGTGACGTGGCTGCTGCTTTTGACGCTGGGCTGCTTGTTGGTGACGGGCGGCTTGGTACGCTGGGCTGCTGCTGTTGGTGACGCTGGGCTGCTGCTGTTGGTGACGCTGGGCTGCTGATGTTGGTGACGCTGGGCTGCTGCTGTTGGTGACGCTGGGCTGCTGCTGTTGGTGACGCTGGGCTGCTGATGTCCTCTCACCCGGGTTAAGCTCCTGAAATCAATAATTTATTTTTTAAAGTACATGAAAGTTACAACGTTATTAAATGAACGTTTTTTAAGCCACTGGAAATACAACGTATTAGCGCAGTGCTGCCCTAGACACAGAGTGACTGGTTCAAAACACGGTGGTGTGAAGCCTAACCTCCAGCACGTAATTTAAACGGAAGACATGTTCAAACACCGTGGTGGTGGACGCCTCAACTCCAGACACTAGATTTAAGACAGAGAAGACTGGTTCAAAACACCGGTGGTGGTGGACGCCTCAACCTCCAGCACGTAGATTTAAGACGGAGAAGACTGGTTCAAAACACCGGTGGTGGTGGACGCCTCAACCTCCAGCAAGTAGATTTAAGACGGAGAAGACTGGTTCAAAACACCGGTGGTGGTGGACGCCTCAACCTCCAGCAAGTAGATTTAAGAAATATTACTGGAACGAAGTGATTTTAATAAAGAAGTTGGGCAGGTTCCTTCAGTCAGCACTTACTGCCTTGGCCTTATCTGGAGTATACTTGGAAGTTGAACCGGGGGTGAACGCCCCCGTGGCCCTGTCCTAGACCAGGACTCCCGATGGATCAGTGTCTCGTCAACCAGGCTGTTACTGCTGGCCACACGCAATCCAACGTACGAGCCATAACTGATCGGGCACTGACTTGAGGCAGCTTTCCAGCTCCCTCTTGAAGACAGCCATGGATCTGTTGGTAATCCTTATGTATGATGGGAGACTGTTGAACAGTCTTGGGCCTCGAACACTTATTGTTTTGTGAGTGTACTCATGGGGCCCCTTCTTTTCATTGGGGGCATGTTGTGCCGCCTGCCAAGTCTTTTGCTTTCGTAGGGAGTGATTGCTGCGTGCCAATTTGGGACCAGTTCCTCTAGGATTTTCCAGGTGTATATTATGATATATCTTTCTCGCCATCGTTCCAGAGAGTACGCTGGTGAGAAAGATGCATCATAAGCTACACCTGGAAAATCCTAGAGGGACTCTGGTCCCTAATCTGCACACAAACAATTCAGTGATCTTCTAAACAATAGGTCATCTAATAACATTATTATTCCTAAGACATTTACCATTTACACGTTCATTTTAAATAATAGAAAGTCAATACCACGTTTTGAACAACACCAGAAACATGCACTTAGGAGAGTAATCTTATGACGACGTTACGGTCCGTCCTGTACTTAATGGTCCAGAACAAACCGAAACGTCGTGATAATGTTCATTTTGTTCTGTTAGACTCAGAATGCTGTTTGTATCTCGTTCTCTTTTTTTTACCAATTGTTCTTTCCCTGCGTAAGCTGCTAAAAGTTCTCACCATTGAATGTCATAGTAATTTTTGTGTACTGCTGAGGCTACTGCTGTGCTTACTATGGTATCGTCCACAAAGGATGATACCAAACTGTGGTTAATGTTTTTTTTTTTGTATACATTTCTTAAATGATTAGAAAAGGTAAGAGTCCTTCCGAGAGTAGTCACTCTCGAAGCTCTTCAAAGGTATATCAAAGGTGTTCCTTACGATACTGGAACTTGTTCTTTGCTAAGACTGTTTATTGCCACTGATCGTAATCCCTGTCATAGTTCTGATCTCATTTTATTGGCTGTCTGTCACTTTGGTCACTCATGTTAAATTCTTTTGCAAACTCTGCGCCGCGGATCACATTAACGACACGTTTTCCTCCCAGAACTTCAGTGACTGTTATTAATGGTCAGATAGTTGTGACGAGCGTGTGATCTCTCCCTGTAAAACAAGTTGATTTGGATTGTGTACCTCATACTTTTTAACATCAGTAAGTTGATGTTTAAAAAAATGTGATGGTGGGCAACGGTAAACAATATGATGTTCAATGAGGACAAATTCCAACTACTCCGTTATGGAAAACTGGAGGAGATAATAACTAGAACAGAGTATACTACTGACTCCGGCCATACAATAGAGCGGAAAAATAATGTAAGGGACCTGGGAGTAGTAATGTCTGAGGATCTCACTTTCAAGGATCACAACAGTGCCACGATCGCACGTGCAAAGAAAATGATAGGATGGATAATGAGAACTTTCAAAACGAGAGATGTCAAGCCCATGATGATCCTTTTCAAATCACTTGTTCTCTCTAGGCTGGAATACTGCTGTACATTAACATCTCCATTCAAAGCAGGTGAAATCGCAGATCTAGAGAGTGTACAGAGATCCTTTACTGCACGTATAAGTTCTGTCAAGCACCTTAACTACTGGGAACGCTTGGAAGCACTTGACTTGTACTCGTTGGAACGCAGGAGGGAGAGATATATCATAATCTACACTTGGAAAATCTTGGAAGGAATGGTCCCAAATCTGCACACAGAAATCACTCCGTACGAAAGTAAAAGACTGGGCAGGCGATGCAAAATGCCCCAATAAAAAGTAGGGGCGCCATTGGTACACTAAGGGAAAACACCATAAGTGTCCGGGGCCCAAAACTGTTCAACAGCCTCCCATCAAGCATTAGGGGAATTGCCAATAAGCCCCTGGCTGCCTTCAAGAGAGAGCTGGACAGATACCTAAAGTCAGTGCCGGATCAGCCGGGCTGTGGCTCGTACGTTGGACTGCGTGCGGCCAGCAGTAACAGCCTAGTTGATCAGGCCCTGATCCATCGGGAGGCCTGGTCATGGACCGGGCCGCGGGGGCGTTGATCCCCGGAATAACCTCCAGGTAGGTGCTTGGTGGACTCTAAGCTGCAGCTCTACAGAGTACTAAGTACTCGTGTTAATGGCTTTTTGTATTTTCTTATAAACGCTACATTCAGGGAATCAGTCACAGGTGTCTCGTACTAGGCTTTGTGCTAATATCATATATATAATTTGTAAGATGAACGTAGTGAAAAAACTATCTGGGGTCTTCAATTCTGTGATGTCGATTGGATACCTAAACATTAATTCATTCTGTGGTATTGGTCATCAGGGTGGTAGTGGTGGAGGTACTGAGATAGTGGTGGAGGTACTGAGGTGGTGGTGGTGGTAAGGATGGAGGCGAGGGCAGGGCCAAGCGAGGGAGCTGTGTATATGGGAGGAACAAGATGTTTGAGACTTTCTGGGTAGGAGGCGACGAGGTTCCTGGTAATCCCTGAGCTGCTCTTACTGCCACATAACTCTCTCCTGGGACCACTGCCACATCCTCCTCTCCCTCATAACTCCCGCCCAGGCCTTGCGAGTTTCTGTGAGGGGGGGGGGGAGGGTGCCAGGGTGAGTGTAGGAGCGAACCTGCTGAATCGCCAGATCATTCAGCAGTTGTAGAACTGAGGCAAAACCAAAAACCCACTCAGGATTGCTGTAGAAATCACCTGTGCCTTAAATAGTCGTCGTCGCCGTCTTGAGAAGCGAGCGTAGTAAGCCAGCTTGTAGCAGAAGTGACAAACAACTTTAATAATGACGGAGCCGAAGAGGAGGGAGGGAGATCTCTCTCTAACTCCAGCTATGCTGGAACGAAACCCATAAAGCTCCAGTACCTGCTGAAGATTTAAGGCAATATCTGCCGATATCCTCATTGCCCTACCGAAGTCTCTCAGCTCACTCAGACTGAAAGAACGTAACACTGTGTAGGCAACCTACAATGTGTTATGGAATATGACCATGAATCGTAGCTAGCTTTTGTTCCCCCACTATGTAGCTATCATATTGGATAGCAACACATTGCCGATGTATCCAGTTTTGCTAAATAAAAATAAATCCCTGGAAAACACGTGTTATACAAGCTTTTGTAATCGAGCCAGGTAATGTAAATGAATGTTGAAAGGTTATCATAGAGCCTGGAGAAGAAGGATGGGTGTTGGTGGGTAGGAGAGCGGGGCGCACCACGGCTATCAACTTAGAGGACATCCGGATGGCACGATCAAAGGTGCTATATTATCCGGAGCGGCCGGGTGTAGGGGAGACGTTAATGGACTCTGAAACGACGTGAGGAAGACTTAGAACTTAAGACGCTACAAGGACCACTAGTGGGTTGCTGGCAGTAGTGAAGACCTGACCAGCCTTCACACACCACCACTGTTGTGTTGGCAAGGCTCTCAACACCCGCTCCCACAGGCAGACAGACTGGTGGGCAGGTAAATATGCCAGGTAGGCAGGCAAGAAGGTAGCCTGAAAACATAACCAGTCAAGCAGAAAGGCAGATAGTCAAATAAACTAAAAAAAAAAGCAAGCAAGCAAAAACAGGCAAGAAAAAAAACAAAAAAAAGCAAACCAAAAAGAAGGCCGTCAAGAAAATAGGTCAACAGTGAGACAGTACTGTTAGTTGCTGCTGAGGTGAGGATTGTCTACTGCCCCTTGATGGTCACGAGTGCCACTTGTTGCTGGTGACTGGTCACGTGTACATGTCGTGTACGTGGTGTCCTTGGTTGTAGCAGCAGCAGCAGCAGCAGCAGCTGTCGTAGGTGACGACTGCTGTTGGTGCTGAGAGTGATTGGTGACAGCTGCTGTTGTCGGTCTCTCTAACACGATTGTTGGAGTGTGTCTGCAGACAAGTTTGGTTGTATGGTTCAGACAGGTTTGGTTGTATGGTTCAGACAGGTTTGGTTGTATGGTTCAGACAGGTTTGGTTGTATGGTCCAGGGTTTGGTTGTCATGGTCAGACAGTTTGGTTGTATGGTTCAGACAAGTTTGGTTGTATGGTTCAGACAGGTTTGGTTGTATGGTTCAGACATGTTTGGTTGTATGGCTCAGACATGTTTGGTTGTATGGTTCAGACATGTTTGGTTGTATGGTTCAGACATGTTTGTATGGTTCAGACAGGTTTGGTTGTGTGGCAGCAGACATGTTTGGTTGTATGGTTCAGACATGTTTGGTTGTATGGTTCAGACATGTTTGGTTGTATGGTTCAGACATGTTTGGTTGTATGGTTCAGACATGTTTGGTTGTATGGTTCAGACATGTTTGATTGTATGGTTCAGACATGTTTGGTTGTATGGTTCAGATAGGTTTGGTTGTGTGCCAACAGACATGTTTGGTTGTATGGTTCAGACATGTTTGGTTGTGTGGCAGCAGACATGTTTGGTTGTATGGTTCAGACATGTTTGGTTGTGTGGCAGCAGACATGTTTGGTTGTGTGGCTGCAGACATGTTTGGTTGTATGGTTCAGACATGTTTGGTTGTGTGGTTCAGACGTGTTTGGTTGTATGGTTCAGACATGTTTGGTTGTGTGGCAGCAGACATGTTTGGTTGTGTGGTAGCAGACATGTTTGGTTGTGTGGCAGCAGACATGTTTGGTTGTGTGGCAGCAGACATGTTTGGTTGTGTGGCAGCAGATATGTTTGGTTGTGTGGCAGCAGATATGTTTGGTTGTGTGGCAGCAGACATGTTTGGTTGTGTGGCAGCAGACAAGTTTGGTTGTATGGTTCAGACAAGTTTGGTTGTATGGTTCAGACATGTTTGGTTGTATGGTTCAGACAGGTTTGGTTGTGTGGCAGCAGACATGTTTGGTTGTATGGTTCAGACAGGTTTGGTTGTGTGGCAGCAGACATGTTCGGCTGTGTGGCAGTAGATATGTTTGGTTGTGTGGCAGCAGACATGTTTGGTTGCGTGGTTCAGACATGTTTGGTTGTGTGGTTCAGACACGTCTGGTTGCGTGGTTCAGACATGTTTGGTTGTGTACCAGCAGACATGTTCGGTTGCGTGGTTCAGACATGTCTGGTTGCCTGGTTCAGACATGTTTGGTTGTGTGCCAGCAGACATGTTCGGTTGTGTGGCAGTAGATATGTTTGGTTGTGTGGCAGCAGCCATGTTTGGTTGTGTGGTTCAGACATGTTTGTGTGGTTTAGACATGTTTGGTTGTGTGGGTCAGACATGTCTGGTTGCGTGGTTCAGACATGTTTGGTTGTGTGGCAGCAGACATGTTTGGTTGCGTGGTTCAGACATGTCTGGTTGCCTGGTTCAGACATGTTTGGTTGTGTGCCAGCAGACATGTTCGATTGTGTGGCAGTAGATATGTTTGGTTGTGTGGCAGCAGCCATGTTTGGTTGTGTGGTTCAGACATGTCTGGTTGCGTAGTTCAGACATGTTTGGTTGTGTAGCAGCAGACATGTTTGGTTGCGTGGTTCAGACATGTTTGGTTGTGTGGTTCAGACATGTCTGGTTGCCTGGTTCAGACATGTTTGGTTGTGTGGTTCAGACATGTCTGGTTGCGTGGTTCAGACATGTTTGGTTGTGTGGCAGCAGACATGTTTGGTTGCGTGGTTCAGACATGTCTGGTTGCCTGGTTCAGACATGTTTGGTTGTGTGTTTCAGACATGTTTGGTTGTGTGGCAGCAGTCATGTTTGGTTGTGTGGCAGCAGCCATGTTTGGTTGTATGGGAGCAGACATGTTTGGCTGTATGGGAGCAGACATGTTTGGTTGCCTGGTTCAGACATGTTTGGTTGTGTGTTTCAGACATGTTTGGTTGTGTGGCAGCAGCCATGTTTGGTTGTGTGGTTTAGACATGTTTGGTTGTATAGGAGCAGACATGTTTGGTTGTGTGGTTTAGACATGTTTGGTTGTATGGCAGCAGACATGTTTGGTTGTGTGGTTTAGACATGTTTGGTTGTATGGGAGCAGACATGTTTGGTTGTGTGGTTTAGACATGTTTGGTTGTATGGAGCAGACATGTTTGGTTGTATGGCAGCGAATGTGTTGTGTGGTTTAGACATGTTTGGTTGTATGGCAGCAGACATGTTTGGTTGTGTGGTTTAGACATGTTTGGTTGTATGGCAGCAGACATGTTTGGTTGTGTGGTTTAGACATGTTTGGTTGTATGGCAGCAGACATGTTTGGTTGTATGGCAGCAGACATGTTTGGTTGTGTGGTTTAGACATGTTTGGTTGTATGGCAGCAGACATGTTTGGTTGTGTGGTTTAGACATGTTTGGTTGTATGGGAGCAGACATGTTTGGTTGTGTGGTTTAGACATGTTTGGTTGTATGGCAGCAGACATGTTTGGTTGTATGGCAGCAGACATGTTTGGTTGTGTGGTTTAGACATGTTTGGTTGTATGGCAGCAGACATGTTTGGTTGTATGGCAGCAGACATGTTCGGTTGTGTGGTTAATGAGGACGCTCGTGGTAATACCTACAAATGATTTACATTTTTGCTAATACTATCGTGTATGACAGTTTGAATACGTCAACACACTTCCCTATCCCACCCACACCAAAAAAAAAAAAAAACACCTTTCCATAGTCTGTCTTGACCACCAGAGATGTCATGCCTCAAGAAGTCTGTCATACCCCCAGAGGGCACCTGGAGTGTCTTGGGGTGGTCCAGCTGGTGACAGGTGGTTTAGCGTGTCATTACTCGCACCGTAATTATTGGTTGTGTAGTTGAAAACGTGTGTGTAGCGCTGTGGGCAGTGACAGCTGCTGCAGTGCCTCTTTGATACACTCGCATCTAGTGTGGTGCTGTAGACAGTGACAGCTGCTGCAGTGCCTCTTTGATACACTCGCATCTAGTGTGGTGATGTAGACAGTGACAGCTGCTGCAGTGCCTCCTTGATACACTCGCATCTAGTGTGGTGCTGTAGACAGTGACAGCTGCTGCAGTGCCTCCTTGATACACTCGCATCTAGTGTGGTGCTGTAGACAGTGACAGCTGCTGCAGTGCCTCCTTGATACACTCACATCTAGTGTGGTGCTGTAGACAGTGACAGCTGCTGCAGTGCCTCTTTGATGCACTCACATCTAGTGTGGTGCTGTAGACAGTGACAGCTGCTGCAGTGCCTCTTTGATGCACTCACATCTAGTGTGGTGCTGTAGACAGTGACAGCTGCTGCAGTGCCTCTTTGATACACTCGCATCTAGTGTGGTGCTGTAGACAGTGACACAGCTGCTGCAGTGCCTCTTTGATACACTCACATCTAGTGTGGTGCTGTAGACAGTGACAGCTGCTGCAGTGCCTCTTTGATACACTCACATCTAGTGTGGTGCTGTAGACAGTGACAGCTGCTGCAGTGCCTCCTTGATACACTCGCATCTAGTGTGGTGCTGTAGACAGTGACAGCTGCTGCAGTGCCTCCTTGATACACTCACATCTAGTGTGGTGCTGTAGACAGTGACAGCTGCTGCAGTGCCTCCTTGATACACTCGCATCTAGTGTGGTGCTGTAGACAGTGACAGCTGCTGCAGTGCCTCCTTGATACACTCACATCTAGTGTGGTGCTGTAGACAGTGACAGCTGCTGCAGTGCCTCCTTGATACACTCACATCTAGTGTGGTGCTGTAGACAGTGACAGCTGCTGCAGTGCCTCCTTGATAAACTCTTCCACCTTGTCACTGCTAAAACATTCGCCACTTGCCACGTACATTCAAGGTTTTACACAACCTTAAACATACCAAAGTGCTTCAGAACAACACTTAAGTGTAACTTCAGCATCACATTGGAAATATTACGATATTCCGTAACAAAATACAACCTTCGTGTGTTTATATAGGCGCGGGTTTTAGTCACGTGATGACCCGAGTCTGACTGGAGGTTTTGGTCGTCTGAGAGAGACCTTCCGCTGGCTTACAGGTCCTCCATCACTTTAAAAATTAATAACGTTAGCATTATTTAAAGTTAACTTTGAGTAATGGTTAGTGGAGTGATCAAGGTATGAGTTACCTGGCAGCACAGGGAGGTACCGGCTGCCTTCCATTGGTGTGACCATGAAGAGGTACCGGCTGCCTTCCATTGGTGTCACCATGAAGAGGTACCGGCTACCTTCCATTGGTGTGACCATCAAGAGGTACCGGCTGCCTTCCATTGGTGTCACCATGAAGAGGTACCGGCTACCTTCCATTGGTGTGACCATCAAGAGGTACCGGCTGCCTTCCATTGTGACCATGAAGAGGTACCGGCTGCCTTCCATTGGTGTGACCATGAAGAGGTACCGGCTACCTTCCATTGGTGTGACCATCAAGAGGTACCGGCTGCCTTCCATTGATGTGACCGTGAAGAGGTACCGGCTGCCTTCCATTGGTGTGACCATCAAGAGGTACCGGCTGCCTTCCATTGATGTGACCATGAAGAGGTACCGGCTGCCTTCCATTGATGTGACCGTGAAGAGGTACCGGCTGCCTTCCATTGATGTGACCGTGAAGAGGTACCGGCTGCCTTCCATTGATGTGACCATGAAGAGGTACCGGCTGCCTTCCATTGATGTGACCATGAAGAGGTACCGGCTGCCTTCCATTGATGTGACCATGAAGAGGTACCGGCTGCATTCCATTGTGACCATGAAGAGGTACCGGCTGCCTTCCATTGGTGTGACCATCAAGAGGTACCGGCTGCCTTCCATTGGTGTGACCATCAAGAGGTACCGGCTGCCTTCCATTGTGACCATGAAGAGGTACCGGCTGCCTTCCATTGGTGTGACCATCAAGAGGTACCGGCTGCCTTCCATTGATGTGACCATGAAGAGGTACCGGCTGCCTTCCATTGATGTGACCATGAAGAGGTACCGGCTGCCTTCCATTGGTGTGACCATGAAGAGGTACCGGCTGCCTTCCATTGGTGTGACCATGAAGAGGTACCGGCTGCCTTCCATTGATGTGACCATGAAGAGGTACCGGCTGCCTTCCATTGATGTGACCATGAAGAGGTACCGGCTGCCTTCCATTGTGACCATGAAGAGGTACCGGTTGCCTTCCATTGATGTGACCATGAAGAGGTACCGGCTGCCTTCCATTGTGACCATGAAGAGGTACCGGCTGCCTTCCATTGGTGTGACCGTGAAGAGGTACCGGCTGCCTTCCATTGGTGTGACCATGAAGAGGTACCGGCTGCCTTCCATTGTGACCATGAAGAGGTACCGGCTGCCTTCCATTGGTGTGACCATGAAGAGGTACCGGCTGCCTTCCATTGGTGTGACCATGAAGGGGTAGCGGCTGCCTTCCATTGGTGTGACCATGAAGAGGTACCGGCTGCCTTCCATTGTGACCATGAAGAGGTACCGGCTGCCTTCCATTGGTGTGACCATGAAGAGGTACCGGCTGCCTTCCATTGGTGTGACCATGAAGAGGTACCGGCTGCCTTCCATTGGTGTGACCATCAAGAGGTACCGGCTGCCTTCCATTGGTGTGACCATGAAGAGGTACCGGCTGCCTTCCATTGGTGTGACCATGAAGAGGTACCGGCTGCCTTCCATTGATGTGACCGTGAAGAGGTACCGGCTGCCTTCCATTGATGTGACCGTGAAGAGGTACCGGCTGCCTTCCATTGTGACCATGAAGAGGTACCGGCTGCCTTCCATTGGTGTGACCATCAAGAGGTACCGGCTGCCTTCCATTGTGACCATGAAGAGGTACCGGCTGCCTTCCATTGGTGTGACCATCAAGAGGTGCCGGCTGCCTTCCATTGGTGTGACCGTGAAGAGGTACCGGCTGCCTTCCATTGTGACCATGAAGAGGTACTGGCTGCCTTCCATTGGTGTGACCATCAAGAGGTACCGGCTGCCTTCCATTGGTGTGACCGTGAAGAGGTACCGGCTGCCTTCCATTGTGACCATGAAGAGGTACAGGCTGCCTTCCATTGGTGTGACCATCAAGAGGTACCGGCTGCCTTCCATTGGTGTGACCATGAGGAGGTACCGGCTGCCTTCCATTGGTGTGACCATCAAGAGGTACCGGCTGCCTTCCATTGGTGTGACCGTGAAGAGGTACCGGCTGCCTTCCATTGATGTGACCATGAAGAGGTACCGGCTGCCTTCCATTGGTGTCACCATGAAGAGGTACCGGCTGCCTTCCATTGATGTGACCATGAAGAGGTACCGGCTACCTTCCATTGGTGTCACCATGAAGAGGTACCGGCTGCCTTAAATTGTGACCATGAAGAGGTACCGGCTGCCTTCCATTGGTGTGACCATGAAGAGGTACCGGCTGCCTTCCATTGGTGTCACCATGAAGAGGTACCGGCTGCCTTCCATTGTGACCATGAAGAGGTACCGGCTACCTTCCATTGGTGTCACCATGAGAGGTACCGGCTGCCTTCCATTGTGGACCATGAAGAGGTACCGGCTGCCTTCCATTGGTGTGACCATGAAGAGGTACCGGCTGCCTTCCATTGTGACCATGAAGAGGTACCGGCTGCCTTCCATTGGTGTGACCATGAAGAGGTACCGGCTGCCTTCCATTGTGACCATGAAGAGGTACCGGCTGCCTTCCATTGGTGTGACCATGAAGAGGTACCGGCTGCCTTCCATTGGTGTGACCATGAAGAGGTACCGGCTGCCTTCCATTGGTGTGACCATCAAGAGGTACCGGCTGCCTTCCATTGGTGTGACCATCAAGAGGTACGGCTGCCTTCCATTGGTGTGACCATCAAGAGGTACCGGCTGCCTTCCATTGGTGTGACCATCAAGAGGTACCGGCTGCCTTCCATTGCCCTGACTCCCATCAACAATTCTTATTGTCAACAGTTTTTATTTGTTGAGAGCAATTGATCCCTTCCATTTGTGGTGTGTGTGTGTGTGTGTGTGTGTGTGTGTGTGTGTGTGTGTACTCACCTAGTTCTCATCTAGTTGAGGTTGCGGGGGTCGAGTCCAAGCTCCTGGCCCCACCTCTTCACTGGTCGCTACTAGGTCACTCTCCCTGAACCGTGAGCTTTATCATACCTCTGCTTAAAGCTATGTATGGATTTTGCCTCCACTACATCGCTTCCCAAACTATTCCACTTCCTGACTACTCTGTGGCTGAAGAAATACTTCCTAACATCCCTGTGATTCTTCTGTGTCTTCAACTTCCAACTGTGTCCCCTTGTTACTGTGTCCAATCTCTGGAACATCCTGTCTTTGTCCACCTTGTCAATTCCTCTCAGTATTTTGTATGTCGTTATCATGTCCCCCCTATCTCTCCTGTCCTCCAGTGTCGTCAGGTTGATTTCTCTTAACTTCTTCTCGTAGGACATACCTCTTGGCTTTGGGACTAGTCTTGTTGCAAACCTTTGCACTTTCTCTAGTTTCTTTACGTGCTTGGCTAGGTGTGGGTTCCAAACTGGTGCTGCATACTCCAATATGGGCCTAACGTACACGGTGTACAGGGTCCTGAATGATTCCTTATTAAGATGTCGGAATGCTGTTCTGAGGTTTGCTAGGCGCCCATATGCTGCAGCAGTTATTTGGTTGATGTGCGCTTCAGGAGATGTGCCTGGTGTTATACTCACCCCAAGATCTTTTTCCTTGAGTGAGGTTTGTAGTCTCTGGCCCCCTAGACTGTACTCCGTCTGCGGTCTTCTTTGCCCTTCCCCAATCTTCATGACTTTGCACTTGGTGGGGTTGAACTCCAGGAGCCAATTGCTGGACCAGGTCTGCAGCCTGTCCAGATCCCTTTGTAGTTCTGCCTGGTCTTCGATCGAATGAATTCTTCTCATCAACTTCACGTGTGTGTGTGTGTGTGTGTGTGTGTGTGTGTGTGTGTGTGTGTGTGTGTGTGTGTGTGTGTGTGTGTGTGAGTGTGTGTGTGTGTGTGTGAGTGTGTGTGTGTGAGTGTGTGTGGTGTGTGTGGTGAGTGTGGTGTGAGTGTAGTGTGAGTGTGGTGTGTGAGGTGTGTGTGTGTGTGTGTGTGTGTGTGTGTGTGTGTGTGGTGTGTGGTGTGTGTGTGTGTGTTGTGTGAGTGTGTGTGAGTGGTGTGTGAGTGTGTGTGTGTGGTGTGAGTGTGTGAGTGTGTGTGGTGTGTGAGTGTGAGTGGTGTGTGTGTGTGTGTGAGTGTAGTGTGGTGTGTGTGTATGAGTGTGTGTGGTGTGGTGTGTGTGTGGTTGTGTGTGAGTGTGTGTGTGTGTGTGAGTGTGAGTGTGTGTGTGTGTGTGTGTGTGTGTGTGAGTTTTGAGTGTGTGTGAGTGTGTGTGTGTGTGTGTAGTGAGTGTGTGTGTGGTGTGTGTGAGTGTGTGTGGTGTGTGTGAGTGTGAGTGTGTGTGGTGTGTGTGTGTGGAGTTTGTATGTGTGTGTGTGTGGTGTGTGTGTGTGTGTGATGGGTGTGTGTGTGTGTGTGTGTGTGTGTGTGTGTGATTAAAATCTAAAGACAAATATTTTTTTTTAAATTTGAAGGTATACTTGTTTTCTAAATCTAAAGACAAAAGTATTTTCTAAATCTAAAAACGTACACATGAACTGTCAGTAAATAAACAAAAAGATGAACGGGGACTCGAGCAGTGGTGGTGACTCGTCGCGGGACCTGCTGCTTGTCCGGACCTGCTGCTTGTCCGGACCTGCTGCTTGTCCGGACCTGCTGCTTGTCCGGACCTGCTGCTTGTCCGGACCTGCTGCTTGTCCGGACCTGCTGCTTGTCCGGACAACGGTTCAAGTCTCCCTCCATTCTTTTGCACATTCACACACATACATTTTGAAAGGGAAGGTAGATCTCCCTCCCGTGGCACTCCTAGGGGGGTAGACTTACGTCCCATGGCACTCCTAGGGGGGTAGACTTACGTCCCGTGGCACTCCAGGAAATAGGCTTTCTCCCTGGCACTTCCAAGGGGGTGGACCTACCTCCCGTGGCACTCCCAGGGTGGGTAGACCTCCTCCCTCCCGTGGCACTCCTAGGGGGGTAGACTTACGTCCCGTGGCACTCCAGGAAATAGGCTTTCTCCCTGGCACTTCCAAGGGGGTGGACCTACCTCCCGTGGCACTCCCAGGAGGGTAGACCTACCTCCCGTGGCACTCCCAGGGTGGGTAAACCTACCTCCCGTGGCACTCCCAGGGTAAGGGGTAGACGTACCTCTCGTGGCACTCCCAGGGCAGGGGGTAGACATACCTCTCGTGGCACTCCCAGGAGGGTAGACCTACCTCCCGTGGCACTCCCAGGGTAGGGGTAAACCTACTTCCCGTTGCACTCCCAGGGCAGGGGGTAGACCTACCTCCCGTGGCACTCCAGGAATAGGGTCTCCGTGACGGGGTGGACCTACCCAGGTTGCTTGGGTTGGCTCCAGCAAGGTCTGGGATGGAACACTCACTCACCTGAGACCCTTTGTTTACCTTTTCATTTACTGGTAATTGTCAGAGGCTGACACGGAAACTCACTCGTCCCTCCTCCACCCTGCATAATTGATGTCACCCCCTCCCTCTTCCTGGGCCTGCTGAAGACTACCATCGGTGCACTTGCTGAGGGGAAGGGGGACAGGAGACGTGAGGTGTGTGGGCAGAGGTTGTGGATTGGGTGAGAGGTATGAGCATTAGTTGTGGATTGGGTGAAAGGTGTTGGCAGAAGCTGTGGAAGGTGAGTGCAGGAGAGGCTATGGAGTGGGTGTGACAGGTGACTAAGGGAAGGGTAGTTAATGCTCTGTAAAGTGTGGAAGGGGTGTGGGAAAGAAAGATATGTAGATGACTGTAATAGGTAGATGTAAATCGTATTTTGGAGGTGTCGTAAAGGTTGGAAAATGGGTAGGGAGATGGAGAAGGAGGATGTGAGATTAAGCTGGGAGGGGTGACGGAAGGGTGAAGGAGGGAAGGGAAATGAAACAGGGAAGACGTGAGATGAAGTAGATGGGATGAGCAGAGGGGAGATGAGGCTGGAGAGCTGAGGGAAGAGGTAATCTTGAGGAGACTGATGAAGGACCGGAGGAAGGCTGGAGGAGGGCTCGACAAGGATAGTTAAGTGTAAGATAGTGTTGTGGCCTGACCCCCTTCCCTCTCACCCTGGAGGAGGATCTCTCCCTTACAGCCTGGAGGATGATCTCTCCCTTACAGCCTGGAGGATGATCTCTCCCTTACAGCCTGAAGGAGGATCTCTCACCGTGCAGGAGGACCTCACCCTGGATAACGTGTAGAGTGCTGGCTGCACTAGCACCACCTACTGTTAACACCATCTAGACCAGAGATCGGCCAACATTTTTGTATATTACCCCAACACAAATTTGTGTAGGGCGAAATTCGTCCCCAGACTTGAAAGTTCACAGAATCAGGACAACACAAAGAGCACTGAAATTCAAAATAGAATATTGATTCCATTTGTATGGGGAATACAGTCATAAAAGCCGAAGAGAATGTATTATACTCCACAAAGAAACTTTAGAAATAAAACACAAAATTAACAAAATAATAAAAGGAAAAATAAACTGTATAAAATAAAAATATTAAGAGACAAATTTAATAATAATGTCATTAGGTAACTGAAGACTTTCATTGGAGACATTTTCACTTCAGGTTTTGACGGAATAATGTTTCGTTTTTGAGACGTCACAATTATTTGTTTGAAAAAAATATATAACTTTCATAATTTGCATTTTTTTTATTAAATATTTTTTTGTGTAATTTTATTTATATGTTCCTTGAGCCTTCATCACCCCAGAGATTTTAATTTTTACCTCATTTGGGGTAATTCTCCCCCCCCCCTGGTTCCTCGACCTAAGCTCTAGAGTCTAGAAATGGAGAGCTTACTAGGGCTGACAAGGTGAGAGAGAGAGAGAGGAAGGGTGGGAGGGATGGAGGGAAAGAGGAAGGGTGGGAGGGAGGGAGGGACAGAGGTGTCTCATCATAAGACGCTGAGATGACACTACCTCCTGGATTATGGGTTAAGATCTTGTAGACTTGGTGGTAGGTTGTCTTACTGGTGTTAGGTATGGGAGAGGAGGTTGTGAGGTGGAGAGGGGGGTGATGGGGAGTGGAAGGTTGTGAGGTGGGGAGGTAAGGAAGGGTTAGGATGTGGCTAGCGGAGTTCTAATGTTTTAATTAATATTATTAGGTACGTTCCAAGTAGGTAACTCTTAAGACGTTCTAGGAGGACTGGAGTTGTCTTATCACATCTTTTCAGGGTTGCGACCCACAACAATCGACTAAGACGGTATTTATTTTTACTGCTAGGTGGGCATGGGCAGCAGAGATGTAAGGAAACCAGCCCAACTGTTTCTCCATGCTAGGGACTCGAACCTGGGAGGGATTGTGAACTACGATGGAGTGTTGTAAGAAGGCAAATTGGAGGTGGGAATGGAGAGAAGGCAGCTGAACCAGACTACCGAAGAGCACTGCGTTATATATATTGTCCAGGTTTCTCTTTCCACCTCTTGGAGAAAAAAGGTATAAAATACCGACACTGTGGAAAAATAAACACAATTGCAGTATAATGTGATCCTTTATTGACAACGTTTCGCCCACACATTGGGGCCTTATCAAGTCGCAAACATATCTACCTGGGTAAGTAGTAAGTGAGAATATATAGTATGGAGAGTCAGGTGAAAAATGTCGTATTTGATACGTACCTGCACGGGACGCCCGTCCCGTGCAGGTACTTGTGACTTAAAGCCCACTGTGTGGGCGAAACATAGTTAATAAAGGATCGCATTATCCTGCCTATGTGTCTAATTTTCCATTTCCACCTCTTCTTCCTGTATATTATACCTGCTGCTCCCTGCTCTGGCCTCCGGCAGATATCTTTTAAAAATTCCGCTTCTCTTGTGTATGGAGTAGACTGTTTTAAGAGGTGACAATTACCGAGTAGTAGTAACTCCAGCTCTGCTGTAATGAAACTTTTGAAACTGTCGCAGCTGATCAACCTTTAATGGAATACTTGGCTATGTCCTCATTGACACTACTGAAGTCTACCAACTCAGGCTGACACTACTGAAGTCTACCAGCTCAGGTTAGCACTGAAGTCCCCCAGCTCAGGTTAGCACTACTGAAGTCTCCCAGCTCAGGCTGACACTACTGAAGTCTTCCAGCTCAGGCTGACACTACTGAAGTCTACCAGCTCAGGCTGACACTACTGAAGTCTACCAACTCAGGCTGACACTACTGAAGTCTCCCAGCTCAGGCTGACACTACTGAAGTCTACCAACTCAGGCTGACACTACTGAAGTCTACCAGCTCAGGCTGACACTACTGAAGTCTCCCAGCTCAGGCTGACACTACTGAAGTCTCCAGCTCAGGCTGACACTACTGAAGTCTTCCAGCTCAGGCTGACACTACTGAAGTCTACCAGCTCAGGTTAGCACTGAAGTCCCCCAGCTCAGGTTAGCACTACTGAAGTCTTCCAGCTCAGGCTGACACTACTGAAGTCTTCCAGCTCAGGCTGACACTACTGAAGTCTCCCAGCTCAGGCTGACACTAC
This sequence comes from Cherax quadricarinatus, assembly GCF_026875155.1. NCBI lineage: Eukaryota > Metazoa > Arthropoda > Malacostraca > Decapoda > Parastacidae > Cherax > Cherax quadricarinatus. Next base: position 80,113,000 of record NC_069402.1, read on the forward strand.
TGAAGTCTCCCAGCTCAGGCTGACACTACTGAAGTCTTCCAGCTCAGGCTGACACTACTGAAGTCTCCCAGCTCAGGCTGTCACTACTGAAGTCTACCAGCTCAGGTTAGCACTGAAGTCCCCCAGCTCAGGTTAGCACTACTGAAGTCTTCCAGCTCAGGCTGACACTACTGAAGTCTTCCAGCTCAGGCTGACACTACTGAAGTCTCCCAGCTCAGGCTGACACTACTGAAGTCTCCCAGCTCAGGCTGACACTACTGAAGTCTTCCAGCTCAGGCTGACACTACTGAAGTCTCCAGCTCAGGCTGACACAACTGAAGTCTCCCAGCTCAGGCTGACACTACTGAAGTCTCCCAGCTCAGGTTAACACTACTGAAGTCCCCCAGCTCAGGTTAGCACTACTGAAGTCTTCCAGCTCAGGCTGACACTACTGAAGTCTCCCAGCTCAGGCTGACACTACTGAAGTCTCCCAGCTCAGGCTAACACTACTGAAGTCTCCCAGCTCAGGCTGACACTACTGAAGTCTCCCAGCTCAGGTTAACACTACTGAAGTCCCCCAGCTCAGGTTAGCACTACTGAAGTCTACCAGCTCAGGTTAGCACTGAAGACTCCCAGCTCAGGCTGACACTACTGAAGTCTTCCAGCTCAGGCTGACACACTGAAGTCAACCAGCTCAGGCTGACACTACTGAAGCCCTACCATCTCAGGCTGACACTACTGAAGTAAAACCAACTCAGGCTGACACACTGAAGTCAAACCAGCTCAGGCTGACACTACTGAAGTCTACCAGCTCAGGCTGACACTACTGAAGTCCCCACTCAGACGACACACGAAGTCCCGCTCAGGCACACTACTGAACCCCCAGCTCAGGCTGACACTACTGAAGTCTCCCACTCAGCTGACACACTGAATCCCCACTCAGCTGACCTACTGAGTTTTCCAGCTCAGGCTGAAAATACTGAAGTCCCCAGCCGGGAGGCTGAACACACCGGGGAAGTTTTACATCACTCCGTAGGCTAAAACAATTTTATTATATTCCCTTGTTGATGTAATGTGACCCATCCGTGTGATGTTAATGACAGTGAAACACCATCCTGTGTGATGTTATATGACAGTGAAACACCATCCTGTGTGATTTTTATATGACAGTGAAACACCATCCTGTGTGATGTTATATGACAGTAAAACACCATCCTGTGTGATGTTAAAATAAACATGAAACACCATCCTGTGTGATGTTATATGACAGTGAAACACCATCCTGTGTGATTTTAATATGACAGTGAAACACCATCCTGTGTGATGTTATATGACAGTGAAACAACCATACCTGGTGTGATGTTATATGACAGTAAAACACCTTTCCTGTGTGATTTTAAAATGACAGTGAAACACCATCCTGTGTGATGTTATATGACAGTGAAACACCATCCTGTGTGATGTATATGACAGTGAAACACCATCCGTGTGATTTTAATATGACAGTGAAACACCATCCTGTGTGATTTATATGACAGTGAAACACCATCCTTTTTGGGGATGTTATATGACAGTAAAACACCATTCTGGTTGATGTAATATGACAGTGAAACACCATCCGTGTGATGTAATATGACAGTGAAACACCTTTCCTGTGTGATGTTAATGACAGTGAAACACCATCCTGTGTGATGTAATATGACAGTGAAAAAACCATCCTGTTGATTATATGACAGTAAAAACACCATCCTGTGTGTTTTATATGACAGTGAAACACCTTTCCTGTGTGATTTTAATATGACAGTGAAACACCATCCTGTGTGATGTAATATGACATGAAACACCATCCTGTGTGATGTATGACAGTAAAAACACCACCCCTGTGTGATGTAATATGACAGTGAAACACCATCCTGTGTGATAAATTGACAGTGAAACACCATCCTGTGTGATTATATGACAGTGAAACACCATCCTGTGTGATGTTAATGACATTGAAACACCATCCTGTGTGATGTTTATATGACAGTGAAAACAACCATCCTGTGTGATTTATATGACAGTGAAACACCATCCTGTGTGATTTTATATGACAGTAAAAAAACACCATCCTGTGTGATGTTATATGACATTGAAACACCATCCTGTGTGATGTTATATGACAGGAAACACCATCCTGTGTGATGTTATATGACAGTGAAACAACCAACCTGTGTGATGTTATATGACAGTGAAAAAACCATCCCTGTGTGATGTTAAAATGACAGTGAAACACCATCCTGTGTGTTTTATATGACAGTGAAACACCATCCTGTGTGATGTTAATGACAGTGAAACACCATCCTGTGTGATGTTATATGTACAGTGAAACACCATCCGTGTGATGTTTTTATGACAGTGAAACACCATCCTTGTGGATGTAATATGACATGAAACACCATCCTGTGTGATATATGACAGGGAAACACCATCCTGTGTGATATATGACAGTGAAACACCATCCTGTGTGTTTTATATGACAGTGAAACACATCCTGTGTGATGTAATATGACAGTGAAACACCACCTGTGTGAGGGAATATAAACAGTGAAACACCATCCTGTGATGAAATATGACAGTGAAAACACCATCCTGGTGATAATATGACATTTAAAACACCACCTGTGTGATGTATATGACAGTAAAACACCATCCTGTGTGATGTATATAAACATGAAACACCATCCTATGTGATGTTATATGACATTTGAAACACCACCCTTTTGTGTGAATATGACAGTGAAACACCATCCTGTGTGATAATATGACAGTGAAACACCATCCTGTGTGTTTGTAAAATGACAGTAAAAACACCATCCTGTGTGATTTTAAATGACAGTGAAACACCATCCGTGTGAATTGTAATATGACAGTGAACACCACCTGTGTGGATTGAATAATGACAGTGAAACACCATCCTTTTTGTTATATGACATGAAACACCATCCTGTGTGATATATGACAGTGAAACACCCCCCTGTGTGATGTTATATGACAGTGAAACACCATCCTGGTGATTTAATATGACAGTGAAACACCATCCTGTGTGATTTTTATATGACAGTGAAACCCCATCCTGTGTGATTATATGACAGTGAAACACCATCCTGTGTGATTTATATGACAGTGAAACACCATCCTGTGTGATTTATGACATGAAAAACACCCCCCTTGGGTATTTATTATGGACAGTGAACATACCACCTTTGAGTTATAATTTCCCTAGGAAAGCCATTCCTTTGTTGATGTTTAAATGACAGTGAACCCCCTTTCCTTTTGTTTGATTTTTATATAAAACCCGTGGCGAAACCCCCAATCAAGATAGTAAATGACAGTGAAACACACCCTTGGTTTATTAAACCATTATAAAATTAGACACGGGCAATTTCTGGTATTTTTAAAAATTGAGGTAACTTTCCGCCACAAAAATTGGCTTTCACGACCAAATGACTTCTGCACCTGTCCTGCCAACGGTTTATAAGCTCCTTCTCAGCACGTATGCCGTATTCTTTTCAAGATTGATGGACTGACCACATCGACTAAAGGGTTTGGGGGACTGATTACCTCATTCCCCTTTCTGTTCTTCAAGATTCCTCCTTTGTATGGACTGATGAAGCCACTGTGGCGAAACGTTACCTCAATAAAGATACCCAAGAGTTGCACATGTGTCTAAAATTTATCAACATGTCGGTTCTCTGAACCATTCATCTACAAATTATACAGTGAAACCCTCCTTTGGGATTTAATACTTGGGAAAATTTTTGTTGATTTTGACCTAAATTTTGGTGATTTAATTTAACAGTTAAAAACCACCTAGATTGCTGGCACCTTTCCTGGGTTTATAAAACATAAAAACAATCCGTTTATTTTTAATATTGTGGAAAAACCACCATGATTAAAGGTTTAACTGTTATTTATTCTCCCTCCTGTTATTTCAAGATGCCCTCCTTTTGTTTTTGACATTTAAAACCCCCCTGTGTGGCGTAAACATCCGTTAATAAAAGAAACCCAAAATTTCTGTGTTAATTTACACATGTAGTTTTCTGAAACACCCTCCTTTTAAAAATGACAGTGAAACACCATCCGTGTGATGTTTTATGACATGAAACACCATCCTGTGTGATTTAATGACAGTAAACACCATCCTGTGTGATGTTTTTATGACAGTGAAACACCATCCTGTGTGATTTATATGACAGTGAAACACCAAACCTGTGTGATGTTATATGACAGTGAAACACCATCCTGGTGATGTAATATGACAGTGAAACACCATCCTGTGTGATGTTATATGACAGTGAAACACCATCCTGTGTGATGTAATATACAGTGAAACAAACCCTTCCTGTGTGATGTTATATGACAGTGAAAACACCATCCTGTGGATGTTTATATGACAGTGAAACACCATCCTGTGTGATAATATGAAAAGTGAAACACCATCCTGTGTGATGTTATATGACAGTTAAACACCATCCTGTGTGATTATTGACATGAAAACAACCAATCCTGTGTGATGTTTATAAGACATGAAACACCATCCTGTGTGATGTTAAAATGACAGTGAAACCCATCCCCGTGTGATGTTATATGACAGTGAAACACCATCCTGTGTGATGTAAAATGACAGTGAAACACCATCCTGTGTGATGTTATATGACAGTGAAACACCATCCTTTTGATGTTATATGAAAGTGAAACCACCATCCTGTGTGATGTTATATGACAGTGAAACACCAACCGTGTGATTAAAATGACAGTGAAACACCATCCTGTGTGATGTTATATGACAGTGAAACACCCTCCTGTGTGATGTTAAAATGACAGTGAAACACCATCCTATGTGATGTTATATGACAGTGAAACACCATCCTGTGTGAATTTATATGACAGTGAAACACCATCCTGTGTGAATTTTATGACATTGAAACACCATCCTGTGTGATGTTAAAATGACAGTGAAACACCATCCTGTGTGAATATATGACAGTGAAACACCATCCGTGTGATGTTATATGACAGTGAAACACCATCCGTGAGATGTTTATATGACAGTGAAACACCATCCTGTGTGATGTAAAATGACAGTGAAACACCATCCTGTGTGATGTTTTAAAATGACAGTGAAACACCATCCGTGTGATGTTATATGACAGTGAAACACCATCCTTGTGATGTTAAAATGAAGTGAAACAACATTTCCTTTTGTGATTTATAAAGACAGTGAAACACCATCCTGTGTGATTATATGACAGGAAACACCATCCTGTGTGATGTTATATGACATGAAACACCATCCCTGTGTGATTTTTATGACAGTGAAACACCATCCTTGTGATGTATGACAGTGAAACACCATCCTGTGTGATGTAATATGACAGTGAAACACCATCCTGTGTGATATATGACAGTGAAACACCATCCTGTGTGATGTTATATGACAGTGAAACACCATCCTGTGTGATGTTATATGACATGAAACACCATCCTTTTGTGATGTTATAGACAGTGAAACACCATCCTGTGTGATGTTATATGACAGTGAAACACCATCCTGTGTGATGTAATATGACAGTGAAACACCATCCTGTGTGATGTTATATGACAGTGAAACACCATCCTGTGTGATGTTATATGACAGTGAAACACCATCCTGTGTGATGTAATATGACAGTGAAACACCATCCTGTGTGATGTTATATGACAGTGAAACACCATCCTGTGTGATGTTATATGACAGTGAAACACCATCCTGTGTGATGTTATATGACAGTGAAACACCATCCTGTGTGATGTTATATGACAGTGAAACACCATCCTGTGTGATGTTATATGACAGTGAAACACCATCCTGTGTGATGTAATATGACAGTGAATCATAACTAGCTTTTGTTCCCAGTGTGTCTCATAAAATGCGGTAGCAGCACATTACTGTTATATCAAAGTTTACTAAATAAAAACCAGGGAGGGTTGAGGGGTGATGGAGGTATGGAGGATGGGTGATGGAGGGATGGAGGAGGGGTGATAGAAGGGGAAGGGTGGCAGCAAGAGGCGGCGGGAGGCAGGTATTTACAATGCAGTGTGGTTCTGTGGTGGCGTCTCCCACATTATTCAACAAGGCCTCTTGAGGTATCACCACAACCTTACATTTCCACTCTCCAACTCTAACTTTATATTCTCTCTTTTTTTTCTTGTTTTTTCTTCCACTGGCTGCTCACCATGGAGCAAAAATGGTGACGTGCCTATTTTTATTAACGTGGTTATTCCTGTGTGTGTGTGTGTGTGTGTGTGTGTGTGTGTGTGTGTGTGTGTGTGTGTGTGTGTGTGTGTGTGTGTGTGTGTGTATGTGTGTGTGTACTTACCGAGTTTTTTTTGTGGGTGATTGAGACTCGGCTCCTGGCCCCGCCTCCTAAACTGTTAATAATACCAATAATATTTATTTTACAAGTACATGATACAACTTATATAGACCATAGCTGACATCAGAGAATTTCGGGAAAATTAGATTAATCTTAACCCCAAAATGCTACCCACACCAGTCGGCTAACACCCAGGTACCTACTTGCTGCTAGGTGAACAGGGACAGCAGGTGTCTTAAGGAAACATGTCCCGTTGTTTCCACCCGTGATCGGCATCACTGACTGCTGGCCGCTTGGACCTTATCATATCTACTCTTGAAGCTGTGAATCGAGTTTGCCTCCACTACTGCCTCATCATGGTCATTCCACCTTTCAGTCATCCTGAAACTAAAGAAATATTTCCTTGCATCCTTCTCGACACATCTTTGTCTTCATCTTCGACCTGTGTTCTCTTGATCGAGGTCTTCTAAGCTATACAGTGTATCCCTATCTGCTCATTGTGTGTGTGTGTGTGTGTGTGTGTGTGTGTGTGTGTGTGTGTGTGTGTGTGTGTGTGTGTGTGTGTGTGCGTAGTGTGTGTGTGTAGTGTGTGTAGTGTGTGTGTGTGTGTGTGTGTGTGTGTAGTTGTGTGTAGTGTGTGTGTGTGTAGTGTGTGTAGTGTGTGTGTGTGTAGTGTGTGTGTAGTGTGTGTTGTAGTGTGTGTGTGTGTAGTGTGTGTGTGTGTGTGTGTGTGTAGTGTGTGTGTGTGTGTGTAGTGTGTAGTGTGTGTTGTGTGTGTGTGTGTGTGTGTGTGTGTAGTGTGTAGTGTGTGTGTGTGTGTGTGTGTGTGTGTGTGTGTGTGTTGTGTTGTGTGTGTGTGTGTGTGTGTGTAGTGTGTGTGTGTGTGTGTGTGTGTGTGTGTGTGTGTGTGTGTGTGTGTGTGTGTGTGTGTGTGTGTGTGTGGTGTCCTGACTACACTACTCGCTACAAACTAGAGGCCAGTGGACAGCAATCACTGTGCTCCAGAGTGACGACCTGTTGCGACAAGTTCTATGTACCAGAAACCAACTCCGGACAAGTACTGGTTCATTTGGTCATAGGAAGGAAGGAACAGGTTAAGGATCTTGCAGTAATTATGTCGGCCGTCCTAAATAACGTTTAGAGACACCCAGTGTTTAGAAAGAGACCTAACGTTTAGACGACTTAATGTTTAGAGGGACGTCAAAGAGAGATCCAGCGTTTAGACAGACCTAACGTTTAGAGGGACGTCAAAGAGAGATCCAGTGTTTAGACAGGCCTAACGTTTAGAGGGACGTCAAAGACAGATCCAGTGTTTAGACAGACCTAACGTTTAGAGGGACGTCAAAGAGAGATCCAGTGTTTAGACAGACCTAACGTTTAGAGGGACGTCAAATAGAGACCCAATGCTTAGAAAAAGACCCAACGTTTAGACAAACCTAACGTGTAAAGAGCACAAATAAAAGCAAACGTAATCCAAACTAGCAAAATAATAACCTGGATCACGACTTGATCAGAAAAAAAAGCCACGTTAATAATGTGTCCTCACATCTCTACAAGGAATATCCCGATTAGAGAGAGAGAGAGAGAGAGAGAGAGAGAGAGAGGAGAGAGAGAGAGAGAAAGAGAAAGAAAGATCGCATAATCTGTACATTAATAATACATTTGAAGTCCAGGTACTTAATCTACATACTAAAAACATTCCTTTTGTGAAATAAACCTTGTTTAACAACAGGGGTTTAATGTGCATATTAGGAGATTAATTTATTGCCGTGTAAACACATTGTGCACCAACATGCTGTGAGTGGTAGTTTGTGCACCAGCAGCTCACCATGTGAGTGGTTGATGATTCTTTGTTTTATTGATCAATTATTCTTTGTTTTACTGATCAATTGCCTTTTCAGTTATTATTTATTCTCTCTTATTAATTCATATTTCTGTTTCGTTGATCTGGTCTTTGTTTTATTGACCAGTTATTCTCTAAATTTTGTTGATCAGTTATTCTGTATTTGTATGATTTTTTGATTAGTTATTATTGTTGAATATTGTTTGTATATTATTATCACTCGTTTTCTCTCTTCCTCAGGTGAGACACATCTTTCCGTTTTCTCTCGTCCTCAGGTGACGGATCTTCCCGTTTTCTATTTTCCTCAGGTGAGATGTATATTCCCGTTTCCTATCTTATGTGAGAGAGATCTTCCCGTTTTATATTTTCCTCAGGTGAGAGATCTTCCCGTTTTCTATCTTCCTCAGGTGAGAGATCTTTGTTTTCTGTTTGCACCCATCACAATGGTAACAGGTCACTACAGTCATGGGTTACTACGGTTATAGTAGGTCACTGTGTCATCCGTGACAGTGACTTGCTCCAGCATCTTACAGAAGATATCAGAAACACTGCTGGAACAAGTGTAGAAGGCTTCAAGAGGAGACTGGACAAGTGGCTTCAACAGGTACCACATCAACAGGCTGTGATGGATATGTGGGTCAGCGGACCTGCAGCAACAACAGCTTGGTTGACTAGGCTAGCACCAGACGAGCCTGGCCCATGGCCGGGCTCCGGGAGTAGAAAGACTCTTGAAACTCGTCAAAGGTATATTAGAGGTAAAGGATCACCCTGTTTGATTTATTTCCTCCGGTGTTTCACCCCCACATGGGATACAGCCTCGCAACAGCGTGTGTTTGTCAACGCTGTGCAGAGCGTGCGGAGAATATTCGTTAGGTTACGAAATAAATCTGTTAATGTTTACGCTCTTACGTCACACGTCAGAGGCTTGCGTATGACGTAACCTTCGTTATTATTACCCGAGGGTTCGCATTCGTTGTAGGCCGAGAGAGAACGATGTGGTATCGCTAATGCCAGAACGTTTCGCTTACACAGCAGGCTTCTTCAGTCGAACAGGTAATTTTAAGGTGATCAGACCCTCAGCCTCGATAGGTGGTCCGTCCCTTCTGTCAGTTACTGAGCTATCTATCAAGGCTGAGGGACTGATCACCTCAAAATTACTTCTCCTGTTATATTCTTCCTCTATATTCGACTGAAGAGGACCGTTGTGGCGATTCGTTTCGGTAATACATCCCCCAAGTGTTACACAGGTGACCGTAACACCTTGTCAGTATTGTATAGTACCTTTATAACAGTGCTGGTTGGTGACAGTGTTGCTTCAAGGTACTGGTGACAGTGTTGCTTCAAAGTACTGGTGACAGTGTTGCTTCAAGGTACTGGTGACAATGTTGCTTCAAGGTACTGGTGACAGTGTTGCTTCAAGGTACTGGTGACAGTGTTGCTTCAAGGTACTGGTGACAGTGTTGCTTCAAGGTACTGGTGACAGTGTTGCTTCAAGGTACTGGTGACAGTGTTGCTTCAAGGTACTGGTGACAATGTTGCTTCAAGGTACTGGTGACAGTGTTGCTTCAAGGTACTGGTGACAGTGTTGCTTCAAGGTACTGGTGACAGTGTTGCTTCAAGGTACTGGTGACAGTGTTGCTTCAAGGTACTGGTGACAGTGTTGCTTCAAGGTACTGGTGACAGTGTTGCTTCAAGGTACTGATGACAGTGTTGCTTCAAGGTACTGGTGACAGTGTTGCTTCAAGGTACTGGTGACAGTGTTGCTTCAAGGTACTGGTGACAATGTTGCTTCAAGGTACTGGTGACAGTGTTGCTTCAAGGTACTGGTGACAGTGTTGCTTCAAGGTACTGGTGACAGTGTTGCGTCAAGGAGCAACAAGAGTGAGTCTTAGCAACACTATTGAGAGTGAATTAAGATTGGGGATGCAGGCTTCACTTGTATACAATATAGATGTTTGTGCCGGGGCCATTGTCAGGAGGGCGAGGTTGTGTTAGAGTTGTGTTGCAGAGCAGTGGAGTAGCAAGTGTTGTGGTGTGGACGTTGAGCACGCTGTAAACCCTCCATACAACCACCACTGAGAGTGTGGCCACTACGTGACCAGCTGTGTCAAGTGTCTACCACCACCACCACCACCACGAGTTACACCACAGCCACCAACACCACCACCACTACCGCTGCTACCACAGCCACCAACACCACCGCCACTACCGCTGCTACCACAGCCACCAACACCACCACCACTACCGCTGCTACCACAGCCACCAACACCACCACCACTACCGCTGCTACCACAGCCACCAACACCACCACCACTACCGCTGCTACCACAGCCACCAACACCACCACCACTACCGCTGCTACCACAGCCACCAACACCACCGCCACTACCGCTGCTACCACAGCCACCAACACCACCGCCACTACCGCTGCTACCACAGCCACCAACACAACCACCACTACCGCTGCTACCACAGCCACCAACACCACCGCCACTACCGCTGCTACCACAGCCACCAACACCACCACCACTACCGCTGCTACCACAGCCACCAACACCACCGCCACTACCGCTGCTACCACAGCCACCAACACCACCACCACTACCGCTGCTACCACAGCCACCAACACCACCACCACTACCGCTGCTACCACAGCCACCAACACCACCACCACTACCGCTGCTACCACAGCCACCAACACCACCATCACTACCGCTGCTACCACAGCCACCACCAACAGTACCACTACCGCTGCTACCACAGCCACCAACACCACCACCACTACCGCTGCTACCACAGCCACCAACACCACCACCAATACCGCTACTATCACAGCCACCACCAACAGTACCACTACCGCTATACCACAGCCACCAACACCACCACCACTACCGCTGCTACCACAGGCACCAACACCACCACCACTACCGCTGATACCACAGCCACCAACACCACCACCACTACCGCTGCTACCACAGCCACCAACACCACCGCCACTACCGCTGCTACCACAGCCACCAACACCACCACCACTACCGCTGCTACCACAGCCACCAACACCACCACCACTACCGCTGCTACCACAGCCACCAACACCAACACCACTACCGCTGCTACCACAGCCACCAACACCACCACCAATACCGCTACTACACAGCCACCACCAACAGTACCACTACCGCTACTACCACAGCCACCAACACCACCACCACTACCGCTGCTACCACAGCCACCAACACCACCACCACTACCGCTACTACCACAGCCACCAACACCACCACCACTACCGCTGCTACCACAGCCACCAACACCACCACCACTACCGCTGCTACCACAGCCACCAACACCACCACCACTACCGCTGCTACCACAGCCACCAACACCACCACCACTACCGCTGCTACCACAGCCACCAACACCACCACCACTACCGCTGCTACCACAGCCACCAACACCACCACCAATACCGCTACTATCACAGCCACCACCAACAGTACCACTACCGCTACTACCACAGCCACCAACACCACCACCACTACCGCTGCTACCACAGCCACCAACACCACCACCACTACCGCTACTACCACAGCCACCAACACCAGCACCACTACCGCTGCTACCACAGCCACCAACACCACCACCACTACCGCTGCTACCACAGCCACCAACACTACCGCTACTACCACAGCCACCACCAACAGCACCACTACCGCTACTACCACAGCCACCACCAACAGCACCACTACCGCTACTACCACAGCCACCAACACCACCACCACTACCGCTGCTACCACAGCCACCAACACCACCACCACTACCGCTACTACCACAGCCACCACCAACAGTACCACTACCGCTACTACCACAGCCACCACCAACAGTACCACTACCGCTACTACCACAGCCACAGCCAATACCACCGTACCAATACTACCACAACAACCACCACTACCGCTACTACCACAGCCACCACCAACACCACCAATACTACCTCAACAGGCACCAACACCACCACTACCACAGCCACCACCACCACTACAACTACTACCACAGCCACCACCAATACCATTACTACCACAGTCACCAACACCACCACTAGCGCTACTACCACAACCACCAACACCACCACTACCACAACAACCACCACTACCACTACTACCACCACTACCACTACTACCACCACTACCACAACCACCACTACCACTACTACCACCACCACCACCACCACCACTATCACTACTACCACCACCACCACTATCACTACTACCACAGCCACCACTAACACCACTACTACCACAACAACCACCACTAACACTACTACCACAACAACCACCACTAACACTACTACCACTACTACCACTACCACCACCACCACTGCCACAGCCACCACCAACCCGACTACTACCACAACAACCACCAACACGACTACTACCACAACAAGCACCAACATCACCACTACCACTAATACCACAGCCACCAATAACACCACCACTACCACAACAACCACTAACACCACTACTACCACAACAACCACCAACATCACCACTACCACTAATACCACAGCCACCAATAACACCACCACTACCACTGCTACCACAACAACCACTAACACCACTACTACCACAGCCATCACCACTACCACTACTACCACAACAACCACCGCTAACAACTACCACAACCACCAACACTACCACTACTACCACAACAACCACCAACACCACCACTCCTACCACAACAACCACCACCAATATTAGTGGTGGTATTGGTGGTGGTTGTTGTGGTAGTAGTGTTAGTGGTGGTTGTTGTGATAGTAGTGGTGGCTGTGGTAGTAGTGGTGGTGATGGTGGCTGTTGTGGTAGTGGTGGTGTTGGTGGTGGCTGTGGTAGTAGTGGTGGTGTTAGTGGTTGTTATGATACCAGTACCACTACTACCACAGCCAACACCACTACTACTACTACTACTACTACTACTACTACTACTACTACCACTACTACCCCCACCACCACCAACACCACCACTATCAGAACCACTAACACCACTACTACCACAGCCACCACCAACACCACAACCACCACCAACACCACCACAACAACAACCACCACCACCACCACCGCTACCACTACTACCACAGCCAACACCACCACTACTACCACTATCACTACTACCACAACCACCACTACTACCACAACCACCACACCACTACCACAACCACCACACCACTACTACCACAACCACCAACACCACCACTACTACCACAGCCACAAGCAACAGCACCACCACCACTACTTCCACAACAACCAAAACACCACCACTACCACTGCTACCACCACAACAACCACCACCACAACCATTACCGCTACTACCACAACCACCACCAGCACCACCACTACTACCACAGTTTCCACCAACACCACCACTACCGCTACCCCACAACAACCACCAACACCACCAGTACCGCTACTACCACAACAACCACCAACACCACTAGTACCACAGCCGCCACCACCACTACCACTTCTACCACAACCACCACCACCACAACCATTACCGCTACTACCACAACCACCAACACCACTACCATTACTACCACAACAACCACCAGCACCACTACTACCACAATAGCCACCAGCACCACTACTACCACAATAGCCACCAGCACCACTACCACAATAACCACCAGCACCACTACTACCACAACCACCAGCATCACTACTACCACAACAACCACCACCACTACCACCACAGCCACCACCACTACCACCACAGCCACCACCACAGCCACCACCACTACCACAACCACCACAACCACCAACACCACCACTACCACAACAACCACCAACACCGCCACTACCGCTGCTATCACAAGAAACACCAACACCACCACCACTACCGCTGCTACCACAGCCACCACCACCACCATTACCTCTGCTACCACAGCAACCACCAACACCACCACTACCGCTGCTACCACAACGATCACCAACAGCACTTCACTCGTAACCTACTGTCCACATACCTGCTAGGTGTTCAAGCCACCACCTCTGAAAGCCTGTCTTTCATCCCCCTTTCCCTCGGGACAACCACTGCACCTCAGAAAACGCACCCAACATTCATACCCCTTTCAGATTCTAGTTTTTTATCTCTTATCGCTTAACTCATTCCACCAATCGTTCTCCCTCCTGCACCCACCCTCACAATACTCCACACCTGCACACTACCACTCCATTAATCCTTAACGCACATCTGTCCGTGGTATCCTCATTACTTTCTCTCTCACCGCTGGCTGGATGCGAGAGTCATGAGGGTCTTACTATGCAAGGAGGTTCTAAGTGGTTCGCCGGTATGGTCCCGTCCCCGGGTCTCTTCCATGCGGTGATCTGACACTGGGTCCCCAGGTTGGGGGACTTGTCATACATTTTCATCTTCCTTGATGACTTGAGCAGTAGTCTTGCCTTGGGAATACCAAGCAACAATCATGTCTTGTCCTAAGTAGTGGGGAAGTTTTCCCTTTTGTCGAGATTAGCTTTGAGTTGGAAATCCTTTGATTTCAAAGCAGTTTCTGAAATATTTGGATTGACACGAATTGACGAAGATTTATTCGTATTTGTGATTGACATACATGTAGTGCGCAAATAACCCGCACATAGAAAGAAGCTTATGACGACGTTTCGGTCAGACTTGGGCTAGTCAGTGGTCCGAGTCGGACCGAAACGTTGTCGTAAGTTTCTCTCTCGTGTGTGCTGGTTGTTTGTGTATTGTTTCAGTCACAATATTGTAACTTCTTGTTGTTTCTGGATATCTGTAATGATTGTAAATTCGGCAGGATAGCAGCAAATTAGTGTTGGTTGTAGCGAGTATAATTGAGATTGTTGAAGCAGGGAACTAATGATGAAATTAACAACTTTATATATTACAATAACAGAGTAAAATTTCCTTTTGTAAATCTTTACAACTCTACTCAACCATCCATCCATCCATCCATCCATCCATCCATCCATCCATCCATCCATTCATTGTCTGTGATCTCTTACCCACTGTTCCCTGCTCCTCCACTCTTATACTGGCAGTATTCTCTTGCTACTACACCTTTTACTGTCTTGTGTGTGTAGTCTTGCAAGACTGGGGGACTGCTTACCTGTTCTTCCTCTGTCTTCGTGTATTGTTCTGCAAGATTGTGGGACTGATTACCTCATCTACTACTGTCTTTGTATGTCATCTCTGTATAGACTTAATTATTGCCACTGGTTGGCTAAATGTCTTCAAATAAAGATACCTAGGTGTTGTACATGTCTCAAATTCCTCACAGTGTAACATTGATGTCAGAAAACACAGTGTAACATTGATGTCAGATAACACTGTAACATTCATGTCAGATAACACAGTGTAACACTGATGTCAGATAACACAGTGTAACATTGATGTCAGATAGCACAGTGTAACATTGATGTCAGATAACACTGTAACATTGATGTCAGATAACACAGTGTAACATTGATGTCAGATAACACTGTAACATTGATGTCAGATAACACAGTGTAACATTGATGTCAGATAACACTGTAACTTTGATGTCAGATAATAGTGTAACATTGATGTCAGATAATAGTGTAACATTGATGTCACATAACACAGTGTAACATTGATGTCACATAACACAGTGTAACATTGATGTCACATAACACAGTGTAACATTGATGTCAGATAACACAGTGTAACATTGATGTCAGATAACACAGTGTAACATTGATGTCAGATAACACTGTAACATTGATGTCATATAATACAGTGTAACATTGATGTCAGATAATAGTGTAACATTGATGTCACATAACACAGTGTAACATTGATGTCAGATAACACAGTGTAACATTGATGTCAGATAACACAGTGTAATATTGATGTCAGATAACACAGTGTAGCATTGATGTCAGATAACATAATGTAGCATTGATGTCAGATAACACAATGTAACATTGATGTCAGATAACACAGTGTAACATTGATGTCAGATAATAGTGTAACATTGATGTCAGATAACAGTGTAACATTGATGTCAGATAACACTAACATTGATGTCAGATAACAGTGTAACAGTGATGTCAGATAAACACAGTGTAACATTGATGTCAGATAACACACTATCATGGATGTCAGAAAACAGTGTACCATTGATGTCAGATGACGCAGTGTACCATTGATGTCAGATAACGCAGTGTACCATTGATGTCAGATAAGTGTACCATTGATGTCAGATAAGTGTACCATTGATGTCAGATAAGTGTACCATTGATGTCGGATAAATGTACCATTGATGTCAGATAACGCAGCGTACCATTGATGTCAGATAACGCAGCGTACCATTGATGTCAGATAATGCAGTGTACCATTGATGTCAGATAAGTGTACCATTGATGTCAGATAACGTAGTGTACCATTGATGTCAGATAACGCAGTGTACCATTGATGTCACATAAGTGTACCATTGATGTCACATAAGTGTACCATTGATGTCAGGCAGTGTCCAAGCCAACATGTTCTTTTAATTTGTGTGTATAATTGGAGTTAAGGGTGAAAGTGAGGGATGGCACTGCCGCCCCTGCCGCCGCCGCCCCTGGCACTCAGCTGGTGGCACCCAGGAGGCACATCGTTGACCCCGCCACCCGGGGACTTGACACATGTTTCATGCCGCCCTCACGCTCTGTGCCGCCCCCTCAATATTCTAAGCCCACCCCGCTGCCCACCCACCCTGCCGCCCACACCATCCACACCCACCCACACCCACACCCATCACCCACATCACCCTCACCATCATCCACCCCATCGCCCACTATGGTGATCACCCACTTTAGTGAGTGTTCGCTGTAAATACCTCCACACCACCCACCACCACCACACCACACACACCAACAGCACAACAACAGCTATCACCAACAACCACCACCAACAACAACGACCAACTACCACCACTACCACCAACAACCACCACTACCACCAACAACCACCACTACCACCAACAACCACCACTACCACCAACAACCACCACTACCACCAACACCACCACACACAACAACCACCACTACCACCAACAACCACCACTACCACCAACAACAACCACCACTATCACCAACAACCACCACCACTACCACCCTCCGTACATCCTACAGCATCAACCTTACATCCGTGAGGAGTGAGAATGAAGGAAGGGTGACTAGAAGGAGGGAGGGAGAATGAAGGAAGAGAAGGAGGGCAAAGAAGAAATTAATGAAGGAGAGAATGAGGGAGAGGATGGAGGAGGGTTAGGGAGGGAAAAAGAGGAGGGAGTAGTCATGGATGCTCCCCTCATCCACCCTCCACTGGCTGGATGGATCAGTAGCAGTGATGGATTCTCCCCTCATCCACCCTCCACTGGCTGGATGAATCAGTAGCTGTGATGGATGCTCCCCTCATCCACCCTCCACTGGCTGGATGAATCTCTCAGTAACAGTGATGGATGCTTCCTTCATCCACCCTCCACTGGCTGGATGAATCTCTCAGTAACAGTGATGGATGCTCCCTTCATCCACCCTCCACTGGCTGGATGAATCAGTAGCAGTGATGGATTCTCCCCTCATCCACCCTCCACTGGCTGGATGAATCAGTAGCAGTGATGGATTCTCCCCTCATCCACCCTCCACTGGCTGGATGAATCAGTAGCAGTGATGGATTCTCCCCTCATCCACCCTCCACTGGCTGGATGAATCAGTAGCAGTGATGGATGCTCCCCTCATCCACCCTCCACTGGCTGGATGAATCTCTCAGTAACAGTGATGGATGCTCCCTTCATCCACCCTCCACTGGCTGGATGAATCTCTCAGTAACAGTGATGGATGCTCCCCTCATCCACCCTCCACTGGTTGGACGAATCTCTCAGTAACAGTGATGATGCTCCCCTCATCCACCCTCCACTGGCTGGATGAATCTCTCAGTAACAGTGATGGATGCTCCCCTCATCCACCCTCCACTGGTTGGACGAATCTCTCAGTAACAGTGATGATGCTCCCCTCATCCACCCTCCACTGGCTGGATGAATCTCTCAGTAACAGTGATGGATGCTCCCCTCATCCACCCGCCACTGGTTGGATGAATCTCTGATAAGCGCTGGACGGCTTAACCTTAAAAATGATCTCAGAGTTTTGGAGCGCCGTGTTTGTACATAATGGAGGCCACCATTGGGAATTCAGTGGTCAGTATGGAATACCTGACCAGGTGTATTTAATTGAAGGTGTTAATGAAGGAGTTCTCAGGTGAGTTGAAGATGACTGGGAGGCAGGTGGAGGTGGTGGTCCAGGGAAGGCAGCCAAGGTTGAAGAAGGAAGCCACTGCTTGGCGAAACGTTTCCGTAATAAAGACATCTAGGTGTTTGCACAAGTGTCTCATTCAGGAAAGCAGGTGTGGGGTGACTACCTATGCTTGAGAGATAGTCAGGTGTGGGATGACTATGTTGGAAAGGTAGTCAGTTGTGGGGTGACTACCTACTGGGACCACTTTCAATATCTTCCAGATCTCTGGCAAGTATCCTGCATCTGTTGACTCAAGAGATTTTAGCCAGTGGCTCGGACAGTGCTTCTTTTCCCTCTTGCGGAATTTATCTTGACGCTTAATCGCCTCCCATTGTCTTTGCTGTAACCAGTTCCCTCTTAAAGTTTTTTGTCTCTTTCTCCGTTGTGTGTGTGTGGTGTGTCCAGTACCCTTCGGTGCACCCTTTCTGTTTGACTCGGCCCTTGCCCCTATTTCCACTAAGAACACACCTTTGCTTCGTTTGTCTATCTCCTGGCAGATTTCTATGCCGTTTTTGGTACGCCCTCCTCCTTTCTCCAGCCTTATTACCTAGGCCTTCACTGTTGTCAAACTCCTGTGACTGTTTACCAACTATGGTCTAGATCTGACTCTGGATGCTACTATATGCCATTCTTAATTTGTCACCCAACTGATCTTATCTGTGCGTATTCGTTTCTGAGTCTTTTCTTCGCTTTCTTATTTTTCTCTTTTCTATTCTTTGTGTGTGTTTCTTAGCTACCATTTGTCAAAAACGCTTGACCTGTTGTGTACTCGCCTATATTCACCTGTTTGTGGTAGCAGGGGTCGAGTCGTAGCTCCTGGTGTGTGTGTGTGTGTGTGTGTGTGTGTGTGTGTGTGTGTGTGTGTGTGTGGGTAGGTAGGTATGTACACGTGTACACTTCATGTTATTCAGTAGCGTTCAGGTTGCAGATAGGGATTGGTTAACCTGTGGTTCGGGTTCCCCGAGGAGAACGGACACTACATGAACTCCGTGGTCAGCGGCAGCACCAGAGCTGTGCTCAGAGATCACCGCACCACCTGTTATTTTCATCGTGCATTTTGTCTCCCCACAGCAGAGTTGGGGCTGTGGAAAAAGCTGGCAACACCACAGTGGTCTCCCTATGGAGGTTGTTGAAGGGAAGGGGTAGACGCCTGAGGGAGGCGCTGCTGAGGGGAGGAGAGGGGAAGCACGGGGGAGCTGGGGCGTTGGAGGAAAGAGGGTAATGGAGGGAGCTGCAGAAAGGAGGGTAATGAAGGGAGGTGGCTGCAGATATTCATTGTTGTCTGTTAAGTGGATAAGAGATGGTGGAGGAGGAGGAGGAGGATGTTATTGCAAGGAGGAGGGTAAGGGAGTGGAGGGAGAACAGGAGCTGGTGGCTGTCTGAGGTGGAGTGCTAGGAATATATAAAGTGAGACCAGAGCTCCTTTAGTGTCGATCAGATCTTCCCTCAGCCCCAGGGATCTTCCCTCACCCCCAGGGATCTTCCCTCACCCTCAGGGATCTTCCCTCACCCTCAGGGATCTTCCGTCACCCCCAGGGATCTTCCCTCACCCTCAGGGATCTTCCCTCACCCTCAGGGATCTTCCGTCACCCCCAGGGATCTTCCCTCACCCTCAGGGATCTTCCCTCACCCCAAGGATCTTCCCTCACCCTCAAGGATCTTCCCTCACCTCCAGGTATCTTCCCTAACCCCTAGGGATATTCCCTCACCCCCAGGGATCTTCCCTCATCCTCAAGGATCTTCCCTCACCCCCAGGGATCTTCCCTCACCCTCAAGGATCTTCCCTCACCTCCAGGTATCTTCCCTAACCCCTAGGGATATTCCCTCACCCCCAGGGATCTTCCCTCATCCTCAAGGATCTTCCCTCACCTCCAGGTATCTTCCCTCACCCCTAGGGATATTCCCTCACCCCCAGGGATCTTCCCTCATCCTCAAGGATCTTCCCTCACCCCCAGGGATCTTCCCTAACCCCCCAGAGATCTTCCCTCACACCCAGGGATCTTCCCTAACCCCTAGGGATCTTCCCTCACCCCAGGAATCTTCCTTCACCCCTAGGAATCTTCCCTCGCCCCCAGGGATCTTCTCTAATCCCCAGGGATCTTCTCTAATCCCCAGAGATCTTCCCTAACCCCCAGGGATCTTCCCTAACCCCTAGAGATCTTCCCTCGCCCCCAGGTATCTTTCCTCACCCTCAGGTTTGTTCCCTCACCCCTGGGAATCTTCCCTCACCCCAGGGGATCTTCTCTCACCTCAGGGGATCTTTTCTCACCCCCAGGGATCTTTTCTCACCCCCAGGGATCTTCCCTCACCCGCAGGGATCTTCCCTCACCCCTAGGGATCTTCCTTCACCCCAGGGATCTTCCCTCACTTCCAGGGATCTTCCCTCAATCCTAGGAATCTTCCCTCACCCCTAGGGATATTCCCTCACCCCTAGGGATATTCCCTCACCCCTAGGGATCTTTTAAGAAATTGCATTTGAGTTCTGATGTTCATTGCTGCTTGTGTAAGTAGGGGATGGGAAGCAAAGTAGTGGTGTTGTTGGTTGTGGTAGTGGTGGTAATTGTAGTAGTGGTGATGGTGATGGTGGTAGTAGTGGTGATGGTGGTAGTAGTGGTGATGGTGGTAGTAGTGATGGTGGTAGTAGTGATGGTGGTAGTGGTGAGGTGGTGTAGTGGTGATGGTAGTATTTGATGAGGGGGGATGGTAGTGGTGATGGTAGTAATGTTGGGATAGTGGTGGTGGTAGTGGTGATGGTGGTAGTAGTGGTGGTGATGGTGGTATTTGGTGATAGTGGTTAGTAGTGGTGATGGTGGTAGTAGTTGTGGTAGTGGTGAGGGTTTGGTAGTAGTTGTGGTGATGGTGGTAGTGGTGATAGTGGTAGTAGTGGTGATGGTGGTAGTAGTTGTGGTGATGGTGGTAGTGGTGATAGGGTAGTAGTGGTGATGGTGGTAGTTGTGGTGATGGTGGTAGTAGTGGTGATGGTAGTAGTGATGGGGGTGATTGTGATTAGTGGTGGTGGTAGGGTGAGGGTGGTAGTAGTGGTGGTGATGGTGATAGTGGTAGTAGTGGTGATGGTGGTAGTAGTTGTGGTGATGGTGGTAGTAGTGGTGTCGTAGTAGTGATGAGGGTGATGGTAGTGGTGATGGTAGTAATGATGGTGATGGTGGTGGTAGTGGTGATGGTGGTAGTAGTGGTGGTGAGGTGGTAGTGGTGATATTTGGTAAAAGTGGTGATGGTGGTAGTTGTGGTGATGGTGGTAGTGGTGATAGGGGTGATGGCGGTAGTGATGGTGGTGGTAGTAGTGGTGATGGTGGTAGTGATGGTAGTGGTGATGGTGGTAGTGTGGTGGTGGTGGTAGTGGTGATGGTAGTAGTGCTGATGGTGTTAGTGGTGATGGTAGTGGTGATAGTGATGGTGGTGGTAGTGGTAAATGGTGGTAGTAGTAAAGGGCGGTGGGGGTGATGGTAGTGGTGTTTGGTGGTAGTGGTGTTGGTAGTGGTGATTGGGGTGGTGGTGGTAGTGGTGATGGTGGTGATGGTACTGATGGTGGTAGTGGTGCTGGTGGTGATTTTTAGTAGTGATGGTGGTAGTCGTGATGGTAGTAGTGTTGGTAGTGGTGATGGTAGTAGTGTGGATGGTTGTGGTATTGATGGTGGTAGTGGTGATGGTGTAGTAGTGTGATAGTGGTGATGGTGATGGTGTAGTGGTGATGTAGTGGTGATGGTGGTAGTGGTGATGGTAGTGGTGATGGTGGTAGTAGTGGTGATGGGTGGTAGGTTGACGGTGGTAGTAGTGATGGTAGTAGTGGTGATGGTGGTAGTAGTGGTGATGTAGTGGTGGTGGTAGTAGTCGTGATGGTAGTGGTGATGGTGGTAGTGGTGATGGATTTCTATAGTGATTGGGGTGGTAGTGGTGGTAGTGGTGATGGTGGTCGTATGGTAGTGGTGATTGTAGTAGTGATGATTGGTTTAGTAGTGGTCGTGGTGATTGTGTAGGGTGATGTGGTAGTGATGATGGTGTCGTACCCTGGTGATCTCTACTAGGTGATTTCCTTCAGTGATTTCCTAGTAGATTCCTACCCCTGGTGATTCCCTCACCCAGGGTATTCTCACCCGGATGTATGCATGCGCTAGAGTCTGGTCTCATAGGTGATTGCTAACCTAGGTGATGGTGCCTCAGAGTGGTGGTTTGGTATGTGGACTAGTGGTATGGTTATAGCTATGGGATGGTAGTGTGGTAGTAGTGGTGATGGTCTGGCCAGGGATATGATGGTAGTATGGTGATGGTGTTAGTGGAGGTGTATCGGTGAAGGTGTCCAGTAGTGGTGTCTGATAGGGTGATTTGCTAGATGGGTGGTGTAGTAGTGGGATGTGGTCCCTGGCTAGATGTGGTGTTGTATGGTTTACTGTGCAGTGGTGATGTAGTAGTTGTGATCCGGTGGTAGTGTCCTGAAGGGTAGTATGGTGAGGTGTAGTAGCGGTGATGGTGTAGTGGTGCATGTGGCTGCACAGGTGATGGTGGTATAGTTGTCGTGATGGTGGTATTACACAGTGGTGATGGTCAGTAGTGGATGCATGGTGTACTAGTGGTGATGGTTCAGTGGTGAGGGATTTCCATGGCTGATGGGAGTTGTGAACTGTGGATATAGTGGTGATGCTAGTAGTGGTGATGGTGTAAGTAGATGGGATGGTCTGTAGTGGATAGTGGTAGTGGTTCCCTAGTGGTGATGTGGTGTGTGGTGAGGTAGTAGTGTGATGTGGTAGTAGTGGTGATGTGGTGTGGTAGTGCAGTGGTGAGGTAGTAGTGGTGATGGTGATGGTAGTAGTGGTGATGATGGTAGTAGTGTGATGGTTGGTAGTATGTGGTTATGGTGGTAGTGGTGAGTGGTGATGGTAGGTAGTAGGTGATGGTGGTAGTAGTGTGAGGTGGTAGTAGTGGTGATGGTGTAGTGTGGTGAAGGTGGTGTATGTGGTGATGGTGTAGTGGTGATGGTGGTAGTAGTGGTGATGGTGGTAGTGGTAGGGTAGTGGTGATGGTTAGTAGTGTGTGATGGTGGTATGTAGTGGTGATGGTAGTAGTGGTGATGATGGGGTAGTTGGGTGATTGGTGGGTAGTAGTGGTGTATGTGAGTATGTGGTGATGTGGTAGGTAGTGTGTATGATAGGGTAGTGATAGTGGTGATGGTGTGGTGATGGTGGTAGGATGGGTGATGGTAGTTATAGTGAGTGGTGTAGTGAGTTGTTAGTGAGTGTAAGGTGGTAGTAGTGGTGATGGTAGTGGTGGTGTAATAGGTGATGTGGTAGGGTTGGGGATGATGGTGGTAGTGTGTGATAGTGGTAGTAGTGGTGATGGTGGTAGTGGTGCTAGTGGTGTGGTAGTAGTGGTGATGGGGTAGTGTGGTGGTGGTAGTAGTGGTATGGTTAGTAGTGGTAGGATGGTGTAGTAGTGGTGATGGTGGTAGTAGTGGTGATGGTAGTAGGTGTGGTGTAGTGGTAGTAGTGGTGAGTGGTAGGTAGTGGTTAGGTGATGGTGTAGAGTGGGGTATTAGTGGTGATGTAGTGGTAGTAGTGGTGATGGTGGTGGATGTAGTGGTGATGGTAGTAGTGGTGAAGTTGGTAGTAGTGGTGATGGTAGTATGGTGAAGGTGGTAGTAGTGGTGATGGTAGTATGGTGAAGGTGGTAGTAGTGGTGATGGTAGTAGTGGTGAAGGTGGAAGTAGTGAAGGTGGTAGTAGTGGTGATGGTCGTAGCAGTGGTGATGGTAGTATGGTGAAGGTGGTAGTAGTGGTGATGGTAGTAGTGGTGAAGGTGGTAGTAGTGGTGAAGGTGGTAGTAGTAGTGGTGATGGTGGTAGCAGTGGTGATGGTAGTAGTGGTGAAGGTGGTAGTAGTGGTGATGGTAGTAGTGGTGATGGTGGTAGTAGTGGTGAAGGTGGTAGTAGTGGTGATGGTAGTAGTAGTGGTAGGTAGAAGGTGGATTTTTTGTAAAAAGTTTGATCGTAAACATCAGATATATTTGCACCACTAATTAAGCTGTGTTTATCATTAGTTTTGAATTGTAACTTATTACGATGTTATCTCCCGGGTTTGTAATACAAATGTGAATAGTCATTAGTTAGTGGCGGTGACGCGTCACTATTGGCTTTATTTGTGTGTACAGTGATGGTCAAACTCTTCTCAGAACCCCAGTATAAGTTTTGTTTCGGTATACCGGGGTTCACGTTTCTGGGTTCATTTCACTTGCTTCTTCAGTCTGAGTTTATTAAGATTTGTTTATGTTTTTCTTGAAGGTGAAGACTTAGACACATGTGCAACACCTGGGTGTCTTTATCTGTAGACGTTTCGCCATCCAGTGGCTTTATCAATACAAATTCCAGGACATAATGGGAAGACTGTAGAACTGTATATGAAAGTTGTGGTAATCAGTTCCTCAAAACCTTTTTCTCCTCCGAGGTTAATAGACTGATTATATCTTTACTACCACACCTGCTGTCTCTGTATTTGACTGAAGAAACCCACCGTGCAAGTGAAACCTTTCATCAATGAAGATACTCAACTGTTGCTCGTCTCTCTTAATCTTCAACTTCGCCTCTCATCATTTTCCTGCATTAACATGTCTCCTGTTGTAGAAAGAGTTATTTCTGTTCGTATATTCTGAACCAGTCTCTAGTCTATATTGTGTTTTTATCCAGGAGAACATTGTGATGTACGTTCTGCCTCTGTGTTTTAGAGAACGCCACGTGAGGGATTTTAAGGGCTTCCAATAATTCACGAGTTTGAATTAATACCGGTATGAAGTGTTCTCTCCGCATTCTGCACGTCAGAAATATTATCTACCGAGTTTATGGGTCTTCTCTTTGTCGGAGATACACATTCAGTCATTACCTGTTCCTTCCCCAGTTAGTGTTCCTAACATTATTTACAAGCTAAGAGCTGTTACCTACATCCTTTCTCTCTCTATCTTTGTTATATATATATATATATATATATATTATATATATATATATATATATATATATATATATATATATATATATATATATATATATGTTTTGTGGTAGGAGTGGTAAGGGAAGACGAGCAGGTGTCAGGAGCACAAAAGGTGACCTGCGCCACCTGAGCAAGGTATTCCCTCACCTCAAGAATTATTTATGACACCTGTCTCACCCGAGTAATTTTTTACAGAGAAGTGAAACGCTTCTTCGTCCATCGTAATGCCTTGTGACTGGTGTTGTGGGAGTTGAGAGTGTATTAGGGAGATGTGGTGATGCCCCCCTCCCTCCCTCCAGTGGGTATACCTGTAACTACTACAGGTTCAGTACCTGGTTCCTCCTGGGGTTGTCAGGGGGTAGATGGGGTTATATATTAGCGAGGCATTTATTGGGGGTTGGTAAGACGGGTTCACGGTTCTTGTGTTGACTGCCTCGTTGCTGACTTGTGTTCTCACGATACATCTTACGTTGGTGTCTGCTGTCGAGGCCTGACGTCTCTTCCTTTTCTCATACTCCTCCTCCTTCAGATCCTCCTCCACTGGATCGTCATCGTCCTCCAGATCCTCCTCGTACCTTGATTCCATTGTCTTAACAGAGACCGTATACACAATTATAGTTGACCTGTTGGCAGTCCGTCCTCTTAAACAGTATTTCGCTGTTGGAAATACTGTCAAATGGGTGACTGTTTGACGAGTCTTAAACAGTAATTATCTGAGTTAGATTTTACTAGTGCACTCTGTAAGTCCCCATTTTCTGTTCAAGAATTTTTATCTCCTTTATATTTTGGTTATTGCCGTTGTGGTGTGTTATACTAATTGCTGAATTTTTAGTGATAGAGGACAATTTAACCCAACGTAAAGAAAGAAAATAAAGAAATTGGCTGCAAATCTAATGTGGGGAAAATCCACTGCTCCTTCACCCACACTGTCACTGCTACACCCACACTTGTAACTACTCCTACACCCACATTGTCACTGCTTCACCCACACCACAACATTAGGAAAACTCCCTACGGCTTTACGAGCAGTGAATTTCTTACTAGATTAGTTTAAAAAATTAGCTACCTTTTTTTTCAAGAGCAGCAGAGGTTGTGGGTGACAACAGAATGGTTGTGACCCTTCTCTTCCAGGCCTCACATTCTCTGTGGTTCGATCCCCGGCCAGGTGAAAACATTGTTAGTTTAATATGTTTATTATGCACCCCATACCCATGGTGTGGGCGGTAGTCAAAAGATTACAGAGGTACATAATGGGTCCAGGGACTGGACTCCAAAGTTATGATAGCTGAACTAGTTACAAGGTAATGAACTCCAGGTAGATCTGGTCACAATCATGACCAAGTTACAAGGTAAGGAACTCCAAGCAGATCTGGTCACAATCATGACCAAGTTACAAGGTAAGGAACTCCAAGCAGATCTGGTCACAATCATGACCAAGTTACAAGGTAAGGAACTCCAAGCAGATCTGGTCACAATCATGACCAAGTTACAAGGTAAGGAACTCCAAGCAGATCTGGTCACAATCAGGAAACATTGGGTGTGTTTCCTTACGCCTACTGTCTCCGTTCATCTAGCAGGTAAGTAGGTATCTGGGTGTTAAGTCGACTTGTGTGGGTGACATCCTGGGGGACAAGATTGAAGGACCACAGTGGAAATAATAACGCACTTGGGTTATCCTGGCTGGCTAACCCTTCCCCGGGATTAAAAATCCCTACAGAATGAAACGGTCGTTTCAGAGAGAATGAATATATGGAATCACTAAACAGGTGCATCCCAGTGGCTGATCTAGCTAAAGTGCTGGACATTATTGAATAAAAAGAAATGAATTAATGTTGTCGTTACTGTATTTTCCGGCATATAAGACGCACAATAAACGTATCATAACGGCAAATCAGTAATCATATTCAAGGGCTAATTACCCTCTTACCCTACCCTAAAGTGTAACCCAAAGCCTACCCTTGACCCTGACCTTGAGCATATAACACGCAGGCTGATTTTTCCAAGACGTTTTTGTGGGGACGGGGGGGGGGTAGAGCAAGGCGCGCCGTGTACACCGGAAAACACGGTAACTGTCGAGTGACAACAGAATCTGAACCACACCACAGAGAATCTCAAACACATTTTTTAAGTACATGTTATTAAGACAGTATTAATATACAGCTGGGGAGAGTAATAATGATTGACTAAATTATTGCGATAATAATTACTAAAATATCTTTGGTTCTGGAAAGCGTGAAACATTAGAATGACGCTTTAGTTAATAACAAGAATGTTAGAGTGTAACGTAACTCCTTTGTTACTACTAAG
The DNA here is from genome assembly GCF_026875155.1 of Cherax quadricarinatus. Classification (NCBI taxonomy): domain Eukaryota; kingdom Metazoa; phylum Arthropoda; class Malacostraca; order Decapoda; family Parastacidae; genus Cherax; species Cherax quadricarinatus. The sequence goes on from NC_069402.1 coordinate 80,140,834, forward strand.
TGGAATAGAAGAATTAATATTAAATAATTCAGGTTAAGCGCTAAACCTATGTGGGGTTATTTAGCTCAAGACATGGTGGAGGCTCGATCTTCCGTCTACTGAGCGCCAGATAGAGGCGCTTCTTATTTGTACTCACCTAGAAGACTCCTATGAGTCCTACCATTGAATCACCTCAAGGAGCTGTAGTCAGTATGTTGGTGACTAGTTGAGTAGTCAGTATGTTGGTGACTAGTTGAGTAGTCAGTATGTTGGTGACTAGTTGAGTAGTCAGTATGTTGGTGACTAGTTGAGTAGTCAGTATGTTGGTGACTAGTTGAGTAGTCAGTATGTTGGTGACTAGTTGAGTAGTCAGTATGTTGGTGACTAGTTGAGTAGTCAGTATGTTTTGACTAGTTGAGTATCAGTATTGGGACTAGTTGAGTGTCAGTATGTTGGTGATAGTTACGTCAGTATGTTGGTGATAGTTGAGTAGTCAGTATCGTTGGTGATAGTTGGTAGTCAGTATGTTGGTGACTAGTTGAGTAGTCAGTATGTTGGTGACTAGTTGAGGAGTCAGTATGTTGGTGACTAGTTGAGTAGTCAGTATGTTGGTGACTAGTTGATATCAGTTGTTGGGACTAGTTGGAGTAGTCAGTCATGTTGGGACTAGTTGTGTGTGTGTGTGTGTACTGAGGTGACATCCCCTCCCTCTCTTCTTGCCCCACCACTACAACCACCACTTTGTCATAGCTGGAATTACCTCATTGGGCCGTGTTACTGCCCCCTCCTCTTCCCCTTCCCCGGTGAGAGAGGGGGGGAGCAGGGGTTACATAGGCTGTATGACACCTGTTATCTGCTGTGGGAGTCTACCTGCGGCGCTGCTTGACCCTGGTCCAGGCTGGTGGTCAAGGATTTCTCTATCATTGTGGACAGTGGATGCAGGTACAAGACAGGACTTTACTCTTATCAAGACGACATCTGACCCAAGAAGATCTTTTAAGTAACTAAAAAACGTTTCTCTCAAAGGAAAACTTTAATAAGTCATAATTTGGCGGAGCGAAAGGTTATCTTGATAAAAGCATGTTCTGCCGGCAGAGCCAGATGCGTGAGTGACATCGGTCCCTGGATGGGTGTTGACAGGTAGTAGAGCCAGATGTGAATGACAGGGGTCCCTGGACGGGTGTTGACAGGTTGTAGAGCCAAATGTGAGTGAATCGGTCCTGAGGAGTTGACAGGTTGTAGAGCCAAAGTGAGTGACATCGTCCCTGGAGGTGTGACAGTAGTAGAGCAGATGTGAAGACAGGGTCCTGAGTGTTGAAAGGTTTGTAGAGCCAAATGGTGAGTGACATCGGTCCCTGGACGGGTGTTGACAGGTTGTAGAGCCAAATGTGAGTGACATCGGTCCCTGGACGGGTGTTGACAGGTTGTAGAGCCAAATGTGAGTGACATCGGTCCCTGGACGGGTGTTGACAGGTTGTAGAGCCAGATGTGAGTGGCAGGGATCCCTAGACGGGTATTGATCGATGACAGAGCCGGATTTGTGAGTGACAAGGGTCCCTGGACGGGTGTTGACAGGTTGTACAGCCAGATGTGAGTGACGGATCCCTGGACGGGTGTTGATAGATGACAGAGCCGGATGTGTGAGTGACAGGGGTCCCTGGACGGGTGTTGACAGGTGACAGAGCCAGATGGATAAAAGTGACACTGGCTCTTGTACACCAGGGAAAAATAGGCAACTTTGGTACGTGGGCGAGGCAAAAAAGATTATATTTTTACAATTCATTTTGTTTCAGGTTTTTCCTGGCTTGACACGAACTGTGAATTTAGAAATATTGTTTTTCCCTACGCCTTTCCTACCAATTAAATATTTGTTGGTCTTCTGGACGGAAGTGTTTCAGCACACAGTTATCCCGTCGTCTTGTGTTCTTATATTGTGTTTGAATTCTCAAAGACTTGTGTTTGCAAGGGTTAAAAACTCTCTGTTGTATGTTATAATCACATCTCTCCTATTCCTTCTCCAGGTGATACTTGAATCTTCTGTAGTCTTCCGTGAGATTAGGTTATGTAAGGTTCGTCAGGAAACAAGACAAGTGTCTCCTGACGCGGGTCTAGCCTTCTGTTGGCTTACCAGTTCACCTTTTTAAAAATTATGGTTATGATTATAACCATTTCCGTGTTCCGTGAGTGCTCATCACTCCGGGTTTATGACTGAGTTTCACGTTCTCGGCTTCTTCCATATATTACCAGTTTCAGTTTTATTTTGACTTTTGATGCTCTCTCTCTAATTGCTGATCTATTTCCCCTTTGTATATTATTCTTAGCTCCTCTCCTTACCTTTTTTTTAATATATTCCGTACATATTTTATTCAAGATCTTCAAGTTATTTCCTGTTCCCTTTCCTCCGTTCCATCGAGGCACTTCCCCTCTTCATTAAGCACCCCTTTCATCCCCTTCCATCTTTTCAATTCTCATTCTTATTACTTTCTACCTTCCTCTCTCTCCCTCTGTTTAACCCTCTTCTTCCACTGCCTGTCTTCTACCCTCCCTATCTGACCTCTTCTCCTTGTCTACTTCCTGTCACACCGATTTGTATCCTTCCCTCTTTCATCCCTCTCTTTTATTCCCTTTCTTTCTTCCCTTAGTGGCCCTTTGTTCTTTCACTTCTCCCGTCGCTCCTACCCGCCTGCCCGTCATGCTTCCCTCAACGCACTCATTTCCCCCTCCTTCCTTCCCTCTGTCTTATGCCTTCCTACCCTCTCTGTTATCACCCCTCACTTCCTTGGCTCTTTTCTCTGCTTCGATTACTGGCTCTCTGGAACTGCATCTACACCTGAACTGGACACAAACGTACCTGGCCTTCAAAAATATATTTGTAGGGTGTGACAGTAATCGTAAATATGGTAGTGAACTCAGTACCGGCCAGCAGCCAAGACTTGACCCCTGCAACCACAACTAGGTGAGTGCTCAACACCCTTTCCGTCATCTAGTGTGTTCTGTGAATACCTTCCAACACCTTGCCATTACCTGATGTATGCTCTGGATTCCTTCCAAGACCCCTGCCATCAGCTAGGCTGTCGTGGAAACACCTTCCAAGACCCCTGCCATCAGCTGTGGTGTTCTGGAACTCCTTCCATGACACCTGCCATCAGCTGTGGTGTCCTGGAAATCCTTCCAAACCCCTGCCTGCCATCAGCCGGGGTGTTCTGGAACACCTTCCAAGACCCCTGTCATTAGCTGGGGTGTCGTGGAACACCTTCCAAGACCCCAGCCATCAGTCGAGGTGTTCTGAAACACCTTCCAAGAAGCCTCCTATCGGATGGGGTTTCCTGGAACACCTTCCAAGAAACCTCCCATCAGGTGGGGTGTCCTGGAACACTTTCTATGACGCCTCCCATCAGCTAGTGTGTTCTGGAAACGCCTTCCAAGACGCCTGCCATCAGTTGAGGTATCCTGGGAACAGCGCTGCCGTCACCTTCCATCACCCAGGGTATTCTCTGGCAGGGACTGTTTTGTTCCTCGGCGAGAGGATGCTTCTCTCTTGTTATGATGCTGTGCTCTCTTCTTGGCTCTTGTTGGTCATGGTGTTAATGCTGCCATTATTGTTGATGCCTTTATTGCAATTGCTGTTGTTTCTGACGGAATTGTAGTACTGTAGGTGGTGGTACTGGTGCTGATGGTGTTGGTAGTGGAGGCGCTGGGTGTGGTTGTGCTGGTTGTGGTTGCTGTTGTTATTGTTGCTGGTGTTGTTGATACTATTGCTGATGGTGTTGAGGGCTGGTCACTTCAGCACAATGTAATCTCGTATTATCTCAAATCAACAATACTGTAATTACTACAGTGTAGTACATTACATCTCTCTGTGTATATTAGGGTGTCCCCCCCTTCTCTCTCTCTCTCTCTCTCTCTCTCTCTCTCTCTCTTCTCTCTCTCTCTCTCTCTCTCTCTGGGTGTCGCAAAACACGCAGGAACAAGAGAGTGTCGCCAGCCTCAGGCAGCAGCTAGGCGCCAGGGAGCTCACTGCTCTGTGTTTTTCCCAGTATCGTCAGATTACCCTGTCAGCCACGATGTCAGGAAGGCCCTCACTTGTAGTGTCAGGAGAGCCATAAACTGCACATTGTGGTTTATTAACAGTCAGTTTGGTTGTCACGAGGGCCATCAGCTAGGATGTCAGGTGAGCCATCAGCTTGGATGTCAGGTGAGCCATTAGCTAGGATGTCAGGAGAGTCATTAGCTGTCAGCAGAGCCATCACCTAGGATATCAGGGACATCAGGATGTCTGGAGAGCTATCAGCTAGGATGTTAGGGACATCAGGATGTCTGGAGAGCCATCAATTAGGATGTCAGGAAGGACATCATTTAGAATATTAGCACTGGTGTTGGCTGGTATGTCGGGAGGGTTGTCAGTCAGGATGTCAGGAGGGTTGTCAGTCAGGATGTCAGGAGGGTTGTCAGTCAGGATGTCAGGGGGGTTGTCAGTCAGGATGTCAGGAGAGCTGTCAGGAGGGTTGTCAGTCAGAATGTCAGGAGGGTTGTCAGGATGTCAGGAGGGTTGTCAGTCAGGAAGTCAGGAGGGTTGTCAGTCAGGATGTCGGGAGGTTTGTCAGTCAGGATGTCAGGGGGGTTGTCAGTCAGGATGTCAGGAGGGTTGTCTGTCGATTTGTCAGGAGGGTTGTCAGTCAGGATGTCAGGAGGGTTGTCAGGATGTCAGGAGGGTTGTCAGGATGTCGGGAGGGTTGCCAGGATGTCAGGGGGGTTGTCAGTCAGGATGTCGGGAGGGTTGTCAGTCAGGATGTCGGGAGGGTTGTCAGTCAGGATGTCAGGGGAGTTGTCAGTCAGGATGTCGGGAGGGTTGTCAGCCAGGATGTCAGGAAGGTTGTCAGTCAGAATGTCAGGAGGGTTGTCAGAATGTCAGGAAGGTTGTCAGTCAGGATGTCAGGAGGGTTGTCAGTCAGGATGTCTGGAGGATTGTCAGGATGTCGGGGGGTTGTATCAGGATGTCAGGAGGGATTGTCAGTCAGGATGTAGGAGGGTTGTCAGTCAGGATGTCGGGAGGGTTGTCAGGATGTCAGGGGGGTTGTCAGTCAGGATGTCGGGAGGGTTGTCAGGATGTCAGGGGGGTTGTCAGTCAGGATGTCGGGAGGGTTGTCAGCCAGGATGTCAGGAAGGTTGTCAGTCAGAATGTCAGGAGGGTTGTCAGAATGTCAGGAAGGTTGTCAGTCAGGATGTCAGGAGGGTTGTCAGTCAGGATGTCTGGAGGATTGTCAGGATGTCGGGAGGGTTGTCAGGATGTCAGGAGGATTGTCAGTCAGGATGTCGGGAGGGTTGTCAGTCGGGATGTCGGAGGGTTGTCAGTCAGGATGTCAGGGAGGTCGTCAGGGTATAGGGAGGGTTTTCAGGATGTCAGGAGGGTTGTCAGGGTATCAGGAGGGTTGTCAGGATGTCAGGAGGGTTGTCAGTCAGGAGGGTTGTCAGTCAGGATGTCAGGAGGGTTGTCAGTCAGGATGTCAGGAAGGTTGTCAGTCAGGATGTCGGGAGGGTTGTCAGTCAGGATGTCGGGAGGGTTGTCAGTCAGGATGTCAGGAGGGTTGTCAGTCAGGATGTCAGGAGGGTTGTCAGGGTATCAGGAGGGTTGTCAGGAGGGTTTTCAGGATGTCAGGAGGGTTGTCAGGATGTCAGGAGGGTTGTCAGGATGTCAGGAGGGTTGTCAGTCAGGATGTCAGGAGGGGTTGTCAGTATCAGGATGTCAGGAGGGTTGTCAGTCAGGATGTTGGGAGGGTTGTCAGTGAGGATGTCGGGAGGATTGTCAGTCAGGATGTCAGGAGGGTTGTCAGTCAGGATGTCAGGAGGGTTGTCAGTCAGGATGTCAGGAGGGTTGTCAGTCAGGATGTCAGGAGGGTTGTCAGTCAGGATGTCGGGAGGTTTGTCAGTCAGGATGTCAGGGGGGGTTGTCAGTCAGGATATCAGGAATGTTGTCAGTCGATTTGTCAGGAGGGTTGTCAGTCAGGATGTCAGGAGGGTTGTCAGTCAGGATGCCAGGAGGGTTGTCAGGATGTCAGGGGGGTTGTCAGTCAGGATGTGGGAGGGTTGTCTAGGATGTCAGGGGGTTGTCAGTCAGGATGTCGGGAGGGTTGTCAGTCAGGATGTCGGGGGATTTGTCAGGATGTCGGGAGGGTTGTCAGCAGGTTTCAGGATTTAGAGAGGGGTTGTCAGTCAGGTGTCAGGAGGGTTGTCAGTGGATGTCGGAGGTTGTCAGGATGTCGGAGGGTTGTCAGGATGTCAGGGTTGTCAGGAAGGGTTGTAGGATGTGGGGAGGATTGTCAGAGGATGTTAGGAGGGTTGTCAGGATGTCGGGAGGGTTGTCTCAGGATGCGGGAGGGTTGTCAGGATGTCAGGGGGGTGTCAGTCAGGATGTCGGAGGGTTTCAGGTTAGGGGGTTGTCGGGGTTTCAGGATGTCAGGGGGTTGTCGGGTTATCAGGAAAGTTGTCAGGATGTCGGAGGGTTGTCAGTCGGATGCCAGGAGGGTTGTCAGGATGTCAGGGGGGTTGTCAGTCAGGATGTCGGGAGGGTTGTCAGGATGTCAGGGGGGTTGTCAGTCAGGATGTCGGGAGGGTTGTCAGTCAGGATGTCAGGGGAGTTGTCAGTCAGGATGTCGGGAGGGTTGTCAGCCAGGATGTCAGGAAGGTTGTCAGTCAGAATGTCAGGAGGGTTGTCAGAATGTCAGGAAGGTTGTCAGTCAGGATGTCAGGAGGGTTGTCAGTCAGGATGTCTGGAGGATTGTCAGGATGTCGGGAGGGTTGTCATTCAGGATGTCAGGAGGGTTGTCAGGATGTCAGGAGGATTGTCAGTCAGGATGTTAGGAGGGTTGTCAGTCAGGATGTCGGGAGGGTTGTCAGTCGGATGTCGGAGGGTTGTCAGTCGGGATGTCAGGAGGGTTGTCAGGGTATCAGGAGGGTTGTCAGGAGGGTTTTCAGGATGTCAGGAGGGTTGTCAGGGTATCAGGAAGGTTGTCAGGATGTCAGGAGGGTTTTCAGGATGTCAGGAGGGTTTTCAGGATGTCAGGAGGGTTGTCAGGGTATCAGGAGGGTTGTCAGGATGTCAGGAGGGTTTTCAGGATGTCAGGAGGGTTGTCAGGATGTCAGGAGGGTTGTCAGGATGCCAGGAGGGTTGTCAGGATGTCAGGAGGGTTGTCAGTCCCACATTTTACTTGTACTTACGCTTGATTGAACATTTAATAATTTTAACATTTGTTGTTCTGGGTTAATCTAGTTTATATTAACGTATATTAACCTGTATTTGCGTATAACTAGCCGTATAATTGTGACGGATGGCCTGTGGTTGGCAGCTCGGGGCGTGCACTCAAATATCGTTCGTGCATTTTCACACGCACGGCAACACACGTGTAGGATGGGTTGCAGGAAACACCTGTGACACATGTGTGTATTCCACTCCGTCCGGGAAGTCCTGGGTTGCTGTCTTATTTCTTCGTTATAAGTAGCCACTGCAATATGTACTAATTTATAGGCAAGATAAATGTTATGGAGATGTTCACTCAGTCACAAGAGTCGCACGTACTTACAATATCGTAAGATTTTTAATGTCTCCTGTTACCCGTACTTGTTCCCCAAGATGCTAATCGAAAATTAGCGATAATGTAATCCACTAAACCTAACCTAAATTAAATAATGTTTGCAGAAAGATCCTATGGGATAAAATATGTAGGATTCTGTTTTTTTTTTTTTTTGTTATAGTTTTGAGGTATAAGTGTTTGGAGTCACAGGTGGGGTGGTGACTTTCAAGCAGGTTGCGATTCAGAGTTATATAAGTAAGTAATTTATGAATGTAAGGACGGGCTAGTGTGTTCACCTAATTATCTGTATTGGCTAAACTTTAGTTCCTGAGCCTCGTCATCTTTACCCTACGATAAACTAGTGTGACATGCTCTCTGCCATTTGATTTTAAATTCCTGTTTATTAAGTTTGCCTTCTTTGCATTCCCGTCTAATACATTCCTCTTGTTCACAACCCACAAAAACGTCTCTGTAGTTAATTTGAACGTCCATTTATTTTCTCTCCTTGTTTCCTTCCATTTCAAATAGTCTGTTCTTATCAACCTTGTCTCTAAGTGACTCATACATTATGGTCATGTCTCCTCTCCTTCTAATGTCTTCTAGTGATATAAGATTTCTCTCTTAACATGTCTTTGTGTCCCCAGTATCTCAAGTTTCTTTGTATGGTTGATGTCGTAAGGCTGCTTCAGTGCAGGTCATAACGTGTGTCATGTACAGTGATCTGAAGGCCTCGTTCACAGTTAAAAAGACAATTCTTTGTTGGCTCTACATGTGTTGCCGGTGTTATTCTGTTAATGTTCGTCTCTGGAGAGATTTAGCGTGATGCCCACCTCCACCTCAGGTCGCTTTCTTTTTCCGATTCTGAAAGTTTTCTCCGGAACCGGAAGTATAACAAGAGCCCTGGTAGGAAGGGCGGGAGAAAGAAGAATGGGGAAGGATGGAAATCGGTAAATGTGATGTGGAGAGGAGGATGAGGAGGAAGGGGTTTTTCTCATTTTCCGGCGACACATTCCCTCTGGCCTCCAGATACCTGATTCCATTCTTATATTTGCTGCGATTGAATTCCAGCACCCAGTTTGTAAACCACTGTACCTTGGTCAGGTATCCATGTAATTTGTCGCAGTTCTCTTCTGTCGTTGTCCTCGTGAGTTATGCATCATCCGCATCTAGTAGATCATTTACATACAAGAGTTTAGATCTAAGAACTAACTATTGTCGTATGAATTTTATTTAGTGTCTTAACTTTTAAAGGGGGCAGACTGGTAAGCCAGTGGAAGGCCTCGGTCAGATGACCAAAAGCTCCATCGGCCGACCATCGTATAACTAAGACCCACGTCAGGAAACACTTGGCTTGACGGTATTGTATACCATTTATGTACAACTTGACCTGTTGCCTGACGAATCTTACCTAACCTATTGTGGTACTCCACTTGTTACGTACCACCATGCAGTACTTCCTAGTTACTCTAGTTTGGTCTTTGTTAACCTTCGACGAAGATCCTTGTTAGTTGCCTCAGGCTGGTTGAAGAATGTGCAGTCTGCCTGTCCTTCTCTTTTCTGTTCTTATATGTTCTACATTATGTTCTATGTACTGTGCTATGTACTGGATGTTACTGTGCTATGTACTAGGTGTTACTGTGCTATGTATTGGGTGTTACTATGCAATGTACTGGGTGTTATTGTGCTGTGTATTGGGTGTTATTTTGCTATGTACTGGGTGTTACTGTGCTATGTACTGGGTGTTACTGTGCTATGTACTGGATGTTACTGTGCTGTGTACTGGGAGTTACTGTGCTATGTACTGGATGTTATTGTGCTGTGTACCGGATGTTACTGTGCTGTGTCCTGGGAGTTACTGTGCTATGTACTGGATGTTACTGTGCTATGTACTAGGTGTTACTGTGCTATGTATTGGATGTTATTGTGCTATGTACTGGATGTTACTGTGCTATGTACTAGGTGTTACTGTGCTATGTATTGAGTGTTATTGTGCTATGTACTGGGTGTTATTGTGCTGTGTATTGGGTGTTATTTTGCTATGTACTGAGTGTTACTGTGCTATGTACTGTTACTGTGCTATGTACTGGATGTTACTGTGCTGTGTACCGAGTGTTACTGTGCTATGTACTGAGTCAATGGTCAATGGTCCAAGTCGGACCGAAACGTCGTCGTAAGCTTCTGTCTTTTATGTGCGGGTTATTTGTGTATTGTGTACTGAGTGTTACTGTGCTGTGTACCGAGTGTTACTGTGCTATGTACTGAGTGTTACTGTGCTATGTACTGAGTGTTACTGTGCTATGTACGCTGCTGTCAGTGGTCACGTGAGGTCATCTGTCTTAAGCTGTCTGATAATTAGCATGGGCTGTTACCGAGCACCATAACTTGCTGTAGTGCTTTAGAATCTCAGGTTAAAGTGTTAAAGGAGGAGGTTCTACTTCTTCAGAGGAAAATAGAAGGCTGAAGCTTCACCTAGATGGGTTTGGGAGCGAGTGTGAAATGGTTGGTGCTGGTAAGGAGGAAAAGGTTCCCAGCAGTGAGTTGGGGAGTGGCAGCAGCTTTAAGTGGCAGGTGGTTCACAATTCAGGAACGAGTGTACTTCAGTGGTTAGTGAGGTTAAAGGTATCACTGACTCACCTGCTAATCAAGGTAAGAATATTCTGATTGTGGGAGACTCATAGGTAAGATATATGGACCGTGCTTTTTGTAATAGAGATAGGAAGGTCAGTGTGCCTCCCAAGAGCTGATGTTGGTGACATAGTCAGCAGGTTGGATAATATTATGTCAGATAATGGGAACAAGCCCATTATCTGTCTTAATGCTGGTGAAATGGCATCTGGAAGGGCAGGAGACAAGAGCTGCTGGATAAGTACAGGTCAGCCATGTTGTAGATGAATGGTTCAAAGAACTGACACGTTGATAAATTAGACACATATGCAACTCTTGGGTATCTTTATTAAGGAAACGTTTTGCCACACAGTGGCTTCATCAGTCCATACAAAGGAGAAACGTGAAGAACATCGACTCAAGGTTGAGGGACTGATTACCTCATTCTCCTCCTGTTCTTCACGTTTCTCCTTCATATGGACTGATGAAGCCACTGTGTGGCGAAACGTTTCCTGAATAAAGATACCCAAGAGTTGCACATGTGTCTAATTTATCAATTCAGCCATAGATGTAGTCAGGTTTAAGGGAGGGATCCCAGTCATATGTAGCATCTTGCCTAGAAGGGGAGTGGGCAATGAATGGATGTCTAAGGCAATTGATATAAATTGCTGGCTAGACAGGTACTGCAAGGAACTTGCAATCCCATTCATTGATAACTGGGACCTATTCTTTGGCAAACGTGATACGTATGCAAGGGATGGGATTCATCTCTCTGGGGCTGGAGTGGTTGTATTAGCCAACTCGCTTAAAGGGCTCATTGATGCCTTGTCTAGGACTTAAAACTGATAGATTATAGAGGTATGGGTGTTGTGGGAAACAATCAGGCTGCAGTACTAAGGTTGAAAACAGCAGATATTACCAGGATGTGTTTAAAAGATGATATTCAAAATAAAGTTGCTAGTAAGGGCCATGGTGGTGGTGGATACACTAGCACCGCCAGGTTCATGGTGGTGGTGGATACACTAGCACCGCCAGGCTCATGGTGGTGGTGGATACACTAGCACCGCCAGGTTCATGGTGGTGGTGGATACACTAGCACCGCCAGGTTCATGGTGGTGGTGGATACACTAGCACCGCCAGGTTCATGGTGGTGGTGGATACACTAGCACCGCCAGGTTCATGGTGGTGGTGGATACCTAGCACCGCCAGGTTCATGGTGGGGGTGGATACACTAGCACCGCCAGGTCATGGTGGTGGTGGATACACTAGCACCGCCAGGTTCATGGTGGTGGTGGATACACTAGCACCGCCAGGTTCATGGTGGTGGTGGATACACTAGCACCGCCAGCTCATGGTGGTGGTGGATACACTAGCACCGCCAGGTTCATGGTGGTGGTGGATACACTAGCACAGCCAGGTTTCATGGTGGTGGTGGATACACTAGCACCGCCAGGCTCATGGTGGTGGTGGATACACTAGCACCGCCAGGTTCATGGTGATGGTGGATACACTAGCACCGCCAGGTTCATGGTGGTGGTGGATACACTAGCACCGCCAGGTTCATGGTGGTGGTGGATACACTAGTACCGCCAGGTTCATGGTGGTGGTGGATACACTAGGACCGCCAGGTTCATGGTGGTGGTGGATACACTAGCACCGCCAGGTTCATGGTGGTGGTGGATACACTAGCACCGCCAGGCTCATGGTGGTGGTGGATACACTAGCACCGCCAGGTTCATGGTGGTGGTGGATACACTAGCACCGCCAGGTTCATGGTGGTGGTGGATACACTAGCACCGCCAGGTTCATGGTGGTGGTGGATACACTAGCACCGCCAGGCGCATGGTGGTGGTGGATACACTAGCACCGCCAGGCTCATGGTGGTGGTGGATACACTAGCACCGCCAGGCTCATGGTGGTGGTGGATACACTAGCACCGCCAGGCTCATGGTGGTGGTGGATACACTAGCACCGCCAGGTTCATGGTGGTGGTGGATACACTAGCACCGCCAGGCTCATGGTGGTGGTGGATACACTAGCACCGCCAGGTTCATGGTGGTGGTGGATTACACTAGCACCGCCAGGCTCATGGTGGTGGTGGATACACTAGCACCGCCAGGCTCATGGTTGTGGTGGATACACTAGCACCGCCAGGTTCATGGTGGTGGTGGATACACTAGCACCGCCAGGTTCATGGTGGTGGTGGATACACTAGCACCGCCAGGCTCATGGTGGTGGTGGATACACTAACACCGCCAGGTTCATGGTGGTGGTGGATACACTAGCACCGCCAGGCTCATGGTGGTGGTGGATACACTAGCACCGCCAGGTTCATGGTGATGGTGGATACACTAGCACCGCCAGGTTCATGGTGGTGGTGGATACACTAGCACCGCCAGGTTCATGGTGGTAGTGGATACACTAGCACCGCCAGGCTCATGGTGGTGGTGGATACACTAGCACCGCCGGGTTTCATGGTGGTGATGGATACACTAGCACCGCCAGGTTCATGGTGGTGGTGGATACACTAGCACCGCCAGGTTCATGGTGGTGGTGGATACACTAGCACCGCCAGGTTCATGGTGGTGGTGGATACACTAGCACCGCCAGGTTCATGGTGGTGGTGGATACACTAGCACAGCCAGGTTCATGGTGGTGGTGGATACACTAGCACAGCCAGGTTCATGGTGGTGGTGGATACACTAGCACCGCCAGGTTCATGGTGGTGGTGGATACACAGCACCGCCAGGTTCATGGTGGTGGTGGATACACTAGCACCGCCAGGCTCATGGGGGTGGTGGATACACTAGCACCGCCAGGTTCATGGTGGTGGTGGATACACTAGCACAGCCAGGTTCATGGTGGTGGTGGATACCACTAGCACCGCCAGGCTCATGGTGGTGGGGGATACACTAGCACCGCCAGGTCATGGTGATGGTGGATACACTAGCCCCGCCAGGTCATGGTGGTGGTGGATACAATAGCACCGCCAGGTTCATGTGTGGTGGTGGATACACTAGTACCGCCAGGTTCATGGTGGTGGTGGATACACTAGGACCGCCAGGTTCATGGTGGTGGTGGATACACTAGCACCGCCAGGTTCATGGTGGTGGTGGATACACTAGCACCGCCAGGCTCATGGTGGTGGTGGATACACTAGCACCGCCAGGTTCATGGTGGTGGTGGATACACTAGCACCGCCAGGTTCATGGTGGGGTGGATACACTAGCACCGCCAGGCGCATGGTGGTGGTGGATACACTAGCACCGCCAGGTTCATGGTGGTGGTGGATACACTAGCACCGCCAGGCTCATGGTGGTGGTGGATACACTAGCACCGCCAGGCTCATGGTGGTGGTGGATACACTAGCACCGCCAGGTTCATGGTGGTGGTGGATACACTAGCACCGCCAGGCTCATGGTGGTGGTGGATACACTAGCACCGCCAGGTTCATGGTGGTGGTGGATACACTAGCACCGCCAGGCTCATGGTGGTGGTGGATACACTAGCACCGCCAGGCTCATGGTGGTGGATACACTAGCACCGCCAGGTTCATGGTGGTGGTGGATACACTAGCACCGCCAGGTTCATGGTGGTGGTGGATACACTAGCACCGCCAGGCTCATGGTGGTGGTGGATACACTAACACCGCCAGGTTCATGGTGGTGGTGGATACACTAGCACCGCCAGGCTCATGGTGGTGGTGGATACACTAGCACCGCCAGGTTCATGGTAGGGTTTGGATACACTAGCACCGCCAGGTTCATGGTGGTGGTGGATACACTAGCACCGCCAGGTTCATGGTGGTGGTGGATACACTAGCACCGCCAGGTTCATGGTGGTGGTGGATACACTAGCACCGCCAGGCTCATGGTGGTGGTGGATACACTAGCACCCGCCGGGCTCATGGTGGTGGTGGTACACTAGGACCGCCAGGTTCATGGTGGTGGTGGTTTACACTAGCACCGCCAGGTTCATGGTGGTGGTGGATACACTAGCACACGCAGGCTCATGGTGGTGGTGGATACACTAGCACGCAGGTTCATGGTGGCGGTGGATACACTAGCACCGTCAGGTTCATGGTGGTGGTGGATACACTAGCACCGCCAGGTTCATGGTGGTGGTGGATACACTAGCACCGCCAGGTTCATGGTGGTGGTGGATACACTAGCACCGCCAGGTTCATGGCGGTGGTGGATACACTAGCACCGCCAGGTTCACGGTGGTCGTCACCACCGCCACCACAGTTACAGGATCAGTCATGTTTGTCTTGGGTCCTCCTCGTGGTGTATTATTTCAAGGATGTTGTTGATTAGCTGTTGACGAACATGCTGGTGGCTCTCTCTCTCTCTCTCTCTCTCTCTCTCTCTCTCTCTGTCTTTCTCTCTCTGTCTCTCTCTCTCTCTGTCTTTCTCCTCTCTGCCCTCTCTCTCTCTCTCTGTCTCTGTCTCTCTCTCTGTCTCTGTCTCTGTCTCTCTCTCTCTCTCTCTCTCTCTCTCTCTCTCTCTCTTCTCTCTCTCTCTCTAAAATATATCCAGTTGTACTCTTGTGAACTCTTTCGGGACCTGGTTCCTAGAATATGAGGGTCGTCATCCGCTACCATCCTGAGGATAGATACATGGTTCACAAATCAGCCACCACGGCGGTAGAATGTGATCTTTCACGATATGTTCAGTATTTTCCTTTTAGCTACATCAGTATAGCCAGAGTAACATGAGATCTCTATTTATGTTTGAAAACAAGAATAACAGCGAGTGTATTATTTTTAATATTGTTATTCCTCGTGAGTCCATGACCCCGAGCTCGTGCTAACTCTTCCTCCAGTCTGAAGGAATTGTCTTCACGTGCTAACTAAAGCTGTTGTGTGGGCGAAACGTCTCAGTAAAGATATCCAGGTGTTGCACATGTCATATTTACCAGTCTTGCCTTCAGCTTGAAGGTTATTATCAGAGAAGTTTGAAGACAGGCGGTGGTGTGGGATTAGAGGTGCGGAGAGAGGTGACAGGTCAGCTAGATCCCAGCCACTTGGTCAGTCTTAGTAGCACAAACACTTTGGACTCCGCATTAACAACACAAACACTAGAAGCATTTGTTGTTCCTTGCTTCCCTCGCCTCTCACTCTCTCTTCTCCAGTTGTGTGTTTACGATGGTTTCTTATGATCTTAGTGCGAGTGCAAGAAGAATGAAAACACGGATCGTGTGTCTAAAGTAAGCATAATAAAGTTTTAAGTGGTAATGGAGAAGAGAGGCGCAGTGGAGGGAAGTGATGAAGGGGGAAATGGTGAGAGAAGTGGAGGAAAGTGGTGGGGGAAAGTGGACTTTTGTCTCGTTGTCAGAAACTCAGTAAGCGTCTCCTCCTCACCTGCACCAAGCTCCAACACCCTCGTTGTCTCCCTCAAAGTCTGCAGGATCATCCACTACCATGCTCAGCATCCCACAGCTTAACCACTTCCGCCACCCTCCAACACTCGCCATCCTCCATCTTACACCTCTCTGACCATAAACGTTAATAAACACCAAGACCTGGTAGTATTATCAAATTATTTACTGTCGAGCAGTGTAGTGAAGCTGTAACTAATGGAGAGTAGAATTTGAGGCAGAGTTGAAAATTATTGGAGTTTTGTGTGTAGTGTTGGTCACCGTGTGAGGGAGGTTGTGGACACTGTCCCGTCTTCCTTGTGTGGGTGTGTGTAGTGTTGGTCACCGTGTGAGGGAGGTTGTGGACACTGTCCCGTCTTCCTTGTGTGGGTTTTGTGTAGTGTTGGTCACCGTGTGAGGGAGGTTGTGGACACTGTCTCGTCTTCCTGTGTGTGGGTGTGTGGAGTGTTGGTCACCGTGTGAGGGAGGTTGTGGACACTGTCTCGTCTTCCTTGTGTGGGTGTGTGGAGTGTTGGTCACCGTGTGAGGGAGGTTGTGGACACTGTCCCGTCTTCCTTGTGTGGGTGTGTGGAGTGTTGGTCACCGTGTGAGGGAGGTTGTGGACACTGTCTCGTCTTCCTTGTGTGGGTGTGTGGAGTGTTGGTCACCGTGTGAGGGAGGTTGTGGACACTGTCTCGTCTTCCTTGTGTGGGTGTGTGGAGGTTGGTCACCGTGTGAGGGAGGTTGTGGACACTGTCTCGTCTTCCTTGTGTGGGTGTGTGGAGTGTTGGTCACCGTGTGAGGGAGGTTGTGGACACTGTCCCGTCTTCCTTGTGTGGGTGGTGGAGTGTTGGTCACCCTGTGAGGGAGGTTTTTGGACACTGTCTCGTCTTCCTTGTGTGGGTGTGTGGAGTGTTGGTCACCGTGTGAGGGAGGTTGTGGACACTGTCCCGTCTTCCTTGTGTGGGTGTGTGGAGTGTTGGTCACCGTGTGAGGGAGGTTGTGGACACTGTCCCGTCTTCCTTGTGTGGGTGTGTGTAGTGTTGGTCACCGTGTGAGGGAGGTTGTGGACACTGTCCCGTCTTCCTTGTGTGGGTGTGTGTAGTGTTGGTCACCGTGTGAGGGAGGTTGTGGACACTGTCCCGTCTTCCTTTTTGTGGGTGTGTGTAGTGTTGGTCACCGTGTGAGGGAGGTTGTGGACACTGTCCCGTCTTCCTTGTTGTGAGTGTGTGTAGTGTTGGTCACCGTGTGAGGGAGGTGTGGACACTGTCCCGTCTTCCTTGTGTGGGTGTGTGTAGTGTTGGTCACCGTGTGAGGGAGGTTGTGGGACCCTGTCTCGCCTTCCTTGTGTGGGTGTGTGTAGTGTTCGTCACCGTGTGAGGGAGGTTGTGGGACCCTGTCTCGCCTTCCTTGTGTGGGTGTGTGGAGTGTTGGTCACCGTGTGAGGGAGGTTGTGGGACCCTGTCTCGCCTTCCTTGTGTGGGTGTGTGGAGTGTTGGTCACCGTGTGAGGGAGGTTGTGGGACACTGTCCCGCCTTCCTTGTGTGGGTGTGTGGAGTGTTGGTCACCGTGTGAGGGAGGTTGTTTGGGGCCCTGTCTCGCCTTCCTTGTGTGGGTGTGTGTGAGTGTTGGTCACCGTGTGAGGGAGGTTGTGGGACACTGTCCCGCCTTCCTTGTGTGGGTGTGTGGAGTGTTGGTCACCGTGTGAGGGAGGTTGTGGGACACTGTCCTGCCTTCCTTGTGTGGGTGTGTGGAGTGTTGGTCACCGTGTGAGGGAGGTTGTGGGACCCTGTCTCGCCTTCCTTGTGTGGGTGTGTGGAGTGTTGGTCACCGTGTGAGGGAGATTGTGGGACACTGTCTCGCCTTCCTTGTGTGGGTGTGTGGAGTGTTGGTCACCGTGTGAGGGAGGTTGTGGGACACTGTCTCGCCTTCCTTGTGTGGGTGTGTGGAGTGTTGGTCACCGTGTGAGGGAGGTTGTGGGACACTGTCTCGCCTTCCTTGTGTGGGTGTGTGGAGTGTTGGTCACCGTGTGAGGGAGGTTGTGGGACACTGTCTCGCCTTCCTTGTGTGGGTGTGTGGAGTGGCCCTACACTTACTCTCTGAGACAAGTACAGAATTAGTAGATAGATTTGCGGTCCTTCCGATTGGACCAGAGTATGTCGGTGAGGGACTCTTGATTCAGGAATCTGAACTATCCTTCTTGGCTCAGGTTTAGCGCTTCCTGGTGATTATCCTAATATTATACACGAGGAACTAAGGGTACAGCGGTGGGCAGGACGTGGGTGTGTGGCTGTCCTCTTTCCACAGAACTGTTGGATAAAAGGACATAATGTCACTACGAAACGACTGAAGAACCTTAAAACAGGGTACCACCACTGCTGGTACGGAACCTTGCTGCTGAAAATGGTATACAGTACCAACACCTGGATGAGTAAGGTACATTATTATTATTATAATCAAGGGGGAAGTGCTAAACCCGGAGGATTATACAGCGCCTGGGGGGGATGTGGAAGGCATTCAGGCTTAATTCGGGGAACTGGAGCACAGATCCAATTCCCTAAATCAAGAGCCCCTCTCCAACATCAAGGAACCTTCCTTGAGGGGTGAGTAAGGTACAAATGCGACAGTTAATAATAATAATAATAATAATAATAATAATAATAATCTTTATTTCTACAAGTACCTATACAAGGTATACAGGTCTAGCTGACATCACAGACATACTGCTATAGAAAGCCCCTGGTTATTCAGAGCATTTCCCGCAACCTAGGTTAATTTTGTCCCCAGGATGTGACCCACACCAGTCGGCTAACAACCAGTTGGGTATCGTTGTTGTTTCAACAGTAAGGGTACCCAACTACTGCACATGTCTTGCTACCCACCCCGCTTTTCTCTGTGCAACCTGCAACTTATCTGAGTTACTGGCACTTTAAGTGAATAATATTTATTTTTAACTGCTGTTAATTCCTTTATTGGTTTAAGCACTTGAATAATTTTGTGTCGTAGTTTTAACGAGCATACCAATTGTAGGATTTTAGAATTTGCCGCTGAAGTGGCTAGTTTATTGTGCACCGCATATCCATCCTGTGGATGGTAGCACAAAAGCATATGGATACACAAAAGGCCTAGGAACTAGGCCCCAAAAGGAGTTAACAAGCGTACATCTGGATTTATATCTACAGAGTATGAATATCTTACGTGTTGCAAGCAAAGTTTAGATATTTGCTTAATATGTCTGGTATCTTGACATATCACAGAGATTATTATACTGTGATATATCAAGGAACAAGTGACAGGATGAATGTTATAGCACTGACCACCTTTGTCTCAGAGCTCTGTAAATCCCACACGCCTTCATCTTCTTCCCTCCTTTCCTTCCTTCCTTCCTCCCTTCCCATGGAATGCTGTTCTTCCCTCCATGTGGAATGCCACCCCCTTCCTCCATTTCTCTTCGTTTCGCCACGTACGTGTGTGTGTGTGTGTGGTGTGTGTGTGTCTGTGTGTGTGTGTGTGTGTGTGTGTGTGTGTGCTATAACATTCATCCTGTCACTTGTTCCCGTGTGTGTGTGTGTGTGTGTGTGTGTGTGTGTGGTGTGTGTGTGTGTGTGTGTGTTTTATGTACACGTGCAGAGGGAAGCCTCATTTACAACATCACCTCTCACCATAACCACTTCACTACCACCACCATCAGCTTCCGCCCACACCATAACCCCCACCTCTTCCCCTCCCTTCCTTCCCTTCCTCTTGGCTTCCTTTTTTTTCTCACTACCTTAATTTCCCTCTCCCTGCCTTCCTTGCGATAAGAATTAAAGGGGAAAGTAAGCACGTGGATATTTGACTTTCTGAGAAACAGAATAAAAAGTAGTGAACAAAGTCCAGCATCAGCAAAATAAAAAGTTGGGTATCAGGAGTCACGGTCCTGGCGCCGTGACTCTCTCATACTAGTAACAGACTCTCTCATACTAGTAACAGACTCTCTCATACTAGTAACAGACTCTCTCATACTAGTAACAGACTCTCTCATACTAGTAACAGACTCTCTCATACTAGTAACAGACTCTCTCATACTAGTAACAGACTCTCTCATACTAGTAACAGACTCTCTCATACTAGTAACAGACTCTCTCATACTAGTAACAGACTCTCTCATACTAGTAACAGACTCTCTCATACTAGTAACAGACTCTCTCATACTAGTAACAGACTCTCATACTAGTAACAGACTCTCTCATAC
Source organism: Cherax quadricarinatus (assembly GCF_026875155.1). Classification (NCBI taxonomy): domain Eukaryota; kingdom Metazoa; phylum Arthropoda; class Malacostraca; order Decapoda; family Parastacidae; genus Cherax; species Cherax quadricarinatus. The sequence goes on from NC_069402.1 coordinate 80,160,577, forward strand.
TAGTAACAGACTCTCTCATACTAGTAACAGACTCTCTCATACTAGTAACAGACTCTCTCATACTAGTAACAGACTCTCTCATACTAGTAACAGACTCTCTCATACTAGTAACAGACTCTCTCATACTAGTAACAGACTCTCTCATACTAGTAACAGACTCTCTCATACTAGTAACAGACTCTCTCATACTAGTAACAGACTCTCTCATACTAGTAACAGACTCTCTCATACTAGTAACAGACTCTCTCATACTAGTAACAGACTCTCTCATTACTAGTAACAGACTCTCTCATACTAGTAACAGACTCTCTCATACTAGTAACATGATCATACTAGTAACAGACTCTCTTTATACTAGTAACAGACTCTCTCATACTAGTAACAGACTCTCTCATACTAGTAACAGACTCTCTCATACTAGTAACAGACTCTCTCATACTAGTAACAGACTCTCTCATACTAGTAACAGACTCTCTCATACTAGTAACAGGCTCTCTCATACTAGTAACAGACTGTCATACTAGTAACAGAGTCTCTCATACTAGTAACAGACTCTGTCATACTAGTAACACTCTCATACTAGTAACAGGCTCTCTCATGCTTGTGACGGACTTGGGTAAAAAACACTCGACACTAGTTCGTATCATCATTTACGGATGTTACCAATATAAGCACGAATATTAACAACGTAGAATGCACAGGAAAACTGCAGGATGGGGAGTGGGGATAACACAGCGTTCAGCGGTGACAGATTCTAACTGCTGAGATATGGAAAGAATGAAGAACTCAATACGGACACTATAAAACGCAAGAGGACTACTAAATAGAACGAAAACTTGTGAAGGATCTGGGTGTAATAATATCAGCTGACATTTCTGTTAAGGAACTCAAGTCATTAAGGCAAATGTCACGACGTCCAGGAAAATGACAGGGCAGATAACGAGACCTATCAACCCAAGGGAAATAGTTTCATTGGTGACACTTTTCAAATCACTTGTGCTCTCTCGCTTAGAGTACTGTTCAGCGTTGACGGCTCCGTTCAGGGCAGGAGAGATATCAGAGTTAGAATAAATATAAAGATCATTTATGGCCCATATAGAGCCAGTTAAGCATTTAAATTATTGAGAACTCCTCAGAATCGTAAACATATACACGCTGGAGTGGACAACAGAGAGATACATGATAATATATGCGTGGAAGGTACTTGAGGGTCTTGTCTCAAATCTGCACACTGCCGTAACATACTAGGGTGAAAGGTGTAGGAAAAAATGTAACAGTGAAAGGCAAGGGCGCTGTGGGTACAATGGGAGAACATTGTATAAACATCCGTGGATCCAAACTGTTCGACACTGTCAGAAGATATCAGAAACACAGCCGGAGGAACTGTAGAAGTCTTCACGATGAAACTAGACAAATGCTGGCCCACATATCCTCCAGGTGCCGGATATGTGGGCCAACAGACTGCCAGCAGCAACAACCTGGTTGATCAGGCACCAGACAAGCCTGGCCTAGGGCCGGGCTGCGAGAGTAGGAAAACCTTCGAAGGTTCCTGCCTTCCCTTACTTCACTCTGCCTTTACTTTTATCCTCCTCCCTCCCTTCATATTGCTTTCCCTCTCTTCTTCCCTTGCTTTTCCTTCTTGCTTCCTTTCTTTTCCTCTCCCTGCCTTCCTCTTGCCTCTGACTTCCATTCTCCCTCCTCTCCCTGCCTTCCTCTTGCCTCTGACTTCCATTCTCCCTCTTCCCTTACCACTCCTCTTTCCTTCCCCAGCTTCCCCCCCCCCTGGCCCGTCCCCTTGTCCCGTCTTACAGGTGTGTGTGTGTGTGTGTGTGTGTGTGTGTGTGTGTGTGTGTGTGTGTGTGTGTGTGTGTGTGTGTGTTTGTGTGTGTGTGTGGTGCTCAGAGGCACGACCCCCGGAGTTATGGAGGTGATGACATTGTTACTCACACTGGCGTCTCCTCGCCCTCAACTTGATGCTCAATATCACACACAAAATGGCCCGACGGGACAGCTCCTCATCTTGTTCACACAGTAAGTTTTTTTTTTTTTCCCAGCGTGTGTGCTTCTCTTGGCTTCATCAGGTGTCCGTGGCCAGCCACTGCAAGGCCATGCATGTTGGCCACGGCTCGGCAGCCTGGCTCTCAAGTTCAGAGTCTGAGATGAGACGAAAATGGAAGTGTAAGCCTGAGTGTAGCACTTGTCACAACACTGTTTGTGTCCTCATCGCTGCTGACAGCAGAGGCAGCCGACACACAGCTCTGATTCCTTTGTCGGGGCTGTTATTCTTGGTGGTGTTGGTGTTTGTGTTCTTTCAGGTGAGTGTGTTTATTTTGTGGTGTCGGTGCCTGTGTTTATCTAGTGGTGTTCCAGGTGAGTGTGTTTTCTTTCGTATTGGTGATTTCTGTGTGTCTGGCTGTTCTTGCAGGCGATTGTCTTTATTTTGTGGTATTGTTGAAGGTGATTGTGTTTGTTTTCTCTTGTTGCCTCAGGCTTGTGTCTCTCACTCCAGGCCACCATTTCACACTCCAAGCCACTGTTTCACACCCCAGGCCACTGTTTCACACCCCAGGCCACTGTTTCACACCCCAGGCCACTGTTTCACACTCCCAGCCTCCCTTTCACACCCCAGATTGCTGGGATGACATTCGTGATGGATCACTTGTCACGCTGCTGGGATGACTGACACCCGTGATGAAAACTCGAGTAAGGAAATATGTAAACCTCTTTAGATGTAGAGGTGAGGAACAGGATAATATGATGAGGGCGGTGAAGGAGAGAATTAAGGATAACAGGAGTTATGAGAGGCGATGGGTTAAAGGATGGAGAAATATTGGAAGATAGAAAGGAGAGGAAGGTGGAGGGAAGTAAAGGTGGGGAGAGGGAGGGCTTGCAGAACGTCACAAGGAAGGAGATAAAGTTACATGATGGCGCGGGTGTTATCAGAAGGCAAACAAGGCGGCGCTGAGGACAAGGCGAAGCCGCCATGAATGTGTCAACGAGGCAAGGATCCAGGCCACACCTGCTGCCCCCCTCCCACTCTCCCACCATCTCCTCTCCCGACACCCTTCCTCCTTCCCCACCCCCCCTCCCTTCTTCCCTTCCTTTGGCCTTCAACGACCCAAGAAGCTAATCTGAAGTCTGACACTCGTCGTTACTCAGTGGTGGCGCGGAAGCTCAGAAAACTCACTTTCGTCCAAGAGAACGAATTAGCTTAACAACCTTTGTATACACTTAACAAGAAAAAGAAAGGCACAATACCGTGACAGGAACAATATACAGATAACCTGCACACAGGAGAGAGAAACTTATGACGACCTTTCGGTCCGACTCTGACCATTTACAAGCGACTTGTAGTAGAAGCAAGAGAAATTTGTCCAGGAACTGGAGACCAGGAGTCTACCTGGTCTCCAACCTTCCTATGTGATGATGTTGAACCATTAGAAATGCACGTTATAAGGCCAGGAACTAGACCCTAACCTTCCTTGAGGCAGTACTGGAAAATGAATTAGACCCTTGTGCAACCCCTGGGTATCTTTATTGGTATATTGCAACGTAGGAAAGTAACACTGCATGCTAGTGGCTTTCTTTTGTGTTTAACGGTATTTTATATTACGTAAACTACGTTATCTGTAAACTACGTTATCTGTAAACTACGTTATCTGTATACTGCAGAAAAAAAATAGTTTTTGATTTAGAAGTTTGTCTTCAACACTTAAAAAATTACACTCATCATGTAGCAGAAATCTTTATTGCAACAATGTTTCGCTTACATTTTTAAATCGACTTGATAGATCAAGAATTTGCTCCTTAGACTGGAGAACAGTCAGTCTACTGTCAACTTTATTTGTTATTGTTTTCCATTTGAATCATTATTACTGCAGGCAGATATTCTTGTAGGCGTACTAAAATGAATTAGCCTGTGCAACCCCTGTAATTTTATTGTACGCAAGTGAGAGAAGTACTACATTAGTGGCTTTTTAGTTGTTTTAACAGATGTATTATGTTACGTTCAGTATCATATTGTCCGAAATCGTTTCTTAAACAGTTATTGTTATAAAACGTAAATCAACGTGTAACTATTGCAAGTATATAAAAAATATTAGTTTTTGTCATACGAAGTTTGCTCACATTAAGAAATCTTGTAGATGTAGGAATCTTTATGCAAAATAATTTTCGAGTAGTTTTGTTTTGTTATTCGATGACTTGAGGATTAAGATCTTCTCCTTGGAGCGTAAACGGGCAGCCATTAATCAAGGATTCTTTATTGATTTGTACGTCTTAATCTACTGCGCAGTCTTAGGCGAAAATTTGCATAAAATTCAGGCATAGAGCAGTGGAAAAGCTTGTTTACGTATTTAGAATATCAATTTGTATTTATGTTACGTTGTATCTTAAGTCATCGCCTAAATGCTTTCTTTGTATGTTTATGGAAAAGGTAGAGCAGGACAAGCGATGCTCACCTGTGCTAAGAAATAGAATATTATTTTCAATGAATTCGTCATGCTACATAAGGAAATGTGTGAGATTGGACGGACAGCAGAACCTGGCGTTGCGGTTGCTGTGCTACGGAGAGTGTTGGAGACCTACACTCTAGGACCGGCGAGCAGTGTGTGATCTACGGAGAGTCGTGGAGACCACCACCATAGACGGCGTGCGGTATTGTCTACTGGAGAGATCGTGGGATGATTCACCCACCATGGCCTGAGCTTCAGTGTGTTGTAGGAGAGTCGTAGGAGGACCACCACCATGAGCCTGGAAGTGCAGTGACTGTGCATTACGGAAGTCGATTGGAGATGACCACAATGAGCCTGGCGTGCAGTGCTGTGCTACGGAGAGTCGTGGGAGACCACCACCATGAGCCTGGCGTGCAGTGCTGTGCTACGGAGAGTCGTGGGAGACCACCACAATGAGCCTGGCGTGCAGTGCTGTGCTACGGAGAGTCGTGGGAGACCACAACCATGAACCTGGCGTGCAGTGCTGTGCTACGGAGAGTCGTGGGAGACCACCATGAACCTGACGTGCAGTGCTGTGCTACGGAGAGTCGTGGGAGACCACCATGAACCTGGCGTGCGTCTGTGCTACGGAGAGTCGTGGGAGACCACAACAATGAACCTGGCGTGCAGTACTGTGCTACGGAGAGTCGTGGGAGACCACCACATGAACCTGGCGTGCGGTCGTGCTACGGAGAGTCGTGGGAGACCACACAATGAACCTGGCGTGCAGTACTGTGCTACGGAGAGTCGTGGGAGACCACCACCATGAACCTGGCGTGCAGTACTGTGCTACGGAGAGTCGTGGGAGACTTCCACCATGAACCTGGCGTGCGGTACTGTGCTACGGAGAGTCGTAGGAGATCACCACAATGAACCTGGCGTGCGGTACTGTGCTACGGAGAGTCGTGGGGGACCACCACAATGAACCTGGCGTGCGGTACTGTGCTACGGAGAGTCGTGGGAGACCACACCATGAACCTGGCGTGCAGTACTGTGCTACGGAGAGTCGTGGGAGACCACAACCATGAGCCTGGCGTGCAGTACTGTGCTACGGAGAGTCGTGGAAGACCACAACCATGAACCTGGCGTGCAGTGCTGTGCTACGGAGAGTCGTGGGAGACCACAAACATGAACCTGGCGTGCAGTACTGTGCTACGGAGAGTCGTGGGAGACCACAACCATGAACCTGGCGTGCTGTGCTGTGCTACGGAGAGTCGTGGGAGACCACAACCATGAACCTGGCGTGCAGTGACTGTGCTACGGAGAGTCGTGGGAGACCACACCATGAACTGGCGTGCAGTAGCTGTGCTACGGAGAGTCGTGGGAGACCACAACCATGAACCTGGCGTGCTGTGCTGTGCTACGGAGAGTCGTGGGAGACCACAGCCATGAACCTGGCGTGCAGTACTGTGCTACGGAGAGTCGTGGGAGACACAACCATGAACCTGGCGTGCAGTGACTGTGCTACGGAGAGTCTGGGAGACCACACATGAACCTGGCGTGCAGTGCTGTGCTACGGAGAGTCGTGGGAGACCACAACCATGACCTGGCGTGCAGTACTGTGCTACGGAGAGTCGGGGAGACCACACCATGAACCTGGCGTGCAGTACTGTGCTACGGGAGTCATGGGAGACCACACTATGAGCCTGGCGTGCAGTGCTGTGCTACGGGAGTCAGTGGGAGACCACCACCATGAGCCTGCGTGCAGTGCTGTGCTACGGAGAGTCGTGGGAGACCACACCATGAGCCTGGCGTGCAGTGCTGCGCTACGGAGAGTCGTGGGAGACCACCACCATGAACCTGGCGTGCAGTACTGTGCTACGGAGAGTCGTGGGAGACCACAACCATGAACCTGGCGTGCAGTACTGTGCTACGGAGAGTCGTGGGAGACCACAACCATGAACCTGGCGTGCAGTGCTGTGCTACGGAGAGTCGTGGGAGACCACAAACATGAACCTGGCGTGCAGTACTGTGCTACGGAGAGTCGTGGGAGACTACAACCATGAACCTGGCGTGCAGTGCTGTGCTACGGAGAGTCGTGGGAGACCACAACCATGAGCCTGGCGTGCAGTACTGTGCTACGGAGAGTCGTGGGAGACCACACCATGAGCCTGGCGTGCAGTGCTGTGCTACGGAGAGTCGTGGGAGACCACAACCATGAACCTGGCGTGCAGTGCTGTGCTACGGAGAGTCGTGGGAGACCACACCATGAACCTGGCGTGCAGTGCTGTGCTACGGAGAGTCGTGGGAGACCACACCATGAACCTGGCGTGCAGTACTGTGCTACGGAGATCATGGGAGACCACAACCATGAGCCTGGCGTGCAGTGCTGTGCTACGGAGAGTCGTGGGAGACCACACATGAAGCCTGGCGTGCAGTACTGTGCTACGGAGAGTCGTGGGAGACCACAACCATGAACCTGGCGTGCAGTACTGTGCTACGGAGTCATGGGAGACCACACTATGACCTGGCGTGCAGGTCTGTGCTACGGGAAGTCGGGAGACCACACATGAACCTGGCGTGCAGTCTGTGCTACGGAGAGTCGTGGGAGACCACACATGACCTGGCGTGCAGGTCTGTGCTACGGAAGTCGTGGGAGACCACCACCATGAACCTGGCGTGCAGTCTGTGCTACGGAGAGTCGTGGGAGACCACACCATGAACCTGGCGTGCAGTCTGGCTACGGAGAGTCTGGGAGACCACACCTATGAACCTGGCGTGCAGTACTGTGCTACGGAGAGTCGTGGGAGACCACACCATGAGCCTGGCGTGCAGTGCTGTGCTACGGAGAGTCGTGGGAGACCACACCATGAGCTGGCGTGCAGTGCTGTGCTACGGAGAGTCGTGGGAGACCACAAACATGAACCTGGCGTGCAGTACTGTGCTACGGAGAGTCGTGGGAGACCACAACCATGAACTTGGCGTGCAGTGCTGTGCTACGGAGAGTCTGGGAGACCACACCATGAGCCTGGCGTGCAGTACTGTGCTACGGAGGTCGTGGGAGACCACACATGAGCCTGGCGTGCAGTGCTGTGCTACGGAGAGTCGTGGGAGATCACACCATGAACCTGGCGTGCAGTGCTGTGCTACGGAGAGTCGTGGGAGACCACAACCATGAGCCTGGCGTGCAGTGCTGTGCTACGGAGAGTCGTGGGAGACCACAACCATGAACCTGGCGTGCAGTGCTGTGCTACGGAGAGTCGTGGGAGACCACAACCATGACCTGGCGTGCAGTAGCTTGTGCTACGGAGAGTCGTGGGAGACCACCACCATGAGCCTGGCGTGCAGTGCTGTGCTACGGAGAGTCGTGGGAGACCACCACCATGAACCTGGCGTGCAGTGCTGTGCTACGGAGAGTTCGTGGGAGACCACCACATGAACCTGGCGTGCAGTGACTGTGCTACGGAGAGTCGTGGGAGACCACCACCATGAGCCTGGCGTGCAGTGCTGTGCTACGGAGAGTCGTGGGAGACCACACCATGAGCCTGGCGTGCAGTGCTGTGCTACGGAGAGTCGTGGGAGACCACAACCATGAACCTGGCGTGCAGTACTGTGCTACGGAGAGTCGTGGGAGACCACCACCATGAACCTGGCGTGCGGTACTGTGCTACGGAGAGTCGTGGGAGACCACCACAATGAACCTGGCGTGCAGTACTGTGCTACGGAGAGTCGTGGGAGACCACAACCATGAACCTGGCGTGCAGTACTGTGCTACGGAGAGTCGTGGGAGACCACACCATGAACCTGGCGTGCAGTGCTGTGCTACGGAGAGTCGTGGGAGACCACAACCATGAGCCTGGCGTGCAGTACTGTGCTACGGAGAGTCGTGGAAGACCACAACCATGAACCTGGCGTGCAGTGCTGTGCTACGGAGAGTCGTGGGAGACCACAACATGAACTGGCGTGCAGTACTGTGCTACGGAGAGTCGTGGGAGACCACAACCATGAACTGGCGTGCTGTGCTGTGCTACGGAGAGTCGTGGGAGACCACAACCATGAACCTGGCGTGCTGTGCTGTGCTACGGAGAGTCGTGGGAGACCACAGCCATGAACCTGGCGTGCAGTACTGTGCTACGGAGAGTCGTGGGAGACCACAACCATGAACCTGGCGTGCAGTACTGTGCTACGGAGAGTCTGGGAGACCCACACATGAACCTGGCGTGCAGTGCTGTGCTACGGAGAGTCGTGGGAGACCACAGCTCTGGACCTGGCGTGCAGTACTGTGCTACGGAGAGTCTGGGAGACCACACCATGAACCTGGCGTGCATGTTGCTGTGCTACGGAAGTCATGGGAGACCACCACCATGACCTGGCGTGCAGTCTGTGCTACGGCGAGTCTGGGAGACCACAACTATGAACCTGGCGTGTAGTACTGTGCTACGGAGTCATGGGAGACCACACTATGAGCCTGGCGTGCAGTGCTGTGCTACGGAGAGTCGTGGGAGACCACACTATGGCCTGGCGTGCAGTGCTGCGCTACGGAGAGTCATGGGAGACCACACATGACCTGGCGTGCAGTCTGTGCTACGGAGATCATGGGAGACCACAACATGAACCTGGCGTGCAGTGTTTGCTACGGCGAGTCATGGGAGACCACACCATGAGCCTGGCGTGCAGTGCTGTGCTACGGAGAGTCGTGGGAGACCACACCATGAGCCTGGCGTGCAGTGCTGGCTACGGAGAGTCGATGGGAGACCACACCATGACCTGGCGTGCAGTGCTGTGCTACGGAGAGTCTGGGAGACCACACCATGAGCCTGGCGTGCAGTACTGTGCTACGGAGAGTCGTGGGAAGACCACACCATGAACCTGCGTGCAGTGCTGTGCTACGGAGAGTCGTGGGAGACCACAAACATGACCTGGCGTGCAGTCTGTGCTACGGAGAGTCGTGGGAGACCACAACCATGAACCTGGCGTGCTGTGCTGTGCTACGGAGAGTCGTGGGAGACCACAACCATGAACCTGGCGTGCTGTGCTGTGCTACGGAGAGTCGTGGGAGACCACAGCCATGAACCTGGCGTGCAGTACTGTGCTACGGAGAGTCGTGGGAGACCACAACCATGAACCTGGCGTGCTGTGCTGTGCTACGGAGAGTCGTGGGAGACCACAGCCATGAACCTGGCGTGCAGTACTGTGCTACGGAGAGTCGTGGGAGACCACAACCATGAACCTGGCGTGTAGTACTGTGCTACGGAGTCATGGGAGACCACACTATGAGCCTGGCGTGCAGTGCTGTGCTACGGAGAGTCGTGGGAGACCACACTATGTGCCTGGCGTGCAGTGCTGTGCTACGGAGAGTCATGGGAGACCACACCATGAACCTGGCGTGCAGTACTGTGCTACGGAGTCATGGGAGACCACACTATGAGCCTGGCGTGCAGTGTTGTGCTACGGCGAGTCATGGGAGACCACACCATGAGCCTGGCGTGCAGTGCTGTGCTACGGAGAGTCGTGGGAGACCACACCATGAGCCTGGCGTGCAGTGCTGCGCTACGGAGAGTCGTGGGAGACCACCACCATGAACCTGGCGTGCAGTGCTGTGCTACGGAGAGTCGTGGGAGACCACACTATGAGCCTGGCGTGCAGTGCTGCGCTACGGAGAGTCATGGGAGACCACACTATGAGCCTGGCGTGCAGTGCTGTGCTACGGAGAGCAGTGGGAGACCACACCATGAGCCTGGCGTGCAGTGCTGTGCTACGGAGAGTCGTGGGAGACCACACCATGAGTCTGGCGTGCAGTGCTGTGCTACGGAGAGTCGTGGGAGACCACAACCATGAACCTGGCGTGCAGTGCTTTGCTACGGAGAGTCATGGGAGACCACACCATGAGCCTGGCGTGCAGTGCTGTGCTACGGAGAGTCATGGGAGACCACACCATGAGCCTGGCGTGCAGTGCTGTGCTACGGAGTCGTGGGAGACCACACCATGAGCCTGGCGTGCAGTGCTGTGCTACGGAGAGTCGTGGGAGACCACACCATGACCTGGCGTGGAGTGCTGTGCTACGGAGAGTCTGGGAGACCACACCATGAGCCTGGCGTGCAGTGCTGTGCTACGGAGAGTCGTGGGAGACCACACCATGAGCCTGGCGTGCAGTGCTGTGCTACGGAGAGTCGTGGGAGACCACACCATGAGCCTGGCGTGCAGTGCTGTGCTACGGAGAGTCGTGGGAGACAACACCATGAGCCTGGCGTGCAGTGCTGTGCTACGGAGAGTCGTGGGAGACCACACCATGAGCCTGGCGTGCAGTGCTGTGCTACGGAGAGTCGTGGGAGACCACACCATGAGCCTGGCGTGCAGTGCTGTGCTACGGAGAGTCATGGGAGACCACACCATGAACCTGGCGTGCAGTGCTGTGCTACGGAGAGTCATGGGAGACCACACCATGAGCCTGGCGTGCAGTGCTGTGCTACGGAGAGTCGTGGGAGACCACAACCATGAGCCTGGCGTGCAGTGCTGTGCTACGGAGAGTCGTGGGAGACCACAACCATGAACCTGGCGTGCAGTGCTGTGCTACGGAGAGTCGTGGGAGACACAGCCATGACCTGGCGTGCAGTGCTGTGCTACGGAGAGTCTGGGAGACCACACCATGAGCCTGGCGTGCAGTAGCTGTGCTACGGAGAGTCGTGGGAGACCACACCATGAGCCTGGCGTGCAGTGCTGTGCTACGGAGAGTCGTGGGGACCACACCATGAGCTTGGCGTGCAGTGCTGTGCTACGGAGAGTCGTGGGAGACCACAGCCATGAACCTGGCGTGCAGTGCTGTGCTACGGAGAGTCATGGGAGACCACACCATGAGCCTGGCGTGCAGTGCTGTGCTACGGAGAGTCGTTTGAGACCACACCATGAACCTGGCGTGCAGTGCTGTGCTACGGAGAGTCGTGGGAGACCACACCATGAACCTGGCGTGCAGTGCTGTGCTACGGAGAGTCGTGGGAGACCACCACCATGAACCTTCACTATCCTCTTGTTCCATTCATTATTAGCTAAAATGACACAAGTGCAACTAATATGACATTTTATTGTGGCAACGTTTCGCTCTCCAGCAGCTTTGTCAAGCCGTTATAAACAATACAGGGACACACACAGGTATATATAGGTACAGTGTGTGGTGCAGAAAATAATATATTAGTTGTTCATTGTTGGAGTTCTTTATTACTCAGTGTTGTGCCTATAACTGGCTGGTGCCAGGAGAACGCTGACATTCCAGGAGATCTTCACCAGGTTTAAAACCTGGACATTTATGTCACTTGAAATTTGGGCATTAGAACTCTCTCGCAGATAATCCATTATCCAACGGATTTGCATAGCTAATATTCACATTTTGCTATTATGAGTTAAAAGTTCTCTTTCCTAGTTTCATTGAGTAAAATTTTTAAATAAAGATTGTGGTAAATTTAAAGTAGATAGAATGGATTAAAATAAAGTGCCTGATGACAATTGAAGTAAACTCCCAAAGTGGGACTGGATAATGGTCTTGAAGAGCCAACAACTGGGTTTTGATTATGTCTCAGAATTGGTGTTGACTTGTGAACGATTGGGTAGTAAGACTCTAGCAGAATTGTGTTGTTGGGGATGTTGGTAGTAAGACCTCAGGCACTTGGTAGTGTTGAGGGTGGTTGAAACTCACCAGGTAAGCCTGGCTACCAACCTCAGAACCGTCTACGGTAAGCCCTGGCTCTCAGGGGAACCTCAAGTTCACTACTCATGGCTACCTGCTTGCAGGGGAAACCTAAGTTCATACCTTGGCTGCAATTATTAGGGAACTCAAGTTTTCATTCCTCTGGCTACCTCTGCAGGGGAACCTTCAAGTTCAATATGTCTGCTGCCATAGGGGAAACCTCAAGTTACTACCTATGGCCTGCTTGCAGGGGTACCTCAAGTCATCCTCATGGCTATCTTGCAGGGAATCTATTTCATTCTATATGGCTAACATGATTCAGGGGAAACCTAAGTTACATAACCTCTGGTAACACTTGCAGGGGTAACTTAATTACTACCTCATGGTAGATTGCGGGAACCTCAAGTTCAATACTATTGGTACAGCTTGCACGGGAACCTAAGTTCATAAACCTCAGTAAGTACTGTTTCTTCGTTTAAGGTACTACCCATGGTACTTGCAAGGGGATTCCATACACACTCTTAACTTGTGGCTGATTAAAGCAATGCGACTTGTTTTTTATTTTGCTGACGTCAAGTTTGCCTTTAAGAATTTATATTGTGTGCGAATAGGTTGAATGTGTGTTGGTTCAAAATGTTAAATTAGTTTTTTTTCTGAAAATTTTCTTAATTTTAAAATATATTTTTATATTTAATTAATGAAAATTAAAAATTAGTAATTTTGTACAAAGAACCTTAGAAAACTTACTTACTTATTATAACAACTTAATTTGAGCCTAATCAGTTAAACTTTTTTAATAAATTTACAATAAATTTTAACACGTTAAATACTCTACTTTTTTTCATTAGGTTAGAATAGTTTCGCGAATTCACTCACCACAATTTTCGCTTCCTTAACTCGCAAAGAGCTTGCCTATTAAGCAAAATGCAAGTTTTACATATTCGCACACATATAGTATGATATATCATATTTATATATATTAATAGAATTATATATATCATATTTATATATATATTATACTATATACTCTTGTTGATGCTCTGGTGCTTCCGTGTGTGCTTGACTGTGTGCTGTTCAAATAAATTGCTTAACATAACAATTTCAGTTAAACCACTTGCAGTGTACGAATACGAGGTGTAAGGTTCAAAGTTTTTTTAAATTTTGTTATCGAGGTCTTGAGATCAAGTTTTGTAAATCTCTTCTGCTATAAAGTTTATGGACACTTCAACGTTTTATTTTTACGAGTACTTACGCTATAATCCTCCTATACTCCACCTCGCCAGCTTCCCCCCTCTCTTCCCCCCCAGCTTTTCCACTCTCCTTCCCCTCCCAATCAAGTTCCTGGAGTAGGTTATGAAGTGTAGTGATCCCACTGTCGCTCGGGGGGACATGCTAGTGGTTATCTTGTACGTATCCGTCCGCTTCTCCATCTTCTCATATCACTCAGACGCCTGAACATGTAACTTCCCCTCCACTCATCCAGATCCAACCTTGTGATATCTCTGGCCAGCTCCCAACAACTTCATGTGGGTTTTTTTTTTCTTTAATCTCTTTTTGTTTCATTTGCATCTTGAGCATCGTCAGTTTTAGCAGGTTGTGTGGGTATGGGTCTTGGCGATTAGATTTTATTGCTTAAGCGGAGGAAAGAGAGAGAGACATGATAATATACACCTGGAAAGTACTTAAGGGTCTGGTCCCAAATCTGCACACTGCCATAACAACATACTGGAGTGAGAGATATGAGAGGAAGTGTAAAATAAACCCAGTGAAGAGCAGGGGTGCGGTGGGGACAATAAGGGAACACTGTATCAACATCCGGGGTCCCAGACTTTTCAACATCTTACCAGAAGATATCAGAAACACGACTGAAACAATTGTAGAAGCCTTCAAGAGGAAAATGCCAGATCAACCAGGCTGGGATGGATATATGAGGCAGCAGGCCTCCGGCAGCAACAGCCTGGTTGACCAGGCAAGCACCAGACGAGCCTGGCCCATTGCCGAGCTCAGAGAGTACATAAACTCTCGAAACTCTTCAAAGGTATATCAAAGGTAAGTGGCTAGTTTGTGCACCTCGTATCCATCCTGTGAAGGGTAGCGCAAGAGAATATTCATACACAAAGCACCTAGGAACTAGGCCTCCAAGTGGTTAACAGGAACACATCTGGTATATTTCTACGTGTGAAACGCACTGGTTTTGCGGTGGATAAGAGGAAGCAGGCGCCAGGTGGCGTAGTTTGGGCGAATATTTTGAAAGTCTTTAAGAATAATCTAGACACACAAGTGGGAATGGTTGGATGAGAGTTGAACCTGCCTAGCATGGATCAGTAGGCCTACTATAGTGTTTCTAAAGTAGTACTCTTGCAGTAGTACTCGAGTATGTGTTCATAGCACCTTTTTTTTTTGGGGGGGGGGACATCAGCTGTTAGTGAAACATCAGCCTTTAGTAAGGCGTTACCTTCGTGTCTTCGGGCGGTGATAGTATTTTATTCGCCAGAATAAACAGGTAGAGTTCTGGTGACTGGAGTCATGTTATGGTCCACTCAGAGTGTGACGTCCCGTCATGTTAATGAGGTGGGATGGGGGGGGGGACGTCTCCTCATTTGACGGTCCACCTCTCCAGCTCATGATTATAATAACTATAATTTTTAAAGGGGTGGAGGGGTAAGCCAGCGGAAGGCCTCAGTCAGATGACCAAAAGCTCCAGCTGCGGGGGTCATCATACGACTAAGACCCGCGTCGGGAAACACCTGTCCTTTTTCCCCGACAAACGTTACCTAACCTAACGTGCAGCTCCTCCACTGTTACACACGACCCACATGTAACACAGTAAGCTCTCTCGTAAAGCTCTTCTGTGATATCGTATTTATTTGTAAATTCTGTTGAATAAACACGCATTGTGAAGGCTTTTCCACGCGATACTCTATTTTAAACTTGTTTTATTCACATTTACAAAAAAATGCAATATAGAGAGGAGCTCTATATGAGAACTGACTGTATCTCCATATTTTGTGCTGGTTATCTATCACGTGGTCTGTGTTGACACCTCATTTATTAGGTAAAAGGACACAAGTGCAATTAATGTGACTTTTTTATTGTGGCAACGTTTCGCTCTCCAGGAGCTTTGTCAACTGCTTGACGAAACACTTGTGTCCTTTTACCTAACATATTGTCGGTAATTCTACCAACATTAATACAGCTCATTTATTGTTATATCCCGGCAGAGAGAGAGAGAAAAGAGAGGAGGGAAGAGAAAGGAGAGAGAAGAGAGAGGAGAGAAAGAGAGAAAGAAGAGAGAGAGAAGAGAGAAAGAGAGAGAGAGGAAAGAGAGAGAGAGAGAAAAAGAGAAAGAGAGAGAGAAAAAGAGGGGAGAAAGAGAAAGAGAGAGGAAAGAGAGAGAGAGAGAAAGAACAGAACAGTAAGAGAGAGAAAAAGAAGAGAGTGAAGATGATGATGGAAAGAGGAAAGACGAGAGAAGTTGAGAACCTGAGAGAGCAGTAAAGAGAGAGAAGAAGGAGAAAGAACGAGAGAGAAAGAGAGAGAGAAGAAAAAGAGAAGAGAGAGAGGAGAAAGAGAAAGAGACTAGAGAGAGAAATCGGCACAGTGAGACTTATAGAAAGAACAGGAGAGAAGAAAGACGAGAGCAGAGAAAACGAGAGATGAGATGATGAAGCAAATGTGATAGAGGGAGACTTGAGGACCCCTGACTGTAGTGATAGCTAGGGAGGGAATTTGACGTTGAGTGGCTGAAACAACCGGCATGACAGATTGAATGTTAGGGAGATTGAGCAAGTGGCCCTGCTGTAGTGAAGTAGGTGAGGATGAGGATGTGACGTGCGTTGATGTTAGAGGTGAGTTGTGCACGAGGTCGACCAGCTAGCTGCTAGTGCAACCTAAGTGTATTTTAATGGAAATGTTCACTGTTTCAGTTTGTGTTTGTATAGTTTTGTGTGTGAGGGGGGGGGGGGCTTAGCCAAACTGATGGCACCCTGGTTCTGCTCGATGGTGTCTTGGGTACTGTTTAGTGATTTCTGCTATCATATTTGGCATTCTTACACGACACTGTGCAGGTTTTGTCTCTGCCCAGTTTCTTCACATACCTTGGTGTAGTGTGTGGTGGTGTGTGGTAGTGGTGATGCAGTGTGTGGTGTGTGATGGCGGTGGTGGTGTACTGTGTGGTGGTGGTGGAGTGTAATAGTGGTGGTGGTAATGGTGGCGGCTACCATCGTCAGCTAGAGCATGGCAGCAGCAACACAATTTCCATGGTATGATCATTAGTAATATTTATTTCATGAGACGCCGTGTAAACACGCTCCAGCCTCTCATACTGAAATTCTGCCACAGTGAGTTCGCTATGTGGCTGTTTCAAGCTGACTGACATCTGCCTGCCTGCCTGCCTGCCTGCCTGCCTGCCTGCCTGCCTGCCTGCCTGCCTGCCTGCCTGCCTGCCTGCCTGCCTGGCCGAGTGACACTTCTGCCACAGTGAATTACAGTATCCTTCTGTAAGGCTGGGTGGCACTTTTCTCCTGTCAAATTGGATGACACTATTCCCCTTCTAGCTTGGATAATACTTTCTCCCGTCAGGGCTGGATAACAGTGCCCACTGCCAGGCTAGATGATACAGGTCACTGCCAGGTTGGGTTACACCTGTGTGATAAGACAGTGACACTGTGAACCATCCATTAAAAGTAAATTGAACCAGGAGCATTGTCTGGGACAGTGCCAGTCATCCTGTGAGTGAACACACCTTCATTAAGGCAGTATTGAACAGTGCCACTCATCCTGTGAGTGAACACACCATCATTAAGGCAGTATTGAACAGTGCCACTCATCCTGTGAGTGAAGCGTAGACCCACTGATCAACCGAGGTGCCACCACTACTCATTACATGTTAATGTTCCAGCTAATGATATCTTCGTTCCAGCACAGGCAGACATAAACACTGCGCATGTAACTGTGTGTGACGGAATGTGACAGGAAAACCATCCTGGGGATGGAATGTGACAGGAAACCCATTTTGTGTGATGTAATGTGACAGGGAAACTCATCCTGTGTGATGGAATGTGACAGGGAAACTCGTCCTGGGTGATGAAATGACGGGGAAACTCATCCTGTGTGATGGAATGTGACAGGGAAACTCATCCTGGATGATGGAATGTGACAGGGAAACTCATCCTGTGTGATGGAATGTGACGGAAACTCATCCTGGGTGATGGAATGTGACGGAAACATCCTGTGTGATGGAATGTGACGTAAACTCATCCTGGGTGATGGAATGTGACGGAAACTCATCCTGGGTGATGGAATGTGACGGAAACTCATCCTGGGTGATGGAATGTGACGGAAACTCATCCTGGGTGATGGAATGTGACGGAAACTCATCCTGGGTGATGGAATGTGACGGAAACTCATCCTGGGTGATGGAATGTGCGGAAACTCATCCGGGGGTGATGGAATGTGACGGAAACTCACCCTGGGTGATGGAATGTGCGGAAACTCACCCTGGGTGATGGAATGTGACGGAAATTTCATCCTGGGTGATGGAATGTGACGGAAACTCATCCTGGGTGATGGAATTTTGACGGAAACTCATCCTGGGTGATGGAATGTGAGGGAAAAACTCATCCTGGGTGATGGAATGTGACGGAAATCATCCTGGGTGAGGGAATGTGACGGAAACTCATCCTGGGTGATGGATGTGACGGAAACTCATCCTGGGTGATGGAATGTGACGGAAACTCATCCTGGGTGATGGAATGTGACGGAAACTCATCCTGGGTGATGGAATGTGACGGAAACTCATCCTGGGTGATGGAATGTGACGGAAACTCATCCTGGGTGATGGAATGTGACGGAAACTCATCCGGGGTGATGGAAGTGGCGGAAACTCATCCTGGGTGATGGAATGTGACGGAAACTCATCCTGGGTGATGGAATGTGACGGAAACTCATCCTGGGTGATGGAATGTGACAGGGAAACATAACCAGGACTCTTTACCATCATATAACTATCATACAAAATAAGATAGCAGTACACTGCTCATGTATCCAGTTTTGCTTAAAAAATATTCTTTCGTACTTCCCACTCTTTGCTTCTCCCTTATAATCCTCTCTTATATTCCTCCTTATATTATTCCTCCTTGTGTTTCTCCTTATATTATTCCTTCTTCTATTCTTCCTCCCTTATGTTCCTCTTCCCTTATATTCCTCTTCCCTTATATTCCTTCTCCCTTATATTCCTTCTCCCTTATATTCCTTCTCCCTTATATTCCTCCTTCTTAATGTTCCTCATGTTCCTCCTTATATTCCTCCTCTATATTCCTCCTTGCCTACGTCCGTCTTTTACCTCCCTCCCTCTGTCCTTCCTTACCTTTTTGTACTTCCCTTCCTCTAGATCTCTCTGGCCATTTCTTCCCTGGTCGCCTGCCCTTCCCTTATGTCTTGGACCATAGAGTTGAAGGAGGGGCACTGGTAGACCCTAGGCTGGTGGTTGAGTGGACCCGGGATGGTCCCAGACCACAGCTGCACAAAGGCTTAAACAAACATACACTAGGTAATTACTCCAACCTGCAATTACCGCTGTCTACACCTCGTTCATCAAGAGTGGTGTGAGCAGCGAGGCGCACGCCACTCTCACCCTTGTGTCCAGACCACGGAGAGGTGTGGAGTGTAGGGTGGCAGGGGGTAGCCCCTATATGCCACCCCTGTCAGGGGGAGCATCCACGGACCCAGGGCTCGGCTGAATTAAGAACAGGGGGAAGGGTCCTTTGGAGTGTCCGTGGCCGCCCTATATCACGCTGGTATTATTTATGATGACCATAATACTGAAGTGGATACCTTGCTGTTACACTGTTTCGGTTACGAGGCGGCCACGATAGAGACGAGTCCTCGAATTAGCTAGGTCCTGGGCGTGTGCTTGCGTGCGCACGCGTATCTGGATGTGTGTGTGTACTCACACACACTTTGCAGAGGTAGAGTCACAGCTCCTGGCACCGCCTCTTCACTGGTCACTACTAGGTTACTCTTCCTGCTCCTGGAGGTTATTCCGGGGATCAACGCACCCGCGGCCCGGTCCATGACCAGGCCTCCCGATGGATCAGGCCTGATCAACTAGGCTGTTACTGCTGGCCGCACGCAGTCCGACGTACGAGCCACAGCCCGGCTGATCCGGCACTGACTTTAGGTATCTGCCCAGCTCTCTCTTGAAGGCAGCCAGGGGTTTATTGGCAATTCCCCTAATGCTTGATGGGAGGCTGTTGAACAGTTTTGGGCCCCGGACACTTTGGTGTTTTCTCTTAGTGTACCCAAAGGCGCCCTACTTTTTATTGGTGGCATTTTGCATTTGCCTGCCCGTCTTTTACTTTCGTAGGGAGTGATTTCTGTGTGCAGATTTGGGACCATTCCTTCCAAGATTTTCCAAGTGTAGATTATGATATATCTCTCCCTCCTGCGTTCCAACGAGTACAAGTCAAGTGCTTCCAAGCGTTCCCAGTAGTTAATGTGCTTGACAGAACTTATACGTGCAGTAAAGGATCTCTGTACACTCTCTAGATCTGCGATTTCACCTGCTTTGTATGGAGATGTTAATGTACAGCAGTATTCCAGCCTAGAGAGAACAAGTGATTTGAAAAGGATCATCATGGACTTGGCATCTCTCGTTTTGCTCAGTGAGCTTTATTATACCTCTTCTTAAAGCTATGTATGGGTCCTGCCTCCACTACACTTCCCAGACTATTCCACTTCTTGACAACTCTGTGACTGAAGAAATACTTCCTAACATCCCTGTGATTCATCTGATTCTTCAACTTCCTAATGTAAGCCCTTGTTGTGTCCCATCTCTGGAACATCTCAGGCACAGTACTCGCCCCCATCTTGTTCCTCATCCTCATATCGGACATAGACTGGGATATACGCCTCAGTGCAGTGTCTTTGCAGATGACACACGAATTTGCATGACAGTGTCCTCCATTGAAGACGCTGCAAGACTCCAGGCGGACATCAACTAAATCTTTAAATGGGCTGCAGAAAACAATATGAAGTTCAATGACGAGAAATTCCAATTACTCCGATATGGAAAACGTGAGGAAATTAAAATTTCATCGGAGTATATAACAAATTCCAACCACGCAATAGAGCGATAAACTAATGTCAAAGACCTGGGAGTGATCATGTCAGAGGATCTCACCTTCAAGGACCATAACATTGCATCACTCGCATCTGCTAGAAAAATGACAGAATGGTTAATGATAACCTTCAAAACCAGGGATGCCAAGCCCATGATGACACTCTTCAGGTCGCTTGTTCTATCTAGGCTGGAATATTGCTGCACACTAACAGCACTTTCAAGGCAGGTGAAATTGTTGACCTAGAAAATGTACAGAGAACCTTCACGGCACACATAACTGAGATAAAACACCTCAGTTACTGGGAGCGCTTAAAGTTCCTCAACCTGTACTCCCTAGAACACAGGCGGGAGAGATACATGATTATATACACCTGGAAAATCCTAGAGAGATTAGTACCAAACTTGCACACGAAAATCACTCCCTATGAAAGCAAGACTCGGCAGACGGTGCAGTGAAAAGCAGGGGTGTCACTAGCACGATAAGAGACAACACAATAAGTGTCAGGGACCCAAGACTGTTCAACTGCCTCCCAACATACATCAAGGGGATTACCAATAGACCCCTGGCTGTCTTCAAGCAGGCGCTGGACAGGCACCTAAAGTCAGTACATGATCAGCCGGGTTGTGGTTCGTACGTTGGATTACATGCGGCCAGCAGTAACAGCCTGGTTGATCAGGCCCTGATCCACCATGAGGACTGGTCACAGACCGGGCCGCGGGGGCGTTGACTCCCGGAACACACTCCAGGTATCTCTGTCCACCTTGTCAGTTCCTCTCAGTATTTTGTGTGTCGTTTTCATATCCCCCCTATCTCTCCTGTCCTCCAGTGTCGTCAGGTCGATTTCCCTTAACCTCTCCTCGTAGGACATTCCCCTTAGCTCTGGGACTAGTCTTGTTGCAAACCTTTGTAACAAGACCTTTGTGTGTGTGTGTGTGTGTGTGTGTGTGTGTGTGTGTGTGTGTGTGCGCGCGCACGTGTGTGTGCTCACCTACTTGTGGTTACTGGAGTTGTTTCACAGCTCCCCACCCCTCTTCGCTGGTCGCTACTAGGCCCACTCCCTTCTCCAGAGCTTTATCGT
>NC_069402.1:80182388-80234821 GCF_026875155.1 Cherax quadricarinatus
TCCCACTGGTGTTGACTTGGCTTACTCGTGTGACTTGGCTTACCACTGTTGTGGGGCTTGGTTCCCAAAACTGTGGTGTGGCTTGGTTTCCCACTTTTGTGTGGATTGGCTTACCCGTGTGTGTGTGACTTGGCTTACCACTGTGTGTGTGACTTGGCTTACCACTGTTTGTGACTTGGGTTACCACTGTGTGTGTGGCTTGGCTTACCACTGTGTGTGTGACTTGGCTTACCACTGTGTGTGTGACTTGGCTTACCACTGTGTGTGTGGCTTGGCTTACCACTGTGTGTGTGACTTGGCTTACCACTGTGTGTGACTTGGCTTACCACTGTGTGTGTGACTTGGCTTACCACTGTGTGTGTGACTTGGCTTACCACTGTGTGTGTGACTTGGCTTACCACTGTGTGTGTGACTTGGCTTACCACTGTGTGTGTGACTTGGCTTACCACTGTGTGTGTGACTTGGCTTACCACTGTGTGTGTGACTTGGCTTACCACTGTGTGTGTGGCTTGGCTTACCACTGTGTGTGTGGCTTGGCTTACCACTGTGTGTGTGACTTGGCTTACCACTGTGTGTGTGACTTGGCTTACCACTGTGTGTGTGGCTTGGCTTACCACTGTGTGTGTGACTTGGCTTACCACTGTGTGTGTGACTTGGCTTACCACTGTGTGTGTGACTTGGCTTACCACTGTGTGTGTGGCTTGGCTTACCACTGTGTGTGCGTGTGGTTTGTACACTATTTGGTCAAGACTGTTAAGAGTGGAAACAAGAGGGAGGGAAAGAGAGGGAAGGAGGAGAAAGATGAGAGGAAGAAGATGAGCGGGAGGAGAATGATGAGAGAGTGAGAGGAAGGGTTAGAGTAAAAGGTGAGGGGGAAGGGGTTAGAGGTAAAGGTGAGGGAAAGGGGGGTAGAGGTAAAAGGTGAGGGGGAAGGGGGTAGAGGTAAAAGGTGAGGGGAAGGGATAGAGGTAGGGAGTGAGAGCAAGTGGCAGGGGAAAGAGTAAAGGAGTGAGAGGAGGGGAAAACGCAGAGGGGAAGGAAAGAGGTTGAGGGGAGGGGGAGAGGTAGAAGGGAGAAGGAAGAGGTGAGGAGAAAAGAGGTAGAGGGATGGGGCAAGAGGTAGAAGGTAAGGGAAGAAGGGGAGGGGGGGGGAACAAATTGACCACATGGGAAATAAAGAGCGAGCAAGGAACAGACAGTGACACTGGTAATAATGAGCGAGGGACCTCACCACGTCCCAGACGCGCGCGCGCGCACACACACCACACATGACACAGACACACACACACACACACACAACAGACACACACACAGATACACACACACACACATACAGACATACACACAAACACACATAGACACACACACACAGACACAGACACACACACACACAGACACACACAGACACACACACACACATAGATACACACACAAACACAGACACACACACACACACACACAATACTCACCCCCTGCACCCGCAGCATCACACACACACACACACACCACACACACAAAATCACCCCCTCACCGCAGCATCACACCACACCCAACACAACACACACACACACACACACCACACACACAATAATACTCACCCCCTGCACCGCGCATCACACACACACACACACCCCACACCAAAAATACCCGCCCTCACCGCAGCATCACACACCACACACACACACAAAAAACCACCCCTGCACCGCAGCATCCCAAAACACACACACCACACACACACACACACACAACACACAAAAAATCTTACCCCGCACCGCAGCATCACACACAACAAATAATACCACGCCCTCACCCAGAAACACACACACACAACACACCAAAAACTCACGCCCGCACCGCAGCATCACCACACACACACACAAAATAAACTCACGCCCTGCACCGACATCACCACACACACCCACACCACACACACACACACAAAATAAACCCGGGCCCTGACCGCAGCATCACACACACACACACACACAAAATCCACGCCCCTGCACCGCAGCTCACACACACACACCACACAATAATCTCCGCCCTGACCCGCATCACACACACACACACACACACCCCACACACAAAAAATATCCGCCCTGCCCGCGCATCCCACACACACAACACACACAATACTACGCCCTGCACCGCACCCAAACCACACCACACAATAATACCACCCCCCACCGCAGCTCAACACCACACCACACACACACACAAACTCCACGCCCCGCACCGCAGCATCACACACACACACACACACACACACACAAAAAAAACCCCACGCCCGCACCGCAGCATCACCACACACACACAAAAATTACTCACCCCCTGCACCGCAGCATCACACACCACACACACACCACACAATAAATCACGCCCTGCACCGCCTCACACACCACACCCCAACACACACACACCACACACACACAATATCACCCCTGCACCGAGCATCACACACACACACACACACCACACACACAACACCACACACAACAAACAAAATTTAACCACCCCCTGCCCGCAGCATCACACACACAAAACCACACACACAACACACCAATAATACCACGCCCGCACCGCGCATCACACCCACACCACACACACACACACACCAATACCACGCCCTGCACCGCGCATCACACACACACACCACACACACACACACACACACACCACAAAATACTCACCCCCTGCACCGCAGCATCACACCACACACACACACACCAACACACACACACCACACACACACACACACACACACACACACAACACAAACCCCCCGCACCGCAATCACCACCACACACACACACACCACACACACAACACACACACACACACCCCCAAACTAAAGCCTGCACCGCAGCATCCAAAAACCACACACAACACACCCAACCACACACACACCACACACCACACACACACACACACACAATACTAACCCCTGCACCGCGCACACACACACACACCACACACAACGGAAGCAGTACGCTGAATAGTGCTCCCAGGATATAGCTTTCTAGGGGCTGTCCAAAGATATTTTTTAAACGGTAATCGTACGTGATAATCAGTGAAAAACCCTACAAGAGTGCAATAGCTTTCAAGATGCGAAAAAGTGATAAGATCAAAAATTTTTACAATTTTAGATTTGAATGAATTGTGGTGAGGGGGGTACAGTACTGATGACCTGCGGGCCGCATGTTGACACAAAATACCAAAACATTTTAATTTGGGTTAACGGTGTGATCTAAATTTTAACAAATACTATTTAGTTGGTTATAACAGCAGTGTATGATAAGGCATGAAAGATGATTAAGTAATACGAAATAAAAAAAAAAATTAGTCAATCCCCAGCTGTTGGTTTTGTGAATGAGCAACTCATCAATTTGTTATGCCCATAAACTGTACTAAAGAAAAAAGGGATCCCAAATCTTAAAAGAAAAATAAAAAAAAAAACTTGAATGCATGATAAATTCCTGAAGGGTTAAAAAAATTTAAAAGATTGATAGCAGCCGACCACAGGAACCTCCTTTGTTTGCAGACGACACATTGCCTATTTGGGGTTTAAATTTTTGGTTTTATGTCTAAAGTCTCGGGTTTCTCCCCCTGCTGGTGTATGCTATACCATCTCCCTCTCCCTATTTCAGACCGGGAGATAGATAGGGGTTTAGAAAAATTATCAAAAAATTCGCCAGTTAAACTCCAAGGTTTGTGTACCTAGAAAAACCCCCCCCCCCCCTTTTTTTTCTGAGGGACAAGCAAGTAAACAAGAGCACAAAAAACACACGTGTGCACCCGAAATTATTATAATAAACATTAGTAAAATTTTAAAAGGAAATTGATGAGAAAAAAAATCCTATAATCTTAAAAAAGTAAAGTCGTAGTGTGCGGAAAACGGGGCCGGGAAGAAAAGGGTAAAAACAAGAACAATAACAGTGTTAACGTGACCCCCCCTCTCTTTTCAAAGAACGAAAACCTAGTAAACACCACACACACAAAAACCCAAAAGTGTACACAATTAATAAAATAGTAATATTAAAAAGGAATTTTTTGTGAAAAAAATTTTATGATTTCGAAGAGTAGCATAGCCTAGTGGCGCACGAACACCCATACACCCCCACCACACCCCCCACCCCCCCACCCCCCCACACCCCCACCCCCCCCCCCAACACACATTCCAGACTCACACATACACCCCCCCCCCCCCCCCACCGACACTCACCCTTCACCTGATCCCTCCCTCCCTCTTTTTCCCCCCCTCCCCCTCCCACCTTCCCTCCTTCCCCCTCTCCCACCACCCCCTTGCTTCACTCTCCTCCCCTAATCTCCCACATGCCACACCTCCTCTACCTCCCCCCCCCACATGCATACACAAACTAACCTAAATACAGAATTACATAGGTTTCCCACTCTTTAGCAATCAGGGGTAAACAAAAAATGGGTTGCCAGAAGCAACAAGAAAACAAGGGGCAAGGGGGAAAATGCAAAAGGAAGATTGGGCAGCAGAGCCACAAAAAGGGAACATGAATGGAAAAAAATAGAAAACTTCATGGAAGGAAGAGAGGACAGAAGGAAAGCAGGGAAATGGGAGGTGCAAGTCAAAGCACAGAGGCCAGCAGAGTTTAGAAGACGAAAATGAAAAATCTGAAACAGCCTAAAGAACTAAAGAACATTTTGGGAGACAACAAGACTCACCCCAGTCACAAATAAGGGGGCTGTAGGGAAACAAAGGGGAAAACGCATGTGAAGCTCAACAGTGGAGAAAGTATAAATGAAAGACCTAAGCATATGTGGAGGCCCAAAACCACAGCAGAAACCCCGGGAAAGCCCAGAAGGGAAAATGATAGGCCCTGACCCAAGTCATTAGCTATGAAAGGAAGAAAAAAAACTGCAATGGGGGAAACAAATTTAATGAGAGGATAACACAGGGAAAACATGGAGAAGAAAGGGTGAGGCATCTTTGTGTTGGGGCCCCGGAAGTTGAAAGGGGGAAAATATAACCAGAAAAAAGGGAAAAAAAAGCAATTAAAGCATCATGAAACAATAAGAAACAAAAGACCCACTGGAAAATTTTCGGGAATAGGGGGATTAAAAAAAGAACCCGGGCCCTGAAAGTTCAAGGCAAATCGATGGAACAGGGTCCGCAGAGAAAGCCAAATTTAAGGGGCATCGGCATACAGGGAAAGGGTATCTCGCCGGACAGAACACAAGCAAAAGGCAGAAACAGGAGAGATGGACAAAGGGGAAAGGGGGAAGAGGGGGAGGGAGAAGACGACGGAATCCCCGACAAGGAAGATCAAAGCAGCCTCCCCCCAAACTTCCTATAAAGCCTCCCCAAACCCGGCAACCCCAGTGCAACCAAACAAAAAACCAAAACACCCATGCCCACCATGCCCCCCCCTGCTTACAAATCCACCCCAAGCAACCCCCATAGTTCCTTACAGGGCTCCCCTTCCCAACCCCAATACCCTCTCAACCCAATCTTAGAAAAGAAGTTGAAGGGTGGTATACAAAAAGCAGAGGAATAACAAAAAGTATGGGAGTGGCACGAAAAATCAAAGGGGACATCCCCGACTAATGCACTCACAAAACAAAACCCCCCAAATAATAACAGATTTAATTTTCCAAACCGGGAAACCCAAAACCTAGGAAAGACAGGGGAGGAGAGGGGGGGGGAGTTTCATGCTCATTAAAAAAACCGTGGGGGGTTTTAGAAAAGGGAAAGGGAAAGGATGGCACGGGCGAAAAAGACTACTTTTTGAACAATCCAGTCGAGGGGCAAAAGGAAATTGCAGTAATGTACAACCCACCACAGAACTGCAGGAGGCCCAAGAGAAAATACGAGAGGCAACAGACAATGGGCGAACCCCTAGCCGAGGGGCCAGGAGAGCACACATGGGGGGGGCAAATTACAGTTAGGGTGATTTCAATCACAAGGGGATTTATGGGGGAAAACCGGAGCCCCATGGGGGGCCCGAAACAGGAAGGGCCCAAAATATGGATTGGTACTGGAAAACCTCATGCATCAACGTTTAAGACACTACCAGAGAGAGAGGAGAGGGGAACCACAAAACTGGACCTTGTTTACCTTGAGTATTTTGACATCGAGGAACATGAAAAAGGTCCCCGGGGCTTTGTGACAGGGTTCTGTCTTCGACTACAAATTACTCCAAGTGGGGAGAGCACAGGAATAGGGGGGAAAACCAAAAATACAAAAAAGGGGGAAAACTCAGGGTTGGGAACTTCCCTTTAAAACATTCAGTGGGAGAGGGAATGACGGAAAACCCCTACAAGAAATGATGGACTATGTGGGAACAAAATGCAAAGGGGGCAGAGGAGAGGTTTTTTTTCCGGGAAACGAATAATGGGAAGAACGAACGAGTCCTTGGGTTCACCCAAAGGGTAGGAGGGAAAAACAAAGGTGTCTAAAAAAAGGAAAAGGGACAGAAAACAGAGAACCAGGAAAATAAGGATTAGCCGAAAAGCCCGAAACGAATATCACAGAAAAAAGGGGGGGCTCAACGGGAAAAGAAAATGACTGAACGAAAGTCAAAAACTGACTCAAAGCCGTTGTACACCACATCAGGGGGAAAACAACAGTCAAAGACCCGGTAATCAATGAGGAAGGGGGATGGGGAATTCACAAGAAAAACCCGGGGGGATGTCAGGAGCCAACACAAAATTTAAAGAATATTTAAGTGGAAACCCCGTAGGACTCCAGGAAATCAGAGCAGGGGGGTGCACCAGCAAGTGCTGGATGAGGTACATATAACCAAGGAGGAGGTGAAGAAGCTGCTATGCGAACTTGACACCTCAAAGGCGTGGGACCAGACATCTTCTCCGTGGGTCCTTAAAGAGGGAGCAGAGACATTGTGTGTACCATTGACAAAGATCTTCAACACATCATTTGAAACTGGGCAACTCCCCGAGGTATGGAAGATGGCAAATGTAGTCCCAATTTTTTAAAAGGGAGACAGACATGAGGCACTAAACTACAGACCTGTATCACTAACGTGTATAGTATGCAAGGTCATGGAGAAGATCATCAGGAGGAGAGTGGTGGAGCACCTGGAAAGAAACAAGTGTATAATTGACAACCAGCATGGTTTCAGGGAGGGAAAATCCTGTGTCACAAACCTATTAGAGTTTTTATGACAAGGTGACAGAAGTAAGACAAGAGAGAGAGGCGTGGATCGACTGCATTTTTTTTGGACTGCAAGAAGGCCTTCGACACAGTTCCTCACAAGAGGTTACTGCAAAAGCTAGAGGATCAGGCACACATAACGGGAAAAGGGAACTGCAATGGATAAGAGAATACCTTACAGGGAGGCAACAACGAGTCATGGTACGTGACGAGGTGTCAAAGTGGGCGTCTGTGACAAGCGGGGTTCCACAGGGGTCAGTCCTTGGACCTTTGCTGTTCTTGGTATATGTGAATGACATAACGGAAGGGATAGACTCAGAAGTGTCCTTGTTTGCGGACGATGTGAAGTTAATGAGAAGAATCAAATCGGATGAGGATCAGGCAGGACTACAAAGAGACCTGGACAGGCTACAAGCCTAGTCCAGCAACTGGCTCCTTGAGTTTAACCCTGCCAAATGCAAAGTCATGAAGATTGGGGAAGGGCAAAGAAGACCGCAGACACAATATAGTTTAGATGGCCAAAGTCTGCAAACCTCACTCAAGGAAAAAGATCTGGGGGTGAGTATAACACCGAGCATATCTCCTGAGGCGCACATCAATCAGATAACTGCTGCAGCATACGGGCGCCTGGCAAACCTACGGATAGCGTTCCGATACCTCAGTAAGGAGTCGTTCAAGACTCTGTATACCATTTACGTCAGGCCCATACTGGAGTATGCAGCACCAGTTTGGAATCCACACCTAGTCAAGCACGTCAAGAAATTAGAGAAAGTGCAAAGGTTTGCAACAAGACTAGTCCCAGAGCTACGGGGATTGTCCTACGAAGAAAGGTTGAGGGAAATTGGACTGACGACACTGGAGGCCAGGAGGGTCAGGGGAGACATGATAACGACATACAAAATACTGCGCGGAATAGACAAGGTGGACAAAGACAGGATGTTCCAGAGATGGGACACAGACACAAGAGGTCACAGTTGGAAGTTGAAGACTCAGATGAATCAAAGGGATGTTAGGAAGTATTTCTTCAGTCATAGAGTAGTCAGGCCGTGGAATAGCCTAGAAAGTGACGTAGTGGAGGCGGGAACCATACATAGTTTTAAGGCGAAGTATGATAAAGCTCATGGAGCAGGGAGAGAGAGGACCTAGTAGCAATCAGTGAAGAGGCGGGGCCAGGAGCTATGACTCGACCCCTGCAACCACAAATAGGTGAGTACACACACACACACACACACACACACACACACACACACACACACACACACACACACACACACACACACACACACACACAATACTCACGCCCTGCACCGCAACATCAGGAAACAACATATGAAAAAGAAAAGAAAAAAAATAATTAGTACATAATTTATAAATACCAATTATTATTATTGTTACTAACACCATCAATATTATTATTATTATTACCAGTATTATTATTATTACTACTACTACCAATATTATTGTAATTATTGCTGTTTCTGTGTTTTTGTGTCCCGCGAATATAAAGTAAGAGAGACGCAAATATTTAAGAGAAAATAAATGAGGAATAGGAATAAATAAGAGGATGAAAATGACGATTAGAGAGAGAGAGAGAGAGAGAGAGAGAGAGAGAGAGAGAGAGAGAGAGAGAGAGAGAGAGAGAGAGAGAGAGAGAGAGAGAGAGAGAGAGAATAAGGAGGTAGAGGAGGAGAGGAAGCATTTAATGACACGGAGAGACAAAAATGACGAGAAAAATAAGCAGTCGTATGGCAAAGAGGCAGAAGAAGAGTAAGAGGTCATATGATGAAGAGGAAGAGAAGAACATATGACAAAGAGGAAGAAGAGTAGGAAGAGAAGGTAAATAGTAGTTAGGCAGGTAAGTCGATCAATCAAGTGATAGTCAGGTGTAGTTGGCCCTAACTCCCTCCCTCCCCCTATCTCCCTCCCTCCCTGGCTATCATATCAATTATCAAAGGCAGGTGAGCATCATCAAAGAACGCGGCAGGTAGCGCTCACAACACTCCTTCTCCAACCATGATATGAAATTGGAAGAGTAGGGAGGGAGGGAACTGAGGGGGCCGTGATATGCAAAGTGCTACCCTGGTGCTACCCGGAGACAATCCCAGAGGCTTGTGAGCCTGCCTAGCAGGTGTCACCGGCAGGCCTACTGTGTGTTATTACTGATAACACACAGGTGGGTGTAGCACCTGCCGCCTCCTACCACCACCTTAACCACCACCTGCCCCGTCTGCACAACCATGACTACCACATACCTCTAAGCACCACCACATGCCTCGTCTGTGTCACCCACCAGCACCACCACTATCACACTGCAACACAAACGGAATTAAACCAGACCACTGTGCATGATAAACACGCCTCTTTTGAAGCGTGTAGACAGTGTTACTCTCTCACTTTGTTCACTAATCTCTTAACGAACAACTGCTGCGCTTCACTGTAGCGTCATTGTTTTATCTGAAAACCAGTGTTGCTCGATATGTTTGACCGAGCAATATTGTAACCGTTTACACAAATAACCCGCACGCAGGAGAATGAAGAGTATGGCGACGTTTTGGTCCGACTTGGACCGAAACATCACACTGTTTTTTTTTTATCTGATACACAAGTATACGGGAATCGAGAAGCAGTGTAGCAGGCCTACTAGCCTAGACTAGACTTGTTCCACGATAATGTGAGAAACCACGAAAGCGCTTAGAAGTTCACTATTTTTTTCACAGTGGTTGTTTTGCATATCGTGACATCACCTGTTTACTGTGATCTTATTGCACTCTTTGTACCAGTGCAGGTGTTATACCGATACACTAAATTAATGTGTCTTTGTGAATGAACTCCTTCAGTACATGTCTTGATCGTGTATACGTGTTGTGCACTGCCTTCTGTTGCTACGTCTTGTGCACCGGCTTCTGTTGCACACGTGTGCACTAGCTTGTTGCACACCTTGTGCACCACCTTGTTGCAAACTTGTGTACCACACCAGCTTGCTGCACTCGTATTGTGCACCACTTTGTTGCACACGTGTGCACTAGCTTGTTGCACACGTGTTCACCAGCTTGTTGTACACGTTGTGCACCACCTTGTTGCACACTTGTGCACCACCTTGTTGCACACTTGTGAACCACCTTGTTGCACACTTGTGTACCACCTTGTTGCACTCGTATTGGGCACCATCTTGTTGCACAGGTATTGTGCACCACGTTGTTGCAGACGTATTGTGCACCACTTCGTTGCACACGTGCACCACCTTGTTGCACACGTGCTGTGCACCTTGTTGCACACGTGCTGTGCACCTTGTTGCACACGTGCTGTGCACCTTGTTACACACGTGTTGTGCACCAGCTCCAGTGTGTAAACCTGCCACTAAATACTTCGTATCTTGACTACAGTACCGAGCCAGCCTCTCTGGCCTCAACAGTGACATCTACTTTATACATGATCTAACAAGACTACACCACACTACTTTCTTGATCACCACTGTACACCCAGAAACATCGCCTTCTTGTACACAACACTCACCACTGTCATGTACACTAACATAACCCACCTACCACAAAACCCACACAGGATATATACACCAAGAAGTCTCTCTCTCTCTCTCTCTCTCTCTCTCTCTCTCCTCTCTCTCTCTCTCTCTCTCTCTCTCCTCCATTGTATAGATACTGGAAATAGACTTTAGTCTATACTTTATGTATTGAAGTATTCTTGACGGGTGGTGAAGAGGTTGTATGAAGGCTTATTGATCTTTGTGGAGTCAACACAAGTTAAATTTAATTAGCAGACTAACCCTCCCATGACATCCAATCAGATGGTCAGCCCCTATCAGGTCCGTGTCTCCAGGAACCGTGTCTCCAGGAACCGTGTCTCCAGGAACCGTGTCTCCAGGAACCGTGTCCCCAGGAACCGTGTCTCCAGGAACCGTGTCTCCAGGAACCCTGTCTCAGGAACCGTTTTCTCCAGGAACCCTGTTCCAGGAAAACCCTGTCTCCAGGAACCGTGTCCCAGGAACCGTGTCTCCAGGACCCTGTCCTCAGGAACCGTGTCCTCAGGAACCGTATCTCCAGAAACCGTGTCTCCAGGAACCGTGTCTCCAGGAACCGTGTCCTCAGGAACCGTGTCTCCAGGAACCGTGTCCTCAGGAACCGTGTCCCCAGGAACCGTGTCTCCAGGAACCGTGTCCCCAGGAACCGTGTCCCCAGGAACCGTGTCCTCAGGAACGTGTCTCCAGGAACCGTGTCTCCAGGCGTGTCTCCGGAACCGTGTCTCCAGGAACCGTGTCCCCAGGAATCGCGTCCCCAGGAGCAGTGTTATCAGGAACCGTGTTCCTAGGAACCGTGTCCCCAGGAACCGTGTCCCCAGGAACCGTGTCCTCAGGAGCCCTGTCTCAGGAACCGTGTCTCCCGGAACCGTGTCTCAGGAACCGTGTCCTCAGGAACCGTGTCCTCAGGAACCGTGTCCCCAGGAACCGTGTCTCCAGGAACCGTGTCTCCAGGAACCGTGTCTCCGGAACCGTGGTTTCCCGGAACCGTGTCCCCCGGAACCGTGTCCCCAGGAACCGTGTCTCCAGGAGCCGTGTCCCAGGAAACCCTGTCCTCAGGAAACCCTGGGCCCCAGGAACCCTGTCTCCAGGAACCGTGTCTCCAGGAAAACCCTGTCCTCAGGACCGTGTCCTCAGGAACCGTGTCCAGGAACCGTTTCTCCAGGAACGTGCTCAGGAACGTGTCTCCAGGAACGTGTTAGAGGAAACCGTGTCCCAGGAACCGTGTCTCCAGGAACCGTGTCTCCAGGAACCGTGTCTCCAGGAACCGTGTCTCCAGGAACCGTGTCTCCAGGAACCGTGTCTCCAGGAAAACCCTGGGCCCAGGAACCCGGGCCCGGAACGTGTCTCCAGGAACCGTTTCCCCGGAACCGTGTCTCCAGGAACCGTTCCCAGAACCGTTCCTCAGGAGCCGTCCCAGAACCGGTCTCCGACCGTGTCTCCAGGAACCGTGTCCTCAGGAACCGTGTCCTCAGGAACCGTGTCCCCAGGAACCGTGTCTCCAGGAACCGTGTCTCCAGGAACCGTGTCTCCAGGAACCGTGTCCCCAGGAACCGTGTCCTCAGGAACCGTGTCTCCAGGAACCGTGTCCCAGGAACCGTGTCCTCAGGAACCGTGTCCCCAGGAACCGTGTCTCCAGGAACCGTGTCTCCAGGAACCGTGTCTAGGAACCGTGTCCCCAGGAACCGTGTCCCCAGGAACCGTGTCTCCAGGAACCGTGTCTCCAGGAACCGTGTCTCCAGGAACCGTGTCTCCAGGAACCGTGTCCCCAGGAACCGTGTCCCGGAAAACCCTGTCCCAGGAACCGTGTCTCCAGGAACCGTGTCCCCAGGAACCCTGTCCCAGGAACCGTGGGCTCCAGGAACCCTGTCTCAGGAACCGTGTCTCCAGGAACGTGTCTCCAGGAAAACCCTGTCTCCCGGAACCGTGTCCCCAGGAACCGTGTTCCAGGAACCGTGTCTAGGAACCTGTCCCCAGGAAAACCCTATCTCCAGAACCGTGTCTCCAGGAACCGTGTCTCCAGGAACCGTGTCCTAGGGGAAACCCTGTCTCCAGGACCGTGTCCTCAGGAAACCGTGTCCCCAGGAACCGTGTCTCCCGGAACCGTTCCAGGAACCGTGTCCTCGGAACAGTGCCTCAGGACCGGTCTCAGGAACCGTGTTCCCGGAACCGTGTCTCAGGAACGTGTCCAGGGAAACCCTTTTCCCCCGGAACGCGTCCCCAGGAGCAGTGTTATCAGGGAAACCCTTTTTCCCAGGAACCGTGCCCAGGACCGTGTCCCCAGGACCGTGCCTCAGGAGGCCCTGTCCTCAGGAACCGTTCTCCGGAACCGGTTTTCAGGAACGTGTCCTCAGGAACCGTGTCCTCAGGAACGTGTCCCCCGGAACCGTGTTTCCCGGAACGTGTCTCCAGGAACCGTGTCTCCAGGAACGTGTCTCAGGAACGTGTCCCAGGACCGTGTCCTCGGAAGTGTCTCAGGAGCCGTGTCCCAGGACCCGTGTCCTCAGGAACCGTGTCCCCAGGAACCGGGTCTCCAGGAACCGTGTCTCCAGAACCTGTCCTCAGGCCGTGTCTCAGGACCGTGTCTCCCGGAACGTATCTCCAGGAACGTGTCTCCAGGAAACCGTGTTTCAGGAAACCGTGTCTAGAGGAACCCTGTCCCCAGGACCGTGTCCCGGAACCGTGTCTCAGGACCCTGTCTCAGGAACGTGTCTCAGGAAACCCTGCCCAGGAACCGTGTTCAGGAACCGTTTTCCCCGGAACGGGTCCCCGGAACCGTGTCTCGGAACCGTGCCTCAGAAAGTGTCTCGGAAAACCGTGTCCCCAGGAAAACCCGGGCCTCAGGAGCGGTCCTCGGAACGTGTCTCAGGAACCGTGTTCCAGGAACCGTTCCTCAGGAACCGTGTCCTCGGGGAAAAGTGTCCCCAGGAACCGGGTCTCAGGAACCGTTGTCAGGACCGTGTTCCAGGAACGTGTCCCAGGAACCGTTTCCTTTAGGAACCCTGTTCAGGAGCGTGTCCCAGGAACGGTCCTCAGGCACCGTGTCCCCCGGAACGTGTCTCCAGGAACGTGTCTCCAGGAAACCCGGTTTCCTCAGGAAACCGGTCCTCAGGAACCGTTCCCAGGAACCGTGTCTCAGGAACGTATCTCAGACCGTTCTCCAGGAACCGGTCTCAGAAACCCTGTCTCCAGGAACCGTGTCCCCGGAAAACCCTGTCTCCAGAACGTGTCTCAGGAAAGTTCTCAGGACGTTGTTCCCGGAACCGTGTCCCCAGGAACCGGTTCCAGGAACGTGCCCCCAGGAACCGTGTCTCCAGGAAACCGTGTCCCAGGAACCGTGTCCCCAGGAACGTGTCTGCACGAAGGGGGGACGGGGGGGCCAAGTAGGCGAGAAGGTGGGGGGGCGGGGGAGGGTGAGCCCACCACCCCCCCCCCCTCCCCTGCCAACAGCTGTTAACAAGCATTGCAGGAGGCGGGAGGGTGGTACGGGTGAAAAAAGGCGGAGCCCCGTGGACACCATCTAAGCCCCGTTGACCCGGCCTTCACCAGGTGCTACACGAGGGCCCCCGTGTGGGAAATGTAAGGTGAGGGAACATGGGTTGGGGGGGGGGGGGAGGGAGTAGTAAAACCCCTTTGGGGTTCCTTTACTGGGGCCCCCCCCCCCCCCCCCCCCTCACTTAAAAGTCTCCTCTTGTTTAGACAGCTTCATACGGGCGTCTCCTTTTACAAATCGGATTTAATACCGACATGTAAAAGTAGACGTGTAAAAATGGTTCTGTCTTTTATGAAGAGTTTCGCCCACCCGTAAACCTTTTTTAATTTGTTTCAGGTTTAATTTGGAGACAGTTAAAAAATGAGGTTACGTCCCCCAAATCTTGGAGGGTTTTTTCTACGATTATGCGCAGTCCGAGGCGCAGGCTGGAGAATGAGGCACACACATACTGGAGTCGTAAGAGAGGTACAGCAGTTATATTTAAATGATGATTTTCACAATTTTTAAAGGGGTGGAGGGGTAAGCCAGCACAAGGCCTCGGTCAGATGACCAAAAGCTCCACCCGTGGGTCATCACACGATTAAGACTCACGTCAGGAAACACTTGTCCTGTTTCCTGACAAAGCTAACCTAACCTAACCTTACCTAACCTAACGTAACCTAACCTTCCCAAACCTAACCTAACCCAACCTAACCTTACCTAACCTAACGTAGGCTGGAATACTGCTGTACATTAACATCTCCATTCAAAGCAGGTGAAATCGCAGATCTAGAGAGTGTACAGAGATCCTTTACTGCACGTATAAGTTCTGTCAAGCACCTTAACTACTGGGAACGCTTGGAAGCACTTGACTTGTACTCGTTGGAACGCAGGAGGGAGAGATATATCATAATCTACACTTGGAAAATCTTGGAAGGAATGGTCCCAAATCTGCACACAGAAATCACTCCCTACGAAAGTAAAAGACTGGGCAGGCGATGCAAAATGCCCCCAATAAAAAGTAGGGGCGCCATTGGTACACTAAGAGAAAACACCATAAGTGTCCGGGGCCCAAAACTGTTCAACAGCCTCCCATCTAGCATTAGGGGAATTGCCAATAAGCCCCTGGCTGCCTTCAAGAGAGAGCTGGACAGATACCTAAAGTCAGTGCCGGATCAGCCGGGCTGTGGCTCGTACGTTGGACTGCGTGCGGCCAGCAGTAACAGCCTAGTTGATCAGGCCCTGATCCATCGGGAGGCCTGGTCATGGACCGGGCCGCGGGGGCGTTGATCCCCGGAATAACCTCCAGGTAACCTAACCTAACGTAACCTAACCTTCCCAAACCTAACCCAACCTAACCTTACCTAACCTAACGTAACCTAACCTTACTTAACCTAACCTTCCCAAACCTAACCTAACCCAACCTAACCTTACCTAACCTAACGTAACCTAACCTTACTTAACCTACCCTTCCCAAACCTAACCTAACCCAACCTAACCTTACCTAACCTAACGTAACCTAACCTAACGTAACCTAACCTTACTTAACCTAACCTTCCCAAACCTAACCTAACCCAACCTAACCTTACCTTACCTAACCTAACGTAACCTAACCTTACTTAACCTAACCTTACCAAACCTAACCTAACCCAACCTAACCTTACCTAACCTAACGTAACCTAACCTTACTTAACCTAACCTTCCCAAACCTAACCTAACCCAACCTAACCTTACCTAACCTAACGTAACCTAACCTTATTTAACCTAACCTTCCCAAACCTACCTAACCCAACCTAACCTTACCTAACCTAACGTAACCTAACCTTATTTAACCTAACCTTCCCAAACCTAACCCAACCCAACCTTACCTAGCCTAACGTAACCTAAGCTAACCTTACCTAACCCAACCTAACCTTACCTAACGTAACCTAGCCTGACCTAACCTAGTCTAACCCAACCTAACGTAACGTAACGTAACGTAACCTAACCTTACCTAACGTAACCTTTGATATACCCTTGAAGAATTTCGAGAGTATATCTACTCTCTGAGCCCGGCCATGGGCCAGGCTCGTCTAGTGCTCGCCTGGTCAACCAGGCTATTGCTGCTGGAGGCCCGCTGCCCCACATATCCATCACAGCCTGGTTGATCTGGCACCTGGTGAAGATACTTGTCTGGTTTCCTTTTGAAGGCTTCAACACTTGTTCCAGTAGTGTTTCTAATATCTTCTGGTAAGATGTCGAAAAGTCTGGGACCCCGGATGATGATACAGTGTTCCCTTATTGTCCCCACCGCACCCCTGCTCCTCACTGGGTTTATTTTACACTTTCTCCCATATCTCTCACTCCAGTATGTTGTTATGGCAGTGTGCAGATTTGGGACCAAGCCCTCGAGTACCTTCCAGGTATATATTATCATGTACCTCTCTCTCCTCCTCTTGCAGGCGTTCCCAGTAGTTTAGGTGCTTTACTGGCTCAATGTGAGCCGTAAACGATCTCTGTATTTGTTCCAGCTCCGATATTTCTCCTGCCCTGAACGGGGCCGTCAGCACTGAGCAACATTCTAAGTGAGGGAGCACTAGCGATTTGAAGAGTGTCACCATCGGCATTGTTTCCCTTGTTTTGAAAGTTCTCAATACCCACCCAGTCATCTTCCTGGCTGTCGTGATCTTTGTCTTGTTATGGTCTTTAAAAGAAAGGTCGGCTGACATAATTATTCCTAGGTCTTTTACGTGTTCCTTACGTTCTATTTGGTGACCCTCTTGAGTTTTGTATATAGTGCTCCTTTTGAGATCTTCATTCTTTCCATACCTAAGCAGCTGGAACTTATCACCATTGAACGTCATGTTGTTTTCCACTGCCCACTGGAAAACCCTGTTTATGTCTTCCTGTACTTTTTCAGTGTCCTCTACCATACTGACTTTCATGCTTATTTTAGTGTCATCTGCAAATGATGATACAAAAGTGTGCCGGGTGTTTTTGTCTATGTCTGCTATGAGGATGAGGAACAGCAGAGGTGCCAGGACAGTGCCTTGGGGCACTGAGCTTTTGACCTCGCTGAAGCTGGATCTTGCCCTGTTCACTACTACTTTTTGTGTTCTGTGTGTTAGAAAACCGAAAATCCATCTGCCTACCTTCCCCGTAATGCCCATGGCCTTCATTTTGTGCGCTATCACTCCATGATCGCATTTGTCAAACGCCTTTGCAAAACCTGTGCAAATCACATCTGCGTTTTGGTCGTCTTCCAATGCCTCCGTAATTCTGTCATAATGGTTCAGCAGCTCTAAAACCATGCTGGTTCAGGTTATGTTGGTTGTGCTGGTCCATGAAATTTGTAACCTGCAGTCTCATCACTCTTTCGAAGATTTTTTATGATGTGAGAGGTTAGGGCTACTGGTCTGTAATTTTTAGCTAGTGCTCTAATACCTCCCTTATGCAAAGGAGCTATGTCTGCACTCTTTAAGGCCTCCGGTATTTCACCTAGATCTAAGCTCTTTCTCCAAAGAATACTGAGGGCTCGTGCTAGTGGTACCTTGCACTTCTTTATAAATAGAGCATTCCATGAATCTGGTCCAGGTGCTGAGTGAGTGGGCATGTTTTCCGTTTCTAATCTAACCTAACCTAACGTAACCTAACCTGACCTAACATAATCTAACCCAACCTAACGTAACCTAACCTTACCTAACCTAACCTAACCTTACCTAATCTAACCTAGAGGTGCTGCAATTGGGTGGGACCCACTAGTGATAGTAGGTCATATCAAAGAACTGATTGTAAGGTATATTACTCTGTATCAAGAAATCACGGAGTTGCTGTGTGTATATCCCTCACAACGCTGCTGCTAACCTCACCATCAACTTCTGAACATGACCTACTTCCACAGTGACCACAAATACATTTGTGGTCACAGTAGGGGGTCAATGCTAACATTCCTATGGTGTATGTAAATACAATATTAATGTTTACCTGGAGTTTACCTGGAGAGGGTTTCGCGGGTCAACGCCCCCGCGGCCCGGTCTGAGACCAGGCCTCATGGTGGATAAGGGTCTGATCAACCAGGCTGTTACTGCTGGCCGCACGCAAGCTGACGTACGAACCACAGCCCGGTTGGTCAGGTACTGACTTCTTGAAGACAGCCAGGGGTCTATTGGTAAAACCCCTTATGTATGCTGGGAGGCAGTTGAACAGTCTTGGGCCCCAGACACTTATTGTGTTGTCTCTCAGTGTACTCCTGGCGTCCCCGCTTTTCATTGGGGGGATGTTGCATCGTCTGCCGTGTCTTTTGGTTTCATATGGAGTGATTTTCGTGTGCAAGTTTGGTACCAATCCCTCCAGGACCTTCCAAGTGTATTATCATGTACTTCATCACGTATCATATATCCGACAATATGTTGGGTAAAAGAACCCAATTTCAACTAATGTGACATTTTGTGGCAACGTTTCGCCCTCCAGGAGCTTTGTCAAGCCGTTACAAACAATACGGCTTGACAGAGCTCCAGGAGAGCGAAACGTTGTCACAATAAAATATCACATTAGTTGCACTTGTGTCCTTTTACCTATGTAAATATACACAACTATGAATCTTGTAGATAAATGGTTCAGAGACCTGACAAGTTGACAGACACTTGTGTAACACTTGGGTACCATTACTGTGGAAACGTTTCGCCACACAGTGGCTTCATCGGTCCAATACAAAGAAGAATGGTGAAGATCAGAAGGAGTTTGAGGTAATCAGTCCCACAATAAAGATTCCCATGTATTGCACATGTATGAATCTTGGTAGGCAGGCATGGCCCGGTGGTTAGCACACTGACCTGACAGTTTTAGGACCCCCCTGCCACACGTAGCTTCCATTCTCACCCGTTCTGTGACGAGCTGACAGCGTAGAAATAAGGCATTTGACGCTCCATCTCAACCAGATGAGTCTGTCAGTGTGTCAACTCCAACACGCTACATTATGTAGCACAAAGTATTCTCCAACACGCTACATTATGTAAAACAAAGTATTCTCCAACACGCTACATTATGTAGCACAAAGTATTCTCCAACACGCTACATTATGTAAAACAAAGTATTCTCCAACACGCTACATTATGTAGCACAAAGTATTCTCCAACACGCTACATTATGTAACACAAAGTATTCTCCAACACGCTACATTATGTAACACAAAGTATTCTCCAACACGCTACATTATGTAACACAAAGTATTCTCCAACACGCTACATTATGTAACACAAAGTATTCTCCAACACGCTACATTATGTAACACAAAGTATTCTCCAACACGCTACATTATGTAACACAAACACAAAGTAATCTCCAACATGCTACATTATGTAACAAAAAGTAATCTCCAACATTCTACATTATGTAGCACAAACAGACTAATCCCCAACACGCTACATTATGTAGCACAAACAGACTAATCCCCAACATGCTACATTATGTAGCACAAACAGACTAATCCCCAACACGCTACATTATGTAGCACAAACAGACTAATCCCCAACACGCTACATTATGTAGCACAAAGACTACAACTGGAACAGCACAGCGAGCAGTAGAAGCAACAGTGGTCACCTCCTGTTCTTATTGGTCCCCTCCAGGACATAACGACCCAGCTACACTCTGTAAATAGAGCTTAAAACAGGGTGGTAATAGGCTGTGATCTCCCACCTTAAGGTAGCGCGAGTGCAAGATGCTCCACTACGAAAGTCATTTGTTTATCTACGATTGGATTCGCTGTATCAGCTTAAATGTATTACTGGCAGAGTGCTAGTGAACGATATTTTTAACCTCATAACGTACACAGGTACCTTTTATCAGGCACCTGAATACTTCCAGCAGGTACTGTAGTTTTGTCTAACACAGTTCTGTAGTGTTGTCTAACACAGTACTGTAGTACTGTCTAACACAGTTCAGTGTTGTCTAACACATTACTGTAGTGTTTTATTACGCAGGGTCATGGACACGCACCATCGCCATGGCAGGGTCCTGGACACGCACCATCGCCATGGCAGGGTCCTGGACACGCACCATCGCCATGGCAGGGTCCTGGACACGCACCATCGCCATGGCAGGGTCCTGGACACGCACCATCGCCATGGCAGGGTCCTGGACACGCGCCATGGCAGGGTCCTGGACACGCACCATCGCCATGGCAGGGTCCTGGACACGCACCATCGCCATGGCAGGGTCCTGGACACGCACCATCGCCATGGCAGGGTCCTGGACACGCACCATCGCCATGGCAGGGTCCTGGACACGCACCATCGCCATGGCAGGGTCCTGGACACGCACCATCGCCATGGCAGGGTCCTGGACACGCACCATCGCCATGGCAGGGTCCTGGACACGCACCATCGCCATGGCAGGGTCCTGGACACGCACCATCGCCATGGCAGGGTCCTGGACACGCACCATCGCCATGGCAGGGTCCTGGACACGCACCATCGCCATGGCAGGGTCCTGGACACGCACCATCGCCATGGCAGGGTCCTGGACACGCACCATCGCCATGGCAGGGTCCTGGACACGCACCATCGCCATGGCAGGGTCCTGGACACGCACCATCGCCATGGCAGGGTCCTGGACCACGCACCATCGCCATGGCAGGGTCCTGGACACGCACCATCGCCATGGCAGGGTCCTGGACACGCACCATCGCCATGCAGGGTCCTGGACACGCACCATCGCCATGGCAGGGTCCTGGACACGCACCATCGCCATGCAGGGTCTGGACACGCACATCGCATGGGGTCCTGGACCACGCACCATCGCCATGGCAGGGTCCTGGACACGCACCATCGCCATGGCAGGGTCCTGGCACGCACCATCGCCATGGCAGGGTCCTGGACACGCACCATCGCCATGGCAGGGTCCTGGACACGCACCATCGCCATGGCAGGGTCCTGGACACGCACCATCGCCATGGCAGGGTCCTGGACACGCACCATCGCCATGGCAGGGTCCTGGACACGCACCATCGCCATGGCAGGGTCCTGGACACGCACCATCGCCATGGCAGGGTCCTGGACACGCACCATCGCCATGGCAGGGTCCTGGACACGCACCATCGCCATGGCAGGGTCCTGGACACGCACCATCGCCATGGCAGGGTCCTGGACACGCACCATCGCCATGGCAGGGTCCTGGACACGCACCATCGCCATGGCAGGGTCCTGGACACGCACCATCGCCATGGCAGGGTCCTGGACACGCACCATCGCCATGGCAGGGTCCTGGACACGCACCATCGCCATGGCAGGGTCCTGGACACGCACCATCGCCATGGCAGGGTCCTGGACACGCACCATCACCATGGCAGGGTCCGGGAAACGGACCATCACCATGGCAGGGTTAGGGGCACGGACCATCACCATAGCAGGGTTATGGGCACGGACCATCACCATGGAAGGGTCATGGGCACGGACCATCACCATGGCAGGGTCCTGGATACACACCATCACCATGGCAGGGTCCGGGACACGGGCCATCACCATGGCAGGGTCATGGGCACGGACCATCACCATGGCAGGGTTCTGGATACGCATCATCGCCATGGCAGGGTTCGGGACACGGACCATCACCATGGCAGGGTCCTGGACACGCACTATCA
This sequence comes from Cherax quadricarinatus, assembly GCF_026875155.1. NCBI lineage: Eukaryota > Metazoa > Arthropoda > Malacostraca > Decapoda > Parastacidae > Cherax > Cherax quadricarinatus. The sequence continues at coordinate 80,204,155 of NC_069402.1, forward strand.
CCACGACAGCGGTCCTAGACGCGCACTATCTCCACGGCAGGGATTCTGGACACGCACAATCACCATGGCAGGGGTCTTGGACACGCACTATCACCATAGAAGGGTTCTGGACACGCACTATCACCATGGCAGGGTCCTGAACACGCAATATCACCACGGCAGAGTCCTAGACACGTACTATCACCACGGCAGGATCCTGGACACGTACTATCACCACGGCAGGGTCCTGGACACGCACAATCACGACAGAGTCCTGGACACGCACAATCACCATGGCAGGGTTCTGGACACGCACTATCACCATGGCAGGGTCCTGAACACGCACTATCACCCGGCAGGGTCCTGGACACGCACAATCGCCATGGCAGGGCCCTGAACACTCACTATCACCACGGCAGTCCTGGACACGCAATATCACCATGGCAGGGGGGTCCTGGACACGCACTATCACCATGGCAGGGTCCTGGACACGCACTATCACCATGGCAGGGCCCTGAACACGCACTATCACCACGGCAGTCCTAGACACGCAATATCACCATGGCAGGGGGGTCCTGGACACGCACTATCACCAAGGCAGGGTCCTGGACACGCACTATCACCATGGCAGGGGTCCTGGACACGCACTATCACCATGGCAGCGGTCCTGGACACGCACTATCACCATGGCAGGGGTTCTGGACACGCACTATCACCGTGGCAGGGTCCTGAACAAGCACTATCACCATGGCAGGGGGTTCCTGGACACGCACTATCACCATGTCAGGGTCCTGGACACGCACTATCACCATGGCAGGGGTCCTGGACACGCACTATCACCATGGCAGGGGTCTTGGACACGCACTATCCCCATTGCAGGGGTTATGGACACGCACTATCATGGCAGGGGTTCTGGACACGCACTATCACCATGGCAGGGGTTCTGGACACGCACTATCATCATGGCAGGGGTTCTGGACAAGCACTATCATGTCGGGGGTTCTGAACACGCACTATCACCATGGCAGTGGTTCTGGACACGCACTATCACCATGTCAGGGGTCCTGGACACGCACTATCATGACAGGGGTCCTAGACACGCACTATCACCATGGCAGGGGTCCTGGACACGCACTATCACCATGGCAGGGGTTCTGGATACGCACTATCACCATGGCAGAGGTCCTGTACACGCACTATCATGGCAGGGGTCCTGGACATGCACTATCATCATGGCAGGGGTTCTGGGCACGCACAATCATCATGGAAGGGGTCCTGGACACGCACTATCACCATGGCAGGGGTTCTGGATACGCACCATCCTGGTATTATAACGTTTGTGTTTCATTTTAAAACCCAACTCTGAGTTACAAGTTTAAATCAACACAATTAACGAAGGCGACAACGATGGTGGTAGTGGTGGGCTGGTAACGGTGGTTGTAGTTGTAATGATGGTGGTTGTTTTAGGAGGTTATAGTGGTGTATAGTTTTTCCTTCTGATACTCACACAATCACCATCACTACTACCCCCATCACTACCATATTTGTGCTTGGGGATCAACTGCAGCAACGCACTTAAAGCCAATACTAACCCAACAAAAAGCCGCAGTAAGAATAAACACTAAATACCATCCCTGGCAACACAACCCCCCACTCTTCATAGATCTAAACTTACTCCCTGTTCAGAACATCCACAATCTGTATCTACAGGACCTTAAATTCCAATATTAACCTTGACCTAAAACGCTTTCTTGGTAGTTGTGACAGGATCCACAGGCATAATACCAAACACAAACATCTCTATGACATTCCCCGTGTCCGACTAAACCTTTACAAAAATTCAATGTGTGTCAAAGGGCCTAAAATCTGGAACACCCTACCTGAAAACTCTAGAACTGCAGAGACATTCATCACTTTCAAAACTACAGTTAGAAAACATCTTATCTCCCTGATACACCCCGTCAACCAACTACATGAAAACCACCTGGTGGTTCACACTTACACTCGCTCACCCATTGACTATAAACACAGAAATACGAATCTTAATCTTAAAATAATGAATCCTAACTAGTCATAAGTTTGCCTATGATACTCCAATACAGACACTATGTATTGTGCCAAAACAAAAGCATTCACACTGCTAAACTCACAAACTATAATGTAGTCACTCAGCCTTAATACCATAATTTGTAATGATTTAAAGTTAAGAATTAATCTAAGTCTCCACGAAATGCCTAGCCATGCTGGGTGTCCTAGTGGCCCCCTCTGTAATTAGTATTTTAAAATAGGTAAACCACACAATATCCAAAATCTGTAAACCCCGCATTGTAATCCTTATAGAGAATAAACTTGATTGATTGATAACTACTACCATCACTACCATAACTACTACCACTATCACTACCATTACTACTACCATCACAACTACCACCATACAACCACCACCACTATAACTCACAAACATTATTACTCACATTAGCGATGTCCTGAGCAGCCAACACCACATGCAAGGAAGAGAAGAGTAATATTAGTGACATCAGGGCTAAGACAACATTAGTGACATCATTATTAAAGTAACATTATTGACATTATGGCTAAGATAACAGTGACATAACATTATTGACATCATGGCTAAGATAACAGTGACATAACATTATTGACATCATGGCTAAGATAACAGTGACATAACATTATTGACATCATGGCTAAGATAACAGTGACATAACATTATTGACATCATGGCTAACATAACAGTGACATAATTAATAATCTTAGTGATATCATGGCTAAGATAACATTACAGACATTACTAAGATAACATACATCAAATACTGATGTTGCTTGCTTCAGTGTTACCAACACTGATCACTCACTAGTGTTACCAACACTGCTCACTCACTACAGTGTTACCAACACTGCTCACTCACTACAGTGTTACCAACACTGCTCACTCACTACAGTTTTACCAACACTGCTCACTCACTACAGTGTTACCAACACTGATCACTCACTACAGTGTTACCAACACTGATCACTCACTACAGTGTTACCAACACTGATCACTCACTAGTGTTACCAACACTGCTCACTCACTACAGTGTTACCAACACTGCTCACTCACTACAGTGTTACCAACACTGCTCACTCACTACAGTGTTACCAACACTGATCACTCACTACAGTGTTACCAACACTGCTCACTCACTACATTGTTACCAAAACTGCTCACTCACTACAGTGTTACCAACACTGATCACTCACTACAGTGTTACCAACACTGATCACTCACTACAGTGTTACCAACACTGATCACTCACTACAGTGTTACCAACACTGATCATTCACTACAGTGTTACCAACACTGATCACTCACTAGTGTTATCAACACTGATCACTCACTACAGTGTTACCAACACTGATCACTCACTAGTGTTACCAACACTGATCATTCACTACAGTGTTACCAACACTGATCACTCACTAGTGTTACCAACACTGATCACTCACTACAGTGTTACCAACACTGATCACTCACTACAGTGTTACCAATACCGATCACTCACTACAGTGTTACCAACACTGATCACTCACTACAGTGTTACCAACACTGATCACTCACTACAGTGTTACCAACACTGATCACTCACTACAGTGTTACCAACACTGATCACTCACTATAGTGTTACCAACACTGATCACTCACTACAGTGTTACCAACATTGATCACTCACTACAGTGTTACCAACACTGATCACTCACTAGTGTTACCAACACTGATCACTCACTACAGTGTTACCAACACTGATCACTCACTAGTGTTACCAACACTGATCACTCACTAGTGTTACCAACACTGATCACTCACTACAGTGTTACCAACACTGATCACTCACTACAGTGTTACCAACACCGATCACTCACTACAGTGTTACCAACACTGATCACTCACTACAGTGTTACCAACACTGATCACTCACTACAGTGTTACCAGCACTGATCACTCACTACAGTGTTACCAACACTGATCACTCACTACAGTGTTACCAACACCGATCACTCACTACAGTGTTACCAACACTGATCACTCACTACAGTGTTACCAGCACTGATCACTCACTACAGTGTTACCAACACTGATCACTCACTACAGTGTTACCAACACTGATCACTCACTACAGTGTTACCAGCACTGATCACTCACTACAGTGTTACCAACACTGATCACTCATTACAGTGACCAGTGTTACCAACACCGTTACATTAGTCTGGCGGTATTAACAACGTTGGTAATTTAGTTTCAAAATTAATTATGTAAAAACTGTGTCTTGTATTTCGATTTCCACGTGTGATATTAATATTTTTTATTAATAAATTAAAATTAGCCATTACTGAAACACGCACAACTCACCCCCTCCCCTCCCTCCTCCACACTCCCCTACCACCTCCACACTCCCCTCCCTCCTCCACACTCCCCTCCCATTCCCCCCGCCCACACTCCCCTCCCAGGCACTCTCCCACACTCCCCTCCCAGGCCATCTCCCACACTTCCCTCCCAGGCCCTCTCCCACACACCCCTTCCCCCACACACCATTCCCCCCCCTTCTATCCAAAAGCCTTTCCCCTCTTACACTCCATCCCCACCCCCTTGAACACCCCTTCCACCACACACCATGGTCACCCCCACACACAACCATGGTCACCCCACACACAACCATGGTCACCCCACACACAACCATGGTCACCCACACAACCATGCTCGCCCCACACACAACCATGGTCACCCCACACACAACCATGGTCACCCCACACACAACCATGGTCACCCCACACACAACCATGCTCGCCCCACACACAACCATGGTCACCCCACACAACCATGCTCGCCACACACACACAACCATGCTCACCACACACACAACCATGCTCGCCACACACACAACCATGCTCGCCACACACACAACCATGCTCGCCACACACACAACCATGGTCACCCACACAACCATGCTCGCCCCACACACAACCATGGTCACCCCACACACAACCATGGTCACCCCACACACAACCATGCTCGCCCCACACACAACCATGGTCACCCCACACAACCATGCTCGCCACACACACACAACCATGCTCACCACACACACACACAACCATGCTCGCCACACACACACACACAACCATGCTCGCCACACACACAACCATGCTCGCCACACACAACCATGTTCGCCCCACGCACAACCATGTTCGCCCCACACACAACCATGTTCGCCACACACACAACCATGGTCACCCCACACACAACCATGGTCACCCCCACACACAACCATGGTCACCCCACACACAACCATGTTCGCCCCACACACAACCATGCTCGCCACACACACAACCATGGTCACCCCACACACAACCATAGTCACCCCACACACAACCATGGTCACCCCACACACAACAATGCTCGCCACACACACAACCATGGTCACCCCCCACACAACCATGGTCACCCCACACACAGCCATGGTCACCCCACACACAACCATCCTCGCCACACACAACCATGGTCACCCCACACACAACCATGTTCGCCACACACAACCATGCTCGCCCCACACACAACCATGGTCACCCCCACACAAAACCATGGTCACCCCACACACAACCATGTTCGCCCCACACAACCATGTTCACCACACACACAACCATGTTCACCACACACACAACCATGGTCACCCCTCACACAACCATGCTCGACACACACAACCATGTTCGCCCCACACACACAACCATGTTCGCCCCACACACAACCATGGTCACCCCTCACACAACCATGCTCGACACACACAACCATGTTCGCCCCACACACACAACCATGTTCGCCCCACACAAACCCATGGTCACCCCACACACGACCATGTTCGCCACACACACAACCATGCTTGCCACACACACAACCATGCTCGCCACATAACCATGCTCGCCCTCTCCCCCACACACAACCATGGTCACCCACACACGACCATGTTCGCCACATACACAACCATGCTCGCCACACAACCATGCTTGCCCCCCCACACACAATCATGCTCGTCCTCCCCCCACACACAACCATGGTCATCCCACACAACCATGGTCACCCCACACACGACCATGTTCGCCACATACACAACCATGCTCGCCCTCTCCCCCACACACACAACCATGGTCATCCCACACACAACCATGGTCACCCCACACACAACCATGCTCGCCACACACGCACACACACACAACCATGCTCACCCCACACACAACCATGCTCGCCCTCTCCCCACACACAACCATGCTCGCAACACAACCATGCTCGCCCTCCCCCACATACAACCATGCTCGCCACACACACACACACACAACCATGCTCGCCACACACACACAACCATGCTCGCCACACCCCACACACACACACACACACACACACACAACCATGCTCGCCACACACACACACACAATCATGCTCACCCCACACACAACCATGCTCGCCCTCCCCACACACAACCATGCTCGCCCTCCCCCACATACAACCTGCTCGCCCTCCCCCCCACACAACCATGCTCGCCTTCCCCCCACACACAACCATGCTCGCCCTCCCCCACACAGCCATGCTCGCCCTCCCCCACACACAGCCATGCTCGCCACACACACAACCATGCTCGCTACACACACACACAACCATGCTCGCCACACACACACACACACACACACACACAACACACACACACACACATACACACACACACACACACACACACACATACACAACACACACACACACACACACACACACACGCGTGCACATAAAACAGGCCTAGTGTCTAATCGACATGTGCCTAGGACCAAATGGTAATTAACACACCCATGCTCGCCACAAACACACACCTATGCTCGCCACAAATACACACACACCACACACACACACACACATACACCCATGCTCGCCACAAATACACACACACACACACACAACCATGCTCGCCCCACATGCACACACCTACTCACACCATACTTGCCCCCCCCACTGGAACACACTATACTCATCTCCCACACATGAGAACATAATGGAGCACATGGAGAGAGACTGTCAGTGTAACCCAACACTGTGGGACGGTACACTGTATCTGACCATCCTACTGTGTTCTGGACAGAGATGGTGGTAGGCTGCAACTTTCAGGACTGTAATAAAGTATCAGACAGGGTTCCCCACCTGAGGCGCGAAGACAGCAAATGTAGTTCCAGTTTTTAAGAAAGGAGACAGACAGGCAGCGTTAAACTACAGACCAGTGTCACTGACTTGTATAGTATGTAAAGTTATGGAAAAGATGTACAGGAGAAGAGTGGTGGAACACACTGAAAGGATTGGGCTCATACACGACAATCAGCACGGCTTCAGAGATGGGAAATCCTGTGTCACAAATCCACTTTGAGTTCTATGATAAGGTAACAGAAGACAGGAGAGGGATGGGTAGATTGCATCCCTTTGGAATGTAAGAAGGCTTTTGACACACAAGAGATTCGTACAAAAATTAGAGGAGCAGACAGGAATAGCAGGGAAGGTACTGCAATGGATCAGGGAATACCTGACAGGAAGGAAACAACGAGTGTTGGTACGTGATGAAGTGTCAGAGTGGGCGCATGTGTCGAGTGGGGTTCCACAAGGGTCAGTCCTAGGTCCAGTGCTGTTTCTTGTATACGTGAATGACATGGAAGGAATAGATTCAGAAGTGTCGCTGATGATGTCAAACTGATGAGGAGAATACAAGCGGGCGAGGATCAGCTAAGATTACAAGGGGATCTGGACAGACTACAAGTCTGGTCCAACAAATGGCTCCTGGAGTTTAACCCCAGTAAGTGCAAAGTCATGAAAATTGGGAAAGGACAAGAAGACCGCAGACGGAGTACAAGTTAAAGGATCAAAGGCTGCAAACGTCACTTAAAGAAAAGGATCTTGGGGTAAACATTATAACGAACATATCCCCTGAGGCACACATCAATCAAATAACCGTTGCAGCATATGGGCGCTTGGCAAATCTGAGAACAGCATTTCGACATCTGAGTAAGGAATCAGTCACGATATTGTACACCGTGTACGTCACGTCCATACTGTAGTATGCAGCACCAGTTTGGAACCCACACTTAGTCAAATACGTCAAGAAATTTGATAAAGTGCAAAAGTTTGCAACAAGATTAGTCCAGGAACTGAAGGGTATGTCTTACGGGGAGAGATGAAGGGAACTCAACCTGATGACACTAGAGGATAGGAGGTATAGGGATGACATGATAACGACGTATAAAATACTGAGAGGAACTGACAAGGTGGGCAGGGCTAGAATGTTTCAGATATGGGATACAGGAACAAGGGGCCACAACTGGAAGTTGAAAACCCAGATGAGTCATAGGAATGTTAGGAAGTATTCTTTAGCCTCAGAGTTGTCAGGAAGTGGATTAATCTGGAGAGTGAAGTAGTGGAGGCAAATTCCATACACAGCTTTAAAAAGATACATGATAAATCTCATGGAACAGGGAGTGACTTAGTATCGACCAGTGAAGAGACGGGCCAAGAGCTTTGAATCGACCCCTGCAACCACATATAAGTGAGTACGCACACACACACACGTACGTATGTCCAAAGAGGAAATAGTGGGTAGCGCGATATATGAGTGTGATGTATGTTGTGTGTAGGTGATGACTTAGCCAGCACAGCCCAGGTGAGAGCAGACCAGCCTATAAGTCAGCAATAATTATTGCCCTCCTGACAGCCAGGGCGGATCCTTGTTTCTCCTCCCTCGCCCTCCCTCCCTCACCCACTCCCCTACCTCCTCCCCCGCAAGTGCCTTCCCAGGCATTCCTCCACTTGATTTCCCTCCCTTTCTCCTTCTCCCTCCCCTTTCTCCTTCACTTCGTGTTTTACCCTGCCTACCCACCCCCTGCACATCCTACACACGACCCCTCCTCTGCCATTTCCTCGCTAGGTAGTAGCTGGCAGATGCTAAGTGTTGTTGGGTTCTAGGTGGTGGATGCTGGGTGCTAGGTATTGGATGCTAGGTGCTAGATTCTAGGTGCTGGAGGCTAGGTGATGGATGTTAGGTGTTTGGTGTAAGGTGCTGGATGCTAGGTGTTAGGTACTGGGTGTTAGGTACTGGATGCTAGGTTCTGGGTGCTAGTTATACCTGTGAAATTTACCTGTGACTCCACTGATGTCTTTTCTTACGTAGCAAAACCGGGTTTTTGGTCAATCATCCTTGTACGGTGCCGAGTTTTGCTCAATCATCCTCGTCATTTTCTAGCCTTTGCTTGCTTGTGTTCTCTGAACGACACATCCAACATTAATCCCCCAAGTCTTTCAGTCGTTTGTGTTCAAAGCTATGATCTATCTGTGTTCTGTGTTCGTTTAGGGTTCTTCGTTCTTCAAATACCTCAGCAGTTGAAATTTGTTACTCCTGACCATTGTGTTATTTTCACCTGCCCATTAAAAGGCTTTGTTGACATCCGACTGTAAATTTTGTGCATTTACCAGGACGGTCACTGTCATGCTTATTTTGGTACCGTCCGCAGTGACACGAAGCTGTAGCTAGTGTTTTTTGCTTTTCTTGTCTATGTCAAGATACGAAGCAGTTCCTAGTGTTTTTGTCTATGTCAGGATACGAAGCTGTGGCCAGTGTTTTTTTTTTTCCTGTCTTTTATGAGGAACAGTAAAGGCACCAGGACTGTACCTTGGGGTACAATGAACTTCTACCACCTTTGCCAATATCGTTTTTTTTTATTACTACCACTCTGTGATGTCTGTTAGAACACTGAATATCTAGGTCCCTACTTTCTATGTTATAATTACCGACCCCTTATTTACCGACCCTTCACTTACCGACCCTTCACTTACCGACCCCTCACTTACCGACCCCTCACTTACTGACCCCTCACTTACTGACCCCTCACTCCATAGCCACGCCAGTCAAATGCATTTGCAAAATCCGCGTAAACTACATCAGTCTTATGGTTTTCTTCCAAAGCCTCGGTGACTGCATCATAATGATCTACTAGTTGTGACAAGCACGATCTTATAGATTTAAATAACCACGATGTCCTGGGTTGTGCAGGTCATGATTTTCCATAAAAAAAAAAAACTTAATAAGTTGGCGTCTTAACACCCTTTCAAGACTTTTATGATGTGTGGTGTTAGTGCTACTGGTGTGTAATATGTCAGAATTTTACTGCCTCCCTAGTGAAGAGGGGCTAAATCTACACTTTTTAATAACTCGAGAATTAGACCTGAATCAAAACTCCTTCAGAGAACACTTAAGTGCTCGTGCTAATGGTACTTTGTGTTTCTTTACAAATGTTGAAGGTGGTGTGTGTTGGGTGCTAGGTGCTGTGTGCTAGGTGCTGTGTGCTAGGTGCTGTGTGCTAGGTGCTGTGTGCTAGGTGGTGGGTGCTAGGAGCTGGGTGCAGAACGGCAGAGATGCATCATAGTTATAAGAGATGATTGCCTAAGTAAGTGTCTGTTTGTTTAACCTTTGTCGGCGTGATCGATCCTGGCGGCCAGGTAGTAAAGCGGCCTCGGGGGCGGGGGGGGGGGGTGATGAAAACAGGGAAGGAGGCAGGGAGGCAAGGATAGCTGGGTTGATGGGAGGGAGTGAAGCAAGGAGGGCAGGGAAGGAAAGGGGATGGGAGGGAGAACAGAGTAATAGCTGACAGATAGATAGATATACGAGAATAAATCTGTGCTCAGCAAGATATCTCACCCCCGCTAACACGCAGCCTCTCTTAACCTGGTTTGCTTGGTGCCACGCGGCAGTACGTAAGACAAGCATCGTCTGAGAGGCGCTATGATGTTTGCTGAAGAACCTAAGTTAGCTAGAAACACCTACACCATCTCTCACTCTCTAGCTGTCTTGCTAGACACCCACCCGCCTTTCATGATCCACTGACACAATGACTACAGTATTCCCACCTGGCTCTCAATGTACCTCTCAGAGCACAAAGTACGCCTCGCCCCTAAAACTCAAATCTGATGAACCAGTATCCGTGAATCCCTTCTCAGATACCATCCAACTCTCACACCACCGGTTCGAAGTAACTCCCATCGAACACACTGGGTGTTCAAATGCCCTCAACTTCTCAACACCTCCTTCACACCCTCCTTCCAACTCTTGAATGTCCCATACACCACTTTCCAATGATCCCAAATTTATTTACAGATCTGTCTAATCAATCTCGCTCTATCCTTTAATATGACAGAACATATTCAAGCCTCCGCTCTGGGGGATGGTATACAGGTCACGTTACAGGGGATAGGGAGGCAGGATAAGGGGCGGGTCGCCCCTGATCTACCGGCATAAAAGGGGCAGGCTTTGGGGCGTGGCGCCCCCCTGGTTTGACGGGATACAGGTCACGGACTGAGGTGGGGGGTAAGGTGAGGGGCGTGGCGCCCCCTGGTCTGGCAGGGTATGCGAGGAGCATGTTGCAAGTCCTGCGTGATGGATGGGTCCTTCACGCTACGCCTGACATCCTCCACCACAGTATCCTTCCACATTAACCTCCCCGCCCAAGCTACACGCAACACTCTCTCTTCACGGAATCAGATCCCTACATCCTGTTGTAGGATATAGGTAGGATAAGTCCTACATCCTAAAGCAGGCCTAGGACCAGTACATCCTTATCCTGTAGGAGTAGGCCAATCCTACCTTATCCTGCAGGATAAGGTGTAGGGTATGTTCATCCTCACGGTAAGGATATTTTACCAGGTGAAAGAAAAACTGTTATCCTTATACTGATGTTATCCCCACACTGATGTTATCCCTACACTGTTATCCCTACACTGATGTTATCCCTACACTAATGTTATCCCCAAACTGATGTTATCCCTACACTGTTATCCTTACACTGATGTTATCCCTACACTGATGTTATCCCTACACTGTTATCCCTACACTGTTATCCCCACACTGATGTTATCCCTACACTGGGTAGGCTCCAGGATGTACACGTTTATAGAGGGGCAACTGATATATCGGATCATTATTTAGTTGTAGCTACAGTTGAGTAAGAGGTAGATGGGAAAAGAGGAAAATGGCAACAACAAGCAAGAGGGAGGTGAAAGTGTATAAACTAAGGGAGGAGGAAGTTCGGGTGAGATATAAGCAACTATTGGCAGAAAGGTGGGCTGGTGCAAGTATGAGTAGTGGGGGGGTTGAAGAGGGTTGGATGAGTTTTAAAAATGCAGTATTAGAATGTGGGGCAGAAGTTTGTGGTTATAGGAGGGTGGGTGAAGGAGGAAAGAGGAGTGATTGGTGGAATGATGAAGTAAAGGGTGTGATAAAAGAGAAAAAGTTAGCTTATGAGAGGTTTTTACAAAGCAGAAGTGTTATAAGAAGAGTAGAGTATATGGAGAGTAAAAGAAAGGTGAAGAGAGTGGTGAGAGAGTGCAAAAGGAGAGCAGATGATAGAATGGGAGAGGCACGGTCAGGAAATTTTAATGAAAATATGAAAAAAAAATTGTAGTTAAACAAGTTAAGAAAGCCTAAAGAACGAATGGATTTGTCAGTTAAAAACAGAGTAGGGGAGTTAGATGGGGAGATGGAGGTTTTGGGTAGATGGCGAGAATATTTTAAGGAACTTTTAAATGTCGACGAAGAAAGGGAAGCCGTAATTTTATGCACTGGCCAGGGAGGTATACAATCTTTTAGGAGTGAAGAAGAACGAGATGTGAGTGTGGGGGAGGTACGTGAGGCATTACGTAGAATGAAAGGGGGTAAAGCAGCTGGAACTGACGGAATCATGGCAGAAATGTTAAAAGCAGGGGGGGGGACATAGTGTTGGAGTGGTTGGTATTTTTGTTTAATAAATGTATGAAAGATGGGAAGATACCTAGGGATGGCAGAGAGCATGTATAGTCCCTTTATATAAATGGAAGGGGGACAAAAGAGACTGTAAAAAATATAGAGGAATAAGTTTATTCAGTATACCAGGAAAAGTGTATGGTAGGGTTATAATTGAAAGAATTAGAGGTAAGACAGAATGTAGGATTGCGGATGAGCAAGGAGGTTTCAGAGTGGGTAGGGGATGTGTAGATCAAGTGTTTACATTGAAGCATATATGTGAAAAGTATTTAGATAAAGGTAGGAAAGTTTTTATTGCATTTATGGATTTAGAAAAGGCATATGATAGAGTAGATAGGGGAGCAATGTGGCAGATGTTGCAAGTATATGGAATAGGGGGTAAGTTACTAAATGCTGTAAAGAGTTTTTATGAGGATAGTGAGGCTCAGGTTAGGGTGTGTAGAAGAGAGGGAGAATACTTCCCGGTAAAAGTAGGTCTTAGACAGGTATGTGAAATGTCACCATGGTTGTTTAATATATTTATAGATGGAGTTGTAAAAGAAGTAAATGCTAGGGTGTTCAGGAGAGGGGTGGGATTAAATTATGGGGAATCAAATACAAAATGGGAATTGACACAGTTGCTTTTTGCTGATGATACTGTGCTTATGGGAGATTCTAAAGAAAAATTGCAAAGGATGAGTTTGGGAGTGTGTGTAAAGGTAGAGAGTTGAAAGTGAACATAGAAAAGAGTAAGGTGATGAGGGTATCAAATGATTTAGATACAGAAAAATTGGATATCAAATTGGGGAGGAGGAGTATGGAAGAAGTGAATGTTTTCAGATACTTGGGAGTTGACGTGTCGGCGGATGGATTTATGAAGGATGAGGTTAATCATAGAATTGATGAGGGAAAAAAGATGAGTGGTGCATTGAGGTATACGTGGAGTCAAAAAACGCTACCTATGAAGGCAAAGAAGGGAATGTATGAAAGTATAGTAGTACCAACACTCTTATATGGATGTGTGAAGCTTGGGTTGTGAATGCAGCAGTGAGGAGACGGTTGGAGGCAGTGGAGATGTCTTGTCTAAGGGCAATGTATGGTGTAAATATTATGCAGAAAATTAGTAGTGTGGAAATTAGGAGAAGATGTGGAGTTAATAAAAGTATTAGTCAGAGGGCAGAAGAGGGGTTGTTGAGGTGGTTTGGTCATTTAGAGAGAATGGCTCAAAGTAGAATGATATGGAGAGCATTTAAATCTGTAGGGAAAGGAAGGCAGGGTAGGGGTCGCCCTCGAAAAGGTTGGAAGGGGTAAGGGAGGTTTTGTGGGCGAGGCTTGGACTTCCAGCAGGCGTGCATGAGCGTGTTCGATAGGAGTGAATGGAGACGAATGGTATTTGGGACCTGACGATCTGTTGGAGATTGAGCAGGGTAATATTTAGTGAAGGGATTCAGGGAAACCGGTTATTTTTATATAGCCGGACTTGAGTCCTGGAAATGGGAAGTACAATGCCTGCACTCTAAAGGAGGGTTCGGGATATTAGCAGTTTGGAGGGATATGTTGTGAATCTTTATACGTATATGCTTCTAAACTGTTGTGTTCTGAGCACCTCTGCAAAAACAGTGATAATGTGTGAGTGAGGTGAAAGAATTGAATGATGAAAGAATTTTCTTTTGGGGGATTTTCTTTCTTTTTTGGGTCACCCTGCCTCGGTGGGAGACGGCCAACTTGTTAAATAAAATATAGAGCTACAGAGGTGGTACCTCCCTTATACATACATACATATATATATTATATATATATATATATATATATAAAATATATATATATATATATATATATATATATATAAAATGTCGTGCCGAATACGTAAAACTGGTCAATTAGCAAGAACTCATTTAAAATTAAGTCTTTTCTAAAATTTTATTTTACACATATAAAGCTATATATTAGGCATGACTGTGGTGGGACACAGGTTAGCCAGGGTGGTGGTGGTGGTGGTGGTGGTGATAGTGGTGGGCATGACTGTGGTGCGACACAGGTTAGCCACGGTGGTGGTGGTGATAGTGGTGGGCATGACTGTGGTGCGACACAGGTTAGCCAGGGTGATGGTGGTGATAGTGGTGGGCATGACTGTGGTGGGGCACAGGTTAGCCAGGGTGGTGGTGGTGATAGTGGTGGGCATGACTGTGGTGGGGCACAGGTTAGCCAGGGTGGTGGTGGTGATAGTGGTGGGCATGACTGTGGTGCGACACAGGTTAGCCAGGGTGGTGGTGGTGATAGTGGTGGGCATGACTGTGGTGCGACACAGGTTAGCCAGGGTGGTGGTGGTGATAGTGGTGGGCATGACTGTGGTGCGACACAGGTTGCCCGGGTGGTGGGGTGATAGTGGTGGGGATGACTGTGGTGCGACACAGGGTTTGCCAGGGTGGTGGTGGTGATAGTGGTGGGCATGATGTGGTGGGGCACAGGTTAGCCAGGGTGGTGGTGGTGATAGTGGTGGGCATGACTGTGGTGCGACACAGGTTAGCCAGGGTGGTGGTGGTGATAGTGGTGGGTATGACTGTGGTGGGACACAGGTTAGCCAGGGTGGTGGTGGTGATAGTGGTGGGCATGACTGTGGTGGGACACAGGTTAGCCAGGGTGGTGGTGGTTTGGGGGTGATAGTGGGGGGGCATGACTGTGGTGGGACACAGGTTAGCCAGGGTGGTGGTGGTGGTGATAGTGGTGGGCATGACTGTGGTGGGACACAGGTTAGCCAGGGTGGTGGTGATAGTGGTGGCCATGACTGTGGTGGGACACAGGTTAGCCAGGGTGGTGGTGGTGGTGGTAGTGGTGGGCATGACTGTGGTGGGACACAGATTAGCCAGGGTGGTGGTGGTGGTGATAGTGGTGGGCATGGGCTGTGGTGGGACACAGGTTAGCCAGGGGGTGGTGGTGTAGTGGTGGGCATGACTGTGGTGGGACACAGGTTAGCCAGGGTGGTGGTGGTGGTGATAGTGGTGGGCATGACTGTGGTGGGACACAGGTTAGCCAGGGTGGTGGTGGTGGTGGTGATAGTGGTGGGATGACTGTGGTGCGACACGATTAGCCTGGGTGGTGGTGGTGGTGGGGATAGTGGTGGGATTTACTGTGGTGGGACACAGGTTTGCCAGGGTGGTGGTGGTGGTGGTGATAGTGGTGGGCATGTCTGTGGTGGGACACAGGTTAGCCAGGGTGGTGGTGGTGATAGTGGTGGGCATGACTGTGGTGGTGGTTGTGATAGTGGTGGGCATGACTGTGGTGGGACACAGGTTAGCCAGGGTGGTTGTGGTGATAGTGGCGGGCATGACTGTGGTGGGACACAGACTAGCCAGGTTGGTGGTGGTGGTGATAGTGGTGGGCATGACTGTGGTGGGACACAGACTAGCCAGGTTGGTGGTGGTGGTGATAGTGGTGGGCATGACTGTGGTGGGACACGGTTAGCCAGGGGGTGGTGGTGGTGGTGGTGGTGGTGGTGGTGGTGTGGTGGTGATGGTGGTGGTGGTGATAGTGGTGGGGCACAGACTAGCCAGGATGGTGGTGGTGGTGGGCATGACTGTGGTAGGTGACAGATTAGCCAGGGTGGTGGTAGTGGTAATGGTGGGCAGGAAAGATGGCCTCCCAGATAGTGCCAATGATGTTTGATTCATTGTGAAGGTAATTGTTGGTTGCTATGACAACACTGACGTGTACTACCTCTCAACGTTTCTTCCTGCTGACACCTCCGCTGCTGCTGCTGATACCGACACCTACCTGCTGATATTCTAATATTTAGTCAGCCGCTGACACCCTCATGTCTACTCTTTCTACCACACAATAGGACGGCGTGAAGGGGGTGTTGTGACGGTACTGGTTGAGTGGTGGGTAGTAGCGGATGAGAATGGTAGTAGCGGATGAGAATGGTAGTAGCGGTTGAGAATGGTAGTAGCGGATGAGAATGGTAGTAGCGGTTGAGAATGGTAGTAGCGGTTGAGAATGGGGGGAGGGGGTAGTAGTAATATAGAGTGGTATTGGTAGTAGTGTTTGGGAATGGGGATGGTAGCAGTTTTTGAGAATTGTGGTGGTAATAATGGTGGTTGAGAGTGGGTGGGGGGGGTTGGAGTAGTTGTGGATGGTTCCTGGGACCATTACCCCCTCCCACACCAGGCCTGGTGAATGACCTGATTAATCCGGTTGTTGGTGGTAACAAACTGCAGTACAACGAAGGTACCACAGTCCGGCTGATCAGTAACCAACTACAGGAACTTACCAAATTACCTTTTGAAGACAGTGGATGATACTGGTGGCAGCGATGGTGGTGAGCATAGTGGTGGTAGCGATGGTGGTGAGCATAGTGGTGGCAGCGATGGTGGTGAGCATAGTGGTGGCAGCGATGGTGGTGAGCATAGTGGTGGCAGCGATGGTGGTGAGCATAGTGGTGGCAGTGATGGTGGTGAGCATAGTGGTGGCAGCGATGGTGGTGAGCATAGTGGTGGCAGCGATGGTGGTGAGCATAGTGGAGAAAATGAGTGGAGGTTGTAGTGGTAACAGTGGTGGTTGTAGTGGTGACAGTTGAGGTAGTGGTGACAGTGGAGGTTGTAGTGGTGACAGTGGAGGTTGTAGTGGTGACAGTGGAGGTTGTAGTGGTAACATGGTGGTTGTAGTGGTGGTTGTAGTGGTGACAGTTGAGGTTGTAGTGGTAACAGTGATTGTAGTGGTGACAGTTGAGGCTGTAGTGGTGACAGTGGTGGTTGTAGTCTCAGTAGTAGTACCAGTTCCTAGTAACCAGTTACCAGTAACCAGTGTACCAGTAGATGACTCACTACCAACCGTCTCTGCGTGAATCACTGACTGTATTCATATTGCTGCTGACCATAGCAGGATTTCAAACACCCCCTCACACATAGGCACTGGTGGGTCAGTCAAGATAGAGAGCAGAGAGAGGCAGGTCGGCTGTTGGCGCTTTCCATACTTCCCGTTATATATTATACGTACTACCAGCCTACGTGAGTATTCTTACCCTATCCACGTATCGAAAACCCACATGACAAATGGTGGCACCGGTGTGGGCGTGGATTTAAGGGTATTTCAAGACGTTAGAAGACTGTTTGTGAGGAGCCGGCAGGTCAAAGGTGAACCGTCCACCACCTCCAGTCGCTACCCTCACTCTTCTCCACCCTGTGTACTCCAGCCTGCAAGCCTGTTGCAGCCGTTTTTCAAGCTTCCTGGCTTAGTTCGTGTGCTAATTGCTTCAATCTCCGAGGGGTTGACCCGGATTTTGCAATTAAGCCAGTCAGTAAGCCAGACTGTGGAAGTGAATGCTAGTCAGCCTACCTCAGCCTACCATCCAGCCTGTCTCCTGTCATCCACCTGCTCCTTCATGCTGTGTGCATCGTTACACGTCTTCCAGTCAGCCATTCTCGTGGGTTAAGCCAGTCAGCCAACCCAGCTGAGAGAGAGAAGCCACGCAAGTTCCTCTGAAGTATTGTTTCATATATCGCTTTGTGCTCCCAGTTGGATGCCAGTTGGATGCTAAGAGTGGTCTTCACCATCCCTGTGGCATAGAGTGGCTTACAAGCCACCTTCGTGAGTGGTAAGAGTAAGCGCCAGCGAGAGTCACGCTCCCTTCACCCACCCGCCACACACTCTTCACTCATCTACCTGTGGCTGTTTGCACCCTTGTACCGGGTCCTAATACTGTTTTGGCTCACATAATTGGTCAAGAGATTGAAGCTGAGCGCCAACGATAAAGCCAGTTATGTGAGTTCACCGAGAAAGCGCATTTCTTCCAACAACAGTGAGTGTAGGAGGCATAAGTCATCACCGCACAGGATGTCTTCCCCTCATCCCTCGTCACTCCGTCTACTACTCCAGACTCCAGTGATAATTTTCTGTTTAGTGACATTTTTCTTGCATTTAAAGACATTTGTGTGTGTGAGACATTTACAGTGAATTTCTTGTGTACTCTAAGCCTTGTGTTTTCAGTGTAGACTCAGTGTTTCTTTGACACATTATTTTTTTTGCAATATTTTTCAGTGTTATTGCTCATCTCATATTTTTTTATCTGTGTTTTTTTTTATGCTACTCTCTGTCTGTAGTAAGTATTATTCTGTAGTGTACCAATCAGTCACTCCGTGTGAAGTAATTCATTTTTTTTTTATCTTGTATTCTTTCAGCATTGTATTCTCCAGTATTTGTCATTGTAGTTCATGCAGTGATATCCACCCCAGTATACCAAATTATCCATTTATTTCTGTATACCTTTTTTTCGTATGCCAGCAGTGTCTCATTCCTCTAATTTTTTCGAAGACTTGTGTACCATTATTTTTGCCAGCAATTTTTGCCGTATCAGTCACAGCAAGATTTTGTTGTAAGAATATACTAAAAAAATGAATAAGTGAATATGTTGTGTGTGCCCCGCCACTTGTAAGTGTTACACTTCCAGTTTGTTTCTTGTTTTATTTTTATTCATATTTTTCATATTTCTTTGAACAAATTCACTCTTAGTGTGATTTATTTTTTTAACGTAAAGTGTTTTCTTTACTCTGAGTAAATTGTTTTGTCTAATTTACAATTAAGAGTTAAAGTGTTCAATCAGTTTTTCTTCATATTTTTATTTTATTATTTAACCAACATTTTCCCAGTGTAACTTTTATTACTGCATTGATTATTTCTACACCTTATTTTGTTGCACTTGTTCTGCAGTGAATTATTTTCTTTTATTGACATTATTATTCTCAGTTCATTATTGTTTGAGTCTTGTTTTTCATTTTATTATTTTTTCCTCATGTTGTCTTTGTATTATATTTTAATTTTGTTTATGCATTCTTAGAAAATATTTAAATTTCCCAGTTATCTCTCTTTTGCATACAATTTAGGGTTTTTTTTTTATATTTTTTTCTTTAAATTTTTACAGTTTTATTATTTGGATTTCTTTTTTAAAGAAAGAGTACGGGACAGCTCTTTTTGGGCTTTTAAATTCAGCCCTTCCAGTAATATTTTTATTTGGGAAAATTTTAAAAATGTAATTTTTTTTTTTCTTGTCCGGGCAGCCCTTTTTCCTTTGATTTGCCCTTCCTTTTTGCAGTGTATCTTAGAAAATTTTTTTTATTATTTTCTGCGCATTGTTCCCATCTCTTTTTTTTGTTCTTTATTTTTCCCTTATTTATTTTGTGAAACCTTCTTTGCCATTATGTCTCACATCCCGTCAAGTGATACTTTGGGAAATTGTGGGCACTGGACCTTTTCGGGCTACTGCGCCCCTGTCATCAGCCCTCTAGTTCCTTAGCGAATAAACGCCCGGGCCCCGGGGCCTGAGACACTCCAGTTTTACTCGTGTTTCCCTTTGATGCGTTCCCTTTTTAATTCAATGGGCCATGTACATAGTCTTAAAGCATGGTTTATCCCTTTTCGTTCTGTGTTTTTGCTTTTATTTGGGAAGGTCCTCCTTCTGAGGAAAAGTTTTATCGATTTTCGAAAAAAAGTCTTCATGATCCCCTGTGCTTTTCACGTTGTTGTTTCCCCGGGGGATATGCGAGACTTCGGGGAATTTTATTTAAGTGGTCAAAATTATGGGGGAACTGATTCGTTTTTTCCTGTACCAGTAAAAACACCCTGATCCATATGTCTTTTCTTAGGGAATAGGGGAATGTACCCCCATGACAAATTAAAATCTTTTGAGTGTTTTGTGTTGATTAGACAAAACTTTTTTTCGTAATTTTTCAATGCGGCCAGTCCCGGGTTTTTTTCCCTGACGGGAAAAACCTTCCACGGGCGTCTTTT
Organism: Cherax quadricarinatus; assembly: GCF_026875155.1. Lineage (NCBI taxonomy): Eukaryota > Metazoa > Arthropoda > Malacostraca > Decapoda > Parastacidae > Cherax > Cherax quadricarinatus. The sequence goes on from NC_069402.1 coordinate 80,224,755, forward strand.
CCCAAAAATGGCGCTTTGGGAAAGGAAATTTAAAAAGAACAAATTGCCGCCTGTTTCCCTTTGGGGTCCCTTTATGAGGCTAACCCCCAACTTTTGACGTTTGGAAACCCAATTTTACACCCCTTAATTCATTTTCGTTCCTTGTCCCCCCGGGTATTTCCCCCATTTATAAAAAGTAATTTCACCCATATCCCTCAGTCTGCACCACCTCTTTTTTTGGGCCACAGCGAAAAACGGGGTTTTGTAAACCATCTCAGCGATCCCCAAAGGGGCCCAGTTTTACAGGGGTCTTAAAAATCTCGTAGTTTTCTTATTTACATTCAGAAACCATAGTCAGGGGGAACTTGTTAAAAATGGGGTTTTCCCGTGGCCATTTTGGGCAATTAATTTTTCCTGTTTAGTTCCCCAAAGAGGCGTCGTAATGATGATGATTACCGGGTCAGTTTTCCTTTTTACTGTACTTTTCATAGAAACATGGCATGACACATCTGGTGAAAATTGCTCTCAAACAACCTTCAGTATTTCTAGGTTTTTCCCGGGGCCCTTTCCCAAACCCGCAAAACCCGTAGAGGGAAATAGACATCGTGGTTTCCAAAAAAACCCGGGAAACAGGTCATTTTTCCCAAATTTTGGGGGGAAATTTTTGACCCCCCCCAAAGGTAAAAACCATCCCATGGGGGGCAGTGGGTTTGATGAGTACACCATCCCCTTTTCAAAATTCCCTTTGGGAACCCCTTAAGCAGTCTCGAGAAGAAAAATTTCCTGCCGGGTTGGGGGGTTGAAAAAATTTGTCTCGGGCATAGATGATTTTGGGGTGAAGTGGAACAAATCTTTGCTGATAAAAAACCCCACCTTTTTGTTTGCACAAAAATTCCCAATTGCAACCTTTGGGCCCCTATAGTGCAAGCATCCGTTCATAATGCCCCCGTTCTTTGTTAATGGACTCGGGTTTGCGAAAGTAAATTATTATCGGGTTTCTAGTTTGTTTAGGGATAAGCGTTAGACATGTCCTTCTCGTAAAAAAACGACTCATGTGTCCCCCCTTTTGTGGAGTAGATGGTTCTCACCTGCGTTTTCCGGGGTTTCGGGATTCCCTCACTTTTTCTACCCAAAGGTAGAGACTTCACTGCTTCCTTCCTTGTTGTCGACCAGATTATTTTCCCTGGTGACCTTCTACTGGGATTTTTTTTCCATCCCGAGACTTACGCTTTGGCTCGGACCCTTATCGAGGCATCCCCAAATTTTGATGACTTGATCGTACCTTTTTGGGGTTACCAGCTTGGATCCGAGGATTCCCTTACTGCTGCAAGAATTTACGACATTCGAATTAAGTCCTTACGGGCCCAGTGCTTTTCCAGTGGCGTACCCAAGGGGTTTCGGGCTTGATGACCCTGTCATTCCTGTCTGTTTTTCCGGGAAAATTTTAGACTTGCAGGATAGTGTCCGGGTTCCCTAAAGTGTCGAGGCGCCCGGGGACTCCCTTTTGATTTGCTGAGGCCTTTATCCCTGAAAGGGTTTTGCATTTTAAATTTGGTGTTTCACCACGGGGGGACCCCTTTGTGGGGAAAAAAAATTTACTTGAATAGTAATCCCAAATCTCTTGTTGATTTTTCACTTTTGCCGTCTCCCAGAAAGACATTTCTGTCGCAGTTATTTTTGCCCTCACTAGAGTGTTGTTGTTGACCCTAGTTTTCCCGGGATGGTGAAAAACTTTCCTTTGTTGACAGTGATTCTTGCAAAGAAAAAGGGTCTTTTTTTTAACCACCCCTTACTTGCTATAAGAGATGTAGATCCTTTTTTCCCTTTTGCAAAACCCCTTTGGTAACAGGGTTCTTCTCAGGGCAAATCCAATTTGTTGACCTTGTTCACTATCCTTCCCCTTTTCCCGGGGTAGAGGATGGTTGTCACCTGCCCAAGTGGGTTGGGGGCTATTTTTCCCTGGGGAGACCTCTTTCCACTTCACTGGTTTAAATTCTGTTCCACCATTTGAGGAAAAAAGCCCATGCTCCCACTGACTTCCAGATGAAGTAAAGGGTTTTTTGTTGATTTCTGGGGAAACAAACGTTGAAAAAGCCATTGCCTTTCCAAGGTGAAAAGGGAGGGTTTAAAACAAAAACCTTATTGTCCCTTTCGTTTTTTCCACTTAAAACCTTTTGGTACTAGACCTATCTATAAAAACCTGTTTTAAGAATGCCCTTTCAAAAAAGTTGCTGTTGCAAAAAGAACTGATCAAAAAATTGCTTGATAAAGGAAAGTTTTTTGCCCCTAGCAATTCCCTTGGAATGCCCCCTTGTTCCTAGTACCTAAAAAGGTTGGTATTTGGGGCCCCCCCGTGTTTGGGGACTTTAGGTAGTTATATGCGAAAATTTACCCCAGATCGCTTCCCACTTCCTTTTACGGGGTGATCTTTTACGTAACATTGGGGGATAAAAAAGGGTTTTTTTCAACCCTGGATTTGTTAAAAGGGGTTTCGGCAAGTCCCTCTTCCAAGGACACCCAAGGAAAACTGCATTCTCCACCCCTACAGGTCATTATCACTTCCTCCTTTAAATTTTGGCTTTGGATTCCCGACCCTCCCCTATCACGTTCTCAAAGGGCCCCTTCCCAATGATAATTTCCTTTAGAGGTTCATTGGTAAGCCACTTTTGGTTTTTAACATTAGATGACGAAATTGTCATGTCTAAAGAAAACCTTTGGGTTTCACACTTAAAAAAGGGACTTTGATGTAGTATTTTTGGGAAAAGCTTAAAGAACCCAATTTTAAAGAAAAACGGGTCAAAAGTAAATTTTTTTTCAGTTCAAAAAATCAATTTTCCCTTGGTCACGTAGTCCCCCTTAGGGGGGGTTACAAATGCCCAAAATTTTAAACGGCAGTACTAAATTTTCCCCAACCCCCAAAAAACTGCCGGGAGGGCCGGGTAAGATCCTTTGGGGGCTTAACGGGTTTTTATAGATTTTTTTTTTGCAATTTTTTTTTCCATAGCTGCTCCTCTAACGAGTTGCTTAAGAAAGATGCTCCTTTTGTTTGGACCTTCCGCCAAAAAAGGGAGCTTTCCCAAACTCTAAAAGAAAAGCAAATTTTTCTGCCCCCCCTTTTGAAATTTCCGGGATTTTTCTAAAACCCCCTTTTATCTGAAACTGATGCTAGTTCTATTGGGGATAGGTGCCGTTTCTAGGCTGAAAAACTGATGGCAAGTACAAAGCAGTTGCATTTGCTTGCCCCAGGCCTTACGGGAAAGGGTTAAACGTAAAATTTTAAAATAAAAATGAGCAAGAAGCTTTAAACAAAAAGTTTGGGCTTTAAAACACTTCCCAGACATTATTTTTTTCCGTACTCTGTTCATGTTTTTTGAAAGACCCTGCTCCACTGATTTCCCTTTATTCCCCCAACAAACAACCTAGGGGAAAGGGTTTGCCCGATGGCCTTGACCTTTTTCCCAAAAGTTCAATTTCCCAAATTTTTTAAAATTACCTGGTCAAGTCAAATTTTAGTCGCCCGATGCCTTATCGCGGGCATGTTAGTATAGTAACTGCAGACCCTCCTTTTTGTGGCCCGAAAATGGTAAAGAAGCTCAACCCAACAGATCCAAAGTGGTCTGGTTTTGATTCGATTCCCGCTCCAGGAAGATCCCTTTTTCTGACTGGTTTTTAAGCCCCAGCACCCCTCAGGCTTTGTCATGAACCAAGAAAATTTGTATCGAACAGCCGGTTGGGTTTCCCCTAGCAGAAGAAAATTTACCGGGTTTGTTAATTTCCCAGTCACAAAAATGAGCCCTTTCAGCTAGTTTACGATTTTACCAAAAAGGGGTTTTTCACAAACCCTTTGGTTTTTGGTCGTTCAGTTTAAAAAAAGCCCGATTTTAAAAACTTTGGCCTCGTTTTGGGAATGATATTTTTTGAGTATGTTAAGAAATGTTTTTTTTCTGCATGCAAAAATTTAAAGGTAATGCTAAAAAGGTTTCCCAATCCAAACCAAATGGGATCCAATACTGGAACCGTGGGAAAAAGTTTTCGCTAGAATTTTTTTCCCAATTTTAAATTTTCCCCCCAAGGCAAAAAAAAAATCTGTGTGTTTTGGGGGGGCCATTTTCACCAGATTTTTGTGGTTAGTTCCTATTGCGATAAGACTGCCGAGACAGTAGCTAAAGGTTTTTAAAGAAGCTTTTTCTGCAGGCATACCCCCCCCTAAGTCCCTTTGAACAGATAAGGGGGGTGAATTCTTAATGAGGATTCTTAAAAAATTTGTTTTCCTTTGTACAAGATCTCTAAATCCACCATTGGGCCCCATTTAATTTCCCGCCCGAATGGGTTTTGCGGAAAGTACCCAATTTAAAAAAAGTTTCTTTTTTCTTGGGGAGGGCCCCTATCAATTCCCCAAAAGTGAAATTAGGATGAAGTTATTTCCCGATGTTTCAGTGTGCTTTTAAATTCTGCTTTTAAAATGTTTTCCCTAGGGGGACACTCCCCCTTATGCATTATACGGTGTAGATAAACGTTTGCCTTATGAGTTGTTATAATTTTTAATCCCAAAACCCAAAAAACAACCCCGAAGATTTTATAGCAAAATCGTTCCCGCCTTTTTGCTCAAAATGTTTTTGAAGAATCCGGTGAAAACACTTATAAATCAACAGCGAAAATTTTCAAAGAGTCGCAAAACACCTTTAGGGAAAGGGCCCTCCCCAAAAACAAAGTAGGTTCGAGAGTTATGCCTTCCCAACTTTTAACCCAAAAAGTCCCGAATGGGCCCAAGCTTGATCAAAGTTTGTTGGTCCCTTTTCGTGTAGTTGAATTTCCCTGGTAATAAGTATAAGGGTTTGAGAAATTAGTACTGGTCTGTATAAAGAATCGCATTTAGATCATATTTTTGGGGGTTTGGGTTTTGAGGTAATTTATGTTTTCCAAAACCCCGGGCAAAGTGACAGACTCCGGAAAAATTTCCTCCTGATCCTGTTCTCTCTCCCCCGATACTCAGTAGACGATCACCTGAATGTCGTTATTCCCTACGTACACGACAGGTATTGAGAAAATCCTCAAGTTTTTCATTTGTAACTACCCAATTTTAGAAATTTTCCTCCCAAAAAAAAGCATGAGTTGCCAGGGTACGAGTTCCCCCCGAGATGGGCACCCAAATTTTGCATAAAGTCAATTCCCCCTAGCCCAAATTGGGGTTAAAAAGTAAAAAACCTGTATAGATGAATAAAATTTCGTATCGTTTATCAGTATTCAAGAATTTTTTTTTTTGTTACGTTCTCTCCGAATTCTGGGGAGTTAACGTTTTTGATTTGAGTGCACCCAATTGGGCCCTTTTTGTTTTTAAAACTTCTTTTTTTTGTAAATTTTTCCTTCCTCAGAATCCGGTTTATTAAAATTTTAAAACAGATTTGGTCGATCAAAAATTTTTTTTATAACTTCGATTGTTTTTAAAACCAAAAGTTGAGTTTCATTCGGTGGTTGTGCTATATTATACCCCTTTTATTTTCATTACAGTTTACTTATGTAAGCTTTTCCCTTTTAATTTTTTACTTTGTATGTTTAATGTTCAATTGGGTTTTGTACTTTGACTTTTTATAGGGAAACAGCCCCCAAGCATTTCACCCGCCAAACTCTAGTTTGTATTAGTTGTATGTTTGGGGGCGAAAATACGTTTTTGCGGGGGCCCGAAACTCTCAGTGTAGCAAAACCCGTTCCTAGGGAAAACCGTTACCTTTAAACCCGTGTACCAGTAGATGACTACCAAACCCTCTCTGTGTGAATCACTGACTGTTTTGTTTTTGCGCTGACCATAGCAGGATTTTAAACACCCCCCCACAAAATTTGGCACTGGTTGGGGGTCATTTAAGATAGAGAGGAGAAAAGGCAGGTCGGGGTGTTGGCGCTTTCCTACCCTTTCCCCTTATATTTTATACGTACTACCCCCTACGTGGGGTATTTTTCCCTATTTCCCCGTTCGAAAAACCCACATGAAAAGTATGGTAACAGTGGTGGGTTTTAGTGGTGAAAGTGGGTGGTTTTTAATTTGGGAAACCCGGGGGGGTTGGGAGTGGTAAAAAGTTGGGGGGTTGTAGTGGGGACAGTGGTGGTTTAGTGTGACAGTGGTGGTTGTAGTGGTGACAGTTGAGGTTGTAGTGGGTGACAGTGGAGGTTTTAGTGGTGACAGTGGGGGGTTGTAGTGGTGGGAAGTTGAGGCTGTAGTGGTGACAGTGGAGGCTGTAGTGGTGACAGTAGTGGTTTTAGTGGTAAAAAGTGGTGGTTGTATTTGGGAACTGTTTGGGGGTTTTAAATGGTGACAGTGGTGGTTTTTTAGTGGTGACGTGGAGGTTGTAAATGGTTTTAAAGGTTGCAGTTTTTTTAAAAGGGTTTTAGGGGGGGATAAACCCAAACATTACAAACACAAGCATTTACTCAAAGCATCTCCCTTTACCCCTAGGGAAATGGAAAATGGGGGGAAAGGCCCGGGGTTTGTTTCTGGGTTTGATCAAAAAAAGTTGATAGGTAAGTGAAGGTAGACCCAAGCGTTTTTTGATTTTTGAATTAATGTAGCCCCGTAGTGAATTAGGTATTTAACGAAAATTTAAACAGTATTTTTAAAATGGTGTTTAAATAAGGTATGTTTTATTTAAAGTTATGTTTTGGATTAATGAAAAAAAACGGTTGACCCTCACGGGAAACAATTTTACACGACCCGACCGTTCTGCTTTATTGATGACGATAAAATTTACATGCACGGGTGCTCATTCACTAAACACACGTACACGTGTTTCCTGGGGTAAACATCGATTTCCAAAATGGGACGGGAAAAGGACAAGTTTGGGGGGATAAAATTTTTGAGTTTGAGGGTGGACGAATCAGAAAAAATGGGCAAAAAATTTAAATTGTGAAATACTGAATACCATTGTAGTTTAACAGAGTTTGGGAAGTTTCACACACACACACAAAACACACACAACCCCACCAAAAACACACACACACACACACACACACGCACACACACAAAACACACACCCCAAAAAAGTGTTTTTTTTTTTTTAAATTTCCCGGCCCCACAAGTGTGGGGAGGGGCCCCCCCAAAAAGTGTCTGGAAAAAAATAAGCGTTGGGCGCAGGTGTGTGGGAAAGGGGGCGTTGCCAAGTGGGCCCCCCAAGAATTTTTAAAAAAGTGAAACAATAGTGTGACCAAATGAAAAAAAATACAGTGAAAAAGGGTAAAATTTTTTAACGAGAAAAAAATTGAGGTGGATTAAACCAGGACGTTTTCATCGGCTGGATCTTTTCCAGGACGGGCACATCGACCTGGACAATCTACACTGCTACAGCTGCAATACAAGTACTGTATCACCTATGAGTGGTTGTTTGGGTGTGGGGTCCAGGTTCCAATTTAACCGCCAAGCTGAATGTAATGGTCTAACTCTCATAGCACGATAAAGAATAGGCACTCAAGTATTCAATAAGGTTTTAGCAAATGGTAATCCATTGAAAAAGGCGATTTAAGTCACTATAAGCAGGTGATATAGGCAACACTGCAAGGAGTCAGGTCCCCAAAAGGTTGTGGACACAAGGACAACTGAGAATCTACATTACACTCCAAGCACAAGCCACCTACTTTTCAGACACATAATAAACCCACACATAATTCGACACATATTACCACACACACACACACACACCACACACACACACACACCACACACACACACACCCCACACACATACACATACACACTTACACACATACACACACACACACCCCCCCATAACACACCCACCCCCCCCACACACACACAACACACACACACACACAAAACCCACATACACACACACAACACACCCCACACACACACACACACACACACACACACACACATACACACACACACACACACACACACACACACACACACACACACACACACACATACCCCACACACACACGCACACGCACACACACACACTGTAAGTGCGGTAAATCCCAGGAGGTTGGTCAGGTCACAAGAAGGTGTGGGCAGCCAAGGACACTGAGACTTACCTTAACGCACAAGGCCACCTACCTTTCAGTACATAATAAACCCACACATAATCCACACACAATTACACACAAAATACACACTCACCAAAACACACACACACACACCACACACACCCCACACACACACACACACACACACAACACACACACACACACACCACACACACACACACAATCCAGACACACACACTCCCCCTCACCACCGACATCTCACTACTTCCCCTGATCCTCACCTCCCTCGATCACCCCCCCTCCCCCGTTCACCCCAAACCCTCCCTAACCCTCCCCACTCAGCTCCCAAAAAAGCCACAGTTCCCCACTACTTTCCCCCCCCCCACACTCTGACACACACAAATACTAACCAAAAATACAGAACTACATAGGTTTCCCCTTTTGAGGGAATCAGGATAAAACAAAAAATGGGTTGCCAGAGAGCAAACAAGAAAAACCAAGGGACAGGAGGAGGAAATGCAAAGGAAGATTGGGCAGCAGAGCTCATAAAAGGGATCATGAATGGGAAAAGAAACTAGAAGAACTTTGCATGAGAATGGAAAAAGAGGATAGATATGGAAAGCAGGAAAATGGGAGGTGCATGCAAAACAGCAGAAGCTAGGATACAGAGTTTAGAAGAGGAATTGAAAAATCTGAAACAGCATAAAGAACTAAAGAACATTTTGGGTTTTGACATCAGAGACTGCTACCTCAGCCACAATAAGGGGACTGTAGGGAAAGAAGGGGCACAACTGCATGGAGATGCTCTATCAGAGGAGACTGTAGCAAATGAAAGAGCTAAGCTTTATGTGGAGGCCCTAACAGAAAACAACAGACCCCAAGGGAAAAGCCGAGAAGGGAAAATGACAGGGCCACTGAGCCCAAGTACATTAGCAGTGAAACTGATAAAAGGAAGCTGCAGTGGAGGAAACCAAATTAAATGAGGGGATACACAGGGATATGCAGTGGGAGAAGGGAAAAGGGTGAGGTCAGTCTTTGTGTATGGGCTCCAGGAAGTCGAAGGGGAAACTATGAAGCAAGAAAACAAGGGGAAAAAAAAAGCAATTGAAAGCATCATGAAAGCAATAGGAGAAGACGATATGACCCAGCTGGAAAATTTTCGGAGAATAGGGGGGTTTGTAAAAAAAAGAACCCGGCCAGTGAGAGTGACCTTCAAGGCAGAAGGGGGACTCGGACCAGGATACTGCAGGAGAAAGCACGATTAAGGGACATGACGGCATCAGGAGGGTGTATCTCGACCGCGACAGAACACAAGAAGAAAGGAAGAAACTGAGAGAGATGGTACAAAGGCGAAAGGAGGAAAGAGAGGGGATGGAGAAAAACAGACAGGAGATCCCAGACCAGGAAGAAGATCGAATACAGCCTCCTCACAACTTTCTATAGAAGCCCCAACCCGGCAACCCCAGTGCAACCAAACACTCTAAATCAAAACACCCATGCCACTCCCAAAGCCCCACCCACTACATTACAAACTTCACCCCCCACAGCAACAACCCATAGTTCCTTACCAAGGTCTCCCACTTCCCCAACCCCAATATACTTCCCAGACCACAGTCTTAGAAAAAAAGTTGAAGGTGTGGTATACAAATGCAGATGGAATAACAAACAAGTATGAGGAGTGGCACGAAAGAATCAAAGAGACATCCCCCGACATAATAGCACTCACAGAAACAAAACTCACCAGAATAATAACAGATTTTAATCTTTCCATCCGGATATCAAATCTTCAGGAAAAACAGAGGGAGGAGGGGGGGAGGAGGAGTTGCACTGCCTCATTAAAAACCAGTGGGGTTTTGAGAAATGGAAGGAATGGATGGCATGGGCGAAAGGGACTACTTAGTAGGAACAATCCAGTCTGAGGGACATAAGGTGATTAATTGCAGTAATGTACAACCCCACAGAACTGCAGGAGGCCAAAAAGAAGAATACGATGAGAGCAACAGAGCAATGATCAACCACTAGCCAGGTGGGCCCGGAGAGCACACTGGGGGGGCAAGTTACTTTGTTTTTGGGGGGATTTCAATACAAGGAGTG